>JAMXBB010000005.1:114433432-114612027 GCA_024138015.1 Lumnitzera littorea | reverse complement strand
AGCGGCTTAACTAAGTAAGCAAAGTTGTTTATTGCCTATTATAGATACTTGCCTGTAATTTAACTATTTTTTACTACTGATTCAAGCTAAACTTTGACATATTGACCCTTTAACTTCTAGTAGACGCCCATGATAGCCCCTCTAAGGACCTCGTAGAATTCTTTAGAATGGTATCTACCAAGGCATTGCGATCTCTGCCAGCTTTTTTCCTTGCCCTTGCTGGACCAAAATCGTTCAGCACAAATTCAAACAAGCAGACCACATGAAATGAAAAATTAGTAGAAAGAAGGGTAAACTGCCTCCCTTATTTTGCCTTGAAATCGGAGGACTTGAGACTATAAGATAGCTTTAGTTTTAAGGATTGGACTGGGCTGGACAAGAAAAAAAATTTAAATTGGATAAGTATAAGAAAAAACTTAACAATATAAGTTTATTGTATTATATTTAATTTGTATAGTACTAGATATAAAATTTATATTAAAAAATTAATTATTTATATTATAAAATAAATAATCTTTTACAATATTTAATAAAAATAATATTAATTAGCTTAATATCATAATATTGAGGGATATTTTTGAGAATGTAAAATATTTTTTATTTTTGTATTATAGTATAGATGGAATAAAATTTAGGTCTTTTGTCTAATTTATCAACTCGATTTTTATTTAATTATCAAGCAAATTTACAATTAAATATGGGATAAAATTTTTTGTCTAATTCAAACTACAGAAATTATGCAACCAAATGCTAAACAACTAAAACCGAAGTTCCTTATAACTCTTGCGAAGAACTTACATGTTTATCAAACAAAGAGATGGAAGTTATGCATTCATCACTAGCATTTGCTTGTGAAGCTCCATAACCGATGTAGGAACTCGTCTGAATGCTTTGAACAACATCATATGTGAACACCTGAACCTAAGAATTCAAAAGCCACATTATTATTCACCTCACCTATCATCTAAAAAAAGGTAAAATTCTATTTTAGCAATTCACAGAATATTTACACATGCGAAAAAGGAAAAAAAAATTCATAGAAGCAATTTATTGTAAAATAGATGCATCACTTACAAGTTCCTTCAGCATTGTTGGACAATATTTCAAGTAAGCGCTTCTGTAATTTCATGTTTCTTCAAAGTTTGGGGAAATGGACGGAAGAGAGAAGAGCTTATTAGGGTAGATCTCCAATGTCCTCGCCGATGTCATAAACAAAATATCTTGCTTGGATACTCTTATTAGGAGCTTCAATGTCCTAATGGTCAAGTAGAAGGAAAGGGCGATAGGTCATGGGTGTACTTTCGAGCGATGCAGCTCTAACGGGAAATGTGAAGTTTGCACATTAAGAAAAAAAAAAACCCTAAATCTTTTACTATACCGTAAACCTTAACAAAAAGTCACCATGAGTGGAAATCAAGAAAGGGGCTGAATCGGGTATGTATAGGTAGTTATTATAAATGATGCACATTTGAATGAGAAATTCCAGAAATAGAGTGACAATAGACCTCAAATGAAATGATCGAAACCAATGTTACGAAATCGCTAAAGAGCAGTCAATAATCATAGAACCAAATGTCAAACATGGAAAAACGTAACAGATAAAGACTGGAAAAAGAAAACAGAGACAAACCTGGCTTGTGGGGATGGAGACGGCTTAACGTCGTAACAGTGGCAAAAGGGAACTAGAACATCTTTTTAACTCCTCCAACCACTCCTTCAAATCTCTATTAAGGACGTTTCTTTTGAATCTTTCAATATCACATACATGCCTACGGGTTTTAAGATAGCAAACACGCATAGTTCTGAAGTTTGTTATTGTTGGTATTTTCATCAAAGAATCACAATGCGAAATTCCTAATTCATCCAACTCCAATATGCCTAAAATCTCAACCAAATTGTGACAAGACTCCACTTCCAACAAATTCAGCTTCTTCTTCAAATCGGACAAATCCGGTAGTCTCTGAAGCTTCTCACATTTATGTATCTCCAATGCTGTCAAACTCTCCAACTTCTCAAGCCCTTCAATTTCAGAAAAACCACAATTTACTATGTACAGCATTGTCAGTGATTCGCATCCATAGAGTCCCTCGAGTTTGCTTATGGGAGCATTCCCAATTCGCAAATAAACTAGTTTTCACAGATTGAATGGATCCAATGATGGTCCTTAATAGCCTGCAATCATCAACTGCTAATGATACTAAGCCAGTGGGGAGACCAAACGATGCCCCTAACGAGCTGCAAGAAGTAAGCTCTAAGTCTGTTAAGATTGAGGGAAGGTTTTCGATGCTTCTTAAATTCTCACAACCGTGAAGCTTCAACGTTTTGAGTTGAGATAATGCACCAAATTCTGCAACCAAAGTAGTCATGTATTGAAAGCTCAATCTCAATGCCTCTAGATTAGTTAACCTCCCAATCCACCACAGCTCAAGATTGCTAAATTCAAATGGCCCGTTTATGTCTATGCATAACTGTTAAGCTTGAATTTATCATGAGTTTGTTGTTAGTTATTTAGCAGTTGGTTGAAGTTAATTGAAGTAGTTATAGTTAGCTGTATTGACAATCCTTATAAATAGCGCATTGACAGAAAAAGAAAATTAAGTCATTTTTTTTCCGATCACACAATATCTTCTCTTCCGTTCAGCATTCACTGCTTCTCTCGTGCGTTGCCTCTTTGTGTTGTTTCAACAAGGTTTCCTGTAAGCACAGATCAGATCCTCTAAAGCAACGTCGACATGGTATCAGAGCGAGTAACGGTGCTTTATCTGCTTCATTGATAAATAATCTGTACGTCTCATCTAAACCTATTTCTTGTTACGAGCAATGGCAATTGTAGAGCAGACAAATATAGATCCATTGTTTCTATTAGAATCCGATAATCCAAACATGTTATTAGGCAATGTAATCTTTAATGGAACAAATTACATAGCATGGAGTCGATCCATAAGATTTGGTTTAGGTGCAAAATTGAAACTCGGTTTTATTGACGGTTTGATTCCACAACCGGAAAATAATTCACTTGAACTTGTTAAATGGCTGCGATGCGACTATATGGTCCGATGTTGGCTGTTAAATTCAACGAGTACAGATTTATCTCCGAATTATTTGTACGTTCAATCGACAAAGGATTTGTGGGTCGAAATAGAAGATCAGTATGGACACACAAATGGTCCGCTTGTTTATCAACTACAACAAGAGATTTGTAGTCTTAATCAAGGGAACATGACAGTAAGTGTCTACTACAATAAGATGAAGAAGATATGGGATGAGTTACAAGTGTTGAATGCTTATTCGATGTGTAATTGTGGTTGAATGGAGTATTGCACGTGTGAGTTGAGGAATAGAATTGCTGAGTTTGAGTCACAAAATAAATTGATACAATTTCTTACGGGATTGTCTCAATGTTATGAAAGTGTTTGTCATCAGATCTTTGGCATGGATCCACTTCCTTCCATCAGTCGAGCATTTTACCTTGTACAACAGGTTGAGACTCAACATCAGATTGCTACAGTTAATCAAAATATGGATATTGCAGCGTTTCTTTCCAGTTGCGTGGGTGTGGCTAAGAAGAAACAAAAACCAGTAGTGGCTATTAAGTCATATTGTAAACACTGCAAATCAGAGGGACATAGTGTGGAGAATTGTTTCCAGATAATCGGATACCCCGATTAGTATAAAGGGAAACGAACAATTAGGAAATGGAAAGCAGCTTTCAATGGACATTCAGTTTCCTGTTCCTGTTGTGCAATAGAAAAGAAACTAGTAGATTCATCTTTTGATTATCATACTAATGACACGGAGTATTGTGGAGGTACTTCAGTAAACCCTATGTTAGTTGAGAATGTGTATCAAGAAGTTTTGAAGCTCATGAAGAACAAACAAATAGGATCTGAGGAGCTCACTACAGCATCATTTAACATGATACATTCCTCAAGTACTATAACTTTCACTAACAACTGTTTTAAGGCTGTGAATATTGATTATGGTTCATGGATAGTGGATACGAGTGCCACTGACCATATGACACTTTTATCTTCCTTGCTTACTGACAAAAGAACCCTTATAAAACCAATTCCTATCAAATTACCAGATGGCAATGTCAAATATGTAACAGTAGTTGGCACTGTTCACATTTTTCCAAACCTCATACTGCACAATGTGTTCTTTGTTCCTGAATTTACTCACACTCTTCTTTCTGTCAGTAAATTGTTGCATGATCTAAAGCTAATTGTGACCTTTATACCCACTTCATGTAACTTTCAGGACCAGACAACTAAGTCCATTATTGCTATGGCAAATGAAGTATGTAAACTTTATGTACTAAGGCTTCAAGCTATTGTTGGTTGTTCTTCATCAGATGTGACAGTTTCTACTATGAATTCTTTACATTTCTTGTAATAAGTCTGGTTCAACTTAAATACAACATGCTAGATTAGGCCACATTTCAATCTCAAAGTTATAACATCTTAATCTTTGTTCTTCTTCTCAGTTGAACGACTTCTATTGTCATGCTTATCATGAAGCCAAAATGTACCGGCTTCCTTTTCCAAACAGTAAACACAAATCACTCTTTGCTTTCCACTTGTTACATGTTGATCTATGGGGACCTTATCGTGTTACTTCAATCACTGGTGCAAATTATTTTGTTACCATTCTTGATGATTTTAGTAGAAGAACTTGGACATACACGATTAATAATAAAACTCAAGTATTTTTTGTACTTGATAAATTCATCAAGTATGTTCATAATCAATTTGATATCACTCCCAAGATTGTTTGTACTGATAATGGATCAAAATTCTTGTCATCCATTTGCCAATCCTTGTTTGATCAACTAAGAATAGTGCACCAGCACACACTGACCTATACCCTACAACAAAATGGCAGAGTAAAACGTAAACATCGATATTTGTTAGAGGCTACTCGAGCTCTTAAACTTCATGCCAATTTACCAAAAGAGCTTTGGAGTGAATGTGTTCTTGCTGCCACCTATCTTGTTAATCGAATGTCGATGGCTTCATTGAACTAGAAAACACCATTTGAAACTTTGTTTAGATATAAACCAGACTACACCCATCTTAGAACCATAGGATGTTTATGCTTTGCTGCTAAACATCCGATTCCTAATGACAAATTGGACCCAAATGTGTATTCATAGGTTATGTTCAAGGACAAAAAGGATGTAAGGTTTTTGATCCTGTCAGTAAAAACATTTTTGTGAGTCGGGATATCATTTTTTATGAACATATCTTTCCTTTTCAATTGACTACTAGTTCTACAGTACTAGACATAAGTGCTGATTCTGTTTCTTCATCACGCTGCCCTGATCTACCCCCCACATTTTTCTTTTTAGTCTTTTGATTGTGCTTCTACTCCGTCTATGGATTCTATGCACTTACCAACTTTTAGTAGTACTACCTTTACAGATGATTGTCGAAAATCTTCTTAAGTTAAACGTCCTCCACAATGGCTCAAGTACTATGTACATACTATCAGTTCTGTTTCTGTTCCACATACTTCAGCTACACATCCATATCCCCTATTTGATTTACACATCTCTGCTAGCCTACCACATGATTATACTATTTCTTTAGCCAATGTATTAATTGTTCCTGATCTAAGTTTTTATTCACAAGTAATTAAACATCATGAATGGATCGATGCTATGAATTTCGAATTAGATGCTTTAGAATAGAATCATACTTAGGAGCCTACTGAGTTACCTAAAGGGAAGAAAGCTATTGGATCTAAATGGGTTTACAAAGTTAAATTTCGGCTTAATGGATTTGTTGAAAGGTATAAAGCTCGGCTAGTTGCTAAGGGATATACACAAGTTGACAGGGAGGATTATATAGACACATTTTCCCCAATTGCAAAGTTAGGCTTAGTACGCATACTCTTTACTGTTGTTGTTGTTCAAAATTGGCCTTTATACCGGGTAGACATCAATAATGCCTTTTTATATGAGCATAGTGATGAAGAGATTTATATGCATCTGCCTTAAGGGTACTCTAAAGCTTCACCAACTCAGGTTTGTCGACTTAAGCGGTCGTTATATGGACTGAAACAGGCATTAAGACAGTGGAATATTGAAATTTCTAACTTTTTGGTTCAGTAGGGGTTTTCTCAATCCAAAAGTGATTATTCACTTTTCATTCATAATCGTGATGATAGCTTCCTTGTGGTGCTCCTATATGTTGATGATATGATTCTCACAGGCGACAATGATCTTGCTATTTCACACCTAAAGACTGCTTTACATTCACATTTCGCTATTAAAGATTTGGGTCTTGTAAGGTTTTTCCTTGGTCTAGAAATCTGCCGTACATCTACAGGGCTTCTGCTCAACCAACAAAAATACATTTTAGATGTTTTGACTAATGTAAGACTTACTGGTTCCAAACCGGTTCTGACTCCTTGCCTAGTGATTCTAAATTAGACAATGTTTCTGGGGATCTATTGGATCATCCGTCCTTCTACCGGTGTTTGGTTGGCAAACTTCTTTACTTGACTTTAACTCGCCCAGATATCTCGTTTGCTGTTCATCGTTTGAGTCAGTTTCTTGGGGCTCCTCGGACACCACATTTGCGAGGAGTTTTTCATGTCTTGTGCTATTTGAAGGGAACTTCTTCTCTTGGTCTTTTCTATTCCGCATCCAGTTCACTTTCTCTTCTTGGATACTCTGATTCTAATTGGGGCCCTTGTCCTATTGACCGCACGTCAGTTTCAGGTTACTGTGTTTTACTTGGGACCTCTTTAGTTTCTTGGAAAACTAAAAAGCAGCACACTGTTTCCACTTCAAGTGCTGAAGTCATATCGTAGTATGGCTTCCACTACCAAAGAGCTTCTTTGGGTGTCGTACATTCTTAAGGATTTAGGTATAATCTTTAGCTTGCTAATCTTTTGACGAAAGCCGTTGCTTTTCTTGTTTTGCGTTCTCTTTGTTCTAAGCTGGGTCTTCATGAAGATCCAACTTGAGGGTGGGGTTAAGCTTGTATTTATCACGAGTTAGTAGTTATTTATTTAGCAGTTGGTTGAAGTTAGTTGAAGTAGTTATATTTAGCTGTATTGACAATCCTTATAAAAAGCGCATTGACAGAATAAGAAAATTAAGTCATTTTTTTTTTTCCGATCACACAATATCTTCTCTTCCATTCAACATTCACTCTTCTCTCGTGCATTGCCTCTTTGTGTTGTTTCAACAGGGTTTCCTGTAAGCACAGATCAGATTCTCTGAAGCAACGTCGACAATAACTCCGGGTCCTTCAAATGTATCAGGTATGCGAGATTCGGAATTCTCGATACCTTTACCCGTGAAGCTCCTAGCCAAATTAAAGATCGAGGAAGCTTTGGTAATTTGACCATATTGATAAAACATCCCATTAAATCAAGCCTTTGGAGATTTTCTACCTTTCGGATGGTAACAGGGAGTTCTGTTATCGGAGTAAAACTAACATTCAATGCGTTCAAATTCTTCAAGTTACCTATCGCATTAGGAAGCTTATCGATTCCAGAATGTGGTATATCTAGTTCGGTCAATGATAGCATTTCTCCAATTGATTTTGGAAGTTTCTTTCTCTCTCCACAATATGCTAAAGATAGCTTTGAGATAGACGTTGCAAAATAGGAATGGATAATTGATCATTGTCGAAAATTGTTTTACCTTAACATATCTCCAACCACTCCAGCTATTCTCGATTTTGCTGCATAAAGTGGAGAAAAACAAGGCCATGAAAGCCATCTGAGTTTTTGAGAAGATGAGTGGAGTATTGGGAATGTCTGGTTTCTCTGGGAGAAATTGCTCGTATTTGAAGCCATTATTATAACTATGGACATGAAGGAGCCTCAAATTTCGTAGTCGAGCGAATTCTTTGCGGGGGAAACGGTCTTGTGATTGATCGCGAAAATCAAGACTAATGCCTCGAACATTTTTGTGTCCCTGTACCAAAGAATATTCATTTGTAAGTCAAAATTTTATCTGATGTGTCAAACCTGAAAACCATTGTCAAATTTCTTTGTAAGAGAGAATTCGATGATATTTGTCAAAAAAAAAAAAAGAAAAAAAAAGAAGAACTTAGAGAAACATATAGATTCATGCCAGAAAATGGAAAAGATTACCATTTTTGTCATGAAAATTTCTGTTGCCTGTTCTTTATCCCACAATCTACTTCTTTTTTTCAGGTTCATCGTGCTCTTGTCGGACAATTTCCCTACCAACGTCCCTCATCTGGTCATGCATCCATACTGAATTATCCTTTTGTATTTTTATCAGTGACAGTTGTTGAAGCATTTCCATTGCTTCTTCGGGAAAATATTCAAAACTCATCCCAAAAGTGCATTACGATTCTCACATCAGCTCCAATGAAAAAACAGGCTATATCGAGGAACATTTGTTTTTGTCGATCATCCAATGCCATTACGCTGATTCTGAGCTTTTTACTAACTTCTTCATCAGGAACCTTTTCCAATTTCCTCAAGGTTTTTTCTTTTTTTCTTACCACATAATAAAGACCCAATAACCTCGATGGCTAGAGGAAGCCTCCCAGATATATCGACTGCTCTTTGAGAAAGAGTAGCATATTCCTCCGGAGGTTTGTCATCTCGAAAGCCATGCGTACTGAAAAGTTGAAGAGCTTGTTGAGCGTCCATACAACCAAGTTCATAGGACCAGTGAGCTCCAATCGCATCAAGGATGTCCTTGTTTCTTGTGGTCACAATGATTCTACTTCCAGAACCGAGTTGCTCCTATCTTCTCAAGAGCCCTCGAAACTGTGCAACGCTATCAACATCATCTAAAAGTATAAGAGCTGTTTCGTTCCAAAGCACTCTTACCAATAGTTGCTGCTTCTCCATCTTCATCAGCAATATTTGCTGATTCCTTTTTGAGAATGTCAAAGATCAACTTCTTTTTTGTAGAAACACCATGCCTCTAGATTGACAATTCTGTTTAATATCAGCAAGAAAACTATGACTTGCATAATGAGGCACAAGATGGTTATAGACAACCTTGGATAGAGTGGTTTTTCCTATACCACCCATCCCGTAAATACCCATAATGCACACACCACCAGTTTCACCAGTCATCATATTCAAAATTTCTTCAACATGGTGATCCACTCCAACTAAATAATCGGTCACAACCGTATAAGCTTTCTTTAATTCACGTAAAACCACTTTTGTCTCTCCCTCACGTCTAAACCAAAAGGAGATATAAAATTAGATTAATGATAACTTGATGTCAAACTTTCAAATCATATATGTCAAAAATATAAAATTATATACTCGTTATTATTTTTAACATCATCGTACTTTTAGTTTACATTCCTTCAATTATAGATTTTAAAGTAAATTTAGATTGTTTGACTAATTGTGAATTCAACTATTCAAATTTAAAGAAATATGAATTAATAGTGGAACGAAGGACTCGATCCATCTCGTCAAAATGGAGACGATGTATCTATATATATATATATATATATATATATATTTTATAGAGATGTTATTAGGTATAATACTTAATTAGCAGTGGTAATCTTATCAAGGTATTAAAATGTGACACACAATAAGTCTAGATAACTGCAAATAGGCCTTGCTTAGGATGCCAAAGGTGGGCTTATCATAGTGGTACATTTTAGCCCTATTTCCTATCGAAAGTCATTTCCAGCCGATCAGGAGAAATGAACAGGAAACTCATTAAAGATTAGGAAGTGATAAAACATAAAATATTAGCATATAATAACGATCAAAATTGTTGTACTTCTAAAAATATTTTTCCTTCCATTATTTTTTACCGGATTATTCACCCCTCCAAACAGAGCCGTAAATGTTTAATTTGGTTTATGATGGAGAAATTTCTAAAAAAAAAAAAAAAAATTGGACCTAACTTCTTATATCAACTTGGAAATTGGTGGCGGCATTAGCCCATTAAAATTTCAGGGAAAATATAATGCAATTTAACATTTGACTACTTGTCAATTTATGCCCCGAATAAGGGGGAAAAAAAAAACAAAGGATAAAACAAGCGTTTCGTGTAACTACATTAGATATTTGGTTATGAATTGACACTTGTTGTCACTTCTACTTCTACCATGTTAATTAATTTGATAAAATTATTATAAATATAAATAATTGAATTAAATGATAAAATGAAAAAAAAAAAATGAAAAGTTTAGAAAAAAAGAGAGGAAGTTGTAGGTTAGCCAGCTAAAGCTAAGATGGCAATAACAATAGGAATAATAAAGTGAATACTAACTATGGCATGCATGCACCTAAGTGAAGTTAACGATACATATATCATTTATTGGAAACAAAAAATTAGTTACCTATTATTATCGCTCTCAATATCCTAAGTCCCAACCTTTCAATTTTCCAGCCTGTTTTAGAGCTTTTTTCCATTCTTAGATGGTTTTTTCATCATAATCATTCTCATGTGATTCGAAATCCTTTCCATAAGCTCCAGTTTGATTGCGAACCTCCGATGGTGCATCACTTTCAATCCCGTAGATCTCGTGCACTCTATAATATGTGCCAGTTCCTTGAGACACCATTTACTTGTAGCATAACCATGTGAAAAGATGGGTATAGTATAGCAATCTTGGACTGGTTGATACTTTTAAGGAGTTCTGGTCTTATTTCTTCTCTAAATCGAAGCTCTTCATTATTTCCAGCATTAATGAGTCCATGATAGAGGTGATAAGTAAAATCGAATTTAGTATCCGATTCTCTAAAACTTTAAAACACTTTATATTCTAATTTGAATAGAGTCTTATTTGCTGCTTCCTCATTTCTCACAAGATGTTTGAACCCATCATATGTAAGAAGCATCTAGAAGGATGACTATTAGTAATAGCTTTACAATTAGTAGAGCAAGAAATATTAAGGTGGTCAATTTATAAAAGTGTTAAAGATATATGAGAAGGATAGGGGTCAATTTGTGGAAGAGGTAGGATATATGAGAGAGATATGGGTCAATTTATAGAAGAGGGAGGATATGTGAGAAGGATATGGGCCAATTTATAGAAGAGGTAGGATATATGAGAGGGATATGTTTATTCCTTATTGGCTTTTCCTAGAGCTTTCTTGAGAAGGGGGCAAAATCTATGTTCCAATAAGGTGAAACACTAGGATACACGTTAGACATAAAAGCAATGTTATAATAGGATAATGACTAGAGTCGAGTGGATGCATAAAATAGAACAATTGAAAAAAAGAAAAAAAGAAAAAAAGGAAAATGTTAGTAGGCATTCTGTTTGTACTTTTTTATGGGTGATGCATGGACAATCTTTTTTTTTTTATAAACATATTTCCATGCCTTTATTTTTTTTCTGAAGTGGGTAACAGACTTATAAATTTGTTTTAAGCTTGTTAACTAATATTTTCTTTTTTCTTCTGAAAAAAAAAAAAAGAACCTGTAACTAGTAAATCAAAAGCAGTTGTAGATGATCCCATGAAAAATTAATCCTTGATTGGACAAGGAAAATGAAAAGTGATTTGCTTAATTATGATCAATTCTATATGTACGGTATGGAAATCACATCAATATTACAATAACTTCATATGATTGTATTAATTAATAGTTATAGATAAATATATTTAAATGCTGAATGCTCTATGTAATTCTATAATTTAGAATTTAAAAAGAAATACATTTTTTAGATGATGAGAAACCACATATATAAAATTTCATTATATAATAATTTTACATTTGTTAGGTGCCTGTAACACACGTAAGTATATCACCTCAAAATCTTTCTTAATTTTTAGATAATCATATGATGGATGAATTGTATATTTATCATTAATAATTAAACTAAAAACCGTTAAAAAGTTTTTATTAAGTTAAACATCTTCAAAGAGTTCTATAATTAAATTATTCAAATTGAAAGACATTTAATTTGATTACAAAAATTCAAAAAGGTTTAAAGTATTTCAATGTGTATGCATTTTTTTTTTTTAATGTTCGGCGCACATATTATGGATGTAACATCAGCTAGTCTTCAAAATATATTATAAAGAATTCAATATATACACATATGATGAAAGTTTGAATGTAAAGTGATGTAAGCTTGGTTCTTTAAAAACTTTTGATTAATAAGGATCATAATTATTAAAATTGCAAGTTAAAATTACGATTATACGAGTTTATGATTTTATAATGTTATTTTTTGTTAAAATAAATGTAAAATCACTTATATGCAGACTTTTAATAAAATAATAAGTTTTTATATACGATTCTACAGATTTATAATTTCTACTGATCTTATATATTCTAATGAATAGTAGAATCGTGATTTTAATAACCACAATAAAAATAATAAGTTATATAATTTTGTATACCCTAACTTGATAGCATATGCATATTTTTCTATAAAAACTTATTTAATATAATAAATGTCATCCAAAAGTCAATATACTATTATGTATTCATATAATCATATACATTTCAATTTTCATAAATTGACATATTTTAGAATAGTTCAATCAATTAAACCTTAAGAATATCAAGTCTAGATAAGGTGGTGTACATAATATACCATTACAACTAAGTGATAACATTAGGCATATCACTTATGTCGCGCTTACACATATGAAAAAAGATTTAATAGATATTACATGTTATGTAATATATAAATATTAATAAAATATTAACAAGTATAATAATATTTGAGAATTTTGAAACTTTGATTATAACAATGTAAAAAATATCCACAAATGTTTTACACGAAACAATCCACCTTAATGTCATTGCATGCGTCTTGTCGGATTAGCTCAAAATCCCCGTAGTGGTTAATGATATGTTTTTTTTTTTTTTGGCCAGAAATGATATGTGTTTAAGTGAAGGAATTAATATGATACTAGAAGCTAGTCTAACCTAGTGAAGACTGTTTTTTCTATTTCTTCCCTTGACTTGCAACTGGGTACTCAATCCTTTCGAGAGATGAACTTATTGAGCCAATTAATAGCTTTGTCTATAAGTTGGTCAGGTTTAACGAATGATATATATTTGATGGATCTACTGGCAGTAATCGATGCAAATTTTTGTAGGGAAAAGGAAAAATATAGAAAAAAAAAAAATCTTAAAAATATCCACCTAAGAAAATAATCTTAAGATTACACAATTTAAAATCACCTTTTCAAGAGACCATCCAATACTTTCAAATATATTCGTGATAAAACTAAAATCGTCTTTTTAAGAGGAGATTTCAAGTGTCATAGTTTTTTAGAACAAATATTTTTGGAATCTTTTTCTAAATTTTTGCTGTTTTTTTTTCCTCTCTCCAATTTTTGTAAACTTGCCTCTTCAAGCTTTCCATCAAATTCTGCTAACCAATAAGGGTATATATTATTTTTGTATTAATCTCAAATGTTGCTAAACTTGGGGATTCTAGGTAGAAGACAACAACACAAGTGGACATTCAATAATAGTGGTTAAAAAACACATAAAATACAAAAAGTCAAGATTACATTTGTGATCTTTGTTGGTTTGTTGTGTTTGAGATATGCTCATTTATTGTACGACATTTTCCTTATAACATCTTCATATATCTATTGTATTGTACATTTTTGAAAACTTCAATAGTGCTGCATAAGTGTCATTTAGCTAATCGAAATATATTATCAAAATATATCTCCATAGTATTAAGTCTTTACCTATTCTTGTTCAAATAAGGTTCTAATTACTTAGTACTTCTGAACCATCTTCTGGGCTTTTGATCTTTCTGTTAAGCTCAGCACTATTGATAAGATTTATGTTTTGATATATTCTTTTCGTTTCTTCCTTTATTAGAAAATAACGTACCTACGTCTTCTCTTTATTCAATCTGCTTTTAATAGATGTCAATTTTGTATTTCCATTGTTGATAGCTATTTTCTAGTTTTTGATTCCCTACGTAGCTTTTGATTTTGTAACTTTTCATCATTCAACTTAAGGACCTTTAAGAATACAATTTAATGTTCTGTACACTAAGTAACTTGATTAATAATAACAAAATACCTTTCATTCATTTCTACGTATATTTTGTTATTATCAAAATATATTTTGATTTAGGTTTATCATAAAAAGTCCTTTTACTCAGGTCTCTACACTAGTACTTAGAAGAAACATCAGATAGTTTGTCCAAACGAACTAAATTATCAGAAAATTCAATAGCAGATCATCGAGCCTACACATTTTAAAGGTTAGGCACAAAATGATTCCCCTTACCACCATAACAACAACGAGAATAAGAGGAAATATTAATGGTGACTTTTGGCTTTCGGGCTTCTTCAAGTTAAGCTCAATCTAACACCTCTTAAGCTCAAATGGTGAGGTAAACGGCTTAGTGAAGAAAAGGCCAAAGAGGGGATTTTAGATAGATCCTTCACACTTGAAATCAAAGAGGAAGGACTATAAACCCCTATCAACTTAATAAACTCTTGACTCCCATTTTAAGTAAGAGGTATCCCCTCTAACTAGAGGGATTAGTTCTCACCACAAACATATACTCTTCTCTCTTTAATCTATTGGTAGATTATTATCGACTATCTTTACTAACTTAAGCTTAGAGTATACATACTAGAGTCATCTCCGATACTTTCGATAGCTCACGTTTGCTCTTTTGTTAGAAGCCTCTCCCTCGATTTACTTCATAAGGATCAATACCTCTAAAATGAGAATAATAACCATCAATAAGTACAAAAGTGTTATAGCATCTTGTTTTCTTTATAGTGTATTGCCTAATTTTTCTTGAACTATCTTGTTATGCTAATCAAACACCACCGGTATATTGATTGCACTGGAATGGGGAAGAAGGAAAACTAATGTCAACACCCAATGACATCATAATTTTGACTTATAATTTTTTCAAAACATAGTGTTCTTCTTAAGTAGTAACATCATAGGTCAAACTTTCTCTCTTTTTTTCCCCTTCAACGTAATGTTTCATTTAACAAACAAAATCATGGATACAAGTAAAGAAGAGGTAGAACATGTACTTTATAAAATGCCCTTTTTTTTTCGGTTTTTTAGGACCCTCCATTGTAAAAAAAAAAAAGAGTATTATATGGAGAGATGCAAATAAATTAAAAGATTCTTAAGAGACTCAAGTTTGACTCAATGATATTTACTCGAGTTTAACTCAAGAACAATTAAATTGAGTTTGAGCATGAGTTATTGAAATAGTTAATGAGTTGAACTTGAATCTTATAGTGTTTGATTTGACTAGCTTGCGAATCTAATTGAGCTTAAGTCAATACCAACATCAATTAAGTTTAGAAATTTATATTATATAATTAGAATAAAAAATGTATTTTAAATTGATTGAAATTAAATGAATCAAGCTCAAATTTACTTATTGCCACTTTGAATCAAACTTGGTCTCACATTCTCAACTCGTTTGAACTTTGAAATTTTAAGTTAAGCTTGAACTTTGAAATTTTAAATTAAGCTTGAACTAAAATTCTATATTATATTATCTTGACTTGACTTGTTTAGTTATATTTATATTTTTTCCAAAATACTTTATTGTGACCCATGTTTTTTTTGAAAGATTAATTTAAAAAAACTCCTTATTTTTACCCGATTTTCATAAATATCCAATAATATTTTCCACTTTACATCTAATACTAAAATTCAATGAAGAGAGATTTTGCTCATGGGTCATGAAATAACAATGGAGCGCGAAGGCACGTGCTCCCGGCACGCACATTCCCCCCCGGGCAAGCGCTAGCATGCTCCATAGGCCACACCATCGTCTTTGGTCAGAGGAGGGAGAAAAAAAGGCGAGAAAGAGATCTCTCAGTTCCTACCTTGCTCTTCTAGTTGGATCTGAAAAATCCATTTCTAAGTTTCCTAACAACACACTCTCGCAGCCCCTCTCTCTCCTCGATCCTGTTCCAACCGGATTGGATAAAACCGAAATGTGCAGCTGAATCCATCCTTTATTTCTGTCCTTCTCTCACCTCCATCGCAATGTTACCGCCGCGACTCTCTCTCTTCGGAGGCGGCGATTCGACTTCCAAGAAACCTAATCGTAATCTTTCACCTCCAACGCTCATTCTCCGTACGGAAAAAGAAGTCTATAGACCTGGTGATGAAGTCGTCATCACTATCGAGATCTCCACCTCCAATGCCGATGATAATAATAGCGTTTCTAGTAATTCCGAACTGGATAACGTCTCAGTTCTTTCGTTTTTGATCACAAGGCTCAGTTTCGAGATTAAAGGGATCGAGAAATTGGATACTCAATGGTTCGCTACTCCTAAACCCTCGCCCGAGTCTAAACGGAGGAGAGGTATCGATTTCTCATGATCTTCTTCTATTTTTCATATGTATTGATGTAAATTGCGTAATATGTATGAGAACGTGATTTATTATTTTCATTTTTGGGGTTTGGAATGTTCAATTGTTGAGCATTTTGGTTGGAGTTTATAGTTTGTGTAATTTTGATTTTAGTGAGGTTCTTTTAGTTTGAAATTTTGGATTTATGTTTGTTTCTCACGCATGAATGTGCTTAGAGGGCATTGGATTGTTAAATTGTTGAGCATTTTGGTTCTAGTGAGGTTCTATCAGCGTAGAAAATTGGATTTTTATGTTTGTTTTGATGTTTGATACAGGTGAATACGTATTTATGGATTGCTCGGTGGCTTCAGTTGCTTCAAATCAGATTGTTTCTCCTGGTGCCGATAAAACTTGTGAGTGATGTTTATCTAATAGTTGTTCATGGTGTATAAGTTTTTTGTATTGCTTCAGCTTATAAATATAGAGTAAATACTCTACTTTTAGCTTCTAAATAAATTTCACGTAGACACGCTGCATGAACTTAATTGTGTAAATAGCTCCGCTGCTTCAGATATTAGTTCCAAATGGAGGCTCAGCATTTTAAATAACAGGGGAGCATGTAATGTGATAGGATCAATTCATTGTCGATACCTTTTGTTTCATGATGACGCTGCTGAATATTCCCTTTTTTCTTTCAAACACAATTGTAGACAAAGGTCCATGATATATTTCATGGATTTTCTGGAGATATATCTTTACATATTACGACTTCTCTATTATCTATGTGCAGATGTGGTGCGCACTGTCCTACCTGGTATTATACCACCATCATACAGAGGCACTACAATTCGTTATCTGTACTATGTTAAGAGTATTTTAGTGGGACGGTGGCAAGTACTTGAAAATGGTCTCTCCAGCAAACAACCAGTAAAAGATTCTGTTGAGCAGGTTGCGCATTGTGCTATATATAGTTCATTTTCCTTTGTTTTATTTTTTCTTTTTGCCTTTGACCGTTGTGTTTTGTGACATATACTAATTGCTAAGAAAAATATCTATGATTTTGTGTGTTTTCTTTGTGAAAAGTAGAAGTTCTTTTCCATATCACGCTTGTTCACTAAAAACATGATGTACTTTCTCCATTAAAACTTTCAAATGTTCCAGTCCCTCAAATTATCTATTTATCCCTTTTTACTAGATACTCCACATCACACCATTGGCTCAAATACTTAATAATGCCTTAAGATATCTTAGTCCTTAAATTTGAAAGGAGATTAGGCAAGGTGGGAACAGAAGTTCTTAGCAAAGCAAACTAAGTTAGCTTTAGTTGAGGGCATCATATCGACCTTATGAAAATTGAACATTTTCACATGGAAGATATGAAACAGGCATTGGACATTCCATATAGAATTAGATTTGTTTGAAAAGACCCCAGAAGATTTTGAATGAAAATGAGAAGAGTGATTATGGAGAAAAAGGAAGATTCATCATATTCACAATAATGAGAACTGTATAGGAAAGAATAAAGGGCTTGCTGGTGACTTGGTGTTGATTTTTCTATTTCTTTTTTTCTTCTGGGAAGAATATGGATATGAGCTCTTTTCCTGTCATCCCAACTGCCCATTGAACCTAATATGTAGACTTTGCATACCATTCTGCTGTAAATACAGATTGTAACCTACAGGTGATTTGGCTAAAAAAAAATAAAAAAAAACCTACAGATGAAGACTCTGTTCTCACAATATATATCTACTAGATTCATAACTTGAAAGTTTCCTAGCCCTTTGCTAATCGGGGTAAAAGTCCAGGATCTTTGCTATTAGCTTTCCATTTTGCATTGAAATGGTTCTTCATTTTATGCCTTAATGAACTGTAATGGATAACGTGGAAACAATCTTATTTAGGAATTTGTTATTGCATTTACAGGTTGGGAAATCT
Organism: Lumnitzera littorea; assembly: GCA_024138015.1. Taxonomy (NCBI): domain Eukaryota; kingdom Viridiplantae; phylum Streptophyta; class Magnoliopsida; order Myrtales; family Combretaceae; genus Lumnitzera; species Lumnitzera littorea. The sequence goes on along the minus strand of JAMXBB010000005.1, from coordinate 114,593,837 downwards.
GTCTAATTGTTTCCCTTTTAGGTAATTGTTCTATTGTTTTCAGTGGGTATGTTTTATTTCGCATTCATCAATGATTATAATTGAGATGGTGAAAGTGCATCAGCTCACTTTCACTCTGGTCGTGAGCTTGTGTAGGATTGAGATTGCTTGTCTTATGTATAATACTGTTAGGAAACTAAAATTTTAAATGTGGTATTTTTCAGGAAGCTCGTGTTCCATTGCAAATTTGGGTTGACCAGAAAAATAATGGCTTGGCATTGGAAGATGGTCAAGGTTGGTGAGGTCTTTCTTCATTCCTTATTATTAAGGTAGATAAGGTGATCATGTTATCATGTACCAATTCATAAGCTTGAAAATATCATTGAAATTGTAATCTTTGGGATTATAATATTTTATATTCTTTTAGATTACCTTAGTTTTGCATTGTTTGGGAAATCTCGATAATTTTGGCTGAAAATGTATTTGCTTGTTGCTTCTATTATAGTATGGAGTGTCAGACTCGTATGTTTTCAACTGATTAATACTGCATGGATGAATGTAAAAGTGCCTACAGAATCTTGCTGGAAACTATCTACTTGCAGGCAGGGGTTTCAGATAATCCTTCTGTAGTCTTTGGAAACAGTTATATTTTTTTAATAGAAGACCTATATATTGGCATCATTTTATTATTTCTTATTTTTAATCATTTCAATCTCTGGCATTTCTCCTTTTGCTACCAATTATTTCAGGGATTGTTCCTTCAGCTACTGTCCAATTGGATTTATACTGGAAAGAGATGGGTGGAGATTCTGATTGGGTGAGTGGTCAGCTTGAGTGGTTGCTTTTATCTTTCTTTTTGTCAGAAGTGGCAACCATAAAGCATCTTCTTTCCATAATTGATTTTTGAATGGATCATTATCAAATTCATCTGATTTGTGATCAGATTAGGGCAAATGACATAAGTGATGGAGTTGAAGAGGGTTATGACAGCTCCAAGGATGAAGTCTCATCTGTTTCTTCTTACAATCCCAACAGAGCAAGTCTACAGCGAACCTTTGGTAGTTCCCTGTCATTGCAGTCATCTACAGCAAGATCTTCAACTAGGGATTTGTTATATCCAGAAGGAGAAAGAATGAGTCTGTCTTCAAATTTGGCACATCCTCGGGTTTCTGCAGCTGAAGTTAACAATGAAGCTGGTTTTGGTAGTCACCTTTAAATTTTATGAACTGTCATTGCATTAGACTTTTACAGGTTTCTTGCTAGTGAAGAACCCATGTTTATTCTGGAAAAACAGAACTTGTATTTAAGTTTCATCCTTATTTTGATAATTGCCAAATTGTGTTTATTCATAAAGGAAATATATTCAGGCAGAACTTAGTGATAAATTCCTATCATTACAGTGTATGCAGATTGGGATTTGATAATCCCTGCATGTTTTGAGAATATCTCTCTTCTGCAATCAAGTGCTCACAAATATTACATGAAAATATATTGTACTGAAAATAGCCTATGAGCAAGGTCAAATGCGTAGCAAAACCTGTTATTGGCTATAAGTCCTTCCTCTATGGAAAATATTCAAGAGTCACTATAGGTCTGCAGCATATGGTGAGGGTCATTTCCCTGGTAAAAGAGAAACAGACCTATTAATCATGAAATATAATGTGGGCAGCAGGCAGATAACTATTGATCACTTGCCATCATTTGTGGTTCTACATTCTTTTTGTTGTGGAAAAGCTTCTATGCTTACTTTACAAATGTTAAAATCTTGAATGCTACTTCTGACGAGATGTATCAGCATCCCTTTGTAATTATGCCCTGTTGTTTTGTACATAGGACTGTCACCCCGAAAGTTGGCATCTCCTGTCTCCTCAAGTCAGCAGCAGAAACCAGAAAGATCTCTTTCTCTTGACAAGGATGAACCAGCTTTTTCTCCCGTATCAGGTAAACTATTATGCTTGCTTTGCTTTTATTAATTCTTTCCTTCAATCATTTTAAAAGAATGGAAAGTCATGTGTGTTATAACAGCTTCAAATAATCATTCAATGCCATTTCTGCCGCAGAAGGTTTTGTTCGAGGAAGGTCGTACAACATCAGGATGGATGACCAAGTTCTGCTCAGATTTTCCCCAAAGAATTCAGATTCTACATATTATTTTAGTGACATGGTAGTGGCAGTTTTCATATGTTTTCATTGATTGATCATCCTTTCTGTTTATTCCTTCTGGTCATGGACATCATCTCTTACAGATTGGTGGAACTTTAACATTTTTTCATGGAGAAGGAGCTAGGAGGTGCCTTGAGGTAATTGCTCAGGACTTAGATCAATTGCAAAAAGCAATCACATACATATTGCTTGACAGAATATTATTGCAGATATCGATAACCCTGGAGACTTCAGAAACTATAGATAGACATTCCATCCATCCTTCCAGGAGGCATTCGCCTACCATCACAAAGGTGATGACAATATTTTCTAGCCACTTCATTTGCTTTTTATAAGTTAATGAGATTAGTGCAATTTAATCAGATGGCATTTTGATTTGACTTGAAGTTTTACGAAGTGTTGATTGTACTTGGATTAATAATGCTAGATTAGCAGATAATGTGCTGGAATTTTTCAGGATGTGAACTTTGAGAATCTTCTCAGCCTTTAAAAAATTGATGGATCCTGAAATGGTTTCTGATGCACTAAAGGATTAGTTTAATGAGTTTTGTCGATAGAGTGTGGGCTCCATTTCACAATCAAATGTTTGATTTTATTAATTGGAGTAAGAAGAGAGCACAAAAACACCTTCAATCATAAAGCTCCACGAGCACAAGTTGCTCACTTAGGGATGGCACAAGCAAAATGCTTACTCTAAGCTTTCACTCAATTAAAGAAAATGTCTGGATATATTTTTCAACTAATTGACCTTTTACCTATTTATAGACTCCCTACTCGATAAAGAGAAGTAACTAACTATATCCAGAAACTCTAGAATTATCTAGAAGTACCAATCTAGAAGTAACAACTAATAAGCAACAATAACAGAAAACTAATAATAGAAAAACAACAGTAAAAGGATAACTGGAGGGTCATTTCATTTGTTAATGATGAACGGGGATGAAAGTCCTGGCATATTGGCCTTAAAGCACATGTATGTACAATTGCATTTCATTGATCACAAGATTTTTTAGTAATGATAAGACCTGTCCTTGATAAAAATGAAAGAGTCATAATGAGCACAAAAGAAAGGTTCTATTATTAGAGTTCTTGTACTGCTTGATTATTCTTCTCCAAAAGTTCATTCAAGAACAAGAAATAAAATTCTCAGTATCGTTTATGCTGCTTGCTACTATTATTGAGGAGTATGAGACTATAATGGTAGTTTGTTACCTAAAATGATTTTTGAGATCTTTTTCTTCTCTCTTGCTACTTGGGATTCTTTCTGTTCTATTTGCAGTTCTTCTCTTCATTTATCCTTTCTCTGGGAGGTTAATTTCTACATTTAAAATAAGCAAGAAATGAGAAAAAAATGATTTCTTTTCTGAAAGAAAGTGAATGTCAATTTCCTCATTTCTAATAGATCATCTTCTCTTTAATGCTTATTGTTTTTTGCTCTTGCTACTGATTTTATCTTTGATGGTGGTTAATTTCTATATTTAAAATAACCAAGAAATGAGAAAAAATGCTTTCCTACAAAGTGCAAATCATTTTACTTATTCACGAAAGGTCATCTTCGCGTTAGTGCAGATAGTTTTTCGCTGACCCTTAAAATTTTCTAGATATTCCATTGAGCTTTTTCTTGTTACCTGCTTTGCTTTGAATCGCAATGGCTTGCATGGTATGATCCTTATTTGATAGACTGGTATTTCACTCTTTTCCTGAATAGATTTAATCTGTATATGTGTGGAAATTCGTGCATTGATAAGATATGCCAATCATCTTGTCATGTAGAGCTTTTAATTATTCTGATAAATTTCTATTGATAAAAGCATGATATTAACTTATTATGTAATGTAACTAGTTATACCTTCTCACTAGTTCACGCACAATAATATAGGTAAATCATTTGATATAATATTACGGCGTTATTACATGTTTTTATGCGTTTTTGCATGAAGGGAATTAGATCACACCTAATACAAGTCAATATTATCTGTAAAATGTTAATGTACTTTTTCCAATCTAATTAGTAAATCTTGAGCATTGTAGTGAAAAGTGATAAATCAAAAGTTTTTATATGATCAGTACAATAATTTACGCTACATAGTGAGGGATAATTTTTTTTTTTAAATTAAATTGTCAAAATACTTTACAGTGGAGTGATATTTTCACAATGGCATTGAAGCCATGTGTAATCATGATGAGCCAATTGGTTGATGGGTGTACTGATCCGTTACTTAAGTTGCCAAAGCTGGTGGTGGCAGCTAGGCACTGGCAGTATTGTGACAATCTAAATGTCATATGGAGTAGAGAAATTTATCATATGAGTCTATAATCATCTCCAGATGTTGTTACTTGTGTGAATTTTTGGAGTAGACCAATAGTGGTTGTACCAACCTGGTAATTATACCAACAAGCTAATGGACTCAAGAAGCAAATTTTTTGTTTTTTGGGTCTAACGTTTCTTTTTTCAGTGAGAACTATGTCTAATTGTTATTATAGGAACGAGTGTACCATTTTGTGATAGTTTCATTTTTGCCCCAGGTTAGATCATTTCAAGTTCTGATGCGCTATATCCATTATATATGCACAGTGAGATGACTCTAGTGAGATGTTTATGGTCAAGAGTTACTTTCCTTCTCATTGGATGCTCTTAGCTTTAATTCCTACCTATAATAAGAATAATTGCATGGAAGAGGGCTCTTTTGTTGCTTTCATTTTTAAATTATTTGTGAATAATGTCATAACCTGTTGTGTCTCTTCCTTCTGATAATAGATTCAAAGTGATCACCACGAGGTGGTAGCAGATCTGGTCCAGACTAGCTTCCTTTTTTCAATTCCCATGGATGGTCCGATGTCTTTTTCCACTCCCCATGTCTCTGTGCGATGGTCTCTGCGCTTCGAATTCTACACAACCCCCAAAAACGTTGATTGGATGAGGTATGCTAAGTTCTATTATTATCTTCTTATGCACTTTGCAGTGATACTAAATCTGGTGACGATTGATGCATGCATCGGGGTGCTTTTGCATTTGTATTATTTATGGTTATAGTTCCTGTTTGAGCAATCTCTCAATGTATGGGTAAATATCTTTCACCAAGAGATTTAACAGTCACTAGATTTACACTTGTGTCTGAACTTATCAACAAAAAGATTTACGATGCTGTTTCTTTTGCTAAAAGATGTGATTTATTCTTCGGGCATATGTATTGAAGGCTCTTTCTTCTGGCATCTCATCCCTATGGAAGCATCTTTGGTATACAATTAAATTCTTAACATGGAGATGAAGGTAGGATAACTGTTATAAAATTCCACTTTGGCCTCCAATACTGACCCGACTTCATTTGGAATTGCAAACTGGTTTTGCCAACAGGTCTGGTATGTTAATAGACTTTTTGTTGCTGGGGGTGATCCTTTCAGCTTTTTCGTCTTGATGTAGGATTGTTGTTTTGAATGTAAATTATCAATTACATCAAATATTTTCAGATATATTTTAAACGCTATAAGTATTATGCTAACTGTAGATTTGACAGAATGACAACACAGAAAAGTCTAACCATTAAGATAGAACAATCTGCAAATGTAATTTTAATGAGTTTCTATCCCAGTATGAATCTTAGAAATATACTATCTAAAATCTGCTATATGGTTAATTTTGTGATGTGAATTTCCCTTGTGCAAAGTTTAGATACGACCATCCTCTCTTGATAGATGGAAGAGACAAAAGCGAGTGGGTTCTTCCAATAACGGTGCATGCACCTCCACCTGGGGCTCAGTCTACTAATGCACGAAATGAGAAACCTTTCTCCTTGGATCCATTGTGGGGTCATAATTGAAGGTACCATGGGTCTCTTACTTAAATTAATTTGTAGAATCTGTGCTGTTAAATTGAAGATACTTTTGGCATCTTTCCGTCTCCAAAGAGCATATCAACTAAATAAATTGAAAAATAACGAAAGGAGTAGTGTGGTCGAGGGAAATTACTTTTGGGTGGTCATTTGGAGGCATGTGCCTATTATTCTTGATATTATTACCACATAGATAAAAACTGCCATGTAAATCTTTTTTTTTTTTTTTATATATATATATTTACAATCTCGGGCATTTTAATTGGATATATAAATCACATTATTTTAAACGATGAGAGAAGTAGGAGAGTTATCTATGATATAGGGATAAGTCTCTCTATTATCTAGAATAAACAATAAGATGTAATCCAGGTTACTTGAAATGATGAGAGAAATAGGAGAGTTTTTTTTTTGTATGGGGGCAGACCTTTTTATTATGAAGAAAAAGTGTGTTCCTGTTCTTTTGCATTTTTTTGGTTCACACCAATCAATACAAACACCTTTTTCTATCAAATTTAAAACATAGTATAGTTAATGCCTTATTAGATGTGTTGTCCAATGTCTATTACATGATAAACTGGGTTAATTTTTCTGCCCTTCTTATGTCTCAGACTCTCCAGTTTCCATCTCCATAATTTCAGTGATTTATGTTTGCTACAGGACCAGTGCCTCAGCCTTGCTCAGGTTTCGTTGTTTATTTATTACACGTGCAATACAGGGTTGTGGACCGGCAATGTGAGATTAATGTTGTCATGGGTAAAATCTCCAAAATACGAACGACGGGATGTTGCAAAGTTTCAGACACAATCTTGAGATTGTCAAGTAGGATGAAACATGAGGCACGTTAAATTCCTCATTTAGCCGGTGATTGGATTGAACAGCTTGAGTGAATTGGCTTGTCAAAGAGAAAGCCCAGGTAGAGGGCCATTTTCAGAGACCCGTCGTCAGCAATGGAGTGGATTTTCATGAGAATCCCCTTTTGCCCCAGCTGTGCCCCCCCCACCTTCCTTCCTGTATTGTTTGATGATGAGTCTATCGCAATTAAACTCGGAATACATGATTGTTGTGACTTCAATTTGGCAACCACTGACGGATGGTCATGTGCTGTGCATTTGTGTCAAAACACTTTGGACGATCCTCACCTTTTTAGGATGAATTGTACAATTTTGTAATTCAGAGAAATGTATATAAAGAATGAAGGCAACATGCGCTAATGCCGCCTGTCGGCGTCAGCTTCAGGTTGGGTATTCATTACATCATTCTCTTGAACCGTTTAATATATACCAAAAAAGGTTTCTTTACACCGCGATTGTGCATTTCATCTCCCACTCTTTTTCATTTGAAAATCACCATTTGATATGGTGGATCAATATCATACTCCACTATACTCAGTGAATAATCCATGACATTGCGTTGCCTATGATGTCAATCATATGGTGACATCGAGAGTCCATGGTGTTGGATCCATAATTCCACGACGAAGATTCTCAATTCCAGGCATTTGTGAGTCCTACATGCATGCGCAAGCACAACATGTGCATAATTGGAGCAAGAGGCAACTCTAGGTAGTATGCAAACAAAACCACGCTTTGGCAAGCTCATCTCCGTCGTCTAGAAGCGCCTCGAACATGTACGGATGGGATTACTCCGGAGAATATATATGTATATGCATTTGTATGTATACACACATACACGCTAACGATACATGATAAAGGAGAAAGTAGAAACGTGTAGTTTTCTTTCCTTGTCCTTAGACGTAGAAATATACCTAGGAAAGTAAGAAACACCGTTACCTTTCCCAAATAAACTAAGTGAGAAGAGTACGCTATTTCTTAATAAAGTGTCCCTTGCTTGGGCCCAAAAACAGTGAGCGAGAATAAATACCTAACGAAAAAGGGAAAAGGAAAAAAAAATTACACACATATATATTTAAAAAATCTTGAAAGTAGGATTCTTTCAAAAACAGTGGGTCTTGAACATCCAATTTCATTTTGTATTGAAATCAGCTGTTGGAATTCCGATTTCATATATCTGCATGAAATTAGATTTTCATATCCGATTTTAATAAATACCAAAGTTGGGTTTTAAAAAGACGGTTATATAGCCTTAAACAAAAGCGGGTTTTTAATTGCGGATTATAAGCTTAATGTACTCGGTTTTGAAACATATGATTTTGAAGAGAAATAGGTAAGTTTACCTCTTGTGAGGAAACTATTTCTTAAAAAAAAAAATATTGTGATGAGACTAATTCCGTAAATACCATTTGAAAATCGGCATTAGGAGATGCAATTTTGTATTTTTCAATTAATTTTTATTTAAAAACTATAAAGAAATCAGATAGATTTACATGAAAATGCGATTTATAAAATACACAGCGTGGGTGATCAAAGAAATTGCTGCTGTTGCAAATCCCAAGATAAAAATGCCATTTCCTTATTTCCAGAGCAGCATATTGTTGGAGAGATGAGGTCACCAACAGCACAAACGAAATCGCATCCGTGCACATGGCGAACATGCGATTTTTACTTGTTTCCTACTAACTCGCATCTTTTGAATGTAGTTTGTTCGTAAAATTTAATAACTAAATTGTATTTATAAAATACGATTGTATTATCGTATTTTTATAATTAATTTGTTTAAAACCCTTTTTTGAGAAAGAGTGTCAGTAAAGATAAACTCACTTTTTTCTCGGATTTGGCATGTCTGTTTTCATCCTGCACGTTTGCACAATTCGAGATTGAAATGCATGTTGACTCTCATCCTGCGTAAATGGAAATTGAAAACGGCTTTCGAAAAATCGATTTGTCTTTCGCTTAAATTCATTTATTCAAAGGCCGGTTTCCTTATTTTTATTGAAGCGGGTTTTTCAACAATCCATTTTAGTACATTTTAAAATTCATTACATGTCTACTGTCTTTAAAAAAAGAAATTATATAATTATAAATTATATAACAAAATTACCAAAATACCATTGTATGGCCCAAAATACGTATTTATATAGATACACTAATGTTGCATCTTAAAGATACAGTATAGATGTAAATACATTAATATTATATCATTAAGATGCAATATAAGTATTTTATTAGTATCACAATTTGAAAATATGGCATTAATAAAAAAAGTTATATTATTTTCAATATTTCGGTAATATTTTTTTAACATAACAACTGTATTTTGATAATATTTTTTTTAAATGATTTGTTTATATATTATATTTATTAATTTTGATGACAAACATATAAATTTCTTGGTAATTTTAGGATTATTTTTGTATAAGCCCTATTTTGGAGATTATTTTTGAAATTTAAAATATTTTTTCCTTTCCCCTATTGATGGGTTACATTATATAAAAAAAGAGAAAAGTACAAATTTAATCCTTAACATTAGTAGTTCTAAACCTTTAATTCTTTGTAATACGAGTCCTCGATTTTTACAAATTAACACTATCAACTTTTCCTCTTAAAAAGTGATACATGCTAGCCTCTAACTGTCCCTAGAAACTAATTTAATTAAATAATAGAAGAATATAAGTAAAACTACTAAAAAATATTTAAAAAAAGTTTCTAGAAATTAAAAGATAAACATTAAAAATTTAAAAAAAATAAAGCAAATTATAGAAATTAAAGTGACTTGTGGTAATATTAACCTTTATATAATTAGGTAACATATTACAAATAATAAATAAAAATATAAAAGAATATGACAAAATAAAAAAAAAATGCAATAAATTGAAAAAAAAAAAGTTGTAACCATCCCTATAGTGGAGGTAGTAGGTGGCCACTTGAGAAGGTTGCCTTATCTTTGAAAAATTTGGCCAAAAGTATTATCTTAACTAAATAGGTTATAGCTCACTTTTGAAAGTGAGCCGATTCGACTTGCTATTAATGGTAAGTAGTTGCTTACTTATCTTTTTTTAAAATAAAACATAAAAATAGTTAAAAAATTTTGTTTTTGTTATCATTGTTATATAGAAACTTCGTGGAGTAATGGTGGATTATATTGGTTAAGTGATGCCTTCATGTGTTCCAAAGGAGTCAAAATTGCACATCCATATAGTAGATTGCTACGAAACAGACACAAAATAAACATTTATATTTTATCTAGAAATATGTAATATGTTCATATAGTATTGTTTTTTTGAATAACATGCTTTATCTTTATACTATAATTTCTATAATCCAGATGATTACTGATCAAAATGTCCTGTACAGTGAGCTTTGCAACTATTGATGTAACCATCCAGCTCTTTGATCATCTTCAAAATTCAACAGGTGAAATCCACTAAGAATCCAATACAGCAAATCAAGATAAACACAATACACGTACGACAAGAAATTTGAATAATAATAATAATAAAGCTAGGGATGTGACAGAAATGGATTAGTTAATTTTTTTTCGTTATTGAATACGTGTATATTATATTGTGAATCGTGTGTATGTTGGATTCAATTGTCTGCCATGCCATGGGAATGATGGGAAATAATAATAATAATAATAACAACAATAAATGAGTGTCATAAAAATTGTTCCAAAAATTCTATCATTGTCAAATATATCTACCGGAATTGAAGCCAATCACAGAGCCAGTGATGGTGTACTCCTCCTGGTGGGTTGCATCGCTTCATGCAACGAGGAAAGCATTCAGGGTCTTTAGGAGTTTGGGAACAGATATCCCAGCAGTCATGCTTGCACGTACGAAAGTTGTTATTTGACTGAATCCAGTCTTCTGTGTGGAAGCATCTCTCCTTCAGTTACTTATGATTGATAGGCATCTTTAGATAATTGTTATGTAAGCTTATGTTATTTGGTTCAATATTTAAGCTTGGTTTAATGAATCGATTTAAGAACAATCCCCATAAATTCATTATAAATACTACCCAAGATTTTAGGTAAGAGAACTCTTTTCTATTTTCCGAACATCATAACTATTAAATATCTCTCTCTACATAATGAAGAAACTAACTTAAATATCAGAGTAATTGTATCGGAGTACCTTCCAACATTCCTCGTAACCATTTTATCATATTACAGGTGTTCATATATCGAAACGAGAATCACCCGTCAATAATTGATACCGTCTATAGAAATGTGTAACATTTTTTTGTGATTCTTGATGTTTCACCCCTTCTGATGGAATCTCCTCATTCGGGTCACATTACTTCTTTTTCTTGATTATTTCTTCAGATCAAGAAAAATTGGTCTATAGTCCATTCTTGACGCTGTATCATCTTCTTGTGACATCAGCTTCCATTTACAATTTGAGAACTATAAAGGACTTTGTCGGTTTTTTCCTTTCAAGTTTAGTAACCGCAATTTTGTCTTCTCTTGGTTCATAACGTCACTGCCAAATTGGTAACGCAATTTTCCATGATGCACAAATTTTTGGATGTGATGCAAGGCAAACGAAAGGAATCATGGCATTTTCCTTTAAAGTGTGACTGTCTCCTGCACCACTAGTTTGCTTTTAACCGCCATCTTCAAGCGTAACCACCAAACTAAACATCGGCTTGGTTTGTCAACCGTTGGTAACCATCGCAATCAATACTGTGCTGATCAATTTTCACTTATGCATGAACTGAGTGATCCTTGCAATTTAGTCCGTCGCACATCCGAGTTCAAGCTTTGTGCCTAGTGTTGCTGTGTCAACCAAATTTGTTGATCCATCCCCTCTCATCATATTCTTAAAAGGTATACTATGCCAAAGGTCCATAACTCTACGACCAAAGCGAGATATTGATTAGTAATAATCGTATGTGACTAAAATACACGATGCTAATCTACTTCCATGGCCAAGCATTTCAAGTTGAGCTCCTTTTTGTGTCAAACTACTCATTTACGTACCAAGCTCTTTCGTAGCTGATTTTTCCATGCTACTCTAGCGAAGAACACTCAAAAGTGAGAGTGACCCCACAGTCGAGTCCAACAGCAAGTTGAATAAAGGCCAACTGGTTAGCTTGTTTTGGCTGTTTAATGAATCCACCAAAGGCGAGAAGCTAAGATGACGAGCTAAGCCTCAAAACAATCACACACATGGTAGTCTGTGGCCGAGTGATTCTTACCCAATAAAGTCTCGAATAGAGCTGCGGCCACATATCCAAGCTTTTAGTGTGCTTAAAAGAAGAGCTGCGGCATTATTGTCGAGCTACACATTGTTGCCGAGTGTCACTGTTGCCAAGTCGCACACTTCTGCCGAATGGCTTTATTACCGAGACACATTATTGCCGAGCGGTTTGCAACAACTGCCGAGAAGTTGGGTTATTCTGAGTCATCGAGCCAAGCTCTGTACCAAGTCGTCAAGGAAGCCCGCGCCGTAAACTCCTTTTTGCCAAGTCGCCGACTGATTTTCATGGCCGAGTAGCTGACTAAATTTCCCGGCCGACTTGCCAACTAATTTCAATAGAGTACGTGCCGAGCACCATAGCCGAATAGCAATCTCTCTACTTACTAAGGTCTATGCTCTTCAAACAATTCTGAGCACCAGGGCTGAGCAACAAGTTCAAGTAGACTCAATTCGAAGCCGACCATAGCTGGAGGAAGCCAAAAGACGAGTAGTCCTTGCCGGGGACCCCACTGAGGTTTCCTTACACACCTGAATCGGTTTTAGAGGTCAAAAAGCTTTCGAACTATGTGAGTCTCACATTTCTTTCGATTTTGTAAAATTTTTTAAAATTGTTTATTATGCTCAGAAAATTATGAAATTTAGTATTCTGATGTTTTATTATATGTAAATTTAGGGAAAAATAGTGATTAAGTTTAATCACGTCTGTAAATATAAGATTTTTAAGAAATTAGACAAAACTGAGCATGATTAGAATTATAAATAAATAGGTTTAGGATTGTAGTTTAGAGTTCAATTTTTTTTTTTTATAAAATACTTAAATGATATAGAACAATGCTATAAAGTCATTTTTTTAAAATTAATTTTCAAAATTTTTAGCCTTAAAATAATGAAAAAAATGGGTAATTTTGGCTTAATTAAGTGATTAAATGATTAATTACTGATTTAGAAGGTAATTAGATGTTTAAGAATGTTAATCTCTGATGTGGAAACCTAATCCTAATCCTAATCTTTGGAGTGTTAATTGTAATTAATATGGGAATTATGTGGTAATTGTAGGAAATTTAAGAATATATGAAATTGGGATTTTAATAAATATAAAAAAATATGTTAAATTTGATAATATAATATCAGTACAAAATAAATCTAAAACAAAAATTAATTTTAGCTAATTGGATAAAAAATGTAAAATTTCTCACATTAAAAGTAAATCTGATATCTCAATTAAGATTAGAGTATACCGAATAGGTTAAAATACTAAATTAAGACTCAGTATGATATTAAAATATTTGAGCTTAATGTGATTAATTTCACATTAGGATTTGGGCGTATTTAGGATTTCTTGTAGTTAAAAACAATTTAGAACCAAAACTGAAATCTAATTAATTCAGAAACTAAACCCCAAGCTAATATAGAGTGAATCATTAGTAAATAATAGGTATATATAGAGAAGTGAGTTAAATTATAACTTAAAATATGTATCATCAAAGTATAAATACTAAAAAGACGTATTTATATTATATGATACTTGGAGACGAATCAACCTGCAATTAAGTGATTGAGCGATTGATAATTCCAAGTAAGTTGGGTTTATTACTTCACCGTATTTGGAGACTATTTTAGGGTACTCGAAAACTTAAGATTATGTATAATTGTGATTGTAAGTAGTTTTATGCATATGCTTACTTATCTGACTTTGTGTTGAAATTTGTGTTGTGATTGATGATTGTAATGATTGAATTGGTGTGAAATTGTCTAAACACCTTAAATTAAACCTAATCTTATTCGATCCTAAAACCCTAAATTGTCATGCATTGCAACCCTTTATGAGATCATTAGGATTCTCCAACCAAACATTGACAATTTCGAAAAAGATAACGCTAGATAGCAAATTGGTCTTTTCCCCATCCTGAGTCGAACTAAGTGACAGGAGAAAAGGTCGCAGTAAGGATGGGGGCATTGGTTTGAAGGATAGTCTTAGGAGAAGTAGTATTTCCATTGCACAAACCTGGGTTTGGTTGTGAACTGTTGCATGACATGAAAACTCCTCAATCTGGATTAGAGAAAGTGAAATTACTCTGATTTCACAACGGACCGAATTATGTTATATGATGACACTTACTTGTTGCATTGTATGAAAATAATTACTTGATAATCTTGCTTGTGTTTATATATATTCATGAGTCTCCAATTTAACTTACTGAGCTGTAATTGCTCATACCCGTATAGATCCTTTTGCAGGTCCTGAAATTTGAATATTCTGAGTAATATGCCACCCTATAACTATCCGGAGGTTAGTTTTTTTTTTCTAGCCTAGGGGTGTGAAGATCAATTTGCTTAATAGTTAATATATATCTAGAGTCTCACTAGTAGCTTTAAGACTGAAAAATTGATATTTGATATGTAAATTAGCTGATTGTTATGATTTGATGTAAAATCACCTGGAAATTTTACAGTAATGTACATGTAATCATATGTACATGTTGATTTGAAGCTTTAATATTTACTGTAACTTTAGTTAAATTTTTAATTGAATTGTTTATTTTAAAGCGAGAAGTCGTCGACGTCTTATGTAGATCATATCTATAATAAGTACTGTGAGGCTAATTACTATCATAGGATGATTTACACGACGAGACTGTTGCAACTTTGTAACTTCGGGGCATAACACAAGATCCTTTTGGCTGAGCACTAATTCATAGTTCATGTCGTGCAAAGAAATTTCCATCGACATACAACGATTGCCAAGAAGTTGGCTATACAAGGGCCAAACTTAATGCACATATTGATAAAATGGAGTACGTGCCGATTAAAATAATTTCCAAGTTCCATCCACTACACAAAGCTGGTAAATCCATACACTGTACTTTATGAATGCTAAGTCATAAAGTCCAAGCTCCACGCTAAGTAGCTGAGAAGTTTTTGGTTAAGTTATTCACAAGTATCCAAGCTTATACCAAACAACCAAGTAGCCGAGTAATTGTTGTTGACAACCATTAGCTCAATGTGCTATGACGACTTAATATGTTCATCACATGATATGTTGAGTGCTACGTAGCTAAGAAGAGACCGAGCAAAATCCAGGACACCAACTATTGATAATCTCTATTGTACGTCTATGCTGAGTGTTGAGAAGCCATGAAAACTTGCCGGGTGTTGAGAAGCCATGCCGAACACTTTAGCATAACGTTTGCTTACGCTCTAAGACATTGAATGCCAAACAAGTACAATCAAAGCAAAGCAAAGGCTGATTTTTTGATAGGTCGAGTACCACGAATACCAAGTTAAGACCAAGCTTTTTTCTTTACTAAGCTTTAACAGTATCTATGATCGTACTGTTCCAAACAACAGTTGCCTATATGAGATCAAAGCAAAGTAGAGGCTGAGCTTACCGACAGCACGCATTGGCCGAACTACTCTAAGTTCGCTAAGAAACTCCAAGGTTGCTGAGTCCGTCCATTATGAGGCTTTCAACTAAGCCGAACAACCATGATGACCTGCTATTAATTTCCAAATTCTTAGTAGGATCCATTAAAGTTAAACTGCAATAATTCTTCGGTAAGCTCCCTAAGTGTCCAAGCAATATCGTACCAAGCCAACTCATTTGGAGCTCCTTAATTAGGTTGCATTGTCACATAAGAGTACAACAAAACTTAGTAACAAGTCCAAGCCTTCATCTACCTTGCAAAGTAATTCAACTTGTTACACTTTCAATAGATCTAGGCTTCATTCTTCTCAAGCTCGAGTGCATCCGAGCTTCCCCTCCTAATTTAAGCTTTGTAGCATAATAACAAGTTTGGAAGTTGTTGAACAAACGTGCTCCAAGCACCATGCTGAATTGTCGAGAAACTGTGAAGTTAGATGCAAAGACAATGATGCTAAGCTTTTCTATTAACCTATAAATAGCTAACAAGCTCCAAATGTCAAGCTCCTTCACACCAAAGTTGAATGGCTATCTCAAGTTTGGATTGTTTCCTTGAATTACTACAAAGTCAACAACATCTCAAGCTACACAAAATCGCATTTGAACTATACATGCCAACCCCATCGTTAAAAGATGAGTAAGACTTTACTCCTACCATTTGTAAGTTATTATGCATTTTTTAGGAAAATACGCATTAAACATACGAGTCTTATGGTAAGCTTTATGTTAACCTATTGTTAACACTTGTTCGACTATGCATCAAGCTGCATCTATCCATAAGTTGCTTCATGATTTAAACTTCGACAAGTCAGATAATATCAATTATCACCTATTTGACACTTATAGTAACTTGCTCGGTCATTTGCTAACTTAACTTTCTTTAGAGACGAGTGTGAGAACTTCTAAGCAAGTGAGGGCAAAATAAATGCCCT
Source organism: Lumnitzera littorea (assembly GCA_024138015.1). Lineage (NCBI taxonomy): Eukaryota > Viridiplantae > Streptophyta > Magnoliopsida > Myrtales > Combretaceae > Lumnitzera > Lumnitzera littorea. The sequence goes on along the minus strand of JAMXBB010000005.1, from coordinate 114,577,448 downwards.
TCGCTCTATGCCTACGCAAACATAATTAACTAATGAGATACTCCTTAACGGCTTTAAGTCCTACATTTGATTTAGACGACAAGAAAGCAAGCTAAGGTCTTATACTTTAACGAACCAGCGGTTAGTCGACCTATCTTATGACTTAGCACAAGTTATGCCTAACTTGAGCAACTTTTAGGCGCCCCAGCCTCTTCAAGCATACTTAACTCTTTAGGCGCTCTTTGCCTCTTCAGGTGCTCTTTGCCTCTTCAGGTATACTCGCATCTCTAGGCCTTCTTCGCCTCTCTAGGCGCTCTTCGCTTCTTCAAGTATACTTACCTCTTTAGGCACTCTTTGCCTTTTTAGGAGCCCCCAGCGTTTTTAGGCTTTCGCCTCTTTAGGTATACTCGTCTCTTTAAGTGCTTTTTGCATTTTCAAGCACATTAGCCTCTTTAGGCTTTCGCTTCTTCAAGCATATTCGCCTTTTCAGGTCTTCACCTTTTTAGGCATACCAATATTTATAAGTGCTCTGGCTACTCTCGCCTTTTGCTTCTTCAAGCCTTTATCTCTTCAAGCACTTTAGCCTCATCAGGTTAAGATTGTAAACTTGTCTAGAAACTCCATAAAATCAACCTCCCTAAATACTCTTTTTTCTGACTTGATCACCAAAGAGAGTGAGGGGCTAGTGTTGATAGGCATTTTTGGATAATTGTTATATAAACTTATATTACTTGGTCTAATATCTAAGTCTGGTCCAATAACTTAGTCTGAGGACAATACCCATGGACTTACTATAAATACTAGCCAAGACTCCAGGTAAGAGGATTCTCTCTCATTCTCTAAACACCATAACTACTGAATATCTCTCTCTACATAATGAGGGAACTAACTTAGGCATTGAAGTGGTTGCGCCAGAGTACCCTTCGGCACTTCTCGTAGCCGTTTTCTCATATTGTAGATGTTCATATATCAAAACGAGAATCACCTGTCAACACTTATCTAGCATGCTTGATTTTTAGATTTTTCTATAGTTCGTCCTTTTTTTTACAAGATCGATATCACCCTCTATCTTACTTTTGATTTAATCATCTTTAAATTTGAACTATTAAATAAACTATAAATTCAGTGATTCAAATTTAAAAGTATAAAAATGAATGGTAAGATATCAAAATAAATGATGGAATTTTCAACACTTAAACTCACACAGTGTAAGATCTCTAGACCTAACACCATGTAGAAGATATAACATTAATATCATGCTCATTGCCGCTACTCTTGCTAAAGCCTTCGACCACTCCATTATTGTCCCAATGTGTCTTTCTCGAATTGTATGGGTTTATTCGTATGGAAGCTGTCTGATTTCGGTACTATTTTGTGCTTTGTATAAACAGATGTAAGTTTGATTAGGGAGTACTTGCTGTACTTACTTAACTAACATATTCTAAAGATAATTCCTTATTAATTAGGATTTAATAAGTTTGTAAGTACCATTTTATGTATAAATTTTGGATTTTTTTTTTTGTTGTTGTTGTTGTTCATCATTTATTGGTAAGATCTTGTTCTTGGTCACACAAATGGTAAAGAAAATCTAAAGTAATTTTTTCTCACACTAAAAAAAATTAAATGTATTACTTCCGTATTGAGTAATTGGCTTTTATTTGTGTAAAATATACGAAATCTAAAATATTTGTTTTTAGTTACGAATTAAACATTGTATTAAATGTTTTGCTTATTTATATGTGACTCCATTAAAATTAAAACGATTATTAACAATGGTGGTATCCAATCTTTTCATCCGTAACTAAAATAAGCATTTGATGCAAGTTTTTGGAAATCCATAAGATACCCATTCCTGTCATGTAATGATGGCACAAGGCACATCGAAAATAACTACAGCTCGTACAACACATGATTTTTCTATTGGTCTAAGTTTATGTTTTTTATGCAGCCGATCCGACTCTTGTTATCACTTTTGATTTAATGTCCATCAAATTTCAACTATTGAATAGAGTGATTTTGGTATTGCATCTCTTGAAGATGAATTTTATATTAATAAATTCCTTCAATTATTGTTGTATTTAATAAATATTTCAAAAGCCTCTTTTTATCTTATGTTTATTGTATAAGTTGTTTTAAAAGTTAAATCTTAGACACATGGTATAATTTTAGTATTTTGATAATATTTTTTATATATTTTGTAATTATGTAATTTTTTTTTTAAATTTTGACAGTAAATATGAAATTTTCTCGAAATAATGAAATTATGTTTATATACAATAAAGAAAACAAGTGTGAATGTCAAGAGGATTTTGGAAGTGATAATTATCGTGAAAACTGTCAAATATATCAATCGCAGATCTAGTGATGGTGTCCTCCTCCTCCTCCTCCTCCTCCTCCTGGTGGGTTGCATCGTTTTGTGCACTGAGGAAAGCATTCAGGTGGTTGTGAATTTCGGGAACATAATTCTGAGCAGTCGTGCTGGCACAGACGAGTGTTATTAAACTGAATCCGGTGATGGAGTCCTGGTCGGGTGTAGCATCGCTTCTTCACGCACGGAGTATAGCATGTTGGATTTTGGGAACACGATTTCCAGCATTTACGCTCACACGGAACAAGATTTCTAGACTGAACATCATTTAGAACACATAGCATTAATGTTATGCTCATTGCCAGTACTCTTGCTACAACCTTCAACCACTCCATTATTATCCCAACTTGTCTTTTTGTATGAGTTTATATGTATATATATCATTCCATTACTTCTTCTTATCAATATTATTTAAGTGAAAACGGTTTTTATAACCGTTATTTAGTGTCATTATTGAATACTTTAAACATATTAAAACGCTATCTTATTTTATTGAACTTAATTTTTGTTTCTTTCATTTTCACGTTTTTCTCACATAAACACACAAATGTAACGGTTTTTACCTTTCTCACTAGATTATTCATTGTGGTAAAAGGGATGTCAATTTACGGTTTCTAAATTTATGTTGAATGTTCCTCCTAGTGGAATTTATCTTTTGAATTTCATAGAACGAGGCTCTCCTGGCAATCGTTACAGTCACAAATGGGATTAAAAATGGCTGCGAGACTAGAAAGGATTAAAGAGGGCGATGAAGATGGAAAATCAAATCTCAAGATATTGGAAGCAAGTTTTGAAGAAAATAAAACGAAAATGGGGAAATCCAGTTAAGATAAAGGAAAAGAGTTTGGAAGAAATTGAAGCGTTTGCCGCCTTTGCTCCCTTAGGAATATTAGCCACGTAACATTTTTTTGTTTTTAAGAAGGAGAAGGTAATTTTGGAGCTTTCTTTATTTATAGTTATTAGATGATAACCGAGATGTAAAAGTTTAGAGTGATTTTCATTCTCTGTTTTAGAGAGAGGAGGTGATTACAGTGTTATATATATATATTTACTCTTTATGTTTGTTAGATGAGAACATAGATTGAGCAAATGGGAGTGATAATTCCATCTTCAGGTAGTAAAACACGTGAAAGAAAAAGGAAATTTCATTATTTAATTAGTATTTTCCCCAATTTTTTAGTTTCTCTACAATATGGTTTGGCATATTTAGCATTGTATGGTGAAAGGAAAGTAATTTAATTGATTTTTAAAGATTGTAAGGTTGATTTAAAACTTAACTAAGCTTAATTTTACTGTAATATATATTTAAAATGTTGCAGTCTATCGTCTTTAGGATTTTATTGATAGAGTGAGGAGAATTGGGCCTTGAAGTATCTGAATATCAGTTTGCAAAACAAGACGCAATGAGGAGCGCTAAGGTATTGTTTGGCATAGATTGTGTTGGAGGAGGGATAGTAAGCAAGTAAGCAAGAATGCAAGAAAGCTTGAGAGTTTAGGTGAATGAAGGTGTTGTACTATTAGCGTAATTCTTCTATTTATAGTGGAGAGGTAGAGAGAATATGGGGTTCAAATCCTCACCCGAGGCATCCACTAAGTATGCAAAAGTGGGTATTGAGTGGATAGTTGTGTCTCAAGAATCCAAGAGTTATGTTGTTGATCGAGTCAAGTAACCTTATTCATTAGTGCTCTTCATCTGTCCTCGACATGAGGAGGTTGACCTTGAAGTAATGCTTGGTCCTTCGCTCATTGGAGCTTCATGTAAGTCAAGCATAGGTTCGGATAGGTTAGTTAAGGGAGGAGTACATTGGTTATAAGCCTAAATAGGTTAGCTTAAGGCCTTTTCAAGTCGGTATGGGTCTAAGGGACCTTTACCCTTTGACTTAGTCTCTGAGATTCTCTTGATTATAGTTTTCATAGAAGTTTTCTCTGACTTAGCTTTTGAGTATGTATCTAATAAGATATTTGCTTAATAAACCCTTTAAGTTATCTTCTGACTTTGTTTAAATTCTCTTCATCTATCTGATTTGCTCACATTTTACTTCAATTTTAGATAAACGAGTCACATTAAAATTACATTCAACTCTAGACTACTCCATTATTCTAAAAGAACTCCATTTAACTCTTCATTGACATGAATTCATAAGATCACATATTATGAAATTAAACATAAAAGTTGCATATACATGAAATTCATGACTTCCATATGAAAAATTCAACCCAACATCACCATTCTTCGATACACCATAAATCAATTTGACGTAGAATCTAAGTAAGGCCTTTGAAGAAAAATTTAGTGATTTATTCAATATACCGATTTAACTAGGATATATGGGCTACAAAATTAATAAAAATATAGAAAATAGTTTTGATAAAACTCATTAAATAGCATTATTATATATAATAGGGATGTGTTATAGAAAAATTTTAGGTTTCAAACTTCATCATTAAAGTATTTCAAAATAATTTTGAAATCTATCTAAGCTTAGTAATTTCTTAATGCCACAAAATTTCAATAAAAACAATATTTTTCCTAGATTTTATGCAAAAATACTTAAGAATAACTTTTTCTAGGATTTCTAATTAGATTTAGCTTTTTTACTAATTTAATCAAAATTAGACTAGTTTAAGACGCTCATCCAAAAACATTGTTCCAACCACCAATAGGGAGAGAGGGTATGTTAGCACACATGGGCGTTGTCCACTCCTTTAAGTGATAATGGTGGCATACTTCCAATACTCATCCAAATTAGCAAACAACAAATTACCTAAATCTACACTAATTTTTTAGTAAATTTTCCCTAATTTTCTCATCCAATTTATCAAGCCATCTAGATTTTTCCTTAGCTTCTAATTGCTTAAAGAAACAAGTGAGTATTTCTAAATTTTCCAAAGCAGTATTGTGGAGTTATGCCATTTCTTTTCTCTTTGCTTGCTTACTTAATCCCCTATTTTGCCAAGCAAACACGTGTCCATGTTAATCCAATCCTCTAATAACTGTCCCATGAGTGACGCCTATCCCATAATGCTCCCTACTACCTTACCCTTTTTTTATATATTTATTTAGAATTTCTTGTTGATTTTAGCATATTTATCATGTATTTAGGTATTTTAGATAACTATGGATATATATTTGTACATAATAATTATAAACCACGTATGTTCATGTTTTTTTATATTATTTCATGTCAGTCTATAATTTTATTATCCATATAATTTATCTCTAAGAGTTCATTAACTATCAAAAGCTATTTTGTACAATTCCATTCTTTATATGATAGTACATTAAAATAAACTATTTTAGCTATATTTTTATTTTTTTATTATATTTTTGAGATCCATACCCATGAGGAATCTTTGCCTAATATTACAAACCTACTCATAAATTCTTAGCACAATTGAAAGCGAATGCTTTAAATCTACTACTTAGAACTTACTTACTAAAGTATAAGGTTTACATTTCCACTCACTCTAAGAGTTTTGTCCTTAAAACTTTTAGAGCAACTAAAACATGATAACCAACCACATCTAAAATTAAGTTCTTATAGTGTGTTACTTGCTAACTTGTCTCTCAAAAGAGGTTTAGGTAACATTTTTTTATTGCAACCTTCGGTTCCCACATTGCATCTACTTCCAAGTTGCTACCTCGTTAGACCTTACTCTACTTCATAATTTCTTAACTTTTAAATCCAATTCTATATAGTCTTCAAGAAGATCTATTGGCTTTAATTCAACTACTACATTCAAGTTCTTCACAAATCTCCATAACATTGATATATGAAATACATTGTGATATTCAGATAAGCTTGGAGGTAAAGCAATTTGATATGCCATATTCCATACTCTTTCCAATACTTCAAAAAGTCCAATATATCGAGGACATAATTTTCCTGTAGTGTTGAATTGTTTGGATCCTTTAAACAAACTTATCTTAACATACACGTGATCTCCTCCTCTATATTCTACAAATTTTCATTTCAAATCTACCAAACTTTTATAACAATCCCATACTACTTTCATCCTTTGGTGTATAATTTTCACCTTTTTATTTATTTGGTGGATCATATCAAGTCCTTTTATCGCATATTCCTTACTTTCCCAATACAGTGGTGATTGGAACTTTCTTCTATATGAAGCCTCATACAGGGCCATCTTTATAGTTGCTTGTAAACTATTTTTACAAGCAAACTTTATTAATGGTAGATATTGGTCTTAATCACCTCCAAAATCGAATACATAATTTCTTAACTTATCTTTTAGCATTTGGATAGTTCTATTTGATTAGTCATCTGTATGTGGATAATAAGGCATACTTAACTGTAATTTACTACCTAAAGATTGGTTTAAACTTTCCTAAAACTTCAATATGAAACAGCTATCTCTATTTGAAACAATACTTTCCAGTAAACCATGTAATCAACAATCTTCCATACATATAGTTTAGCTAATTTTTCCATTGAATCACTAATTTAATAAGGTGAGAAATAAGCACACTTCGTTAGTCTATTAATAACTACCCAAATCAAATGATGGTCTACTCTTGCCCTTAGAAGTCTTGCTACGAAATCCACATTGATATGATCCAACTTCCATTAGGTACTTCTAGAGGCTATGACAAATCATTAGGTTTTTAGTGTTTTGCTTTCACTAATTGACATGTAATACATCTTACCATATACTGCATTACATTTTTTTTCATGTCTTTCCATTAAAATAACATTTTCAAGTCACGATTTCCATCAGGATGTAAAGTATAACCGGTAGTATGTACTTCATCTATGATCTCTTTCCTTAAATCCAAATCATGAGGTATACAAACTCTATCTTTAAACTTTAGTATGCCTCTCTTATCTACCCAAAACTTAGGTACAACACTAATAGCCAACTTTTCTTTGATTTCCCTTAAACTTGAATCTTCATCTTGTTGTAGTATAATTCTCTCTAATAAAGTTGGTTATACTTTTAAATTCATCAATAGCACATTTGAATCCAATCTCTAATTTTGCAAACTCCTGAATCAACTTTCATTGAGTAGTAAGTGTTGAGTAAGGACGTTACTTGCTCATGGTTCCTGTAACTTAGCGCATTTGCTACTACATTAGCTTTGCTAGGGTGATAATTAAAAGTCAAATAATAATCTTTGATCAATTCCAACAATTGCCTTTGTCATAACTTTAACTCATTTTAAGTAAAGAATTATTTCAAACTTTTGTGGTCCCTATAAATTTCACAAAATGTTGTCCATATAAATAATGGCTTCAAATTTTTAAAACAAAGACTATTACTGTAAGCTGCGCAATCAAGTATTTAGGATTCAATCCGTAAAATTTGAGGCGATCAAGCAAATTGTCCTACTTAGCCTAAATTTTACAATGAAGTTAAGAATATTAATAAAAGTGATCCCATGAGTTTGGATTTAAGAAAATAAATAATAAAATAATTAATTATTATAATATTGAATTATATGTAAATTACTCGTTATTTATTGGAAACGCATAAAACTAGTTTTGATAACTAACGAATCGAGAGATATAAATTATATGTATACTAAAAATTATAAAAAAACTTAAATAATATTTAGAAATATTTACTTGTACCATATATGTATTTATATGTAGGTAAAAATACGTAAAATTACTTAAAATACTCGAAATATACTAAAATAATGCCAAATAATTAAGGAAAATTAGAAATAAATAAAGGAAAAATCAAGAAAAATATGAAAAGGCATGGAATTGTCCAAAACATAGGTGTGGTAAGCTAGAAATGGAAGATGAAAATTCAACAAATAGGATTAGGCCATTTAAAAAGTAAAAAAGTAAGAGATAATCGACACTTGGCAAGAAAAAATTGAAAGTAAAATCCCAAACCCAACTATAAATTCTAAAAACCATTTCCAAAACCTTATTTGGTTAGTTTAGCATTAGAAAAAAAATTAGGGAGAGGAGAGAAGAGAGGAAAAACCAATTTTAGTAAAATTAGACAAAATGGTATATATTTAAGGCTTATAAAGGGAACCTACATCCAATAACCACTTGGAGAGGAATGGCCACCACCAATAGATAGTGGACCCCACGTCTAGAGCTGTAGACAATGGCGGAGCCACCGCTGGTGGTTGGAAGCTTATCGATTAGTAAGTTTGGATTTTCCTTTCAAATTTGTTTAATTTAGTAAAAATATCAAACATGTATGGAAAATTATGAAATTTGGTTTCACTAAGTATTTTTACATGTAGAATCAAAACAGCAAACCATTTTTTTTTAAATTAGAAGTGCTTATATTTTCAAAAATAGTAAAAAAATGTTATTTTAAGCTAATTTTTTGTGTACATACTCCTTATATGATATATTTAATTTACATAAAAATATTTTTTGATAAAATACACGTTTATTATTTATTAAAAAATTTTTATTGAATCGACTATGTTTTTCATATGAAAAAAATAATAAGTTTTTAATCAAATCCCTTAATTAACTTGATTTGTAATGACTTCTAAAACTTAGTAATGATTTTGGGAATATTTAGTTTGAATCTTATAATTTTATTTGGTCATTTACCTAATTTAAGTTAATTTTTAGTAAAATCGAACATAAAATCAGTATACCGAAGAATAATATATACATATATATATATATAACTATCTTAGTACTTTTCATGATCATAATATAACAATCATAATTTATTAATTATAATATATTTTCTGTAGCTTTATTAGAGTTTGAGGCATTAGTTATATATATTATGCATAATATGTACTACATATGTAGGTAAACGGTATATTTTAAATTAATTTTGTAATTCAGGGTTAATTAGATATAATTTTTTATTTAGGATATGATTAGATATTTGATATGTTATTAGAGGATGAAGGATGATATATATAGTGTTAGAAGTGTTAAATAAGTGATTTAGGAGTGAATTATGTAATAATACATAATATGTAAATATACTACATTTATGAATAGAAAATATTATGCCAAAAGTGATCATATTATAATAATATTAATATAAAATAAATCTGATATTAAATATAAAATTATATAATTGTATGAAAAATATAAATTTTTCTCATATTGAGAGTAAATTTAGTAGCTAAATTAGGATTATAGTGTACGAAATGGACTAGCATGCTAATTAGAGACAAAATATGATATTTAGGATACTCGAACATAATATGATTAATTTCATATTATAGTTTGAAACGAAATATTAAGATTACATATAACACTTATAGTTAGAATCGAATTAGAACCTAAATCGAAAACCAGATTCACAAAATGGAGTAAGAACTTAGCTTAAATTAAGAATAAGTGTAAAAGACAAAACTCGAATGATTAGGTACAATAAAANTTTGTCTCTAATTAGCATGCTAGTCCATCTCGTACACTATAGTCCTTATTATGCCAAAAGTGATCATATTATAATAATATTAATATAAAATAAATCTGATATTAAATATAAAATTATATAATTGTATGAAAAATATAAATTTTTCTCATATTGAGAGTAAATTTAGTAGCTAAATTAGGATTATAGTGTACGAAATGGACTAGCATGCTAATTAGAGACAAAATATGATATTTAGGATACTCGAACATAATATGATTAATTTCATATTATAGTTTGAAACGAAATATTAAGATTACATATAACACTTATAGTTAGAATCGAATTAGAACCTAAATCGAAAACCAGATTCACAAAATGGAGTAAGAACTTAGCTTAAATTAAGAATAAGTGTAAAAGACAAAACTCGAATGATTAGGTACAATAAAACTCTAAACTAAAGATAATAATAAGAATTTCAGAATAAAACATATCTATGGTAATTATGCAGAAACTAAAACAATATTTGTATTATAGAGATTATCGGTGGTGGCTTATGCAAGTCGCACGTTGAGTGAACAAGTGAAGAATCTAAGTAAGTTAAGATTAATACATTACTATATTTCAAAGTACTAATTTATAGTATTTAGAGACTTGAAATTATACTTGGATGTGATTGTTAGATAGTTAACTATACGTATGCCTGTTTATGCTTGTTCATAAGTTTGATGATATGATTTTGATTTATTACTCTAACTTGTATTTATGTGATTTGTTTGAAATGATTGAACACCTTAAATCGGATCTAATTAAATTTATAACTTGAAATTCTAAATCGAACCTACATAGTAACCCATTAAGAAAAACATTAAGGTTCTCTGACCAAATACCGACCCCTTTAAAAGGGATAGTATTGGATAGTATAATTGGTCCCTTCTCAATCCTTAATCTAACTAAGTGACAAGCGAGAAAGTCGCGACAAAGGTGAAGTTAATGGTTCCAAAGTAGTTGTAGGAGAAGCGATGTCTCCATTGTACAAGCCTGGGTTTGGTCGTAAGCTGTTGCATCCATAGAAACTTCTCATCCCAAATTAGAGCAAGTGTAATTTTTCTAATCTCACAATAGACCGGACAACATCTTGCGATAACATTTGATTATACATGCATTACATCTAACTAATTTGGTTGAAAACCCTTGTTAGGTTTAAAGTATAGTTTTAAGTCTCCATCTCAACTTATTGAGCTTTTGGTTGCATACATCCTTATAGACGTTATTGTAGGTGCTAAACAGGAAGCGGCCATATAACTATCATAAAGTTAGCAACTGCTGAATCCTGAGGAGTAAGGATATAAAATTAAGGATCAGATATATTTTCAACTTTGGATTCTATCTTTAAAGTTTTTAGTATTAATTTATGTATTACTAAAATAAATTATAATCAAGCTGCAAAATCTTGTAATATACTCAGATTATTTTAGTGTAAATATATATTCTTTATAATTTCATAGGTAAATAACATATTTATTTATGAATTGTTTACTTCGAAATAGGTTAGTTGTGGACGCCTTGTGTAAATTAGGTCTAAAATAGCGGTTATATGGATTATTTCTATTTTAAAATGGTTTGTATAGCGGGATTGTTATAACTCTGTAGTTTTGGGGCGTGACAATTACTGCTAATTCAAGATCATGTGTTGGATAATTCCTTTCATGAGGCTTTCATAATTGAGATACATACGCTATTACTTTGCAGTCTTCAGTAGTACGCATCTTAGTTCATTTCGAGAAGTATCATTATAAACATAATACAACTTGCTTGGATATGGTAAAGTAAGTATTGGAGCTAGAATAAAAACAATCCTTTAACTCTTAGAAACTTCGTTCATCACTTCGCTTAAACTTAACATCCTTTTAAGTTAATTGAGTTAAAGGTTTCACTATCTTAAAGAAACCTTTTATAAACCGTCTTTAATATCTTGCCATTTCAAGGAAACTTCTGACTTCTACGACTGTTGTTGGCTGCTTCCATTCAATTATGGCTTTAACTTTCTTGGGGTTTACTAAAATTCCTTCTCCTAACACTATATGCCCAAAAAATGAAATCTTTTCTAACCAAAATTCACATTTACTCAACTTAGCATAAAACTTATTATCTTTCAACTTTTCTAATGCTAACTGAATATGATCAACATGTTCTTCATTAGACTTTGAGTAGATCAAGATATCATTAATGAAAATAATAACGAACTTGTCTAACTAAGGCTAATAAATTTGATTCATTAAATTTGTAAATATTGTTAGCGCATTAGTCAATCCAAAAAGCATTACTTGGAACTCGTAGTGTCCATACCTTGCTCGAAAGGCAGTTTTCGATACATCTTTGGGATTAATTCATAATTGGTGATATCCTTATCTCAAATCAATTTGTGAGAATACAGTAGCTCCATGTAACCGATCAAAAAAATTATCAATTCAAGGCAATAGATACTTATTCTTGATAGTCACTTTATTGATCTCTCTATAATTAATGCACAACCTCATAGTTCCATCTTTCTTTTTTACAAATGATGTTAGTGCTCTCTATGGAGACATACTTGGTCGAATGAATCATTTGTCCAATAATTCTTGAAGTTGCTTCTTTAATTCCTAATGCTCTACTAGTGAAATCTTGTATGGAGCTTTTGATATTGGTTTAGTCACTAGAACTAACTCCATAGTAAAGTCTAACTCTCAATGTGAAGTTAAACTAGGTAGCTTATCTAGTAAAACACTTGGAAATTCACATGTTTGGAGTCTCTTTCTTCCCTTTGATCACAAATATCCAACAAAACTACCACTCCTCAATGTCTCTATCCATTTCTTCACTTCAACTACTATTAATCTCATTCCAACCTCTCCAATCTTTCCTTCAAATATGACTTTACCCTATTCTAAGATCACAATCTTATTTCGACAATCTACCTTAGCTTTATATTTCGACAACCAACCTATTCTCATAATGACATCATGACCTTGCAAAAGTAAAACTATTAAGTTAATTGAGAACTCCAATCCATGAATCATAATTCACCCGCTACCTACTTCTTTTCAGGTCAATACTTGTTTTCTTATAGAGGTCTTTACTCTCTATGAGGCTTTAGCTTAAGCTACTTCAATTTTATTCTTTAAGGTGAACTCTTGACTGATGAATGAATAAGAAGCTCTAATGTCAAACAAAGCATACACTACTTATTGATTTATATTTACATTTCCTATAATACAGTGCTACTATAGTTATTTATGGACTCACATATTTACACTAGAGTATTATTTATTTTCTCACTTTATAATACCTATCATCTACTTACTAAGCAAAGTTCACACCTTAACTTTTGATCAAGAAAAGGGTAATTGTTTACATACTAGTTACTAAAACTTCTCAATAACAATAGCTCATCATCATTATTTGAAACATCTTGGAATTATTCTTCTATCCATTCATTAAATTCCTTGGTATCTTTTAAAATAGTCGAGTTTCATTAAAATATTTTTTAATTTAATCTAACATAAAAAGGATTTTTTTTATTTAATTTATATTGAGCTAAATAGATTGAGGATTTATTAAATATGTTAGCATGTATATTGAGCTAAATTAAGATAGACTGAATCAGGCGTGAGATAGAAAGCTTAACTCAATGTAAGGTTTCTAGAAACTAGATTAAATCTTCAATGAATCTAAATCAAATGTTATTGTATCATCGTATCTTGAATTTGTTAAGATTAAATCTATATTTAAAAAATCCAAAAGATTCAAATTGGTGGCTTATAAATAGTAATTTGGTTGTAAAGTTTTTAGACATTTTCACAATTACACATCCCACATAATCACACCAACACCAATTATATATGTCCCAACACCCACAACAGTAGCAATTCACAATATACCACATGTCTAAGCATGAACACTTCATACATTCTCATGCTAGTATACATCTACAAGCCTCTCATACACTTATTGATCAATCGCCCTCATTGTTGCACCCACACACTGACCACACTTGATGCTATATAGTACATACATACCATTGCACAAGAATACAATCTCGCACCCACACACAGCTGCACACAAACACAATCTCCACAACACACACTCTAACGTACGAGCACTTACATCCTAATACACACTCACTGATGCATACCCCATTGTCTTTACTCACGCACTTACTCACTTGATCACATATACAGTTGCCTGCACTCTACACGCCAGCACACAAGCTCACACCATACAAACACATACTAACACATCCACATTCGACAGCTTACTCTCCATTCAAACATACATACATTCGTCCATGTCCTGACCAAACACACACACTGAGCACAATCAAATTTAAACACACACATACAATCAGATTTCATGCATACGATCATACTTCATACATACACATAGTTCAGATTTCAACAATGATTTCAAGCACACACGATCAATTCTACACCGAGCACACGAATGCTATCCACGATTGGTTTATGATCAGTTCACAACACACACATTCGATCATGCACGATTCGACCCGTTTAGGTAATTGAATAATTTTTTTTAGTTAATTATTTATTTTTTTAGTTAATCTAATTATTTTACTAGCTTGTTTTTTGGTGTAGGTTTTTTAAATATATATTTTAATAATTATCATGTCATTTTGCAATTTTTAGATCATTTGTAATTTTTTAGATAAATTTTAGTTAAACTGTATTTTTTGAAAAATTGCATATCTTTTTTTCAAGATATGTATCTTAATATATCTTACATTTAGGATTAAAAAAGATAAATTTTTTATGAGTAGTGATTTTTTAAAAACCAAAAACAAAAAATCTTAATTAGAGTTTTTTAAAAAGATTTACTTAGTTAATTAATTAGTTTTTTTTAAATAGATTTGTAAAATTAAATATTTTAGAGTTTTATTAAATAATAATTTAATAACTAACATAAATCTGGCTTGAATTTTTAAAAGAAAAAAATCCACCCACTAATTTTTTTTCTAAAAAAAACAAAGAACTAGATTAGTTTGATCTCGACTAGTAAATACATAAACACCTTTATGGTAAACATAACTATAAAAAAAAAATTTCTTGAAAATTCGTAATAAAAATATTAAAAAATTCATTTTAACTACATTTTTGCATATCTATACATATCTTAGTATTTTTAGAAAAATTATAAAAAATAAAGGCCCATTAGTTTTTTTTTTAATTTTTAAATGGTGAATTAGTCTTAATAGGTTATCTCTGGAACTTAATTTTTTCTGATTAATTTTCTAAAAATTATTTTTTTAGAATATTTGCAGACTAGTGGCTAAATTAGAGTTTTTGACATTTTTTACCAATTTAACCAGTTGACGACTTTAATTGTTTTTTTGAAATATTTTTTTAAAAAAAATATATTTTTTAAATTTAATATTAAGTAATTTATATTAAGCAAGTTAGACTTAATATAGGTTAAATTAAATAAAATCGAAATAAAGCTCGATAAAGAGGACTTCGAGAATTGGGGGGGGGCGATATTGTAGAGAGTGGGGTAGGGCTGAATGAAAGAGAATTAAGATTGGAAGGGAGGGAAATTGAGGGTAGGGCCGGCTTCAAGGATTTGCATGGCAAGCGATAGTGGAAACTTTAATGAGGGAAAGGGGGTAGGGTTCATGAGTAAGGGAAATTTGGTAAGAGGAATTAGAAATAAAGAGAGGGGTGAGAGAAATGCAGTTCAGGTGTGTGTGTGTGAGAGAGAGAGAGAGAGAGAGAGAGAGAGAGAATAATGACAAGAGAGGAGAAGAGAAGAGAATATGCTGAGAGAAAAGAAAATTGCAGTTGGGAAAACAATAGAATAGGGTTTAGGGTAAGGTTTTAAGATAGTGTCTAGACTATTCTAGAACGTTCTAGAATATAATGTGAGTGTATTTGAAATAGAAAAATTAAAGAATGACTTAAAATAAAAATATACAATATCTAGGAAAATAGGTCATAATAGTACTAATAAAATATTTATACCTTATTTATAAAATAAAATTTAATCTGTTTAATGTGTACATAAATTAAGAGTTTTAAGATAATAAAATTGAAACTTTAAATAGATTACTAAACTAACTTGACCGGGCATTTCAACATTATAATCATAAAACAACAATAGGCCTCCCAACATGATATTAATAACCACATTATACCTATAACATCATATGATCCACTTGTATGTACATATGATCATAAAGGATTATTAGCTATCATATTATAATACCAATGCTTCGCTATATTCCAACAATTGATTCACATAAGCTATATTTGATAGAAATGCCGGAAAATATATATATATAAAACTCTATCCTTAGATGATTATATATGTGATACATTTAAATATATGATAACTCCAGCTTTACATCCATAAACTTACAAAAACTTTGCTTTACAAATCAAAAAATGACATATTTGATCTCTAGGTATATCACTTCTATTTATATCGTCATTTCACCGTGTAATAAGCTTATTTACATTGATTACATGTACAAGAGACTAAAGTACGTAAAAAGATTACAAAATTTTTATCAAAAAAATCAAAAAGTACATCAAATTCCCAAAGTACGTCAAAACAAGCCATAAGACATAGGTACATCAAAAATCCCAACCTTTGACAATACTTTTTACGAACTGGGGCTTGTCGTCCCAAAGTGTTTCAAGTGTGTACATGGAAAATTCCTTTCTCTACCACCCAACTTCTTATTAGTTTTCCAGGTTAATTATCATAGGTTTGATCGGCCACTACTTATTTGGTTAATTTAGACTTTTGCAAACTTATCGTCCATGTGTCAAGTTTAGAACGTCTACTTTAACATGCAATAATAAGATCTTAAGATTAATTTTACTTACTAGCGAAAAAAGTTTAATTAAGCTTAATATTAATTAACTCTTCTAGAAAGTTTCAACTACAAATTGTTCTTTTCATTTTAAGACTTAAATAGTTTACATCTCGACTTTTAAGGTTCTCATGCTTTGACTAAATTTACAAAATCGTACTTTATTCAATTTTAATTACATATCAGTTTGTTATTTAGTATAGGCTCAACTCGCCAATTCGAGATTTAAGGTGCAAAATAGTCTTAGTTTATCTCGATTTAACTAGATAGGTTTTACAGTCCAATTGAGAATTAAAAAAACCATGAATCAAAAACACCAGCGTTTTAATTTATTTCATGCAATGTATCCTCAATATGGTTTTGGCCAAGGGAAGTTCATTGAGCGATATTTAGTTTACTATAATTTTCATTCAAATTGTTAATCGAGCTAAGCTCGAAGTTCCAAAAGCATGCTTAAAATTTGTTTTAGCTTTTACCCTTAATGAAGCATTTTCAACCGAAGAGTAATTTAAGCTGAAGACGCGTACTAACATGTTGGTGATGAATGCATTCTTCTATCATTTTATTGGATTGTCCCTGGGGTTTTATTTTACGCACTTATTGATAATTTCTAATTTTTCAGTCTAGAAAATTTTTTGAGTTTCATAAATAATTTTTTTTTTCTTTTATATTTTTAAGTATGGCTAGTTATAAATAATAAGTCAGTTCCCGCTTAGTTATTATAATTATTTTTTATTTTTTATTTTTTATTGCTATGCAATGGTAGATACAGTTATAAAAACATTTGCTCTCGTAGTCATTGTTAAAAAGAAATTTCGTGGAATAACAGTAGATTATAATGATTAAGCGTCACCTTTATGTGTACTAAAGGAATGAAAATTGGACATCCACATGGCAGATTACTACGAAACAAATACAAAAATAGACATTTTCCTGAAAATTATGTAATTTGTTCTTATAATATTATTTATTTGATAACAAAATTTGTTTCTATCCTGTAATTTCTGTGATCAGATGCAAATCAAGGATCACTGACGAAAATCTCTAGCACAATGAGCTTTGCAACAACTGATGCAACCATCCAGCTTTTTGACATCTGCAAAATTTAATCGGTGAAATCCAGTAAAGAGTCCAATACCACCAAAAACAAATGCATTTATAGTGTCAGAAATTTGAATAATAATAATAATAAAGCTAGGGATGCGACTAAAAAGGATTATTGGTGCATTTTTATTTATTTTTTTTCATTATTGAATACGTGTATATTACATTATATTATGACTTGTGTATAATAATATTTATCTACCGGAATTATTGAAGACAACATAACATTCACATCTAGTGATGGAATTCTCCTGGTGGGTTGCATCTCTTCCTCTTCATGCAGTCTATAAAGCATTCATATCTATATTGTTGATTTTGGGAACATGTATCCGCGCAGTCATGCTGGCACATACGAGAGTTATGGAGGAGTCCACCTGGGTTGCCGATGCATTTCTTCAGGCACTTGGGATAGCATGTAACATCTTTTAGATGTGCGGAACATTCTCCCGAGCAGTGATGCTGACACAGAGGGAGGGGGTAAAGGTAAGGGCCGCTATTGCTATTGCTGTTGCATCGGTTCAAGCAATCAGGATAACATCCAGGTATTTCTGGTTCTTCGGAACAGATGTTTGAGCAATCACGCTCGCACTGAGGATTATTATCGTCGTTGGACGACTGAACTTCATGTAGAAGAAGACATAGCATTAGCATTATGCTCGTTCCCACAACCTTGGACCACTCCATGAGATTTTTATGTATTCCTATGGGAAGCTGATGACTGACTTGAGTGTATACTGTGCTTTGTTGTATATATCATCCCATTTGCTTCTTATATATAAGTTTGATTAGGAACATCAAAGAGGAAATTTTGTCGTATTTCCCTATTAATTAATTAGGGTTTTAAGAATTTCATAGAACCATTACATGTATACATTCTTGGGAAAATTTTTTGTATTAATTGCTCATTATTTATTGATAAGATCTTGTTCTTAATTTTTTTTTTTCCTCACACTAAAAGATCGAAAAGATTCTAAAATAAGTGATTTTCCATAAGGAAACTAAAATATATGAAATCTAACATATTTGTTATTAGTTATAAATTAAGTATTGTATCAACAACAGAGGGATCAAATCTTTCTATCCTTAAAATGAAGTAAAGATCAAACATTTTGCATTTAATGCAAGCTTTTTGAAATCCATGAGATACCCATTCCTGTTATGTACTGATGACAAGATGCACACCGAAAATAATAATAGTCCAAGGATTGCCAATCAATTTGTGTTTATACAAATATCTAACTCTTTTGATGATTTTTGTTTCTAACATATATTATGTATTATGTTGTTGAAAACAAAAATCATGTATTATGTTAGATGCATTATATTTTTAAGGACAAAAATTAAATTACTAGTGCATATTAATCTAATATCTTATAAGACAAATGAGTAATCGCTCACCTGTATTATTTGTGTCGAAATTTAATACAATATAACATGGTAAAATTAAAACGTTTGAATTGCAAGCATGATAATTGAGTAAAGGAAAGAAAAAGTGAAAAGAAAATCACACTTGAATGAAGAGATTAAAAAAATAATGTTATAAATAATTTAAAAAGAAATTTAGGAAAAAATAAGAAATATACAATTGCAATAATCGATTATAAATGTATCTGTTACATATGTAAAAAATATTTTTTAAAAAAAAATTCCCATCAAAGGAACATATATAAAAGAATATGCTAATCATATTTAATTTGTTTCATTGAATGAGTTCGCATTTGCTTGCCAAAACAATGAAGTATGACAATCAATTAAAGAAATAAAAAAAAGAAAAGAAAAGAAAAACTACACTTGACAAATGAAAGAAAAAGAAAAAAAATAATAATATATATAAACATTCTAAAAAGAACTATAGAAAAAAGAAGAGATATACAACTACAGTAATATTATAAACATATTTGTTAAATGTATAAAAATTAAATATGTTAATTACATATTTAATTTGTTTCACAGTGTAAGGAGCCATTTGCCTACAAAAATAATGAAGAAGCTATTCATTAGAGAAAAATGTTTCAACACAAATGTGATTTATGCGCTTGTGTTAGATGTGTTAAAATTCAATACAATAAAATAAAATCATTTGTAAAAGAAAAAAAATACTTTGATATATAGACATGCATTTGCGCTACGTTTGTGAAAATTAATAATAACAAAATGGTTAGATTTGAAGTATTGAATAATAAATAAACTAAATTACAAACATGAACAATAATTATGGAATAAGAAAGAAAAAGGTAGTCATGCTTAATTGGTTAAATGTCCTCATAGTTAAATTTCATTTGTTATTCATTTTAAATTAAAAGTTTGAAGCTAAAATTTATTAAATTTTACCTTTTAAGAATACTTTTCTAACCCTATTATACTTGAAATTTTCCAATAATAGAACATAGTCACTTTTTCTTTTTCTTTTTTCTTTTTGACAATTGTATTACAACTTAAGAAGGGGAGGGGGTTCGAACCTTGATTCATAGACCAATGGTGATACCACGACTCTATAAGAACCTTAGGGAAGCCAGTCGCTTAAATGAGAAGGTTTAATAAACTTTGTGACAATAAGTTATTGCTAAATTCTAACAAGACTATAATACAATACTGAAATCCTAAAGTTGATTTAAACCTTATAAATTATAAAAAAAAATGCCCAAAAATTATCTATTCAATTTATAAAAAGTAACAATTTCCATTTCAACTAAAAATTAATAAGAAATATGAAACACTCTAAATCTAGGAAATAACTTAAATAATTAAAAGATACTCTAAGGCTTAAGGATAAAATGGTAATAAAAAATTTCATTAAATTATTTTTAAATAGAAAGGGGTTAATTCACTTAATTAGCCTTACATATACTCAACTTCAATTAAGTATTACATTTAAGTAAATCCCTTGTAGATATTTTAGAAGATGGAATTCTTTTTTTTTTTTTTTTTTTAATGTACTCTTTTAGAGAAGAAGCCATTTCAGGTGAGAAACAATGAACTTGCAAAGGAGGTAGGTATTGCTTCTATTCTATTGGTTTACCATTTTTAGCTTCCATATACAATTATCTTCCTTGCCCGCAAAATAGATAAAAGGGAAAGAAAGGAAGGGAAGGGCAGAACATGTTCAGCTACGGCCACATCGTTGGATGCATCTGCCTTCTCTTATAAAACAAAAGCTATGTCATCTATACGCAAACGCAGTTCTAGAGTAGGGGAACAATCTTTTGTATCATTATTTATGGATAAGATCTTGTTCTTAATATTTTTTTTTTTCACGCACTAAAAGATCGAAAAGATTCTAAAATAAGTGATTTACCATAAGGAAAGTAAAATATGTGAAATCTAAAATATTTGTTTTTTTTGTCAAAAACTTAATTACTGAATTAACAACAAGGGTATCAAATCTTTCAATCCTTAAAATAAAATAAAGATCAATCTTTTTTGCATTTAATGCAAGCTTTTGGAAATCCATGAGATATACCCATTCCTGTTATGTAGTGATGGTAGGATGCATACCGAAAATAATAATAGCCCAAGGAATGCTAATCACTTTTATGTTTATATATACATCTAACTATTTTGGTGATTTTTATTTTTAACATATATTATATATCATGTTATTGAAAAAAAAAATCATATATTATGTTAGATGCCTTTTATTTTAAGTATATAAATTAAATTACTAATGCATGTCAATCTAATATCTTATAAGACAAATGAGCAGTCGCTCACCTACATGACTTTATGTCAAAATTAAATATTGTATAACATGGTCAAATTAAAACATTAGAATAGCAAGCATGGTAGCTGATTAAAGAAAGAAAGAAAAAGTGAAAAAAAAAAAAAATCACATTTGAATAAAGAAATGAAGAAAAATTAAAATAATGTTATAAATCATTTATAATGAACTTTAGGAAAAAAGACGAAATATACAATTAGAAAAAGTACATATGGCCAAAAAAGGAAATCCGATTTTGGTAAGACTTGATCTAAATCATAGTTTAATTAATTCATTAAAAATGTATATGTTACATATATAAAAAATATTTTTTTAAAAAGATTATCAAATCAAAAGAATATATACAAAAGAATATGCTAATCATATTTAATTTGTTTCATTGAATAAGTTGCTATGTGCTTATAAAAACAACGAAGTAGTATGATTGATCAAAGAAAGAAAAAAAAAAGAAAAGAAATAATATATAAACATTCTAAAAAAAAATTAGAAAAAAGAAGAGATATGCAACTGGAGTAATATTATAAACGTATTTGTATGTTAATCACGTCTAATTTGTTTCATTGTATAAGTCACCATTTGCCTATAAAAAAATCGAAGGAGCTATTTATTGGAGAAAAATGTCTCAACACAAAATGTAATTGATCTACTTGTGTTAGATGTGTGAAAATCCAATACAATAGAGTATAATTATTTGTAAAAGGGAAAAAAAAAATACTTTCATATATAGATATGCATTTGCCTTGATTTTGTGAAAATTAATAATAATAAAATTGTTAGACTTGAAGTGTTGGATAATAACTGAACGAAATTAAATCATGAACAATAAGTATGGAATGAGAAAGAAAAAAGTAGTCATGCTTAATTGGTTAAATGTTCATATAGTTAAATTTCATTTGTTATTCATTTTGAGTTAAAAGTTTGAAGCTAAAATTTATCAAATTTTACCCTCTAAGAATACTTTTCTAACCCTATTATTCTTATATTTGTTTCTCTAAGGCTTGCTTTTAATATATGTTTCTCAAAGGATTGCTTTAGCATTTATCACTTGTAATACCGGAGATTTTCTAAAATAGAAGCTAGTCTTCAATGAGAAATTGAGAGATTTGTTCAGGGCTTAATAAACCTTGTAACGATAAGTTATTACTAAATTCTAGCAAGACTATAATATAATACTAAAATCCTAACGTTGATTAAAACCTTATAAATGATTTAATAAAAAAAACCCCAAAAATTACTTATATTCAATTTATAATAGGTAATAATATCTGTTTCCATTAAAAATTAATAAGAAATACGAAACACCCCAAATCTAGGAAATAAATTAAGTAATTAAAAGATATTTTTATTTTTAGGCTTAATGATAAAATGGTAATTCAAAAATTTCATTAAATAATTTTTAAATATAAAGGAGTTAGTTCACTAAAATAGCCTTGCTTATATTCAACTTTAACTAAGTATTACATTTGAGTAAATTGCCCACATAGATATTTTAGAAGATGGAATTTAACCAATTACTCTTTTAACCTTACCATACCATATCTTTTGTTAAATGTGAGCAAAGTGGTACATTGAGATGTAAAATAAACTAGAGTAATAATCCAATAAATCGTAGTTGGGAAGTATTACTATTGCAATTTGTTTAATAGTCTTCGCAGGTAAGAAACAATAATCCTAAGAAGGAGGTAGGTATTGCTTCTATTCTATTGGTTTACCATATACGATTATCTTCCTTGCGTGTAAAATAGATAAAAGGGAAAGAAAAGATGGGGAGGGCAGAACATGTTCGGCTAGAGCCACAAAACCACTCGCTGGATGCATCTACCTTCTCGTATAAACAAATGTCATCTACATGCAAAAGCAGTCCTGGGGTAATGGAAAAAAAATGGGCTTAAAAATGATGGTGAGAGAAATAGCAATGGGCATGGTGGTATGCCTCTAGTTAAGTCAGTGTCGAAGCAGTGTGCACCTGAAGGTGCAGAGGGTTGCATTGGAAGCAAAAACTCCTTCTCAACTACTCAATTTCTCATTAGGGTTTTCTAACTAGGTTAGTTATCGTAGGATTGATCGGGCACAACTTATTTGGTTAAATAAGAGTTTTGCAAACTCACAGTTCCATGTGAAGTTTAGAATGTCTACATTAACATGCGATAATGAGATTCTAAGTTTAATTTCCATTAGCACCTGTAGAAAGCTTCAACCAGAAATTGTTCTCTTCATTTTAAGCCATGAATGTCCATTTATAATTTTGACTTTTAATATTCTTATGATATGACTAAATCTACAAAAATGTACTTTAATTGATTTTAATTACATATCAGTATGTTATTTAATACATGCTCATCTGTTTTGAGTTTTTGAATTAATTCTCACCAAGTTTACAGTGCAAAATATTTATAGTTCAGCTCGGTTTAACTAGATAGGTTTCAAAGTCCTATTGGGAACTAAGAAATCATAAATAAAAAGACCTATATTTCATTATACTCCATGTTATGTATCCTCTATATGGTTTTGTCCAAGATAATTTTATAAAAAAAAAAAAATTAGTTTTGATTCCTTTGGAACACATAAAAATGACGCTTAACCAATATAATCAATTGTTTTTCCACGAATTTTCTTTATTATGTTGACTACTAATTTGTTTGTAAGAGAGCAATTGGTATTAAAAATTTTTATATAATGGGGTATAAAAAAAATTTTTTTGACAACTAAGGGATCTGACTTGTTATTTTCATAATAAGTTGTATGTACTCAAAAATAAATAAGTTAAAATTTATTTATGAAACTTGAAAATTTTCCAGACTAGCTGGACATCCACACGGTAGATTGCTAGGAAACAAAAACAAGATAGATATTTATTTAGAAATACGTAATATGTTCTTATAATATTGTGTTTTCTTTTCTTTTCTTTTCTTTTTTTTTTTTTTAATAACATACTTTATTTTTATCCTATAATTTCTATGATCTAGATGTACATCAAGGATAACTAACAACCATGTCTTGCACGGTGAACTTTGCAACCATTGATTCAGCCATCCCAGCTTTTTGACATCTGCAAAATTTAACCGATGAAATCCAGTAAGAATCCAATACAACAAATCGTGACAAACAAAACGCATTGTTTAATGAGAAATTTTAACAATAATAAAGACAAGAATATGTATGAATTTCGTAAAGTTTCATTGATTGTAATGAGCCTAACCATGGGTATCGTATGGCCCAATATAGTTGTATAACACATGCATGCATATATGGTTTTTGAAAAACTACAATGAAAACTGGCAAATTTATCTACCGGAATTATCGAAGCCAACATCACAGCTAGTGATGGAGTCTAGGGGTTGCTGACGCAATCCTTCAGGCACTTAGGATAGCATGTAACATCTTGTAGATTTTCGGAACAGGCTTGGGAGCAGTGATGCTGACACTCAGGAAGGCATCCTTCTGGCTTAGGGTTAGGGTTAGGGTTAGGGTTATTGCAACGCTTCATGCAGTTAGGAAAGCATCCTTTAGGATCTTCTGGATGTCTGGAACAGAACATTGAGCAATCTTTTTCACACTGAGGATTATTTTTAGACTCAACACCACGTAGTAGACATAGCATTAACACTATGCCAATTGCCAATACTCTTGCTACAACCTTTGATTGCTCCATTAATCGACCTTGTCTTCTTCTTAAATTGTACTACTTTATTGTATTGAAGCTGACTGATTTTGTTACTGTGCTTTGTATATATTATTTCATTACTACTTCTTATATATATATATAAGTTTTATTAGGGCTGAGTGCTTGCTTTACTTACTCGACTAACATATTCAAAAGAAAATTTTGATATATTTCCTCATTAATTAGGCTTTGAAATGGTTGTAAATACCATTTTGTATATAGTTTTAGAAATCTTTTGTACTAATTGCTTACCATTTATTAATAAGATCTTGTTATTTTGTCACGCAAATGGTGAAGAGAATCTAAAATCATTTTTTCTCACACTAACAAATCCAACGATTCTAAACAAAAGGAAACTTTTGGTATCATATTAGATTATTGGCTTATTTGTGTAATGTTTATGAATTAAGTATTGTATTAAATATTTGGCATTTAATGCAAGCTTTTGGAAATTCATAAGATACCAATTCCTGTGACATCGTGATAGCGAGAAAGATTTCAGTAGTACTAACACGCCACATTAATCAATGAATAGCATGTAAATAATAATAAAATTTTGGTATGCATATGTAAAGAAAAAACATATTTTTTGAAAAAATACCATTTATGTTTTCACGTATCAAAATTTTATAAGTATTTATACATCACTTATTGATCCACGTGTTGTATTAATATCACTGAAATCTCTCTCCATGATGACATGTTGCACACTGAATATAATAATATTCCATGGAATGTGAATTGATTTGTGTTTATATAATGGAAAAATAAACCATCCACATCATCCTTTAATACCGCAGCATCAAAGATTGATTCTGTAATATCTGAGAGATGTTCTATCACCGCCATCCCCCAATTGAGAATAATGTTAAAACTGTTGCAAACATCTAACTAAACTCTATAAACTTCACTTTTATTGACTTAGTGAAAACTTTACCGTGCAGCGAGCATTCAAAATATCATAGCTTGATTCAGTTGTACCTCACATGGCAAAACTTGAAATACACTTTATATTCTAGTCTTCCTAACATTGTAGTATAATCTCTTTAATAGTCACTACAAAAGTCTGTTACCAATTGCACTCTTTATTCTTATCCTAATTCCAAATCCAATCTCACTATCTTCCGTACGTAAGGTTTGACAAATTAACCCCTTAACTTAGGTTTTGAGCCAAGTAAGTATAACTTAAAGCAAAATAACAAAATATATCAAACTATTGTACATAATATATAATCAATAAGCCAAATAGATTGTATGTAGATCATTTAATAAGCAAGCACATGCACAACTCTTATACAACACACGGATGCCATGCTAATATACATGACATGCATTGGTATTGGTCTTTTATTCTAGCTTAACTTCTTATTTGATTAGTCGATACTCCTAAGCATCTGGGTACAAAGTCTACAAACTTGGTTCAACAAGGAGCCACCAAAACCCAGCTTAGCTAAAACTACATGAAGTGGCCCCGACATATAGCTGGATTAGCTAAAACCATATGAAATGGCTAGATAATTCAGTAATGCAACTCTATATGCTTAAAACCCAAGCTAACAATATCTCAAGTTGAGAAAACTTGCCCGTAGGTCTATTTCGGGCTATGCCATAAATGCAATCAAATAACATATTTAGCTTAACCAAGATAAGTAAAAATTATAAGTTAACTTGGCCAAGTAAAGATTCCCAGTTACATAGCATAAATTATACCAATCAAGTTTAGCATCTAACCTAGCTTTTATGGGATTAAATTGTTAGCACAACTTGAACACATTCCTCGTCATTTCAATATTCAATCAATAGTTCATTAATGTAACTTAAGTATCCATATTTTCTAAAGTTTTCTAGGTTATAGATATAATACATCACTCATCATCATATATCATAGCCAATAAAATATATATTCTCAACAACCAAACACAGTTATGTAACCGAGCTCCATTAGGTCATAGTCTAATAAATCAAAATCATTAACATAGATTTTCTTCATCCATATTTCAAGCAACAATTCATTATGAATAATACCATTTCATAATAGAAAATATCTCAAGCCATGTGATTTAATTAAGTGAATTTCACAATTGTACATAGTTAAGTGGCTTACTTTCTTTCAACCATTATGTAAACATAGAATGATAGAGCAGGGTTTACTCACCTGAGCCAATGCTTATGTTATATGGTAATTAGGATATTGCATTTAGTAATTTAGAAATATTATAAAAATAAAAAAATAATAAAATAGGAAAAGAAAAGTAAGAAATAGAAAAAAAAGGGTAGCATGTGTAGTTACATGCTGCATGGTTCTATAACATTTTAGAAATTTCTGGATTTCCTAGACCTTGGGAAGGGCTAACATATTTCCTATATATATACATTACATTGGTTATCAATGAAAAAGAGAAGAAAAATATTAGGGAAAGAAAAATAAGAAATAGAAAAAAAAAAAAAAAAAAAAGGTAGCATGTGTAGTCACATGCTACATGGTTCTATAACATTTTAGAAATTTCTAGGTTTCTTAGTCCTTGGAGAGGGCTAACATATTTCTTGTATATGTACATTACATTAGCTATCAATGCAAAAAAGAAGAAAAATATTGTTCCTCAAATTGTTGTCGTGTTCGTAGGTTTTCTATATTAGGAAATTCCTTGTATATGTAAATTGGAGGCTCTACATTTGAAGTAGCAATTCTTCATTTCCACGTTCATTCATGTTTGTTGACACGGTACTATTGCAACCATTTCCTTCATTATTCATCATTAAACCACTCATTGCAATCCTCATTTTTTAATATAAACTACTATTTTAAGATCATTACACCTAAATTTCTCTTACAATTTAGATATTCAATTTCTATAAAATTACACAATGCTTCAACTTATTCCGCTATTTGATATATTTATTTGCACCTATTACATAGGTAGCTCTACTCATAATCAATTATAATGATTGTAGTACTACCATACATTCTACTATTGATATGTTTTGCTCACCCACCCAACCTTTCTTTTCCTTCCTTTCTCCCAACAAATATTTTCTATTACAAGTACTTTAGAGCTTAGAGCGGGCCATGATCAAAGGAGAAGTGTTTCATAAATTCAAATCTTGGAGAATAGGTAGTATAGAAGTAAATCTATTTAACTTGAGCTTTGACTACCCAATCTTATTATTTAGTAGGAGATTCTAATTTTTTACGGTTTTAGAAAATTGCGGTTATCAGTTTCCGTATTTATTTTCATAATTACTTCAATATGTATGTGCATATATATTATAATTAAATGTAATGAGAGATGATTTAACTAGAGTTTTGCAACCTTCCACTAGTAAGGCAATTTTTATATTATGGATACATACACATGATATGACTACTTTAGGAATATTCCACTAGGTCCGCTTTAAGGATGTTTCACTCAATCACGACATTCACAACACCCTCTTGCATTGCATCCCTAATAACATCCACAAGCTGTCTTCATAAAGTGCAGAAGTTTTCATCTTGTCTTTCTATTAGGGTTTGCATTCTATTACTCAACTTCATGATATTGTGCTCTATGGAAGCGTCAAATATATGGCAATTCTTGCCTTTCTCTCATTAACTGAATCGCCCAAATCAGTTGATGAAGCCATGTTCAATAATAACGTTGTAATTTTAGAAAAAACTAGCGATGAGTTTAACTAATAACTAAGATAAAAATTCAAATCCTACTACAACCTCCGGTACAAAGGCAAGGCTTGGCTGATTTTTCAGCTCTTATACCAAATTATGATGTGCATTAATAGTAGGATAGAATCGAAGCACTAATAGATGTTTCATAGTGTTCTAAACCTATTATCTTTTTAAGGTCTTGTGTATAGTTTAACTAAAAATAAAGTTAAGCTCAGACCATAAAATTGTCCATGTACCTCACCAGGTGTCGGAGGATGCACGCAACCATCCGGCTTTTTGACATCTGCTGAATTGAACCGGTGGAATCCAATAAGAATCCAATACAACAAATCAAGATAAACAAAATACATGAATAATGAGAAATTTGAATAATAATAATAATAGGGATGCGACTAAAAAATATTCGTTAATTGTTTCATTGTTTCATGCCTACAGTGGGTTCGATTATTTATGCTACAGAAAATGATGGAATTGCGGTTAAATATATTAGTAATGAAAAAAAAAAAGAAAATGTATGAATGTGATAAAGATTCATTGATTGTAATAAAGAATTAGAAGTGATGATGAGCCTGCCATAGATATGAGTTAATACAAATGTATAACACATTTATACCTGAATTGAAGCCAACATCACATCTAGTGATGGAGTCCTGGGTTGTTGGTGCAGCAACGGTTGACGCAGTTAGGATAGCATGTAAGATCTTTTCCATGTTGGGAACAAGCTCGTGAGCATTATGGTTGCAGTGAATGGAGTGGAGTCCTGGGTTAGGGTTATTGCATCGCTTCATGCAGTTAGGAAACATCCTTTAGGATCTTGTGGATGTTTGGAGCAGATGTTTGAGCAATTATGCTCACACTGAGGATTATTATTATTGTTAGACTCAACACCATGTAGTAGACATAGCATTAACACTATCTCATTGCCAATACTCTTGCTACAACCTTCGAACGCTCCATGATTCGACCTGGTGTGTCATGTTCTTAAATTGTATGAGTTTATTCGTATTGAAGCTGACTGATTTTAGTACTGTGCTTTGCATATATTATCTCACTACTTCTTTTATATATATATGAAAAATTCGTGGGGACTGAGTGCTTGCTTTACTTACTTTACTAAAATATTCAAAAGAAAACTTTGATATATTTCCTTATTTATTAGGATTTAAAAAGTTTATAAGTACCATTTTATGTATAAATTTTGGATTTTTTTTTTTTTTGGTTGTTGTAATTGCTCATTATTTATTGATAAGATCTTGTTCTTTGTCACTTAAATGGTGAAAAGAATCTAAAATGATTTTTTCTCACACTAAAAAAGAATTGGAAGATTCTAAACCAAAAGGGAACTTTTGCTATTATATTAGACTTTTGGCTTACTTATGTAAAATATATGAAATTTACGGATGCAACCAAGAGGGTTGTTAAAGAATACTTGATCCGCTGAACTCGATAAAATATTTATAGAATAATATCCTATAGGGTTTAAGGTCAGATTTTGATATTATAAAAAAACCAAAAAACCATATAGAAAACCTTATCTAATAGAAATATTTACTTTTAACTTACGTACCATACATATTTTACATAAATTTTATATTGTACAATACATTTGATTCTTAATTTTATTGTTGTGTTAATCAGTAAATGTAATCCTAATTCTACTTAATTTTTTTTCACCCTACTCTCTCTTTAATCACATCTGAACCTCATAAAAATCTACCCTTATAAAGTCCTTTAAATTCTATAAAGTCCTTCAGGTTTTGGAAATAGAAAACAAAACCTTATAAGGTTTTAGGAAGAGCCACACCCTATAAGGATAGGTTTAATTTTCATAGAACCTACCCCTAACTTGCACTTTGCATTTAAGATTGTCAAACTCGTAATTTTACTTAAAATCGTTAAAGGATCTATAAAATCGTAACATAAAATTAAAACGTGAAAACGTAAGTTTTTATAACTTATATAAAATAGCTTTCAAGAAAATTATAAATATGCTTATAGTGATTAAAAGAAACTAAAAATACATAGCGAAAGTAAAGAAACAATGTTCTAAAGGAAGCACACGAGTGGTGAGCACTGAAGAGGAGACAAAAGATTAATGAAACACCTAGAGATTCTAAATGCAGTTTGTCCAAATACCCTGAGGGATGGCATAAAATAAACTGTTATGCAGCAGTTGAGTGGAGAGGAGTGAAAGCTTCTATAGCAGACGTTGGAAGAGACTGGCAAGGGAAAATTATGAGAGGTGTCCTGAAAAAGCTAGTGGGACTAGCTCCAGTTGCGGCTGAAATGTGGGCTATTGTATACGGAATCCACTTCGGTGTTGAAAAGAAATGGAGGAATGTCATCATTGAGTCTGGGACAGCTATAGACCTTGTGAAGAAAAGATATGCAGGAGTGAGCTATACTTCTGCAGTTGTTAGACAATGTAGAAATCTGATGAATAATTTTAAACGACTTCGTTTTCGCAGGATCGGCAATATGATGCAAATCAAGTTGCGGACACCTTCTCAAAATAAGGATTGCGAATGGATGCATGTTTCTCTTTTGAATCTATGTTTCTGCTATCTCTGTTAAACTATGTTGTTTTTCACTTTGGTGTCGATCATGAGTGTTTTTTTTTTTTTTTCTAAGCCTAGCGTTTGGGAAGTGAAAACACCCAACCAGGCTAGGTTTTGTTGTCTTTCTCGTTGTTGCGGATATTTGATGAAGAATATTAAGTTTAATTACCAAAAAAAAAAAAAAGAAGAAGGCATTATTTCTTGATTATGAAAATAGAATCCTAACTTGTAAATAAGACTTCTATTTATACATCTAATTCTATTTGAAATGCTTCTAACTAACTAACTAAATTGTATTTATCCAGTTTCTAATTGGTTTCCTATTACATTTTTTTTTTATATTATCTTAATATGCTATATTTCACCCGTCTTTCACGAAAACCTTATCTACAAGGTTCAAAGGAAAAAAAAAAAGTCAAAACAAGTTGATGTTAACAAGGTTGAATTAACAAAAGGGTAAATTAGAAATATATGACACATGTTTTAGTCATTTTTAAAGAGGTCATTTATATATATATATATTTTTACAAATACATGACCCATACTTTAGCTTTTGCGTAATATATACACATGGAGCACACGGTAAATGGTTATCAAAATCACAATTTTATTGAAATATTGAATAATATAAAATCGGTAAAATTATAAAGTTTGTAGAAATATATACCAAAATTCATAATTCTATCCAAAATTCGCACCTAAATAATTATATATCTATTTTAACTAAGTAAAACATGATAAAAGTATAAATTCATAGAATTTTATAATTAACTCGTAATTTTAATAATTATACATAGTATATTCTTAATGCTTAATTATATTATTAAATAATTTAAACTATCATAATAACTAAAAATTATTTTAAAGTATATAAATTAAATAAAAAATAGGGAAAAAAAATAGCCTCATTTATAGGTGGTGCAACCTACATAGTCGTGGGTCATATGACTCCTCTATGGTGGTGATGGCTACCTATTACCATTATGTAAGTTGCACAATCTACTTTTAAATTAGGCCTCTTGCTAACCTCTCAAGGCTAGGGGATGGCTCACGATTGGTATGGGGTTGTCATATAGACAATCCATGGCCTTGGGTGGCTCATAAGTAGCCATGGGAGCCATTATTGCTACTATGGCTTGTTTCTCTCTGTTTTTTTTTTTTTTCTATTTCTCTTGTTTTTTCTTTTCTTTTTAATTTAAATTACATATTTTATGTGAATTTTGTATATTTTTCTAATATGTAATGGGAAAAAGGATTCAATGAGTATTTCAGGTCACTATATATATATACGCATGTAATATGTAAATATTAATAAAATATTACCACATATGATAAGTGCAAACTACAAGTGATTATTGATTTAGAAATTGCTTATGCAATTATTATAAATATCAATATCTTATTGGTATTTATACGTTACGTACACATAGCATGTGATATGTATTTCCTAATAAATCTTTTTTCATGTAATTGGGAGTCACTATAACTTGACACATTTGAAATTATCATGTGTATAAAGATAGCACATGAATGAAAATTTCTTTTTGAAGAACTACCTACTTCTAAAATCATATACTAAAATTTATAATTCTATCAAAAATCTGTATCTATACAATTTTATATTTATTCTAATTAAGAAAAACATCATAAAAATATAAATTCTTAGCATCTTATGATTAAATCACGATTTTGACAATTATACAAAACATATTTTTAGTGCTTGATTCTATTATTAAATAATTGAAATTATCATAATAACTAAAAATTATTTTAACATACATAAATTAAAATAAAAAATATTTTTATAAAAAAGAGCAATCTTATTTGTAGGTTATGAAACCCACGCTAATAGCCTGTACAACTCCTCTATGGTGGTGGCGCCACCTACCCACTACCACTATGTAGATCACACGATCCATTTTTATGTTAGGCCTCTTGCCTCTTGCTAGGCAACTCCTAAGAGGTGGTCCACAATGATTGTAGAGGTGTCATGCAAACCCATGGTTGTTGGTCAATTTATGCCTTAGGGTGGCTAGTAAGCGTTTGGCAGCCATTGTTACTATTGTGACTTGTTTCCTCTTTCTTTTTCATTTCCTTTTTCTTTAATTTAATTTATGTGTTTTTGTGTATTTTCCTAATATGTAATGAGGTGACACAATAACTTCACAAAAAAAATTTGATGTAGCAGACAACGTTCCAAATTATCACGTCTATACATGGATGGAAATTTCTTTTTGAAGAAGTGCAAAGCGATACTTGGATCCACTATTCTTTATTTGTGGTAATACGTAATTTTCATGAATTCTAATCACCAAATCGCCTATTTGAAATTTAATTGCCCAACCATATTCCGTCTTTCTTTTTAATCAAAATAACCATTGCCCCACATATTTTTAATCTGTCATTTGGCATAATGAATTAATGGTATTCCATTCATCAAGATGAATCATGTTAACAAGCCGAAAAATATTTTCCATTTGATAGCTCAGAATATGAACATTTAATCAAAGTACAATTATCAGTCTCTCCATGCCAGAACTCTTAAGAAATGAATCCTTCTTCCTCTTTTCAACTAGTTAATGTGTCTCCTGCAGGAAAGGTTAATTTAGTTAACTTCATTGATAGCTTATGACTAAAACCATAGCTTGAGGGCCGCCTTGGATATAAACAAAACTGTACTCTGCACCAGGGTTCAAGACTTTTTGCCATGGAGGAAGTACATAGGTTTTCTT
This sequence comes from Lumnitzera littorea, assembly GCA_024138015.1. Lineage (NCBI taxonomy): Eukaryota > Viridiplantae > Streptophyta > Magnoliopsida > Myrtales > Combretaceae > Lumnitzera > Lumnitzera littorea. Next base: position 114,543,464 of record JAMXBB010000005.1, on the reverse strand, counting down.
CTCTTGTGTGTGGTTAAGTCCCCATAGAGGTCCTGAGATGTTCGTGATCCGAAGCTTAAGATGCGAGATAGGTTTCTGGGATACGTTCTTGATTTTCACCTGGTGGCGGTAGTAAGTTGTTGTCTTGTATGTCCATGAGTGTGTTATCGAGTGAACAAACTCTAGAGGAGATTCTGCAGAAAATTTTGCGAAATTATCTCTTTAGGATGGTTTCATACGTTCATGTTAGAAGTTAACAGTTAAAGAAAAAAGGCAAGGAATAAGGAAAGAAAATGTATAACAGAAAAAAAGGGTCACTTTGCTTACTTGATCCTCGATTGTTTGATGGTGGATGGTTACCTGCAAGATCAAAGATTAGAATATAAGAAGACGCTCAGCATTAAATTTTGAGTAGAAAGTTCTATACTAACCATCTGGTTTTGGTTTTGGAGGAGCTGTTGGTTGTTTTTCCTGATAAGAACCTGCAGTAGGAAGGGAAATGCATTTAGTTGGATCGTCCAGGAAATCATGGAAAAATCGTAAATTCTTCAGAAATTTCTTGAAGAAAACCCGTTTGCTACTGAATCAGTTCTTACCTTTAGATCCATATACACTCTGCAACTTAGAGAAAAGACCTATAAGCGGAGCACAGGCAGTTAACGTTGGCTCAGTTTGCTCATAATTCGATCTGTCATCAGAGAATCCGTCGTTCTTGTCTGGACCACCCACAAGGGCTCCGTAAACGATGTTTGGATTTCCTTCAGGACGGTGGTACCATGCCTCGAAGCCATCCGTACATCCTACTGCAGTATGAAGTACAGATATGGAGGCAATGGAAGCACCTCTGTGATGAACATGTGTAGGATAAATTTGTCCATATCCCACGAGATAGCTCATCGACTTGGGGTTCTTACCAAGAATGTAGTCGGCCTGTTCAATTGACATTACTATGTTACTATGTTACCAGAGATCTCATGGCAAAAGCCGGAAAAAGCTGCAGTATACCTGAGACTTGGCAAAGTTGAGGAGTTCCTGAGGTTGAAGCTGGGCATCAGGACATGTAAGCTTGGCATTGGCGGCCGACAGGTAAATGGAGTAGACGGCGAGTAGGAATGATGCAGAGGAGACATACTGCATGTTGTTCCATTCGCGAACGTACAATAACCCTCCTGGAAATTAGTATTACAACAGCAATTTGTTCGCGTTATGAAAGTAATCAATCAACTGAATCCACTTGAAACTTGAGGACAATCACAATGAAGTTTATGAAGGTAAAAAATTCCAACCAGGTGTCATGTCGACGTTGTATCCATCGTTCTTCTGTAGGCAGGCACAGGCGAAGTAGTCTGCTTTGGCCTTATATTGCCTAAATATAGAGGAGTATGGGCCACTTGCTTTCTCTAAGGTGACCTAATAAGAAATTAATCGATATGCATAATGTAAGTTAGGTTGATGGATGAAATAGTACCCCGTAAAAATCCGAAGGATGGCATTAATCAACTGTTGATTAAATTGTATAACCATTTTTCAAGTGTTTTTTACATTACAAATATACAAGAACAATGAGGATAGTACCTTGGAAAGAAGGGTCTGTAAACCAGCATACTTGGTGTCCCAAGAGAACTCCTTAACTCCCCATCCAATTCCACCCATTGAGCCTGCATTCTCAATCACATACTTCAAGTAGTACTCATCCCCACTAGATCTGTACAACCATGCTGCTGCCCACAATAACTCGTCCTTTCGTTCGAAAAACAAACTCTTAATAAAGGAGTACCGGATCAATCACCAAAAATTAGTAACACCAGAGAGAGATTTGTTTATTTACATAGTAGGCTGATGAAGGGTAGAATTTTTGCGCGGAAGTGATGGAGTCATCATATGAACCCCTAAATCTATTTGCGAATGAGAAAAGCTGCAACATATAGCCACAAAAACATTGATATTAAATAAATATATTTATATGTTGATGTTGCTCTTAGATTTTGAACTTCTAACTATGTGAACCATACTAGAAAAAGTTGTTTGCCACATTAAATATATCATGCCAATTGAGCTCACCTGCTTTGCATGAACTAAGAGGAGATCAGAGTAAGAGGAGTTATAAGGGCGGAAAGCCAAGGCGGATGCTGCCATGGCAGCTGCGGTTTCACCGGCTAGATCGGATCCAGGGTTTTCATTATCCACCTTGTATGCATTCCTTGGGGTTGTCATGTCCTCTGCTCTCTCCCAGCAATAATGATCTGAATCCCCATCTCCCACCTAAATTTTACCCCCCAAAAAAAAAAAAAAAAAAGAGAGAGAGAGAGAGAGATTATTCCAAACAGATTAATTATTCCCATATTTTTTAAAACAAAAACAAAAAGAAATGTTTTAGTTGTGTTTGGAAGGAAGGATCATGGTTGTTGTAGAAAACGTAATGGTATTGGTAGGCAACTCATTGTATAATACTAAATGCATTCAACCAAGTTTGGTTATCCGACTTGTACATTCAAGTCATTCACCAAACACAGGCACAAGTAGTCTCCTTTAATTACTTAAATAAAAACACAAATCCGTTTGTTAAGATAACGAATGAAATCCCATAAACCGGGATGAGGTTACTGTCATAAGAATTACCTGCCCCCAGAGAACACCAGGTTGGGGGTGAGCTTTGATGAAGTAGTCAGTGCCCCATCTAATGGCAGATAAAGTGTGTTCCATTTGATTCAAATCACTGATCTCTTTCCTAAATTCAACAGCTCCCCATGCAAGCATTGTCACACTGTATGCCATTGGTAGTCCGAACTTCACATGGTCTCCTGCATCATAATACCCTCCCACCAACTCTACCTATATATATATATATACACACCATTCAAAACAATACCTAAAATTTAACTTTCCATTATTCATACATGATAATATATAATTGGCACCCGTATATACATGTATTACGCGACGTGCCAACACGTGATATATTTGTGTGCTATTCGAAAAAAAAAAAAAAATGAAACTAAAGAGAAACTTACACCCTGACGAAAGCCATCCCTGAGAGCAGAGTCGCCGCGCCATTTGACGCGTTGCTCCGGCGTCAGCTTACCGGACCTCTGGGCCTCAAAGAACAATAAGCTCTTCTCTAGGGCATAGCCATAGTTGAAGCTTACCTGGTTACCATTGGTGGGCTTCAAGTTCACCAGAAGGAGTAGTAATAAGGCCAGGAGGAGGTGGTGCTTCATGTCCATTTTCAATGATATTTATCCCAATGCAAGTTAGGTTTAGTCTTAGTGCAAATATACACATATTCATTTAGTGTTTGTATGTATATATATATAGATTGTTGAAGGCATGTTTAATGCTGAAAAAAAAAAGAATAGAATTGTTGAATAGATGGATAATAAGGTGGTAATAGTAGTACTCACGTTTGTTTAGTTTGGAAGACATGAAAAAAGAAGAGCTATCCACGTTGTTGGGTATTTATGGAATGCATCAAATAAGTTTCAAATTGTCTCTGTCTGCCCATCTAACCGTCCATCTGGTATTTGGCTGGTTACCTGAATGGAAAAAAAAAAATAATAATGTTCCCATCAGTTTAATGAGATTATGTAATTGTATAGGCAAACCGACTATGACTTAGCAATTATAATATGTATCATTTTGAATTTTCTAACGGTCCTAGGAGTATCTCTAGGGATGGCTCCGGAAAAGAGGATAAAGATATCATTGGGAGTAACAGGCCGGATTTTGGAAAAAGCAGCTATAAAAAGAATGATATTGTCTATTTCCATTTTTACTAAATTTTTTTTTTTTCCTTTTAAATGATGCCATGTATAATTAATAACTAAGATTGAAAGGAAGAGGATAATCTCATTGGTAAGTTCAAGAACTTAAATAATCTCAACCGAGGAAATTAATATAAATAAAAACGGAGAGGATTTGAATATAACTAGATACATATAGGAACTCCATGTGTAGGAATATTTAAATTTGCTCAATGTTCATGATCATTTTCTAATTTGGTAGATTATATGTCAAATCCTTATTAGTTCTTCTCTACCATCTTTATTTTAGGTCCTTGGTAGAAGGATATCATTTAGGACCTTTTTATGAAGATTCTTTGCTGATAAAGTTAGGTCTTAATAAATAAGAGAAAATTTTTAATGGTACATTATTATTTTTAAATCTTTTTTTTTTCCTTGAATAAATAACTTGCTTGGCATAAGAGCCTATATATTTATAGTTGTATTGGTGCTAAAAAAAGAAAAAAAGATTCGATAGTATTAACACATCAATTTAATAAGCAGTATGTAAATACCAATAATATTTAAATGCTTGAAAATAAAGAAATATATTTTTAAAAAAAATATCAATTATATATCCATATTAAAAAATTTTATAGATACTTGTACGCTACTCATCAATTCATATATTAGTACCATTATATTTCAAAATTTTATAGGTACTTATACACTACTCATCAATCCACATAGTATGTTAATACTATTAAAACCTTTTTCTTTAAAGAAAATAATAATCTACACAAATGCACTTGAAAACTTTTAAGTTTATATTGGATTCCCTATTTTTTTGAAAAATCAACACCTAAACCCCTAAAATACGTGCAAAACCCACTTTTTTGGGTAGGTTGCCTACATTAACTATTAACGTTTTATATTTAATTTAAAAATATTAAAAGATATAGGAAAAAATGTAGGAAAAATAAATCACACACTTTTCAGTGCAAATTAGATAAATTCAACACTAGCTTTAACTAATTGTAACTAAAATTATAGAAAAAAAATTTAAATCCCATAAACTCCATATCCAATTCATAACAACTTGTATAAAGTTAAGAATATTTGCTTAATTGGAATTGTATAAACAAGTCGCAAATAAATTTTAAAAAAAAAATTGGTAAAAATATGAGAGGGAAGAAAAAAGAGAAACAAACTTTAAGCTACTTCCCTAGTTATTAAAAAGGTTAAACGAAGTTTTGTACCAAAATGACCCTATTTTCAAAAAATAGCATGAAAAAAAGGTATCCTAAAAACTTATGTTGGATATAAAGGAGTAAAGGCATGTTTGAAGCACCACCTTCAGTGTTCACCACTTTTTAAACTAACGGTGTGCTTCAATTTTTTTTCAGAATTTTCAAAATAAAGGTGCATGACTTACATGAGCATTTAGTTATAATGCTTTATGAACTGAAGGCTCATATTTGGCATGTTCAAATACCTACAATGACCAATGAGTATCATCAATGTACTTGTATATATGACAACACCAACATTAAACATGAATTTATGAGTATTTATGAGCATACATATAAGAAAATATATGGATACAATCTTAGATTCCCCAATACCACACAAGCTCCAAACCTCGACAGCTAACAATTACTTTTATCCTTGGGCAACCAAGACAAACCAAAATTCCCAACATAAACTCCAATCCATCGATCTAACACAAACTCCAATCCACATCTTCATGAGAAATTGATGTGAAAAAAAACATGAAATATATGATGAAAAGAGTATATGTTTAAACATAGTGAGATTTGGTAAAATTTCATAAAGTTTATGCAAAAAATTTATTTACAACTCTCCATATATTTATACATATAGGTATACACATATATGCCTATCTCTATCCCACTTCTTCTTGCACCTCTAAAAGTGTTTTCCAAATTGGAAGAGTATTGAAAGCTACCCTCCTAATAAACCTCTATTCAAATGCTGTCTCCTCGAGATCCCTAAGAGCAGTTGATTCGATTCTAATGGTGCATGGTTGGAGTTGTATGATACTTTCCCCATAGTTGTTGTACACCACTTTTGAGGAGTTGGTGGTGTCAGTTGAAATTCCATGTAAGGCTGGGACAATAGAATGAAGTAAGAGCTAGGGCCAACTCTAGAGTTGCTTACCAAGTTGCCTAAGGTTATGGATGGTACAACCCAAATGGTAATGTCCTTTAGGTGGCGACCCTAACTATGTGTCAATCGTACCTTGCCTCATCTAACTCTTTAACTGTACGTTGAGGAGGCAGTACGAGCTTGGGGTCATGTATTGCCTCCTCCATATGTAGCAACTCTTAGAAGGCATGAAGAAATAATACACATACTTCATCTACTTATGCTGCTACTTCTTATCCTTTTGTTTTATCCCATACATTTCAGTTCTTTCCCTTCTGACTATGTAGCCTCTTTAGCCAATGTATTAGCTATCCAATAGCCTTATAATTATGCTCAAGCAGCTAAACAACTTAAGTGGCAAGAAGCTATGCAAAAAGAACTTAATGCTTTCGAAGCTAATTACACTTAAGAACTTACTACTTTATCTAAGGGCAAGAAACCGATTGGATGCAAGTGAGTGTGTAAAGTGAAATATAGGCTTAATGGTAGTATTGAGCAATATAAAGCTCTTTTGGTGAGTTTACTCAAATAGACGGCCAAGACTTTCGTGACACATTTTCGCTGGTGGCTAAGCTTAGTACTATTCGAATATTACTAGCTATAGCTATTGCACTTAGTTGGAATTTACACCAAATAGATATCAGTAATACCTTTTTGTATAGGCATCTTGATGAAGAAATCTATTTGCATCCTCCGGAGGGTTATCCTAAAGCATAACCTAATCAAGTGTGTAAGTTGACTAAATCTCTTTATGGTTTGCGTCAAGCTTTTAGGCAATGGAATCTTAAAATATCTAGTTTTCTTTTGTCTAAAGGATTTCACCAGTCCTCACATGATCATTCATTATTCACTTCATATGAGGATAGTGGTTCTGTTATTACTTTACTTTATGTTGATAATATGCTCATTACGGGAACAAATGAATGTGGTATTTCTACTCTTAAGCATGATTTAGACAAGGAGTTCACAATTATGGATCTTCATTATGCTCAATTCTTTTTGGGTCTTGAGTTTTGTTCAATCTTCGATGGTGTGCTAATGAATCATTGCAAATTTCTTATGGATATTCTCATGGATGCCGGTCTTACTTCTACTAAGCCAAATTGTGTTCCTTTTCCTCATGATGTGAACCTTAATAAAACTATAGGTGAATTGTTGGCAAATCCTTCTTTTTACAAAGGATTAGTTGGTAGGCTATTGTATTTTACTCTTATTAGGCCAAATATTGCATACTATGTGCATACTTTCAACAAATTTTTAGCGCAACCCAGGACTCCCCACTTGCATGCTCTATTTCATATGCTATAGTATCTCAAGGGATTAGCTTTTGTAAGACTTTTTTATTCTAGCTCTAATTCATTACAGTTGCATGCCTATATAGATTCCAATTAGGGATCCAATTTATTGGATCACAAGTCCATCTTTGGTTATTGTATTCTATTGGGTGATGCTCCCGTGTCATGGAAATCCAAGAAACAATCAACTGTATGAACTTCTTCTACTGAAGCCGAGTATAGAAGTCTTGCATATGCAACCAAGGAGCTACTATAGACTTCTTATATATTACGTGATTTACATATTCCTTTTTCTTTGCTAGTTCCTATTGCATGTGATAACTAAGTCCACTTTGCTCATTGCATCTAATTCGTGTTTACATGCTAAAACCAAACACATTGATATAGATATATATTTCGTCCGTGATCACGTTCGTTTTGCATTTCTCATGTCTGTCAATCACTGATTAATGGAAGCATGGAAGAACAAGGACAACCGATAAATACGAGAAAATTGTATTCTGTTTTACTTCAGCTGAAGGACTATGTTTTGAACTCATCACTTCCATTTAATATTGTCGAGAAAAAAATATTAAAATATATATATATATATATATAGGAAAACTATCAATTATTATTGTTTATAAAGTTGGTTTCGTTCTGCTCTAATAGGTAATACTATTTTAACTTAGTTTGATCTTAAATGTTTCCGTGTAGTATAGCTAGCTACGGGATCAAGACTAATACCTCGATTGTCAAGGCAATCCCGATCGTTATGTCGCTATCTTTGGGATACACATGTGAAATATTTGACAAAGTCTCCTCTCTTTTTTTTTTTTAAAAAAATTTCTCCCAAAAGGACCAATTCTCCTTGCTGTATCTAAAATGTCAATATCCGGTGTATGATCGTTTTATTGGGAGAGATTGGGCTTACATCCCTCTCCCTTGTATGCTCCCTTGTCAATAAGTGAGAACAGAACAGACGGTTTGGGACAAAATTGGATCTTGAATTGAAATAACCTCATCAAGATTTGGAAGCCAATTACTTGTATTATTGGTGGTTGGTAATAATATTCCACTTCTAGGAGAATGAGTCTAGTTAGTTGTAAAATGTTAGATGCATCATCATTAATTATGCATTTTTTTATCTATTTTTGGACTATACAAAACCGATCAACTAGATGTTAAAATCTATTGTCTAGATACAACTAGTCTTAATACTAGAGATATATATACATAATTGACACCCACCTGTGCCATGCGTGTACCCAAAAAAAAAAAAAAAAAAAAAAATCAATTTTTGTATATCAAAAATAGAGATTACTATAAAAGATATAATCTTTCCATTTCACACACCATGATTTGTCAGAGTTTAGCCTCCTTATCTACGTTGAAGAAATTTTTGTATAAAAAATATAATAAAAAAAACTGTCGGTTTAAAGAAAATCTAAGAGATTACTTGAAGTAGCTTTAACCTATTAATTTGAAGGGTAGGAGAAAGAAACGTTAATTTTTAGGAAGTGTAACATGCCAGTATTTATAATTTATGTATACCATCATTCAATATGTTAGAAGTATATATATTCTTTTATTCTACAATTATTTATAATTCATGTATTGTAAATTTAGGCCTCCATTGATTATGCTTATGATGATTTTTTTTAAGAAAAAAAAAAAAAAAACTATGCAGATAAGCCATGTGACAGCATTGTGCAAAATACATTCTTAAGTCTGTTATTAGATTTGCAAGAAGTGATTTCCTGGCATATCGAAGCTGTGGAAAAACCATCCTCATGGTTCTCATTTTCCCCAGCAAATCTAATCTCAAATATAGCAATCAAAAAACTCGAACAGTAGTTTTCTTGGATTGGCAAGTTTTCCATTTCGGCAATCAATGTCAAATTTATTATTTATGTCACTTTATTGGATAAGGCAGTCTTGACAGAACAATTAACGTTATGCTTGATGGAAAATATCATTAATCTCGGTATCTTCCCAGCAAACGTTTCTAGGAAATGGACACTATGGCTGTATACATCAACATTATCATGTTACTGTGAACACCAATAAATAAGGATTCGGGTAGAAAACAATAGAGTCTACTATAACTATAGTAAAATGATGCTATAGAGAACTCTCTCCTTGCCATTTGTCAAACCGTTGTAGTTTATTAGTACGAACATTGATCCACAACAGAATGGACCAGATACTTTTGAACCGCTTGGAAAACAATAACACAAGCACCATCAAGAAGCATAAGCATTAATTAATTACTCCGATATAGAACATCAAATCATATTACTTATTCACATTACGGTCTCTAACCAAAAGTTTGGATATTATTTCTTACAGAGTACATGAACAATCTACGCAAGTTGGATCTTTTACATAGCAATTTCACCTCCTTCATTGCGACCATATTTGATCCCTTAAGCTGGTTTCTTCGCAACGAGAACAGGGCACTTAGCATTATGGACGCAGAAATTGCTCACACTTCCCAAAAAGGCCCTGTCAACATACAAAATCAATACTAGAAGATGAAAACTATGACAATTCTTTATGTTCAGCACGAATCTTTGACTGGTACAAGACTTGTTTGTCTAATCTAAGACCCTATTTAAGCACACAGCAGACAGGACTAACAGAAATAACTCCCCAGCACAGCATGATAATGGAACTTGAACGAAATTGATGATTAAATCCAGATTTCTATACATAAGTAACTTGCAGATTAAGCATTTTGGTGATGGTGAGCATAGTAGATTCTGCAGAAACATGGTATTGTAATAGGCTGTTCAAAATAACGAAGCACTTCCAACAAATTTTTCAGAAACGGGAGAATCTGTCGTGTAAGGATGTCCAAAATCAAATGAACTTGTTTAGTAAAAGAATGTTTTGATGCTTATATGAGTAAACTGATCTTATTTCAATTATCTATCTACAGTTTTGTACATTCTTGCTGGTTTTATAGCAGCAAGTCAAAATGCACTAAGGCACATCTATTCAAGAATACAAGTCATTCAGCTGGATATTGGCCCATTGATAGAGAGACAAGATATGTAGCATGTCATGCAAAAATCGGGTGTGGTTACTATGATGGAGAGGTTAAACCATAGCATTCTTATTTCGCTAGTAAAACGAAGAACAGTCAGTTTCTTAGCTATGTCACACTGAAAACTAATACAGAATGCTTAGCCATGCGAACTTGAGAACATTACCTATGTTAGTGTGTACGTGCAAGTCGCATATACATGCACACAAACTCTCATCACTTATGCATGGAGTTGCACAAAGTTCAGATTAGAATAACTTCTGCATATGTGTAATCAGGAAAACTCGAAATCTTATATGAGAAAGAAAAGGATCCTCAAACTGAACTACAGGTACTTAAACATCAAATTACACTCACATAGCTCCTATTCCGGTCTTGTTTAATTAGTTCTATCAATTGAATTTACTTCTCGATTGCATTTACAGAAAACCTAGGTAAGGACAGCAAAGATGACAAGAAAGATTGCGATTCCATGAATTCTAGTCCTTGGAATCCTAACAAAAAGTTAGAGCAGAAGATCAAGTTCCTATGGATTAAGCTGTAAAATCATTTTTTTTTCTTTCTCAAATTCATCCCTGCATTCTCATGAATCCCTTGATAAGAACAGAAAATTCACAAAGTGTATTCCATGGAGTAAACTGAACAAGGCCTTCAGGAATGGCAGAAGATGCAAATTTTGATTTAGCGAAAGACTACATAATGGATAATTTCTAACCTCTGTATAGCCCCTTTACTATGGCTGCCCACAACAAGCAACTCGATGTTGAGCTTTTCAACGGCATTGCAAATAACCTCTTTCGGATCGCCTACCTCCGTCATCGTCTGGGCCTCTACCTGCAAAGTATGAAATCAATCACACTTTGTCATGATTAGTTCTTTCAAGAACTAGTTTCTATCACTTATGGATCTCCAAATCTTCTTTTCATGCTAAAATCAGCTGGCATAACTGAAGACCATAAAATACAAGTTGAAAACCAATACATTCCTACCCCATGTTTGGAGCAGATTTCTTTAGCTTTCTCTAAGAGAGCTAGAGTTAGCTTCTTCTGATTTTCTTCAAGGTTTCTTATCAACTCCGCAGCTGTGAAAATAGATAATCAGCAATGGGGTAAGATTCAAGCAGCATATGATACAGTTAAGTAGTCATTTTCTTTACATAAAAAAATTAAGATAGCGTTTAGTGACTAGAACAGTACAGTATATGGGGGACGCTGTAGAACTACACAGAAAGTATAGAACAGCACATCCTCTTACACCATACAAATTAAAATTTAAATAATTCTGGCAGCTAGGTAATCTTATAGTTTTCTCACATTTATATCAAGGTAGAAAACAATTCAAGCTAGCTTACAAATAACTAAACCACAAAATTTAAACGCGTAAACCTGTATCGTTTCGATTCGACGACTCGACTTCAGGTATTTTATCGTGTAGAGAGAATTGAAGAAGAAAGGACTTACGAGCAGCACCGAAAGATGAGGCATAAACATAGCTGTAGTCGGCTAGGGATTGAACTGAAAAGACGATCAGTTTAGATCTAGAGATGGTGTCGGCCAAGTTCACAAGTGCCCATTCAAGAGCATGGTGACTGCAATCACTGTCATCGATTGCCACCATAACTTTCTTCTCCGGAACACACTTTCCTTCTTCCATATTTGCTCAAAATCAACAAAAACACACCCGATTTTCTTCTTGTTTAATTTAGCCAAAACTTGAGAACAGCCGAGTGAAGACACTGCATGATCATTGGGCTTTTTAATGAATGTATGGGCGCAAAACTGAGAACCTTCTCGTCGCACGTGACAATCGCAGATTATTGCCTGATTGACTTTGACCTAGCTGCCAATCAACGGCTTGGTTGAGAAAGACTTATTAGGTATTATATGTACAATATATTAAATTTGGATCCGTCCATTTATTATTTCCTTTAATTTTTATTAATTTATAAATCAATTATAGGATTTATCTAGTTTTTTATTACACATGAAGATAGGTAAATGAAAAGAAATTGAAAAAAGGTAATAGAATCCATTTCTAACTTGGTTTTTGATACACATAGCATGTAGCATGTATATTATATCTTTTATTCCATGTTGATTAGGAAAAAAAATTTAGTGATACTAATATAATACACATTCTGACAGGTTATGAATAATAATTAATGATATTTAAATAGCATTTGGTTATAAATACTAAATAGGACAGAATAAAAATAAGGAAGATTGGAAGGTATAAGTTTATTATATCATATTTAGTTTGTACAGTACTAAATATAAAATTTATATTGAAAAATTAATTACTTATATTATAAAATAAATTATTTTTCTAATATTTAATGAAAATAATATTAATTAATCCAATATCATAATATAGAGGAGATATTTTTTAGAATATAAAATATTATTATTTTTATTCAATAAATTTTATTTTTGTATTATAGTATAAATAAGACAAAATTTAGACTTTTCGTCTAATCAATCAATTCAATTTTTATCCAACCACTAGAGATATAAACCCGATGAATCTAAGACAAGTCATAAGAACCCAAAACCTCTCTTATTGTCCTATTATCCTAACAAGGTTTCTAGACTCATCCCAAAACCTAATAAGGTTTTTTAACTCTCTATCGATGACCTATTGCTTTACCTTAATGGGGTACCCATTTTCCAATCTATAAAACTCGTTTATTTTTTTTATTTTTCTTTAAAGAATTATTTTTTATTTTATTATTTATTACATGAAAAATTAATTTATATTATTTATATTTATAAAGCATGTGCAACATGACAATGACATATTAAAGGATAAGTCATAAAAACATGTCATACTTCATCTATATTATATTTATATGACACTAAAACTCAAAACATCATAAACCTACTCATCACATTGTTAATAAAGTAAAAAACAATCAAAATTCTAGAAGACTTTTCATTTACTTTTTTATTTAATTAATATTATATTATTAATATATTATTTTTATTTGATAATGGATTTTTCAACGGATTTTTTTAAATCCCATAACCCAAATGAGTTTTTTATCATATTCCATAATTCGTTTTAAAACCCTATCATGTAATATCATATAGAATTTTTAAGAAATTGAGTAAGTCGGATACTCTATTATAATTCACCTATTTACATCCTTACCAATCATCAATTAAATTTACAAATCAGAAAAAAAAAAATTTATTCAATTTAACACCATAAAAATTGCACAACTTTCATTTTATAGAGACACGTCGGTCTATATTTTTATATGTGAAATCACGGTTCATGAAGGTATGGATTTATTGGTACCACCGAACCCTTTCATTGGAACATAAAGTTGACTGCCATCCATTTCCGAGTTAGTTGAGTACATACGTTGAATGAATAGACGTGCACGGCATGGATTCAGCTTAGAGCAGGTTACGTAAAGGCAATTTTTCAGATTTTCTTTAAAAAAGAAAAAGTTTTCTTATGTTAGTCCTCCTCGTTAGTTATATGAGATATATCTTATCTACATATAAGGTGAATTTTATCTATAAATAAGCAATCGATTCTTTAGTATGTGACCAAGCAGATAATAAGATAAAGTTCCATTATTATAAAAGTGAATTTCTACCCAATTTTAGACTTGAGAAATCATCAATTGATATTGAAAGTTATTAAAGGTGGATTGATTCGCAGAGTAGTTAATTTGAAAACTTTTTCTTTGTAACCCAAGAGAGAATTTTGAAGGTGTTTGCTTAAGGATCACATGTATAACATCATAGGGTAAATGTTCATTTAATACCTGAACTACATTCATTTCTATAAGTAGCTATTTGAAGTTTAAATATCAATTTGATATCTAAACTTTTCTCATTTTATAATTTACTGCCTAAATTTTACTTATTTTTAACAATTAACTACCTGAACATTGCTTGTTTTTATAATTAATTATCAAATCTAGACAGTATAAAGTAACCTCAAAGAGTTTTTTCTTTTCTTTTTTTAGCAGCCGCATTAAGAAGTGTGTAAATAGTAAATTAACACTTTTTAAAGGTTGATGGCAAAAATTAGTAAAATTCGTGTAGTGTCCAAAATTCATCGGCCCAAAATCAGAGTCCACAGGTCCATCATGCCACCCATAATAACTAACAATCTGAAGTCCATATACATATAAAACGAAGTAGTCCATCTCAAAGCTGAAAGTCATCATTGGCTACTCTCGAAATCCCGAGTCTCATCATCGTAACCATATTCCACAGAGTCAGATAAGATCAATAATCATCGATGACCTTAAAGGAATAAGAAAGAGTGAGGCACACCAAAAAAGTATCAATAGTTCTAATACGTCAAGCGAATTAAAATATATGGTATGGATATGAAAATATAATTAGTAATTTTTATTAAAATATATTTTTTTTATTATATATCAAATTTTTATTAATATTTATACACTATTTATCGATTCAAGTAATTAATTTATGGCATTCAAATGAATTTTTTTCTAGTAAGACAGTGACACAATTACACAAGAAACGTCACACCAAAGTTTAGTACAACAGTGACACAATCACACATGAAATGCTACACCGAACCTAAATCTAATCCAACAAACAAATCCATCTATAAAATAAAAAGCAGTTTCGTATGGTATCAGCACCATCATCCAGATGGCACCAATCGCAATAGAGTCTATAAACACCGAAGGACTCCCAATATAATTTCGCTCCAATAACACCCGAAAGAAAAATAAAAGAGAGTCTCGTACAGTATGTTTGGTTTTATTACTTTCCTGTTTTAGCTAGTTTTCTATTTAAACAAGGTTATCATTTCAATTTAGCTTCCTATTTTATTAGCTTCTTTCTTATTTCATTAGTTTCCAATTTCTGGTTTCTTATTCATATTTTCTTTAGTTTCTTTTCAGTAATAATCCTTTAAAAAAAAAAAAAAAAAAGAGCTTTGTCATGCAAAATAGAAAAAGAAGGTTGTCAAAGCAGTGAAAGAAAACATAGAATGATAATTTTAAATGTTGGTGGGAGTTTCAGTTGCCCATTGAGAGATTCCTAGGATTGTATTTATAATCTCATGAAGATGGTCAATCAAAATCTGATTGTTACATGAAGATTTGTTGTACAGAAAGATTGTAGACAAGGTCCTTGTCAGTGTTCTAGAGTGATTGAAAGCAAAAAAAATGTCTTCCTTGGAAGATTCTAAGTATATCACTAAACTAATCCTTGATGAGTTAGTAAATTCTTTACATGCACAGAAACAAAGAAGGGGTTTAATGCAGAAGAAGCAATCTATAGGTGCACTTCTGGCTGAGTTTGAAGGGGAAAGAGGACTAAGGGTCTGGTTGTGAAAATAAAGAGGGTAATAGTGAAAAGAATGGTGAAAAAACCAAAAAGAAATCCTCTTCTTTGTTTTTCATGGTAGTAGAGCTCTACTTGGTGGGAATTTCTGTTGATTTTATGCCTGGGTACAGCACGGGGGCAAACATGCAAACAGACTGGTCAAGGTCAGAAAATGTGCACAAGTAAAAGTTTCATTTCACACCATGCACAGATTTGCAGAAGAAGAAATTATGCAGGCCAACAACCAAAGACAATTGTTGGTTAGTGCAAATTATCGTGCAGCAATTTATCAAGCAGATGTTTCGCTGACTAACAATGGATATGCAGATCATATGGAAGTTTTTTGTCAATTCAGACAAATGGATGCTATACACAAGCAGGCCCTGCAACAGTTAAATCTCGTAAGATATAAAATATGTTTCTAAGGTTCTCTTGGTACTAAATTTTAACTGTGGATTGACAACTGCTCAGCGGAGAATAAAACAGCTCATATATTTATAAAATAAGACAAGATGTGCATGCTCCTGGAGAGACTCAGACAAAAAATAAACACCATCCACCAGATAAATAATTTCCCACCACCCCCTCACCCCCTCTCTAGTCAATCTCCTCAGAGTGTTTGTAAGCATACAGATTGATCCATTAAGTAAATCTACATCCTGAAAATGTACAAGAGAACAACTGCAGGTTCTGATACCTTTTCTCTAATATGCCACTAAGGGAGTTAAAGGTCTTGGTATCTTGAAAACTGAAGAATGAAGTGAAGACTGTATCCAGGAAGTAATAAATTCTCCATGACTAAATGAACATCTTTTCTTCCTATGAAGTTTCTTTCTGTTTATCTTTCATGTGTGTAATAAGAGTGGGTACACTATAGAGAAATAAGGTCCATCTTTAGAGTAACACGTTTCAGCAATTTCCTCTTCAGGTTCTTTTAGTCGCAATCTTCATGTCGAAGGAACTGAACCAATTTGGATCTGAACTCTGCCGGAATACGGACAGGACGATAGTTTTTATCAAGCCACACAGCAGTAGCCTTAGCTTCCAAAATGGGCTAGACAATATGAATCAAGAGAATAAGTGTGGACCCTTTAACATAAAAATAAAGGAGAAGCGGAAGAATGAGGACTAACCTCATGGTTTGGCAACTTAAAAATGAAGTGCTCAAAATAGAAGCGAGCAGCAGAGATGTCAGTCACCCTCACCTTCACCACAAAGCTGTCACCACTCTAGATTGCAGGAAAAGGGGGGAAATTCTATCAGGAATAGACTAAAGAGGTTGTAATTGATTTGACTTTTAGGAAGGAAGCCTGATCATCCAACATGTAGAATTCTTATTTTATAAACATCAACAGTCAACATCCTTATAAACTGGTGAAACACCCAAAATGCTCATAAAGTAAGTTTTTGACACATACTGAAAACCATTGTTAAGCTGTCATAATACAAAAGTATGAACCTTGTGAAAAAAATGTATGAAGATAAATGTATAGCTGCTCGTGCACAGAAAAGTAGAAAACAAACATACCCGAAGAGGAGCAAGGAATTTGAGCGATAGCTCCGACAGTGCTAATGCATCACCAGTTCGTGCCACTGCATCAGCACTTATCCCAATCATTTCCAGAAGTTCATGCCTACCTGTTAAAATCATTTAGAAAGAAGATGCCAACATGTTTTGATTTGACAGTCAAAAGCCATAACATTTCAAAAGCAAGAGAATGCAATGCTCAACAAACCAGAAAAGTGACCCTTCCTTAGATCTTCAAAGTTCAATTGCAAAAAAGGAGGTATGGACACACACGTTTAGACCCTGAAAATTGAGGAAAACTTCTTTTCTTTAAGAGGGATGGCAGAGAAAATATCAGCCCTCATCCCATGGAAAGAACAATCTACAGCAGTAACAATCCTGCCAATTGAGATGTACCTTTAGAGCATTGGCATTTGAGCCTATGGGCAAACCAAGTCCTATCCTAAGCATCAATTCTTAAATTAACATGGTTTGGATTCCCCAACATAAAAAAAAAAAAAAAAAAAGAACAAAACAAAACAAAAAAAAAAAAAGCAGAAGATATTCCATCAGGTAAAACCAGCCACTTCCACTGATATTGTCCCATGCAGAACCGTCCTATTATGAGTGTCAAACTTTTTCAGGGCCAGCCATCGACCCAGTATTAACATAGGCATTTCTGCTCATGATTCTAACCTTGGTGCTCCATCAAAATAAAAGTGCCAACAAAGTCTGCATTCCTTTATGAATCAAAGGATGAAAACAGCACTAGACATCTGGATGTTATGACTGATACCACAATCAACCGATCCGAAAGCTTAAGCTTGTCAATATGCCATACACCATTATATTTATTACTTAATACTCCCTCTCACTTATGAGTTGGACTTTGAATAAGACCAAACAAGTAGATGACTTGATTTAATGAGGGTTAATTAACAATGTAAAAGTTTAAACTTAGGACCTCCTACTCTGATACCATGTCATGACTAGTACCACAACTGTTATATCTAGAAACTTAAAACTTTAGATCAGTTGGTTGTGTTACCGGTCATAACATTGGAGAACTGGAATACACGATGCAAGTTTCCCATATGAAAATTTCCTCTGTTAAGGCCTAACTGTTGGGAAAAAGCAAAAGAGCCATCCTCTTATATGTAATTAGGACACATTTTATATTCCCCTTAGAAAATGGAGTTAGTATTCATGTATCAGTACAACATATTGAAGGAGCTCAAATGACAATGGATTTTTCATAAACTTTTCTTGCCCGTATATAAGATCAATTGAGGATTATTATTTTTAGTAGTATTCACAGGTGATACTGCAGAACAGGTACAAGGTGCCATGGGACCACTCCTTTCTTTAAGGGTGACTATTCCCTATTTTTTTTGTGATTCAGTGGTTCATATGAATATGAATTTCTTATATTGAATGCGACGGGGGAGAAAAAAACTTGGACGCAGTGACCACGGAAACTCAGTTGAAAGGAAACAGAAAAAATTGAAAAGCATTCTCACCATGTTGGCAATAACTTGCATAGACAGCATTATTCACAACACGGTACTGATCCAATTCATAATCACGCACTTTCATCTCTACATCAAAAAACCCACTCATTCTGCAAAAGAAGAAGAAGAAGAAGAAAAAAAAGAAAAATTTACCGAATAAGGTCATGTCGGATTAAGAAACTGCACACTTGAATGAATTGTTACAATCTAGTCGAGCTTGACATACTCGAGCTTACTCGTCTTTAAGTAATAATTATACAGAACTTAAACGAAGAATGCGCATCAGATGGTTGATGAAATGACCAAATGGAGAGTAAAGTGAAGTCAAGTACCCTTTTCCAGCCTTGAAATCGAGAAATGCGGACACAATGCTATTGCTGCTGCTGCTCGTGACTGAAGAGGAAAGTGATCTGAGACGTGGAGGCGTAAATGATAGGGATGGACGACGGAGATGGTGCCGCTGCTGCAAGGGGCAAATGGGCAAATGGGTGGTGGTTTTGTTGTTGGCATGAGGACATATGAAGGCGTGAGAGAGATTAGTTGGACAAACGAAAGCCTGCAACATCTGCGTCCTTTTTTGTTTCTTTTGATCCTATTACTTACGGACTGACATCCAATGGAGAGAAAATCTAATGCCTCGGGAAAAGTAGAGGGAAAGAGAAGGTAATGTGATGGTACTTATGAGGCGATGAAATCTATGTTGATTGAGTTCCAAGATTCTAAGCTTTCACCGGAAAATACCAAAACCAAGGACATATAAATAAGATGCTTCGGTGAAGCCTCCTATATATATTACATGAGCATCATAGGAAGGATAAAAGTGTCATTATATAATTTTAATAGTAATATACAAAAGGGTAAAAGTGTCAGTATTGTTGGTGGTCCATCTAAATTCATTTTGCTCATACATGTTTGATCTATAGAAAGTGTTAGGCAATCAATTAAAAGAGTAATCAATGAATTTGTTTCTAAGTGAGAAATTATGTACAAAGCATTGCAACTGTGTTAGTTATGATAAATACAATGCTCATGGACCATCTTCATTAAATGTATTAAGGTTTGTAGCTTTTCTTTTATAAAAATCAATAGAAAAATATTAGTATTTTGTTACTGTAATTTTTTGTTTAATATCAATATAAAAAGAGTGAAATGTTGACAGGTGCTCATAAGTTTGTGTTACAAAATAAACTTTTTATATCTTTT
Organism: Lumnitzera littorea; assembly: GCA_024138015.1. Taxonomy (NCBI): domain Eukaryota; kingdom Viridiplantae; phylum Streptophyta; class Magnoliopsida; order Myrtales; family Combretaceae; genus Lumnitzera; species Lumnitzera littorea. The sequence goes on along the minus strand of JAMXBB010000005.1, from coordinate 114,523,726 downwards.
TAGATATTGGTTTTGTGATAAATTATGTAACGACAATCAATATTGAAAAATATAAATGATTTCTTTTTAAGCTAACATTAAAGATAAGCATGGTTCGGTTTGATACGGTTCATCTTTCTTATTAAATTGAATTTAATATAACGATTTAATTTAATATAACGATTTAATTTTTTTACCTTTAATCTTAGTCACCTTAAACAAAAGTTGAACATCAATATTTTAGTACTGTTTATGGAAAATCCACATCCGTCATGGTAAGAACGTTATCGCTATCAATGCCACTACAGTTTCGTAACTGTAGCAGCTACCATAATATCAATACTCAATAAATTAATAACCTCTTTAAAATAATAATTTTTTTCAATCCCAACTTAAGCCAATTTACCAAAATTAGTAATTTCAATAAACTAACAAGATAATAACCTTATATATATATATATATAGTCCCATCAATATCATAAATTAATAATTCTCTAAAATTACAAATATAATAAGGACAATTTAGTAAAATATGAATCTATTGTTATTTGTTTTTTTCTTAAAATTTAAATTTAGGTGAATTTCTTCTCTAAGTATTTTAGTAATTAGTCAATACAAAGAATATTGTTTAAGTAAAAACAATGAATCTTATTAATGTACTTATTCTCGTAAATATATGTGTGTACAATGAATTTTCTTTTTAAATTAGTTAATGAAATTTGATACGTATATTAGTGATATATAATGATTTTTTATGTAATTAAATTTATATTCGCTAAATAAAAAAAATACCATTTAAAATAATAAAGTACTAATTTAAAAATTAATGAATACCACTCCAAATTAATAAAATTTCATGATCTCAACGTTATTAATTTATAGAGATTTTACTGTAATATGTGTATAGTAAGAAAGGTAAAAGTGTCATTACATAGAGTGTTAGTAGTGATGGTGGTCTATTTACATTCATTTTCCTTATACATGTTTGATCTATAAATAGCGTTAGGTAGTTAGTTAGAAATTAAGTATAAAGTATTGCACACATGTTAGTTATGATGATTATAATGCTCATGGACCATCTTCATTGAATGTATTAGGGTTTTTTGCCTTTTCTTTTATAAAAATCAATAAAAAAATTTTAGTTTCTTGTTATTGTAATTTTGTGTTTCATATCAATATAAAAACACTAAACAATTGATGAGTGTTTGCGAGTTTGTATTACGAAATTAAAAAAAAAAAAAACTCTTTTTAATCTTTTTACATATTGGTTTTGTGGGAAGTTATGTAATGACAATCAATATTGGAAAATATAAAGGTTTCTTTTTAAACTAACACTGCATTTAGATAAAGACATTTTAGGAAAAAAATCAAAAGAAATGGATGGAAAAGAGAGAAAGCTTATGTTCAATACTTAAAGAAAAGGGTGGAAATTTGAAAGGAAATAAGTAATGGATGGAGAATTTTCTACTTTTGAAGCTATTGTTAAGGCTATTTTGGATGTAAGCCTCCAAAAGCATTGGCCAAGCCTAGAAGCCTATGGTCAACCTTCTTTAAGGCCTTATTTAAACTCCCCAGAACTTAGCAAACCTCACTATGACCTAAACCAAGTTACTAGCATTAAGGACAACTTTCCTAAAGCACAAACCAAGCTCCCAACAAATCAACCAATCTAAATTGAAGATGTCTGTTGAGTTTCTATTACCTTCTAGCCCTTAGAGGCTAGACCTTAAAGCCTATAATGCATGGATTTAGCTTATAAGTTTAAAAGAAGATAAGGTACAGATAGCTTGGCCAGATCAAGATTTGTCCACAATAAGCATGGGGTTGGCCCACTCTCCATAAAATATGAAGTATGTCTTAGAGACATGGTGTAAGCCCCAAAGCTAAATCAATTTACCGTAGGATTGAATTTAAAACCCAAGATTTAGGGCGATCGATTAAAAGATCCGATCAAACCCAAATTATAAACTATTAAGAAGAATATTAGTAAAAATGACCCCGTAAACTTAAATTTAAAAAAATAAGTAATAAAATAAGAGATTATAAAATTTTCAAATTTTAAGTATAATAATTACTAATTACTGAAAAGGCGAAAAGTGTAATATAATAATTAATAAATTACTAGAGATAAATTATATGTATACTAAAAATTTTAGAATGACCAAAATAATATTTAGGAATGTTCACGTGTACCCCACATGTATTTACGTGTAAATAAAAATACGCGTAATTACCTAAATTGGCCAAAAACTAAGCAAATAATTAAAGAAAATTATAAAATAATTATGAAAAAATCAGAAGATGATAAGCTGAATCAAGATAAGGTCGTGGCAGGTCCAAAGCTACAAAAGAAAAATTAGCCAATAAAAATTGAACAACTTAAAAGCCAAAAATCAAGGAATTTGGACAAAGTCTTGTCAAATTAATGCATAATAATTACAAAAATCGTCTATAAATAGCAAGAAAAATTCAGAAGCTCATTTGGACAGATACAAATCAGAGAAAATTAGAGAGAGCTGAAAATTAAGAGAAAAATTCGGTTTAGAAAAAAATTAGAAAAAACTATGCAATTAGGGCTTTCAAAGGGAACCCACATCAGACGAACAGCTGGGAGTAGACGGCCACCACCACCACACAGTGGTGGCAACGCCCAGGCCAGCCAATAAGGCCACGGCGGCCCACGGTGGCCAGAGCCACCCAAACCAGTGAGTCCAATTTCCAGCCCGATTCTTGTGTAATTTTGTAAAAATAGTAAATATTATTATAAAATTATGAATTTTGTTATTCTGGAATATTTTTGTATGTAGTTTGTAGGAAAAATATTATTTTGATGAAAACATGCCCCGTAATATATGGTTTCTAAGAAATCGTACAAAACTGAGCACATTTCGGTTTAGAAATAAATGACCTTAGGAGTGTAGTTTCAAGCCTAAAATTTTTGTGTAGATTACTTAAATGATATAGAACAGTGCTATGAAGCCCGTTTCTAAAAATTAATTTTCAAAATTTTTAGATAATTTTTAGACCCTAAAATGAGGCATAAAATGGGTAATTTAGGGTTAATTAAGCAATTAAATAGTTAATTACTGATTTAGTGAATAAGTATATGTTTTAGGATGTTGAAATCTGATGGAGTATGATACTTGTAGCATTTAGGGTGTTAGATGTAATTATTAGGTTAATTATGTAGTAAATGATTAATAGGAAAAAATAGTTAACTTTAAGTTAATTTTGTAAATTAGGGAAAATAGGAGTAAAATCTGATCTAGGATGAATTTAGACATTTTGAAATGATAATTGATGTTTAGGAATGATAATTAAAGTGATAGAAATATTAAAAGTACATTATGTACAGAATAGGCAATAATGCATAATATGTAATTTTTGAAAATATACTAAATAGAAAATATTAGAATAAAAATTGATATTATGATAATAATAAAAATATACAATAAATCTGATGGGAAACTTGAATTTATGTAATTATATGAAAAATGTAAAAATTTCTCACATTAGGAGTAAATTCGGTACACAAATAAAGATTTAAGTGTACCGGATGGGATAAAATACTAATTGGAGGTAATGATGGTATTTAGGAGATCGGGAAGTAATGTGATTAATTTCACATTATGAGTTGAAACGGATTTCTAGGATTGGAATCTAAAACATTACTTAGAAATCAAACTAAAACCTAATTTAGAAATCGATGTGAAAACCGAACCTGAACCTAACCCCAAACCTAGAATAATGGTAAAAGATTTAATACCTAGATAATTAGGCATATTAAACCTTAAACAAAACCTAACAATAAGCGTTATAGGATAAAATAAACTTGTAATATTTATATGAAAAGCTGAAACCATGTTTGTGTTATAGGGATGATCGGCAATGGCCTGAGCAAATTGGACCTCGAGTGAGTGAGCGAGGAGTCGAGGTAAGTTGGGATTAATACGATGCTGTATTTTGGAAGTTTAAGATTATGCTTGGTTGTGTTTGTTAGATAGTTGAATGTGTGCATGTGCTTGATTATGGGTGATGCTATGATTCTGTTTGTTACGCTGGCACGTATTGTATGAATTGTATGAAATGATTGATCACCCTAAACTAGACTTAATTAAATATCCGACTAGCAATCATAATCGGACATGCATGGCAACCCGTTAGGGGAACATAGGACTCTCCGGCTAAATACCGACCCCTTCGGAAGGGATAGCGCAGGATTGCAAAATGGTCCCTTCTTCATCCTCAGTCGAACTAAGTGACAGGAGAGGAGGTCGCGGCGAGAGTGAAGGCAGTGGTTCGAAGGTAGTAGCGGGAGGAGCAAGGTCTCCATTACACAAGCCTGGGTTTGGTCGTGAGCTGTTGCATTAACGGTAACTCCTTAAGTCGAATTAAAGCGGGCGCAATTTCTCTAATCTCATGACGGGCCGGACAACGTCGTGCGATGGCATTTGCTTGCACATGCATTGCACCTAATAAGTGATTGAAAACCTTGTTGTGTGTATGGTATAATTTTAAGTCCTCCGTCCTAACTTACTGAACTGTGGTTGCTCACATCCCTATAGACGTCGTGCAGGTGCTGGCCAAGAAGCGGCAACAACTACTCTAAAGCTAGCAACTGCTAGATCCTGGGGAGTAAGGAAAAACATGTGAAGAATAAACATATATTTTTAAGGTCTAAGTATTTACTTTAGACTTATTTTTCATTTTTGAATAATATAATAACTAGGAAATATATTACGGAGAAATATTATAAACCTTAATTACAATAACTGTATTATAATATATATATATATATATATATATATTTCCTCACTTTCTTAGATAAATGATTTATTTAAATTACAAACTGTTTCCTTCAAAGCGGGTTAGTTGTGGACGTCTTGTGTAGATCAGATCTAAGATAGCGGTTGTAAGGCCAACTTCTATCTTAGGATGGTTTACACGGCGGGGGCTGTTACGACTCTACCGCTTCGGGACATGACACATGATCCACTTTCCACAATTGGCTTGATGACAGCACATATAAATACTAGATAATTCCATAGGTAAAGGACCTAAATCCTCACACTCTTGCTCATATTACCCTCTTTAATATTCTTTCGTGCCCTTTCTAACTTAAATATCGGAATGGCTATATTGAAAGCACCTCTAGCGCCCTTTTTAGCTTATGTTTGCTCTTGTAGTAAATTGTCTCTAACCTGTCACCTCAAACAAAAGTTGACCATCAACATTTTAGAGTCACCTATGGGAAATCCACATCCATTATGGTAAGAATGTCATTAAACAATTGCTCTTCCATCGTTGTCAACGCCACTATAGTTGTGCAAGTGCAACAACAGCCATCAATGAACTAATATGTGATCCAACCAATTATGGCAAGATCTTCTCCGCATATTTACTTTAGCCACAATTTGCTTTAGCCAATCAAACTTCTTCCTTAAGTCTCTTACGACCTCTTAAAGGGGCCTAACCACAATCCACTTTGGTCATAAGACCCCATACAAGCATCTCGTGTTATAGAGAATCAAACATCAAATTAAGCATCTCATATTGTGAAAGATCAAGAATTTTTGTTTCAAAAAATCAATCATCTCATGTTGCAAAAAAAATTAAGCATCTTGTGTTAAAAAATATAAGCATCTAGTTACAAGGCATCCTAAAGGCTCCTTTAGGAAGTAGTAGACCACGATTCACTCTAATCACAAGGCATCTTACAAGCTCCCTTAGGGAGCATCCAATCATAATCTGTTTTGGTCACAAGATCCCCAACAAACACCTTTAAGAGGTGTCCAACCATAGTCTACTTTGGTCAAGGGACCCTTTACAAGTATCATGAGTTACAAAAACATGTACAATCACTGAAGCTGGAAGGCATTGGCAATGCTCAAGTTGACATATAAACCTCATAAGGTAATAACATGAGAATAGATACAAGAGGAAATATACACAATACAAAAGAATAAGATAACACTTCAAGACAAATGAGCAAAGCTTCTTAGGTAAGTTATACCACCTCATAGTTTAGTATTTTTTTTTTTTTTTTAGAAAAATCATTTTTGTAAGAACTTTTAAAAAGGATCATACTCGCATACATTTGTTAATGGCTTGAAATGGAAGTTTTCATACTCTGCAAACCTGACTACACACTTCATGAAAAAGCAAATGTATAAGAATATGATTTATTCCTAATTCATCTTGGAGACTCCATTACCGAACGTAACCTTGGCCCACTAGCTCAACAAAGACCTCCCATGGTTTCCTCTACCTCTTAAATGTTAAAGTACATGTCCAATCCACCTTAGACAACTTGCTTGCCCGATTACTCCAACTAAGGCTTTGGTCTATAATTTTAAATATAAGGTTAGTAGCATGTCTACATAGCTCATCTATAGACCTTGGCTCATCCAAAGCTTGCCTTGGAACTTGGAAACTCTACTAAAAAATTGCTCTCCTTACTGTATGAGTGTAAGGAGCAACTATTGATAAGCTATTTTAGATGTTAGCCTCCAAACTCAAGCCAACCTCATTTAAGCAAGGATCAAACCTAGAAGCTTGTGGCTAACTTAATCCAAGCTTGGCCAACCTCATTATGAACATGCCAAGCTGCTAATAATACAGCAACCTTCTTAGAGCATAGGTGTTAAGTCTAAATTTTCAGTTTCTTTATGTTAATTTCATTTCTCGCTTTTTAATTAATACTAAATCCTAACACATTTAATATTAATTCTCAAGTTCTTTTTTAATTAAAAAAACTTTTAGAATTGCCACCTGATTAAATTCAGGAAAAAAAAAAAGAAATCGTAATCAATTAGATGGATTTACTACGATTTAGCTACTAGTTTTTAATTTCAATTTGATAAAAACCAGTCCAAATTCGGAAGCTAACCTATTAAACCCTAACGGGTACTATTATCACTTTTTCGAAATTATGCTTATTCATCAAAATTGTCACTTTTTAAAATATTTTTAAGAAAAATAAAAGAAAAGAGAAACCTAAGTTTTTACAAATTTTTAACGTCGCCCCAAAAATACTTATGTACCTACTAGTCGAGATCAGACGACTGTTGTTCTTTTTGAAAACTTTAGTGTATTGGTTTATTTTATTTTCTGAAAATCGACCAAATTTACGTGTTTAATCAATTTGATTTATTTTATTTAAATTAAATTCTAAGAGGGCCCTAATTTTTGAGTATTTTTATTTTTATAGAAAACTTTCTAAAACGTCTTAATTTTTAAAAAATTTTTTAATTTTAATTTCTAAAAATATTTTTTTCTAATATGACAAAAACTAAAAAAAAATACTAAAAAAATGTCCTAGACTAAGATATATATTTTTTTATATTTCAAAAACAACCGCTAAACAAATCAATCATAAAGTAAATAATAAATAAAATAAAATAAAATAATAAAAATAACAAATTTAAAAAAAATATAGATCAAACCTGAAGATGTATCAAAGAGTTGGTCGTTTGTAGTGAAGAAGCTCGTGCGTGGTTGTTTGTCGAAGGCTATGATTATGCATTGGGCGGTGGACACTGCAACTGTGTGCGTATAGCAACGGTGTTATGTGGATGTTAGGTTGACAATGGACGTGATATGCAGTTTATTGGAAGTGTGAAGCATAGTGATCGGTATAGTAGCTTACGTAGGAGTGTTGCGTGGCTTGGTCAGAGTATGTGCAATGTGTTTGTGAATGAAGCGTCGTGCGTGCGAGGGAGAGGACCAGGAGCGACAGGTTCGGTATATGCTATCACTGCTGCTGCCGTCCGTACTCATGCAATGGAATTGGACATGTGGCTTGGAGCACTGCCATGTGGATAGTTTTGGTGTGATTGTGTGCAGTAGACGGAGCTTCGGGTTTGTTGTTCTAGCTTAAGTGATCTTGTCACTACTGCAAATTACAGTAATGGCATTCTGAAGTGGGGTTGGATAGTGGGAGTGTGATTTGGTGAGCATTGGACTGTATTTGTATGTTCTTTAGTGAAGCGGTCAGTTTCAGACGGTACGATGCTTAGTGAGACAATGACCAACGAAGTGTTGTAGTGTTGATCGTGAGTGAAGCAACGTAGCATCAGGTCGATGAAGGATGGCGGTTCAGTCGTAGCTATTGTTGGGTTGATCACTACTGCTATAGTTGCAATAAGGGTCGACACTTGCTGATTGGTGGAGTAATAACGAGAGAGAGAGAAGGTACCGTAGAGGATGTTTGTGTATGATGCGTAAGGGACTAGTTAAGAGAGGGTGTTTAGGTAGTGAAAGTGTGGTTGTGAAGTGGGGCTACAATGTGTGTGTCGCTAGTTAGGTGGAGAGAAAGCCGTGCGCTATCAGTGATGCTGCACGGTGTCAAGGCCGAGTGAGTGTGGACTGATTCGGCTGTAAAGTATGGTTGGAGTTGGTGTTTGGATGTAGGTTACTACAGTCGGAGTGGTGAGGCTTATAGGGTTATGAGTTTGGTTGATAGGGGCTGGTTTGTGTGTGGAGTGTTGGAGAAAGAAGACTTCGGTTTTTTTTTTTTTTGTGAGTGTGTAATTCCCTCTTTTTATTTTATTTTATGCTGCATGATTGATATATATAAAGTTTGGAAAACAAATCTTATAAATAATATCAATTCTAAATCAATATCCAAAATAGATTAGAATCTTTTATATCGACTCAAATCTTGATTTGATAAAAATCCAAATTAGGTTTTAATCACATAAATCTTTATCACATTAGGTGTCAAAAGATTTGATAAGATTTAAAATTAGATTTGAATCCTGTATACTTAATTGATTTTCACAAATGAAAGAAAGAAAAAAATAAAAGACACATGTATACCTAATGAGATTTAAACCCTTAAATGCTTATCTATTAGACTATTGGCTTATGTTTTGATATTTAGTATAATTAAATTATATTTAAATTACGTAACTCTCTAAAATAGAGTTGCTTAAACTAAACTAAAATTAAATCCGTTAAGCCTTAACCATTTTACTTTTTAAAAAATCTATTTTCCTAAAAAATCTTTGTAATTTTTCTTTTTTTTTTTTCTTTTTATCATTTTTCAATTTTTTATTTATATATTTTTTTAAATTTTTGAACTATGAACCTTTAAAATAAAAAAAAAAAAAACTAAAACTAAAGGGGGTAAAAATTGGATGTCTATAATAGAGTAAGCTCCCAACAACTCGATCAATCTAATTTGAGGACATTTATTGAGCTTCTACTACCTTATAGCCTCTTGGAGGCCGTGCTTTACAGTGCATGATGCGTAAGCCTAATTCATAAGGTAAAAAAAAAAAGAAAAAGAAAAAAAGATAGGGTGGATATAGCTTAACCAAATAAGGAAAGTCAATAAATATCTCAAGGGACTAGGTTAATTTTGAAATAAGGAATTCTAACATTGAAATGACTCCCTCATTTAAGTTTTCTTTTATTTCCATTTTATAATCCCATTCATCCACCAACATTTTCCAAGATGTCTTCTTAAATTCATTACCCTTACAAAATTTCAAATTTTCTTTTCAAAAATTAAAATTTTATACCTTTTGCATTTTAAATTAAAACATTTTTATCACAATCAAAATAATCATCGAAATCCAATCTTTCCTTCTCCTTGCTCTTCTCAAGGTTAAACCTTTCCTTCTTCTCACTCCCATTTATGTTAAACTTTGTTATCAAAATTGATAATTTTTTTCCTATGAATTTCAAACTCAATATCAAGATTTAACTTTTACTTTTTCTTAAATTTATCTGCACAAGTAAGACTTTTTTTTTTTTTCAATTCAAGTGAATTAAAGTGCATTACTCTTATGATTGACTATAGTAATGCAAGGTAAATTAGGTTACCTCCTTAAATCATTAGAGCTATAAATGGTCTAACTTATAACCTTGTATTATGATAAATCACACTAAGTTGGTTAAGCATAGTCCCATATCTTGCAAACCTTTCATCTTTTATGGCTTCACTGTTTTTTTTTTTTTCTTTTTTCTTCAATCTAACTCCTATTTAAAAACTTATAGATTGCTCAACCATGTTTTTTGCGTAAGACTTGGGTATATGACTTGATAAGGGTAGTCTCATTGGAAACCCAAGGCACATGACTTACAAGTGTGGTCTCGTTGGGAGCTTATAGAGTTGGTTAGCTTTGGAAGTCTATCATGGTTTAGATCAAACCCTTCTTAAGTTAATGAGAAGTTAGGGTGGTTGTGAAACCTCGCAAAATTGGGCAATAAGTTTATGATTGGTCAGTATAGAATCGATACATAAAATTTAGAGTGATCACAAAAACTGTTCAATCGAACCTAAATTTTATAACAAAGTTATGAATATTAGTAAAAGTATTCCCACAAATTCGGATTTAAGATAATAAAATAATTAAATATTACATTTATAGAATATACGTATAATATTTGTTATTTATAAAAAATGTATGAAATAAGTTCTAATAATTAATGAATCATTAAAAATAAAATATATGTACACTAAAAATAATAGAATAATATGAAAAATATTTAGAGGTGTCTAGTTATATTAAATTAAAATTTTCAAATATAAATATATACCCAAAAATGTCTATATTACCCTAAAATACTAAAATAAAACAAATAAATAAGGGAAATTAATTAAAAAATAGAGAATACCAAAGTAGTAGCTTGGAAAATTTGTGAAGAGTCATGGCAATAAAGAAAAAGCAACATTGGGTATGTAAAGTATGGAATTGGACACCTAAGATTAATTAAAAGAAAAAGGAGAAGACACTTGGCAATTTGAATTCTTTATTGATTGACCAAGCTCTACTATAAAATCCCACATCCAGCTCTAAAAGAAATTTTGGAAATTTGAGAAAATGAGAAAATTATGAGAGTAGAGAGATTGGCTATAGAATTATTTAGGGAAATTATTGAAAAAAGGTAGATTTTAGGGCTACACAAGAGTTTTAATAGTAGAGCAGCACCTAGAAATAAGCTACGGTCGGCATCTAAAGGAGAGGTCAATGCCTAAGTGGACCAACAAAAGTAGGTTGGTCGATGGTGGCTAAGGCGGTGAATTTTAATGAGTTATAAAACTACTCTAATTTTTGTAAAATTATTAAAAATATCAAATTTTCTTGGAAAATTTTGAAAAATTGTATTCTTCACTATTTTTATATGTAGTTTTTAAGAAAAAATATTATTTTGATGAAATTAAGTCTCGAAATATATCACTCTTAAGAAATCGTTAAAATTAAGCCAATTTTGCTTCCACTTTGAAAACCCTTAGCTATGGTGTTTTAGCTTCAAAATTTTTCCATAAAGTACATATAATATGTATTAAATTACTGTGAAGAGTTTTTCATGAAAATTATTTTGTAAACTTTTATCTAATTTTTAAGCTCTAAAAACCTTGCTAAATAGCTATTTTTCAAATACATTTAATGATTTTTCAAGAACTTGACTTGGAATCTAATTTGGTGAGTATTTTGATATATTGTAATATTGAATGATGTTAAAGAATTACATTTGCAATGCTAGAAGTGTTAGAATTGAATATTGCAGACTTAGTGTTGAAATATAAGTAATATGTGAAGTGCTAAAATAATAAAGTAAGGTGTAACTGATTTAAACTAAAGTGGTGTGAGGCTATGTAGTGTATTTCGATTTTAGACAAGAATGAAATGGAAATTATTGCTAAATTGTGGGGTACGTTCTGATAAAATGCTAGATCGGAGTATGGTGAACTAAGAAATTGATTAGAAACTAAATCAAAGACTTTATATACCTAAAATATAGTTAGTTAAACTTTAAAGAATGGATCAAAAGGAATTCTTGAGACTTATGAATGAAATTGTAATCAGGGGTTGAATAAGAGGTTGAATCAAAAGTTGAATTAGAAGCCAAATTAGAGACTAGTTGAATGCGAGACTATTAGCCAGTAATTTAAAAACGTAAATAACTAAGTATAGTAGAACTTGTGACTATGAACCAGTAATTTAAAAATGAAAATAACTAAGTATAGTAGAACCTTGAATTAAAGATAATAGACTGAGTTACAAAGTAAAGCCTATATATATATATATATATAAAACAACTATATGAATGCTAAAATGACATTTATATTGTAGAAACTAACAGCAAAGTTACATCACCAGTCACACCTTAATGAGCAAAATGGAAGTCCAAATAAAATTAGGACTAATATTTATCTATATTTTGGAGTACTGTTTTATAGCATTTAGAGACTTAAGATTATACTTGGTTGTGCTTGTAAATAACTTAATTGTGCATATGGCTGTATATCTTTGAGCTTGATTTCATACTACTAGCCTACTGTACCAGATTGCAATTGTTTATACTGTGTGAAATTGATTGATCACCTTAAAATAATAGATTTAATTATAATAGATTTGAAAATTTGATTAGACATACATTACAAACCATTAGAGGATGCTTAGGATTCTCTAATCAAATACTGACACCTTTAAAAGGGACAGCTAAAATAATTCCTTCTTCATCCTTAGTTAAACTAAATGACAAGATAAGAGTTCACAGCAAGGATGAAGGTGATGATTCAAAGATAATCGTAAGAGGAAGAATGTCTTCATTAGATAAGGCTGGGTTCGATTGTAAGCTATTGCATATGCGTTGAAACTCCTCAAACGAGGATAAGAGCAGGAAAAATTTCTCTAATTTTATGATAGACCGGATAACGTCATACAATGGTATTTGTTTGTTATATTACATTTAAATAAATGTTTGATAACACTATTTGTGCTTATTGTATAGTCTTATGTTTCCATCTCAACTTATTTAGTCATTGGTTGCTCACAACCTTATATATCTTTTTGTAGGTATTGACTACATTGTCGTATTATGGCTATCCTAAAGTTAGTTGCTATTAGACCCTAAGAAGTAAGGATATAAAACTGAAGAATAGCTAGACTTTTGAAGCTTTTTTTGCTAATTTTGATTTTTTGGTGTCAAACTATGTAAATGTTTAACTAACCTAAGATACTTAGTCATTTTAGTAATACTTCAATTATTTGAGTTCTAATATATGTCTTAAGACTTCTACAGGTCAAGTAATAATAATATCATGCGAACTGTTTATTCAAAGTAGATTAGTCATAGACGTTTTGTATAAATTAAGTCTACGATAACAGCTGATAGGTAAACTTCTATCTTAAGTTAATTTACTCGACAGTACTGTTACAACTTTACCACTTTAAGGCATGACATTATTTTCCCCACCAAAGATTGTAGGTTTAGGAGTAAGGCTTTTTAGGTTCCTTTTTAAGTTTTGGATTGATTATGCTTGTTCTAACCCATGATTTTGTAAGTCCCAAATAAAATCTCTTAACCCCTCAATTAGTGAGGGACTCTTATGACAATTATGGCCTACCTATTAACATGCTTGTTAGAGCCTTTAGTTGAGCACCCTTATTGATCATTGTGTCTACCTCATGTACCTTAACATTATGGGATATCATAAGAACTCTTCTCTCGTTTGCTTAATAGTAATTACTGGATTTTTTTTCTTATGTGAAGTGTCCTTGTGATGAAGATTTATCTATAAGTATATTAAGAGTGACCAATGGTAATCCAAGTGTTTTCATTTAAGCCATAAAAAATAAAATAAAATTAGAATCCATTTTAGAAGACCATAATGGAAGCACCTCCTTCAAGTTGTTTTAAATGTTTTTAAGCTTCATAGATACTTTTCATGTCAAATCATGAAAAGTTAGTGATGCGTATTATGGTCCTTGTAAGCCCCAAAGTTCAGATAAGTAACCGTAGGATTGAACTTAGAACCTAAGGTTTAGAGCGATCGGCTAAAGGATCCGATCACACCCAAATTATAAACTATTTAGCAAAATACCAGTAAAAAATGACCCTATAAACTTAAATTTAAGAAAATAAGTAGTAAAATAGGAGACTATAAAATTTTCAAATTTTAAGCATAATAACTGCTAATTACCAAAAAGGTGAAAAGTGAAATATAATGACTAATAAATTACTAGAGATAGATTATATATATACTAAAAATTTTAGAATGACCAAAATAATATTTAGGAATGTTCACGTGTACCCCACATGTATTTACGTGTAGATAAAAATACGCGTAATTACCTAAATTGGCCGAAAACTAAGCAAATAATTAAAGAAAAATATAAAATAATTATGAAAAAATCAGAAAAAATCAGAAGAGGATAAGCTGATGCAAGATTAGGTCGTGGTCAGAAAAAGAAAAATTGACCAATAAAAATTGAACAACTTAAAAGCCAAAAATCAAGGAAATTAGACAAAATCTTGTCAAATTAATGCATAATAATTACAAAAAACGTCTATAAATAGCAAGAAAAATTCAGAAGCTCATTTGGACAGATAGAAATTAAAGAAAATTAGAGAGAGTTGAAAATTCGAGAGAAAATCCAGAAAAATAAAAAAAAATAAGAAAAACTGTGCAGTTAAGGATTTTAATAGGAACCCACACCAAATGAGGAGCTGGGAGTGGACAGCCACCACCACCATATGGTGGTGGCAGCGCCCAGGCCGGCCGACAAGGCCACGGCGGCCCGCGGTGGCCGGAGCCACCCAAATCGGTGAGTCCGATTTCCAGCCCGAATCTTGTGAATTTTTGTAAAAATAGTAAATATAATTATAAAATTATGAATTTTGTTATTCTGGGATATTTTTGTATGTAGTTTGTAGGAAAAATATTATTTTGATGAAATTATGTCCTGTAATATATGGTCCTTAAGAAATCATGTAAAACCGAGCACATTTCGGTTTAGAAATAAATGACCTTAGGAGTGTAGTTTCAAGCCCAAAATTTTTCTATAGATTACTCAGATGATATAGAATAGTGATATCAAGCCCTTTTTCAAAAATTAATTTTCTAAATTTTTAGATAATTTTTAGGCTCTAAAAAGAGGCATAAAATGGGTAATTTAGAGTTAATTATGTAATTAAATGATTAATTTCTGATTTAGTGAATAATTACATCTTTTAGGATGTTAAGATCTGATGGAGTATGATACTTATAGCATTTAGGGTGTTAGATGTAATTATTAGGTTAATTATGTAGTAAATTAGTAATAGAAAAACATAGTAAATTATGAGTTAATTTTGTAAATTAGAATAATTAGGTGTAAAACCTGATCTAGGATGAATTTAGACATTTTGAAATAGTAATTTATGTTAGAGATGGTAATTAAGGTAATAGAAATATTAGAAATGCATTATGTGCATAATATGTAATAATACATAATGTGTAATTTTTGAAAATATAATAAATAGAAAATATTAGGATAAAAATTGATATTATATAAATAATAGGGATATATAATAAATCTGATAAGAAACTTGAATTTATGTAATTATATGAAAAATGTAAAAATTTCTTACATTAGGAGTAAATTCGGTACACAAATAGGGATTTAAGTGTACCGGATGGAATAAAATACTGACTAGGGGTAATAATGATATATAGGAGATCGGGAAGTAATGTGATTAATTTCACATTATAGGTTGAAACGGATTTTTAGGGTTAGAATCTAAAACATTACTTAAAAATCGAACTAAAAACCTGGTTCAGAAATCGATGCGAAAACCGAACCTGAACCTAACCCCAAACCTAGAATAATTATAAAAGACTTAATACCTAGATAATTAGGCATATTAAACCTTAAACAAAACCTAATAATAAGCGTTGTAGGATAAAACAAATCTATAATATTTATATGAAAAGCTGAAACCACGTTCGTGTTATAGGGATAACCGGCGATGGCCTGAGCAAATCGAACCTCGAGTGAGCGAGCGAGGAGTCGAGGTAAGTTGGAATTAATACGTTACTGTATTTTTGGAGGCTTAAGATTATGCTTGGTTGTGCTTGTTAGATAGTTGAATGTGTGCATGTGCTTGATTATGGGTGATGCGATGATTCTGTTTGTTGCTTTGGCACATGTTGTATGAATTGTATGTAATGATTGATCACCCTAAATTGGACTTAATCAAATATACGACCAGTAATCATAATCGAACATGCATGGCAACCCGTTAGGGGATTTAGGACTCTCCGGCCAAATACCGACCCCTTCGGAAGGGATAGCGCAGGATTGCAAAATGGTCCCTTCTTCATCCTCAATCGAACTAAGTGACAGGAGAGGAGGTCGCGGCGAGGGTGAAGGCAGTGGTTCGAAGGTAGTCACGGGAGGAGCAAGGTCTCCATTACACAAGCCTGGGTTTGGTCGTGAGCTGTTTCATTAACGGCAACTCCTCAACCCGGATTAGAGCGGGCGCAATTTCTCTAATCTCATGACGGGCCAGACAACGTCGTGCGATGGCATTTGCTTGCACATGCATTGCACCTAATAAGTGATTGAAAACCTTGTTGTGTGTATGGTATAGTTTTAAGTCCTTCGTCCTAACTTACTGAGCTGTAGTTGCTCACATCCCTATAGACGTCGTGCATGTGCTGGCTAAGAAGCGGCAACAACTACTCTGAAGCTAGCAACTGCTGGATCCTGGGGAGTGAGGAAAAACATTGAAGAGTCAACACATGTTTTACTTTTCATTTCTGATTAATGTAATAACTGAATTATAGTGACTATATATAACTTTTCTCACTTTCTTAAATGATTTGTTTAAATTACAAATTGTCTACTTCAAAGCGGGTTTGTCGTGGACGCCTTGTGTAGATCAGGTCTAAGATAGCGGTTGTAAGGCCAACTTCTATCTTAGGATGATTTACACGGTGGGGGCTGTTACGACTCTGCCGCTTCGGGGCGTGACAGTCCTTTCACTAGGGCACACGTACATGGATTACATGATTTGGTTCACATTGTTCATGATGTTTACGATACAACCGATCAACAACTTGTCAGAAAACATAAATCGCATATTAACAATGATTTTGATAGAGTTTGAATAGTTTGTCAAGGTGAGCTAAACAAGCTTGTTGTAGATAAGGTGACATGATTCATACAAATGTGACCAAAAAAAGGTGGCAACAACATATCGCTTATTGCATGAGCCTTGTAAAGTTATTAGATTTACATGACACCATGTGCATAAATGTATCACGTGGCATGTTTATCACCCTTCACGTAATTAATCAATAATCATTTACATAATTTTCTTTTTATCTATAAAAGACACTTTTATTCTTTATTATATTAGTTAGTGATTATTAGTTAAGCCAAATTACATCTATATCATTAAGATTGTTAAGACAAACCATAATTCATCTTTTTAATAATGGAATCAGTTTATGGCCTTTGATTAGTAACACCTTAATTGAGTTTTTTGCCTTTTGTGCAAACTACGATATAACAACAACTTTCTTTCGATCTTATCAATTGTTCTTTAATAATTGCGGTAACCAATCTTTCAATTCTTTAGTTTGCTATCATCTTAGCATGGCACTGCACTTAGCTTATCTCTCATATTGTTATATTACATATAATTCTTTTTTTTTTTTTTTTTTGCAATTTCAATTACATAAAATCCAAAAAGAAAAAAAGAACAACACAAGGACGAGCACTATATCAAGTGATTGGAATTGGAATTGAGACCAAGGACGACAGTTTGGAAGAGTAAAGACATATGGAGGTTTTGAAAAGGAAGAATCAAGGTCAAGTTCATGGGCATAAGTAAATATATAAGACTTCTAATATTAAGAATATTGATCACATGCCATGTAGAGAAACATTTCAGAATAATGCTAGTCTAAAAGGAAAGGAAATTACATCAAAAAGAGATAGGTTGCTAAGGAGGTGTAAGATGTCAGAAGACTTAGCTTTTGAAATGCAAATTATAAACTTAAGGCAGTTTTTAATTTTAACAATATGAGAGGAAAGGCTTTAGAATAAGTTCCTACTTGATACACAAGTATTTGAGGATCCTAATTTTAAAAGTTATTAAAGGAAATATTTATAAGGGAATTAAGCAATGTTTTGTATCTTTTACATACGGTATAAGAGTAACCTGGAATTTGAATAATTAGGAAATAGTTTTAGAGTAGTTATTTTATTTCTCTTCTCACGGTTATTTTATTTCCTTTTTCATGTAACTTCTTTTTAGATAATTATTTACCTTTACAATTGCTATACTATATATATATGTAATGTTACATCTCGAGAGTAATAAAATCATAACAATCCTATCATGTATATTAACTTATGATAGAAGCTGCCACTCAACTACTATCATAGACTTAGTATATACAAGTCTCATATGACTACTATTCTGAAGTATCTTCAATTTAATATCTAAAATAAACAAAGACATTTGATCTACATATTTCTTTTGAAAAATAGAAACTTATAAGGTGTCTTTATGTAAGAAACTTACAAAACAAATTCCAAAATTCTTATTTACAATAAATAAATACTACAAGTTAGTTTAAGTCATACAAATGACCTACTTAACTACCTACCAAAAAACAAATAAAATGATCCAAATCCATTTACTTCTCATTATAAGCCCATTGCCTATCTTTTATACATCTAAGGGTTAATTGATTTGGGTATCTATCTTTTAAAACTTGTAAAAGAACTACAGAGATATGAGTAACTACCACTTAGTAAGGAGATGAAGATGGAAGCATACACAATACAACAATAAGCAAGGTTGTTAATTAGTTAGTTGAATGCAATGCAACAAAACATATGTCATCTATACGATATTGTTCAGTCCGTCGTAAGGTTAGAAAAATTATATTCGCTCTAACTCGATTTAAAGAGTTTCAATGAGACATAAACTTATCTTTGAGCAAATCTTGACTAGACCTAGGCTTGTGTAATGGAGCTTACTCCTCTCAAGACTTCCTTCAAACCAAACGCCGCTAACCTCATATAACCACCTTTGCTATCACTTTGAGGGTAGAGAAAGGCCAATTTTAGCTACCTTGTTGAAGGGTCGGTGTTTGATCAAGTAATCCTAATCGTTCCTCCTAGTTAGTTACAATAAATGTCAAATTAGTGTGTATATCAAGTTTTACTTAGTCTATTTTAAGAGTGACCAACCAATTGCAAATAATCAATTCAAGAAGCAAAGTACAGTAAGGCAAGAATAACATGTAATAAAGTTACCAATAAATACAGTACAAAAGTTTTCAAGCACATACATCGCATGCACATAAACAATTACTTTACAATTACAAACAAGTGTATACATCAGCCTCTAAGTACTTTTATATAATACTTCAAAATGCTACTAAGTATTAATTTCACTTATTTGGATTCGTAGTCACTTTAGCACATCAGATGGCCTAATCCTTTCCATCGTCAATGGTCCCTATATTATAAATTATATCTCAGTTTCAATACAATTAATTAAAGTAATATTATTTTAATTATTGTACTTTTATTTAAGCTTAACATTCTTTTAATACTCGATAGGTGTTGGTAATGAGTATTAAGTGTCATTAATTCTTCATAGGTTACTTAGACCTTTTACTTGGGTCTTGACTCATGGTCTTTACTAAGCATAGCTTCTACGTATCCTTCTACATGAATTTTGGTTATAATTTCTATATTAAAAGACCTTTTACTAAAGTTACTACTATATTTAAAGTTAATTGGATCAAGGAAACTTCTATAATACCTTATACATGTAACTAGCTTGCATTAGAACATAAAAGAAACTTCTACAAAATCTTCTACAACTATTGACTTTTTTATTAGCTCATCTAGAACTTCTACAGAACCTTCTATAGTTACAAGATTTGCTCAAAATCACCAAAAAACCCATATTTCACTCTTCCATTCACTTTATTTATATTCAACTTAGTTTAAACTCCACTAATATTGACTTTATAGCCCGAACTCACCCACATCAACATGAGACACCTGGAAATTCAATCAAAAAGAGTATTAGACACAACTAATTAACTAATATACCTAAAATAAAAGAAAATCATGGTTTTTAGGGTAAAAGTTTTTCATGTACAGAGAAAAAATCTTCTATTTACTATTGATTTTTAAGGGTCCTTTAACAAAAATAATCAATTTTATAATTTTTGTAAAATCAACAAAGGTAATTAAATAGAAATTGTCAAATTTGACTTTGGAAAACCCATCTTTATCATAAAATTCAACAATTTCTTTTTAAAATTAAATATTAACCTATAGCTTATCATCAAAACCATTCAAAAAATGTTTGGATTCCATATTTTACAAAATAACTTGAAAAATAGTGAATTTAACTAAATTTCAGCTTATCAGTTTTTTGAAAACTAAACATTAACCTTAATAAAATGAAAATTTCTAAGAATACTTTTTCCATTGCATTCATCTATCTAATATAAGATATTTGCAAGAAAATTTTGAAAAGGAACTAAATTATTTGGTATTTTAAAAATCAAATCGAAGTTGGATTCCAAAAATCACTTTTTTCAAGGGTGACGTATATAATATGATATTTTATGAATACTTAAAATAATGCTTGAATAATTTTTTCCGTAATTTTTGGATGAGATTTGATATTTTGAATGAATGTGTAAAAATTGAGTGGAAATACCGGCCTTTGGAGCTACAGCGAACCCTTATGGTAGGGTTATTGTTAGTAAGAGTGGGTGTTGGGTTGTGCTCCTAATTGTATTGGCTACTTATCATCAAGTTTTCTCTTAATTTGAGAATCCCATGGGCTTGAATTATTGCCTTATTTTTTCTTATTTTCTTAAAATTTCTCAAAAATCCAAAAAAAAAAAAAAAAACATAACTCATGAATTCTTCATTACTTTCAAAGTATCTAAAGAGTTCTAAACAAAGAGAAGAGGGGGTAGTTATAGTCCTTAAGTAGCGGGTTGACTTAAATGCATATGTGACAAGTATTGGTTTTCCCTAAACTCTTATGCTACGTATCAAGTGACTTTGGGAAAACCATGGATTGTTCAATGGTTTTCATAGAATCAACCTTCAATCCTTGGTTTTTAGATAGACTATGTTCTTTGACTTGATATTTAAGTTATCCATCTTATTTTATTATAATTTAGGTTAGCTTTATTTTATTTAAATCAAAAGCTTCTACTCAAGTTTATATAGCTTATACTCTATTAATTAACTTAATTACACATTATTATTTTTAATTATTTTCATATCATTTATTAATTTTTTTTATTTATTTAATTTATTTTTAAGCTCTCTTTACATTTAGGGTTGATTTTCAATATTTCACAAATTTATGAAATGAGTGAGTTAATTTTATCACATTAATGTTTTGATACTTCACTCCAAAAAAAAAAAAAATAAATAAATGTTTTGATACTTCATTTCTAAAATCCAACTTTATAAGGCTGCTTTGATTAACCTTTTGAGTCCCATTATTGATTTCGAACCTAAACCAACAAATTTTAAGGACACCCTAAATTTGCAAGTTTCGAATTCTACAATTATAATTAATTAATTCTTTTATACATTTTATGGCTATTATTTTCTATATATCTTTTCACGTCAGGTTGGTATATTTCACCATTAATTAATTTATGTTCAAGAGTTTGTTAATTTGGATTTCGAGTTTTATGATTTTCTTATTTCAACAGTTAGTGAGAAAATTAAAAATTAACTTTTGTCTTGTATTAATATTTTATTATTCCATTTCAAGTAACTAAATTTTTTTGGTTATTTTAACAAATTTGTTCCTTAACATATATTTCAAATTATATCAAGTAAACCTTTAGAAATGTTCCAAGTTTGGATATTAGGGTCCTATTTGCAATTAATGTAGGTCTTACATGTAACTCTACAGAGAATAAAGTATCATCTAACATCTTTATGAATTGAAACGCTTATCGATTGAGTTTCTTCTCAATTATTCTAATCTTATTAATTCTTGATGATAATAGCGTGTTTCAAGTTCTAAGAGGGCGATGCACTCACTCTAATGGCACATCTTGAATGATTTGTATATAGTTGTATATAATTGTAGAACTTGGATCGTTTTAAATAAGAATGAGAGAAATAAGGAAATTAAATTATAAGAGGGGCTTGGTATTGCATGTAATTGACTAATACATGCAGGGGCATTTAAATCAAATAAAAGTTTAAAAACTCTTCTAAACCCTAACCCTATTTAAGCCCTTGTTTAAGCTACAAAAACCCTTTTACCATCTTGACTCCTAAAACTCAAAAATTCATATTAGCATACACCCGATGTTGGAACATGTAAGGAAAGGGCTAAATCGCTTCGAAACTATGAATACAAGGTAAGTTGACCCTAGTGTACATTGTATATTGTGATTTTCCATGGCTAGGAGTATTATAGAGTCCGGGATATGTAGCATGGTGAAGGTGTGCATTTGTTTTCTTAGAGTCGTTACAACAAGGAAAAGCGTAAGTACTTCTTTAACCTTGAGTTTTTCATGATAATATAATTGATTAAAATTGGTTTTATATATGTTAATTTGGTGATTTGTCAGATCTTGGAGTTTGAAGGGTTATTGTTGAATGTGTAGTGTTTGGAGAAGGTATTGGGATTGAAGAACGGATGATTTGGAATGGTAATTGAATGACAAAATCGAGATTTGAGGTAAACATAGCCAAAGACCACGGCCCTGGTCTTGACCGTGTTTGCCTTTGTGAATCGTGTTAAGTTGTGCACGAGGAGGAGAAGAAAAATTGTTGATGAAAAAGCCATGACCAAGGTACATGGTCGTAGTCACTGCCCATGGTCCTTCCTGTGATATAAAACTTGAACCATGGTGTTAGTATATGGTTGTAATCTCTAGCCGTATACTTGTTCCATCCTCTAACTCTTCTTTCCTTGCTTTCTAACCTTCCAACTTATAGCTTAAACCAATCTAGATCATCTTAAAATTTTAAAATTGTCCTAAAAACATAAATAATGATAATTAGACCTAAAATTTAAATAGGATTTAAAAATCTAAGTTAAGACATGAAAGAACCTTTTTAGAAAGTAGATTCTAAACATTACTTTTATTATTATATACCGGGTATTAATTTCGAACTTATTCTTGACTTAAACACAGGTTACAGTAACCGTTGCTCTTCAGATTCAAGTACAGGACACATGGTTATTTATTGTGCTTGATTAGATTAGTTGATTAACTAGATTAAATGCAAACTTGAACTTATTAATTTATATGCTGCTTATGGTTAGTTCACTTCGACTTTCCCTTAATAAGGTCCAAAAGGGTTGGTGATGCACTTAGTGATCATATGCGACTCATTTGATGGGGGTTCTATACCGAGACAACTTAGTTAGATCTAGGAAAGGTTACTTAGGTGATGGATAAGATTCACACCAATATTACTATATGTATGTGTGTGTGTGTATGTGTGTGTGTGTGTATTCATGTTTAGGAGTCATAAGTTACTCTAAGTTTCAAGATGTTAGAATTATACTATTTGCCGATTAATAAATAAGATAATGAGAAAAGTGCTTATTGCATTAGTTTATTTATACTTGAATGTGAATTCTAGATGTTTGTGACACGCGCATGCGCATTTAGTGTTTTGATTAGGTTTTGGCTCACCTGTATTAATTTTTCAGCTCTAGGTATATGAGTAAAAGTTACAAGGTTTGATGTTTTTGGAATTGATCACTGAGACTACTAGGTTAGGGAGTGGCAACTAGAAATTCTATTATAAGAATAACCTTAAGTTAGGACAGATAAAGTTTGTTTGTAAAATATAAATTCTTGATCAAAGCTTAATGAAATTTACTTAAATGGTAGTTATTTTGATTTGTGAAGAGACTAATTTGAGAATATTTGGAGATTAATACATGTATTTTAGAGGTTTTAATATTTAGAAACGCCTGATGTACCAATAGATAATAGGGATATGTAGCAGGTTGTAGTGCTTTAGATCTTAGGGCATTATGATTATTGATGGGGATATAGATGCAGACCATTTTTTGAATATGAAACTTAATACTTCGATGAAAGTTGAGTTATTCTATTTGTAAATATCGTATATATCCCCTTTTAATCACATCTTACCTTATACTAATAGAAAAATAAAAAGTTGGATATAACCTAAAAACTTTTTACATGTCATTGAAAGAAACACTCATGGGGACTCCATTTGAGTGGAGGGAAATTTAATTCATATGATGAATATCTAATTTAAAGACATCACTTTTTGCCTCTTAATTCATATAAGACTAGCAAACCACG
Source organism: Lumnitzera littorea (assembly GCA_024138015.1). Classification (NCBI taxonomy): domain Eukaryota; kingdom Viridiplantae; phylum Streptophyta; class Magnoliopsida; order Myrtales; family Combretaceae; genus Lumnitzera; species Lumnitzera littorea. The sequence goes on along the minus strand of JAMXBB010000005.1, from coordinate 114,499,644 downwards.
TACTCGAGATACGCATGCTAAAAAATAAGAAAATAATTAAGTCCTTTAAGATTTTTTATTATTTATTTTTTTGCTATCCAATTATAAAATTTATGGATTATATTATACATTTTTCATTTTAGCAAATCAACGTTATTGGCTTAATTGAATCATGTTATTCCGTTATTATCGAAATAAAATATTTTCATTTCTAGCTATTCTTACACAAAATGAAATCAACAAGAGAATTGATGAATAAAATAAATCATGAGAAGAATTGTTGAACGAAAGAAATTCTAAAGTGAGTGTCACATATGTGGGAAAAAGTAGATAGATTTTGTGAGTGAGTAGGATACATTTGAACAGGTCCTAGGATTGGTTTCAAATGGTTACAATAACTACTAAAAATACATATATAAGAAATTAAATGCCTTAAAATCATAAGTTACTAAATTTTGGTAATCGTGATAGTTAATAATGGATTTGACTTTAATAATATAGATAATATGCAATTAAAAAAAGGAAAGTCGGAGAAATTGTGAATCTTTTAGCAAGATGCATGTCTAAATTTCTTGACATGCGTCTCTAGGTTTCTATCTTCATATGAGAAAATTTATATTGAATAGTTTTATAATATGGTCAAATTATTATTACTATGGAAGAAACTTAATTGTGAATGGTTGAATGGGACAGAATAGATTGTGAAAGGGTATTATATTGGTTGGAAAATTAAGCAAGTGTACGTTATTTTGCTATCTAGGAAACCTACCGATAAGCGCATCTTCTCATATTATTTATTATTGTAAAAAGTATACTTGATTTGATTTTATGCTTTATATTATTAATATCTATTCCATAATCTTAATTAATATTCTATCAACCGTTATTACATTTTGTCGTCTTGGGGTGATCAAGATCTTGGTTGTCCTCATGTTGACCTACATGAGTAACCTTTAGCCCATGCTTTAACCTAAAGCCAATCTCCCTAGGGGTTAGCTATGGATTAGCACTCTGTGTAGATTGAAGCTTTAGACTTTTCAAAGCTATCAAAGTTAGCTGATCCTAGGTGATAAGGATCAACGGGATGGTAGTGGGTCGAACGAACAAGAATGGGTATTCGTGATTCAAAAATGGGTACGAAGAACAGGAAAGTTTTTTATGGTGAATGTGAATGGATATAACTTACTAAGACACAAACATAATCAAGGGCTTGAGCTCGAAATAGAGTTTAATATAACTCATAAACACTAAATGTCACTCGGGATTTAAATGAGAGTTAGATGTAACTCACTAACTGATTCAAATGAAGGGCTCACCACAATCTTGGAGTCAAGATTGATAAAAACATGGGAGAAATTAAAAAGTCTAATCAACACTTAATAATCTGGTAAACGCAAGCTCTACTAGCTCAAGTATACCCTTACTCAAAAGAGGAAAGTTTCACTCTATATGGGGGAATATTCTTCACTATCTATATAGATGTATTCTTTTAGTACAAATATTGCTATTTATAGCAAATCCTAAACTCTAGTGGCAAAATTGTAAATAATATATAAGGTCTTAAACCTTAAAGAATCAAGCCATAAATAAAATGAAGGAAAACATGTCCAAGAATACAAAACTGTGCGTTTTACAAGGGAAGTTGACATGCAATCATTTAGCATGTTCTAGAAGGAGTAATATCCAAACCGGATGGGGTCGGTAGTTGGATGTATAGGTTCAAGAAGGAATCCTCAAAATCTTGTAGTGTTTAGCCGAGATACCAGAAAGATTGGCTCATAATTGCTGAGTTCTAAAATTAGTTTGCTTGCGTCTTTCGATGCTGTACCGAGTGGTTCTTTGGTTTCGGGTATTTGTCCTTACAGTTTCCGATACCTCGACTGCCGATAGAGTTGATGCCGAGTGTTTATTTTCCTTCCTCTCGTCCTTCTAGTTGCAGCTTGACCTCAACAAGCATTGATAGACCTTGGCTTGGATATGGTTAGAGGTTGAATCCCATCATTACCGTAGGTTTAAAAGGAAGTCGTCCTTGACATTAAGTGTTAAGCATGAGCCAGGATATCGAATAAGCTCCTTCTCCCTTTTCACTTTATCATGGGTACCGAGTGTCTCTGGATTTCCTCAATACTCATCGAAGTTAAGAGATAGCTCTTCCTATCCTTCCGAACAGTGTAAGTATTGAGGAATCTGTCATGGATCACTTTCCGATCAAACTCTCATAATCGACTAAGAAATAGGTTCGCGGCATTCATAGGCACTACGTCGAAGTCAATCTTATCTTCATACTACCCTGCCTTGAATGTGATCCGCGCTCTTTTATGCACATGGACTATTCTCTTATCATTAAACCATTTTAATCCATAAGGTCAAGGGTGTGGGTAGGTCGGCAATTTCATCCTTTCTACTAACTCCATAGAAATGATGTTGGTATAGCTACCTCCATCAATGACTAGGGAATAGGTCTTCTCATTCACTAAGCATTGCATGTGAAATAAATTTTCCCTTTGTCTAGGATCTACCTTCAGGTCAACTCGTTGACTCGTTAAGGATAAGAGTTCATTTAGATTTTCAGCATAGACATCTTCTTTGATCAATCCATCTTCCGAGCTCTTATCACTCTGACTCTTTATTTGAGTGTTAGGTCTTTCGCCTTTCAAAACCATAATCCTCTTATTTAAACACCGAGAAGCAATGTATTCATAGCCTAAACACTTGAAGCATTTCACTTCTCAGGCCTTATTGTCAGGTGCCTTTTCTTTCTTAGCAATCTTCTTCTTGACATCGACAGGTTGGCTAGGCTCTCCTTTCTCTATCTTCTTTTCTTGTCTTCTCTCGGCATACCTTTTATGCTCAGGGCTGCCTTGTTGAGTTCGGCTACTTAGCCTCTGATGCCTTCTCCTCCTCTATCTCTCAACTTTCAATGTCAAATTGATTAGCTCATCTAGAGAGTTGAACGGCTATAATTTAACCATGTCGACAATATTATCTCGAAGTCCACTCAGGAATTTGGTAATGGTGCAATCCTGTGACTGGACAATCTCACATCTCGCTATCAAGGTCTCAAACTCTTATAAATACTCGTCAACAGTATTTCGACCTTATCTTAAGTGCTGAAAAGCATGGAGCATCTTCTACTTGAAATAACCCGACACAAAGTGTCGATTCATCAATCTTTTAATGAGCCTCCAAGTTTTGATTGGCTCTTCTCCTTCGGTATCTCACTTAGCAACTAGCTTATCCCACCAAAGACTTGTATATTCAACAAGGGATAAGAAAGCTAGCTTAACCTTTACTCGATCATCATACTCGTAGCACTCAAATAACTTTTCAACTCAAGGAACTCTTCAGGTCAACTACTTTCACAGAAGGTCAGTAGTTTCAACTTGACATTGTCAAGTCTTTGGTCAGGTGCTCAGGGTTCATCCCTTGCATTTCGAGCTAGTCGATTCACCTTGGTTTGGCCACTTTTGTTAGAGCTTTGCTCGACCACATCTCTTCTTCACCTCGGTTCTCTTCTCCGAACTCCTTGGTTTAACTCGAAGTCAACACTCCTGTCATTACCTCTTTTTGCCATTGGATGATGTTCTCTTCTTCTCGGCTCGGCAGCTCTTCTCAACTGTTGTTCATCATTTTCAAGCTCATTGGAACTGTTTCCATTTGTGGGTGTTTGCTCCTTTCTTCTTTCTTGGCCATTACGTCTGTGGCCTCTGACTAACCTAGTAAGCTCCTGAATAGAGTCAGTGAGATTCTAGATCTAGCATTCCAAGTTGTCAACACATCGTCTTAAGCTTCCATGAGGACTATCACCAGTATTGTTGACATTATACTCCGACATTCTTGTTTGTACAGTAATTTTTCCAGAAATTGAACAAACAATAAAATACAATTACAGTAACCTAGAAACAACCATAATTCGGCTTCTGTAGCTACTTACAACTACTACAAATAGCATACTATACTACAGAACAATGATTAATAGAAATGTTAGAACTACAAATCTACTTTGAAGAACACTAGTACGCGTGTCTCCCCAAAGCTTTGATACCAAGATGATAAGGATCAACGAGATGGCAGCGGGTTGGATGAACAGGAATGGGTATTTGTGATTCAAAAATGGGTACGAAGAATAGGAAGGTTTTTTATAGTGAATGTGAATGGATATAACTCACAAAGACACAAACACAATCAGGGGCTTAAGTTCGAAATAAAGTTTGATACAACTTATGAACACTAAATATCGCTTGGGATTCAAATGAGAGTTAGATGCAACTCACTAATTGATTCAAATGAAGGACTCACCATAATCTTGAGGTCAAGATTGATAAGAACACGAGAGAAATTAAAAAGTCTAATCAATACTCAATAATCCGGCAAACGCAAACACTACTAGCTCAAGTATACCCTTACTCAAAAGAGGAAAGTTTCACTCTTTGTATGGGGGAATATTCTTTACTATCTGTATATATGTATTCTTTTAGTACAAATGTTGCTATTTATAGTATAGTAAATCCTAAACTTTAGTGGCAAAACTGTAAATAATATATAAGGCCTTAAACCCTAAGAATCAAGCCGTAAATAAAATGAACAAAAACATGTATAAGAATACAAAACTATGCGTTTTACAAGGGAAGTCGACGTACAATCAGTCAGCATGTCCTAGAAGGAGTAGTATCCGAACTGGATGGGGTCAATAGTTGGATGTACAGGTTCGAGAAGGAGTCCTTAAAGTCTTGCAGTATTTGGCCGAGATACCAAAAAGGTCAACCCATAATTGCCGAGTTCTAAAATTAGTCTACTTCCATCTTTCGATGCTGTACCAAGTGGTTCTTTGGTCTCGGGTATTCGTCCTTGCGATTTCTCGACACCTCAACTGACAACAGAATAAGCTCACCGTCTAATCTTTCTAATTCGTATGCTCCATGTACATGGAATAAGCTCACCGTCTAGTCTTTCTAATATGTATGCTCCGTTGCCTATGCTTTCCCTTACTCTAATCGGGTCTTACTAATTGGGGGACAGCTTGTCCTATCCTTCTTGCAAACCAGTGACTTATAACTTTCAGTAGACCAGATCGCTAACCTTGAATTTCTTGTGTTTAACTTTCTAATCATAGTATCGAGTGGCTTGGTGTTGGTATGCAGCTACTTGAGCCATAGCGAGGTCTTGAATCTCTTTAATAATATCAACGCTAGCTTACAATAGGGACTTGTTAAGGGTAGTGTCGAAGCTTCGAGTCTGAATGTTAGGGAGTTAAAGTTCAATGAGGAGGATTGTCTCAGATTTGAATGCTAAGCAAAAGGGCATTTCGCTAGTGGAAGTTCAATGAGTGGTCCTATATCCCTATAGAATATTAGGTAACTCGACTGACCAAGTGCCATGGGCTCTATCTACTCTCTTCTTCAAGCTGTTTACGATGATCCGGTTATCTGCCTTGACCTATCCGTTTGATTGGGGGTAGGCAACTAAGGTGAAGTACAGCATGATATGGTGATTAACATAAAATTCTTTGAATTTGGGGTTATCAGATTGTCTCCCATTGTCCATAACAAGAGTGTAAGGAACCCTAAACCGAGAAAGAATGTTATTTTTAATGAAAGATTCAACACTTCTCTCCATAATCTTTGTAACTACTTCGACTTCTATTTACTTAATGATGTAGTTGATGGCAACAATTATGAACTACCATCCTCTTAAAGCCTTAGGGAAAGCCCTGAGGATGTCCGTACCCCATTGTGTAAACAGCCACAAGTTAATAAAAGGATGGAGACTCATGCTGGGTACATAATTGATAGGGGCGTACTTCTGGCATTATAGGCACTTCTAGACTACCGATTCGGTGTCTTGCCTTATTATGGGCCAATAATACCTAAGCTAAAGCGCTTGAAGGTAGAGGGCTTGGGACTAAACGTAGTTGCTACACACTTCGATATGCAACTCTTCCATGACGCAAAGGCCCTTGCTTTCTCGTAGGCATCTGAGCAAGGGGATGCTAACACCCTTACGGTATAGGACACCATCGACCAACGTGCAGTTGGTGGCGTGATATCTAAGCTTCTTCACCTTCCTCTTATCTTCTAGGAGCATACCCTACTCTAAATAACCCCGGATGGGGTCCATCCTGCTCGACTCTGGTGCCGTAGTTATCAGTTCCTAAACGTTAATTGAGACCGAGATATGCTTTTCTCTTATAGGTACTTTATAAAGATCTTCCTATCCTTCACTTCTGGTTTCTATATCCTGGTGGAGGCGAGTTTGGATAGCCAATCTATTGTCGAATTCTTGAGTCAGGGGATCTTCGTGATGCTCCACGAAGGGAATTTAGCTAGAAAGCTTTTCACCTTCTCTAGATACCTTACCATCGTGTCATCCCTAACCTCGTAGTCGCCTTGAATTTGCTGGATGACTAGCATAGAGTCTAAGTAGACCTTTAAATGTTCAGCGCTGATCTCTTTGGCCAGCTTAAGACCAGCAATGAGGGTCTTGTACTCGGATTCATTATTGCTTGCATTGAACCCGAACTTAATGGCGTAGCAGACTGTGTGGACCTATTAACACGAGACCCACATCCCTACCCCCCAAGGTGGATGATTCATTGACATGGAGAGTCCATGCTGATTTGTCGTCACCTAAGGGTACTTCCTCCTCTCCTGTATATTTTACCATGAAGTCGACCAACACTTGTACCTTATAGGTCGTTTGTGGCTGGTACTAGATTCCGTATGTACTTAGTTCCATCGTATACTTCATCATCCATCTAGACGCATCAGGCCTTTGCAACATAGACCGCAGTAGTTGATCTGTGAGCATAATAATCTCATATGCCTTGAAGTAGGGCTTAGTCGCCATGCTGAGATGACAACGACTAAGGAGAATTTTTCTACCCAGATTTACCTGATCTTAAGCCCATAGAGTATGTGGCTAACATAGTATATGAGCCTGTGATCTCTTCCATTTGCTCTGACTAGTATAGAGGAGAGTGCCCAGTTGCTTGCAGCTAGGTACAAGAATAAGTCCTCCTCTTAGACAGGTTTGGAAAGGATCAATAGGTATGTGAGGAAGTCTTGAAGCTGCTTAAAGGAGGCGGTGTACTCTGGGTTCCATTCAAAACCCTTTGGATTTTTTAGGATTTTGAAGAACTCAACACACTTATCTACACTTTTCAAGACGAATCTGCTTAACACAACCACTATACCTATGAGCTTCGACACATCTCAAACTAAAGTAAGGGACTTCATCCCCTTAATAGCGCTTATGTTATCGTAATTGGCCTCAATGCCCCTCTAGGTGACTAGGAAGCTTAGAAATTTACCGGAGCCGACCTCAAAGACACATTTTTAGGGGTTTAGCTTCATGTCATGCATCCGCATATAGTCAAAGGCTTCCTGAAGGTCCTTGATACGGTCACTTGGCTTTACACTCTTAACAATCATGTCATTGGCGTAAACCTCCATATTACGCCTGATTTGTGGCTTAAACAATTTCAACACTATCTGTTCATACGTTACCCTAGCATTTTTTAGGCTGAACAGAATCACCTTCTAACAATATGTACCATAATCGATGATGAAGGAGATATGGACCTCGTTCTTTGAGTCCATTTTAATCTGGTTGTATCTTGAGAAGGTGTCCATAAAGCTTAACAGAGCGTATCCCGAGGTGGAGTCAATAAGCTGGTCGATTCTTAAGAGAAGGAAGCAGTCTTTCAAGCAGGCTTTGTTGAGGTTGGTATAATCGACGCACATGCTCCACTTCTCGATCTTCTTCTTGACTAGTACCATGTTTACTAGCCAAGTCGAGTACTTCTCTTCCTTCATGAAGTTAGCCTTGAGCAGCTTCTATACCTCTTCCTCAATCGCGACCTACCTGTCCCAAGTAAAGTGCCTCTTCTTCTACTTGATAGGTCATGTGGCGAAATCAATGTTGAGGCTATGAGTTGCCAAGTCGAGTGAGATTCCAGGCATATCTAATGCCAGCTAGGTGAACTTATCTAAGTTGGCTTATAAGAAAGTAATAATGTCATCCTTCACTCTGGGAAGAGTCTTGATCTTAACCTTCATGGTCTAGTCGAGAGAAGGACTAATTTGGACATCTTAAGTTTTCTTACCCTACTTACACTTATTCACTGGCTTGTCCTATGGACTAGACTCTAAGGTGAAGACTTCGTCGCCTTTGAAAGCCCTGACATATAGCTCTCGTGAGAGCTTCTAATTATACTTGCATTTCTTCACCCTAATCAAGGTCAAGAATTTTGCTTTCAAGTGAAGGGAGGATGTGATAACACTGAATGCATTTAAACTTAGTCTTCCTAATAGAACATTATAAGGGGAAGGGCAATTGATCACAACAATCTCTACTAGTCGTCATCCTACATGATCGTCATCCATATTTAGAGTAATGATCCCCTTTGCTTAGACAATACTTTTGTTGAAGTTGATTGTGTTGTGGTGGTGTAATACCCCTTACATGCTAAAGAATGAGCTATAATCATCGATGCACCTTTTCGTGTAGTAGCTTGGAGTACGTCAAAACTCCAAAGTTAAGCGTATTCGAAGTAAAGTAATCTTAGGATGGGTGATCTCTTGGGAAGCTATTGCATCAGGGAATAAAACCACGTGACGTTTCATGCTGAAGCGGACAATACCTCGATGGGAGGAATTTCGGCCAAATCGTAATAAGTGGTATCAGAGCAATTCACCAGCTGAAAGGCGAAGCCTTACTTGGTGGTTATCTTGGATCTGTGTAACAAAACTAATCAGGACATCAGTTTTTTTAGGGGAGTGAATTGTAATACCATTTACATGCTTGGAGAATGAACTTTAATTATCAAGGTATCTTTTGGTGTAGTGGCTCGGAGTATGTCGAAACTTCGAAGTTAAACGTACTCAGGCTGGAGCGATCCCAAGACGAATGACCTCCTGGGAAGCTATTGCACCAAGAGATAAAACTATGCGACATTTCACGCTAAAGCAGACAATACCTTGGTAGGGGGAGTTCCAACCGGGTCATGACAAGTAGTACAACTTCATCTTCATTGATAGCTTCTTCCTCATCCTCTTGTATGTGTAGAGGAAGAGGATATTGGTAGAGCTGCCAGCATTTACCATTATTTTTAGGACCTTGAAATTCGTGATCTTCATCCTTATGACTAGGGCATCTTGATGGGGGGTATTTACCCCTTCTAAGTCTTCATCGGAGAAGTAGATAAAAGTGTCTATCTTTGTTTCTTCTCCCTTATTGCCAAAACCTCGGATAGAGTGTTAACCAAGCTATTGGTCCTTGGTCAGCTCTTAGGGTGTAGCCCCTTAACTACTATATCAATAATGCCATTGGAGGCACGGTCATTGCGGTGGTCAGTGTTCTACTTTGGTCTGCCTCTAAGGTGTTCAATCTTTATCGTCATCCGAATGGTTGTCGTTCCTTGATTGGGTTACATACTCGTTGAAGAAGCCCTGTTGAATGGCGTATTTGATTGCGTTTTTTAGCTGGAAGCATTCATTAGTAATATGGACATGATTATTGTAGAACAAGCAACACTTATTCGAGTTCCGACAACTAAGGTTCCCCTTTATTTTCGGGGATCTTTACAATACATTCCTGTGCTTCACTTTGGAATAAACCTAGGCTATGGGTTTATTCAAGGGCGTATGCTTCGCGTAAATAGGAGGGGGGAGTAAGTCGCACTTGACTTGGCGCTTCTTCTTTTTAAAGCTCTCTTCCTTTGATCTACTCGGCGACCTTCCGTCGAGGTGATCCTTCACGGACAATTTTTTGTTGTCTTGCTTTCCACCCAACCTCTCTCAATTGGTGTTATGGCTAGCGTGAATGTTATCTTCTTGGTCGATATGCTTCTGGGCCTTATTCTAGAAGTTGGCCAAGGTCTTTAGCTTGCTCTTCACAAGCGATCAAAAGAAGTCTCCTAAAAGTAAGATGCAGAGCTGGGTGGCATGAACAGCAACTCCTTTGTCCAGCTGAGGGATTTTAACTACAGCATTGTAAACCAAGCCACATGGTCGCATAGGGATTCACCTTCGCCTTGCCTCATAAGATACAAAGATGACGTATCCTTAGACAGGGGCTTATTAGCCCTAAAGTGGAGGTTGAACCTCTATGCTAGCTCGTCAAAAGAGCTGATAGAATTGTTAGGGAGGTGGTAGAACTACACCTGAGTTGCTTTCTTTAGGGTACCCGGGAAAGCTTTACACATTATAGCATCCCTACGACCATGAAGGTTCATGAGGGTATGCAAGTGGAGAAGGTGATCATCAGGGTTACTTGTGTCATCATATTGGTCCAGGGAAAAAAGTTTGCTATTAGAAGGCAACACTTTATCCTATATGCCCTTGGTGAAAGGGGGTGACCAGCTTTGTACTGTTAGCAATCTTATTCCCCTATTGCTCAAAGAGCTTCCTCACCATTACGCGAAGCTCGTTGAGGTTAGTATAGTATGTTGGATGAGCTTGGTGTGCTGTCGATTATGTCGGTACTCCCAGAGAGTCGGCTACTTGCTCATTACTAGCTAGGGCTCGATTACGGGTGGCTACAGACCCTGATGGCTATTGCTTCAGTAGGGGATCAAGTTGCTAATTTCTACCATTCTGTCGCTGTTGCTGGTAATTGTTTTGTTTGGTATGGGTATTAAAAGCTTCGGGAAGGGTGGGTGGGGGGCGGGTTTGTGCGCTACATTTCTCGGTTTTTTCAAGGTAAGCATAAAGTAGCCTATTTTGAGCAGCTAACCCCTTAGCCAAGTGTTCTGTATACTCCAAGCGCTCCTCTAGTGTCACCTTTGGGATGGTTTGATTGCCCGTAGGTTGGTTATTTACTAATTGGCGGTTCTCTTTCTAGTCGTGATGAGACATGATATTTGAGAATTGCATTTAGGGAATGTATTTAGTGTGTTTGGGGTTTTTCATATAGGAATTCAAGTTCCCATAGATGGTGCCAAATGTTCTTTCGAGGTATTTATTTGTAGTAATTAGGCTTTACGCACAGTAAGTTTGCAAAATAAAATACTGTGAGGGGATGCTGAGGTGTTGTTTGACGTTGTCACTCCGATGCTTAAGTCAGTAATGTATTTTAGAGAATAAATTATGTTTGGGAGAAATAGGTAAGCTTTAATGCGCAAAGTGTAGAAAGCTTTACCATTAGGTAATGATAGAATATTTATAATGGAGTAGCGTCGACATTTGGAAGATAGTAAGAAAGATCTTCTTTTGCAAATATGAAAGAGTAGGGTTATGATATCCACTTTCACCAAAAATGGCTATTAACTTGGTGTCTTATTCTTATCTTGTGCATTTTAATGATTGGAAAGTTGGCTTAAGGCTTGAGCTCAGGGCAGCAAGCTGCAAGTGGCAAGACACATCAAATCTGGACAAGCTTAAGGGGCCAATATCTAAAGAGTATTGTCAACACATTTTATTTGAAATCTTGGATGTATCTATCCTTATAATACCTAACGCCCTCTCTCCTATTTTCTTTTCTCTCTCTTACTTTTATCTAGCACTCTCTCTCTCTCTTGCCTCCATCAACATGCGTTCTTTGATTTATGTACTTCATTGGGATTTTTCTTTTGTTACATCCTTATTTTTTATGATACAGATACTGTCCTCCATCTTACCTTTAACTTACATTTATTCAAATCTCAACCGTTAAATGAATTTTAAATTCAATAGTTCAAATATAGTATGAATCGGTGGTAGGATAAATGGTAAGATAAAGAATGAAACCAGTCCTATCAAAAATAAAAATAGGATCGTAGACTCTTTCACTTCATTGATACCCATAGTAACGACCATCATATCTCTCTATCTCCCATGTTTTTCCTTACACACTTCTCACTTCCACGTACAAGACTAAAAACTATCATTTAAACATAGGTGGAGCAAAGAAACTGAAACAACGCATAAACAATGCAACAAGTAAAAAGGAGGGAAAGGAAATATGGGAAGAAGAAGAGCTTAAACTCAAAGAGACCACTTCTCAAAATCTTTAACTTTTATGCATATTGATTATTAGGATGTGATTTTATGATATGGGTTTGTGTTTGTTTTTTTTTTTTTTGGAATCTCATTTGTACTGTGTTTTTTTTTTTCTTTTTCGGGAATCTAACTTTGTACCATGGGTTTATAGGAGCAAGGGATACTTTTGATAGAGTTTCCTTGAAAATCGTTGCCTACTGCATTCAGATTTTACTTCAGGTTATGTTTCATTGCACGGTTATTCTTTAGTATCCTATGATGTTCTTTTGTGAAATATCATATAACGATAAGGGAAGATATATGACATTTTCGTCATAATCCATCATTTTTTAATTAAAAAAAGAAAACAATCGACAAAGGATGAGTGCATTGACCATTTGACGACTGAGGGACAACCTTGGTTGACAAAAGAGAGATAAGTGACGCTAACAACTCGACAGATGCTGCAGATTGAATTATGTGAAGGTGTGGCTGACAATTGTAAGAGCAATAGTATGCAACGTATGGCCTTCAAATTATCACCGGTGGGACGAATGATTGATGATATTTAAGGACAATTGCTGCTTTTTCCAAGATGAACGATTGATGATATTTTAATTTTGTCCCTTATTTGTAGTGAATTAGGTTAGATTGTTTTAGATCTAAATTCATTATTAGTAAATAAGTTATTCTACTTCTATTCTGTGCAGCATGCTCATCTTGCAAGATTTGGATTCAGATTTCCTCAATTAGAATATCTTTTATTAATTTTATATGTAAATGACAATTTCATATAATTAGCATTTCTAAGTGTATTATTTTATCTCCTTCTTAACAAATCGTATGGAAAGATTCTAACTATAAGAGGAAGCAAAAATTATTTTCGCAGGTCTTGACCGGGTACATCCATCTTTTCAAACTTTCCCTGAATAACAATTACTAAAAGATGGTAGAATATTTCTTACATTTACTATTGTATTTGTTATTGTCTCAGTGTTTTTATTGGTAATATATATATATATATATATCTAAGTTTTATATTCTTCTTTTTACATGTATTTTTGTTGACAATATGCCATAAAAATATTATTTTGTATGAAAGTGCAATAAAAAGAATGTAAATAAAAATAAATTTCCGTAATACTTTGTTAACTGTAAAAATGTCTCCTTAAGAAAAAAAAACATGGTACCATTCAATTACGATTTTCTTCTATTTTTGTGTTATCAATATATGACATACGTGTTCAACTAAATTGATAATAATTACTAATGTTATTATGCCTTTCCTCCCATAAGCACCACCATTTATGAGTTTTTAGATTTATAGTGCATGACAATCCTAAAGGCACATATACAATTGGACTTAAATAATATTCAATAACTAATAAAAGTCCAAAAAAAAAATAATAATAAAACAAAGTAAATAAAATAGCTAACATGGTCATGTTGAAAAATAAAAAAAAATTAAATGATACTAACACGTTACATAGATTAATAAGTAATGTATGAGTATCAATAAAATTTTAATATATGATAATGAATAATCACATTTTTTAAAAAAATATTAATTATATTTTCACGTATAAAAATTTTATTAGTATTTGCATATATTCATCAATACACGTGGCGTGCTATTACCACTAAAGCCTTTCTCAATTAGGGATGAACCTAGGATCATGTAACTGGAGGGAAGGGAGGGGGTGTACATACTTTAATTAAGTCAATTAATATTATCGGTATGAAAATATTTTCTTATTATTGTAATTATATTACATTTTATATATATATAAACATCTTATTAATAATTTAACCTACAATAATTGCTAAAGCTTAATAGAATAAAAGGATTCATTTAAAAAATGATTAAGAGTATTGATACACTTCATATGAAGCTAAAAGAACTAACATTTTACCTTTTTAATGTGCATATATATTGAATGGAAATTAGCTATTAATTTATAAAAATTACTAATATATAGAACTTATGTAAAATTTGTTTTTAACAAAAATAGATAAGAGAAAATAATTGAATAGAAATTATATGTAAAGTAGAAAGAACAAATTAACACAAATATAAGTATTGTACTATTTCTTCTTATGACCACTTTGTATGATTGTTACATTAGCAATGCTAAAAAAAAAATAAATATCATTTTGAATATAAATTACTATGTAATCAATTATTCAATAATTCACATTTATTTTAGTAAAATTAATTATTAAAATTTACTAAATCAAGTCATATAATTGGTATTTGTTAACAATAAAAGTTGGATCAAGGAAACTTTAGACACTTATCGACTTAAGATTTTGTACAAGGAAAGTAAGCTAGGTTATGGGGGGAATCGAGACAACTCTAGCATAGTCATTTCGATGCTTTAGTTAAGTTCGTATAGGTGAAATGGAAGAAACTAAAGGAGAGTAGAGTGAATGCGAAGTGTAAGTGGCCGCCAGAAGAAGACTTGTAATAGGTTGTTAAGCTTTATTTATAGTTGAAGGCTAGCAACCATCTTATAACCATTGACTCCATAAATCACACATGGTGGGACTTGAATTACGGACCGCGCCCTATAATTCTAAAATGTAGGTAGCTTAATGACGACTTATAAGTAGTTATCCATCTAAGGACTTCTAATTGCTTGTGCTTTTGTTTGAATTTGAATTCTCCGCAAGCTTGACCTAATCTTTTCAAGCTCCATGTCACTTGATTAAGCTAATTAAGGTTATTCCAACTTGATTCCAAGCGTCTAGCTATGCCTTAAGCTCTTTTGCTTTTGAGTTGTTAAGCCTTTAGGGGATATAAGATTATTAGAGTAGGTTAGATGCGTGATATGGGATGTCAGATATAAGGTAGTAGGTTGGATATAAGTTCATCCAATTTGGTTTAAAGGCTTAAATGCCTTAGATAAAATTATGTGAATTGTGACAAAAAACAGATAAGGCCGATCATAGGATAAGTCTGAGTTTGCAGAAAGCTCGAAAGGAAAGTGATGAGGTGTATGCAAAAGAACAAATGCGAATAAAAAATAAGTAAAAATCCATGAACAGTTCTAATGGATATAAGGCACTAATGAAACTTTTGAGAACTTATGGCATAATTCGATATGATATACAAATTGGTCCAGTGATGTTACTCACCACTTAGCCTTATTTAAGGGTTAGGATAAGAGTGATTCCGAGAATAAATAAACAGTGTTTACGTAAGAAAGAAAAAACACTCAAAGTGTATTAATGATAATTAATTCGATTCTCATGGGTAAAACGGTATACAATTAACAATCATACCATACCTATTATTCTATTAACTTTTACTCTCCAAAATATAAATATAATATATACTATTTCTATTCAAATAAAATTTAATAATTATTATTTTTTAGCTTATAGGGGTCGAGGCCCCATGAATCTATCCCTACATATAAAAATCTATTAGAATATTTCCTTTTTGTTTACTAACCAAGAAAATTCTAAGACCATTCAAGTTTTGAATTGTTGGCAATGCACATCGTTCGTAATCCGATTCTTTCTAGATTTTAGGTACATCATCAAGCCTTTGCCTTACTCTTATAGAAAAATGAGAATTGCCTCAACCAAATATCATGCACCTTTTCTTGATTTTTCTAAACTCTTGACCTCTTCGCTTTAGCTCCTTAGGTGAATTATAATATTTGTCGAAATATGCCTATGAAACATTTTAAAGCATAAAAATGCATAAACATATTTATATTTAAAGCTTCTCTTTTATCGAGGGAAAATCGTGAGGTTCTAAAAGCGGAGGCACATACTACCTTGCTGGATTAATTGGACGACCTCCATATGGTCTTTAGGGTCAACGTCGGATGGAGGTCTTGGTAATTAATCAACGGTTCATGTAATCAAATGCAATTAGAGAAAGTTGGAATGGGCATATAATCCTTCGGTTTCAATGCTTCGCACAACGTTATATATATTTGGAATATGGAAATGGGTCATAATGAAACCTTTTTCTATTATTAGAATAGTATTTATAACTCGGAATCGCAATTCCATAATATTGATAAAGCTTTTTAAATACAGGCTTCTCAATCTTGTGCCGACTTGATAAGGTTCTTGGCCTAAGACGTGTTCTTTGAAAACCCTACCTTCTCCCTCATGATTGACCTCAGCCCAAGCTCATCACACGGCCTGCCTAACCATAATCATTACCAACAATTAGAAGAGTTTAGATAGGGTCAGAGGTTGAGTCAAACGACTACTTCTTATATTTGCGAATCATGTTGGACATTATGACTCTACTATTCAATGTTTACGTACATGACGATCGCTTACTAACTCTTCTCCAATTATTAGCTTCACTTTTTCTATAGATATAAGGCCATTATCTAACAATAAATTATTTGACACTTCGTATACTTGAGCTTATATTATGTCTTTGAGTATTTCAACTCTCCTCTCATACACGACTAATTTAAGTATCAAAATGGTTACACCGAATAACACTTTAGCACCTCTTCAATGTGCACTATTTTATAGGCTCACTTGATTACGTAAAGCCTAATTCCTCCTTAAATCTCTATCGGCCAAGATCCCGAGACGATATATGGAATTAGTTATTCCAACTTCAATAAGGAATTTAATTTTGCTTTCTTAAAGATGAAATTAATAATTTTGTTCATTTTATATTTATTATTATTAATTAAATTATTTGTTTAACCTTCGATTTAATTATAACATTCGATAATTATAGTATTTTTTATAATTATTACTATATATATATTTAATTTTATTTCGTTCTATTCCATTTCATTATGTGAACATATTTGAATATCGAAAAGAATTTACTGTTTCATTATTCATTTCATCCCATTCAATTTCACTTCATTCCAAATCATTTTTATGTATCAAACATATCATAATTGTACTAATGTATTGGAAATTAATCGTCTTGTATGCATAAGTTTGATATAGAGCTTGTCTTCTTTTGGCGTGTTTTGATATTGTTGGAAGGTGATTGTTCTGGAACCTAAAGTCCAGTACTAATTGCATAAATTGTATCTTCAATACTTATTTATAATCCTGTCATGCCCAAAATCTTCAACGTATTCCAACAATTGTGGTTTCAAATGATTCCTCCTAGCTGCCGTACCCCTCAAATCTTGCTGAAATTGTTACGGCTAGCATCCTTCATGTTTTTCTGTTCTAAAAACCCCTTCTTACTTATCCTTGCTTTGGGACTGTTATTGAAGTTCCATCTTGTCCTACATTTCACCGTAACCCTATTGTTCTTAGCATTGTTTGTTGTATCCAGGCTATGTAGTTCCTTCTTTATTATGTGCATGTAAAGCCTGTTTGGATTTTTTTTTTCTATATTTAATCTATATTTATTTAAAATTTAATATTTCAAAAACTGTCTTATTTGTATTTTATTTATTTTTATTTCATAATTATTACAAAAACAGTGATTGAAGTGTTATAATTGGAAAATAAAAATTCGTATATTTAAAAAAATATATATTTTGTATATTAAAAATGATTGTTTTAATTAGTTATTTTTAAAAAATATATTTCTATGTTTTTTATATCTTATTTTTGTCTAAGCACAAAAATTTAAATAGACAAAAATAAGATAATAAAATGAAAAATAGATAAATTAGAGTTAGACTTTACCATAATTCTCTAATGCTTCATTTTGAAGAAATCATCTTTGGAAGTCAACTTTGCCCTCGAACTTGTTGCCTTTCATTATCATATGTCATCGAAAGCCATTAATATTTCTAAAACTTTTGAAATTATAGCGATGATATCTTATAGGATTGTTTTTTTCTTTTTTTCTTTTTTCTAAATAAAGCTCAACGATAAAGTAATTAGTTAGAATCTTACCAATAACCGGGAAGTTGGGGCCGCGGTGGGGGTGTAAACATAGAGCGGGTTTATTTTTTTCATCTCGTCGGAAAAACATTCCGATGAGGAGCTCAATAAATACTACTAGTTTGCTAAATTGCTACGGGCTCACATGACCTACAGGCCGCGATTTATGCGACAAAGCTTTAAATATTCCCTTTCTTCCCATTTTCACTTCTTCCTCATCATTTCCTGCCTTATTCTCTTTCCCATTTAACGTCGAACTCCTCCAAATTCGTATACTCTACAGGACAAACTCATCTAGATGCCACATTCCAAACCCTAACTCAAGACTCGGTCTGCGAAATGGACTCATCCTCGATCTTCATTGAGGACTTCGGTCAGAAAGTAGACCTCACGCGCCGAATCCGTGAAGTCCTCCTGAACTATCCCGAAGGCACAACTGTACTCAAGGAGATTATCCAGAACGCCGATGACGCCGGCGCCACCGTCGTCCGTCTCTGCCTCGACCGTCGTTTCCACTCCACCGACTCTCTCTTGTCCAATTCCCTGTCGCAGTGGCAAGGACCGGCTCTTTTGGCCTATAACGATGCCGTTTTCTCGGAGGATGATTTCGTTAGTATCTCCCGCATTGGAGGGAGTAGTAAACACTCCCAGGCATCGACAACCGGCCGATTCGGGTACTTTGACCGTATTACTTAATTAATTAATCATATTTATTGCATTGCTAGTAATGTGTACGTATAAGTGGATGTTGTTAGTTCCTTTTATATAAGTGGAGTGAGGAAAGGTCCACAATGGTAGTTTCACGAGTTATGTTCACTTAACAACTTTAGGAGCTTCGATCAATTGTATAATATGAAGACCGAATGCTTAGAAAAAAAATTCTTCCATGATTGGAGCAGTGTGAGCAATTTTTATGCAGGCTCTCAGCTTTTGTTGATTTTTGTAATTTTGATGCCTAAATATTAGCTTTTGCACAATTACGTTGTGCGTTGTACCAATTACCACTACCACCAATTCTTGATTATATTTATTGCATTGTTATAATCTGTACGGTAAGTGCTTGTTTTGTGTTCAGTTACGTAAATGGAGTGAGATAAAGTTAGGATCAGCGGTGTTTACTAATAAAGCCAGGAATTTTAATTTATTATATTATTTAAAGATCTAGTGCTCAGTGTTTGCACTGTAAATAATGTGTTTTATGTCATGAATGATTGAAAAATTTGTATATGTGATCGGTTGATGTGTTTCTTTGAGTGAGATAATCTAACTGCAGGCTAATTTGACTAGTTGTGTGAGCGATTTCTGGTTCTCAACTTTTGTTGATTTTTGTAATTAACATCCATAATGCCTTGCTTTTGTGACATTAGTATTGTTTTATATCTATATGAGTACTGTTGCCTTGCTGAATAAGATGATTGGGAGGAGAAAAATTTGTGTGTGGCTGCCAATTCAATACGAGTAGTTGATCACTGGTGGTTTTCAAAATGATGTGAGAGATATCTATGTAGTGGTATGTTATATTTGGTGTAAGTCCAGCTGGAAAACCTTTGAGAATGATTTGCTTTTAATAGTCATTTAGACATTGTTTTGATGTGGTTTAGGTATATTGTGTATTTGTCAACTTTAATTCATTCCTGAAGGAAAAATGAGATGAAGTTTTATCTTTCAAAATAATAATGTGTACGTGGGAAGGACTATTTATAGATAGTCTTAAAGAGTTTAGTAACAATAATAAGTATTGCACCAATCTCATCTACCACATGTCATTTAATTCTACCAATTAACAATAAAAAATACAAACAAAAAGTTAACGAGAACAGATAACACAGATTATTGATCTTCTATACTCCCCCTCAAACTAAGGAATAGATATCCATTAATTCCTAACTTGCTTAAAATCTCCCAAAAGAAATTCTTTGCTAAGGACTTAGCTAATGCATCTACTTCTTGATGTCGTATAGGAATATACTGAAGCTTAATCTTTCCTTCTTCAATCTCAGTTTTAATGAAATTCCTATCAATGCAAACATGCTTTGTCTTATCATGTTGAATAGGATTTTTAACAACAATAGCAGATTTGCTATCATTGTATATCAATGTAGATTACTACTTTACTTTTAGATTAGCCAATAGATGTTGTAGCCAGATCAATTCACATAATCCATGTACAATCACTTTTATATTCAGCATTCAAACTATTTTTTGTAACAATGGTTTGCTTTTTGCTCTTCCAAGCTACAATGTTGCCCCATACTTTGGTACAATAATTACAAGTAGATTTACTAGCCATTTTATCTCCTCCCTAATTGCATCAACATGAGCTTCAGTATTTTGATAACTAGATTTTTTAATAAAGATATCTTTCCTTGGTGTTCCCTTTAGATATCTCAAGATATAATGAACAACCTCCAAATGGTGTTTTCTTGGTGCTTGCATGGCTGAACTTACCATACTAATTGAGGAAGCCATGTCTGGTCGAGTTAGAGAGAAATAAATCAATCTTTCTACTAACCTTTGATACTGGTCTGTGTTTACCTCCTTATAATCTCCTATCCAATCTTTTTAGTTGCGTGGAAATGGAGTATTCATGGGCCTACAACCAAGTTTCCCCGTCTCCTTCACAAGATCTAAAATACATTTTGGTCGGCCGATAAATATGCCATCTCATGTGCTTGCTACTTCCATTCCTTGAAAATACTTTAGCTCTCCCAATTCTTTGGTCTCAAATTGTACTTAATCTTCTTCCTTAATTTTGAGACTTCAAGAATATCATCACCTGCGGTGATAATGCCATCTACATATAAAATAAGAATCGTCTTTACATCATTCTTCCCATCTTTGATGGATAGTATGTGTTCGGCTTAACTGTTGGTAACCACATTGTATCTAGGTCTTGCTAAACTTCTTGAACCAGGCTTAGGAGATCGTTTCAATTCATACAAGGACTTCTTCAATTTATACATCTTTCTTTGGTCCTTATCAAACTTAAAACCCTGGTGGCATCTTCATATAAATCTCCTCATCTAATTCTTCATTGGAAAACACATTTTTTTTATGTCTAATTGGTGAAGTGGCCAATTTAGATTAGTAGCTAATGACAATATGACTCATATTGAGTTTAACTTTGCAATTAATGCAAATGGCTCTTCATAATCAAGCTGATATGTTTGAGTGTAACCTTAGGTAACTAGTTGAGCCTTATACCTTTCTATACTCTCATCAGCATTGTACTGCACACTAAATGCCCATTTGCTTTCCACCGCTTTCTTGCCACTTGATAGTTCACGAATTTCCTTAGTATTATTTTGATGCAGTAGACTTAGCTCCTCATGAATAGTAGCTCTCTACTTTTGATTAGACAAGGCTTCTTGTATAGTTTTGGGTATAACTTCATTATTTATGCAAGCTATATAAGCTCTGTTCCCTGGTGATAGACAAGAGCCTATTACATGGTTAGAGATGGGATATCTTGCACAATTTCTTTTCCCTTTCCTCAATGCTATAGGCATATTAGATCCATGAATGTCATCTACAAGGGGAATGGGCTGTTCATCTCATGTGTTTCCTGAAACTTCACTCCTGTCACTTTGATCATGTTGGTTCTCACTTTTTGGATTAGATTAAACTCTTGAGTCAAATAATTGGCAGTTTTGAAGAACCTTAGGCCTTTGTGTATATACATGAATTTTTGGAACAGATTTGAAGCTTTAGGTGTTGTGGGTGATGACTTGGGGATTATAACAGGTGTTTTAGACTTATTTATGGTTTTTGACATGAGCATAAAGTCATTTGATGATTTGCTATCAACTTGAACATGCTGCCAAGTGTTTGAAACTAGAGTTAAACAAACATTTTCACTAGGACTCTCAACCTCTCTTTGACTTGTTGTATGGTATGACTCATGTTCAAAGAGAACAATACGAGATGTTACAAAGACTTGCATTGATTGTACCCCTTTGGAAATGCAGCATCCCTAATAAAAACACCCTTGGGAGCCTTTTCTTCTAATTTTTGTTTATTGGAGGAATGATCTAAAACATACATCGTATAGCTAAACACCTTAGATAGCAAGGGTGAATAAGTGTACATGAGGAAAGAACTTACGTAGGGTGCTTATAGGAGTTTGAAACTTAGGAACTTTAGATGGCATTTTGTTTATGGGTTATGCTACTGTTAGAATTGCTTTCCCTCAATAGTGATTAGGAATGGAATTAGCTAGTATCATAGATTCTTTGTCTTAAGCAAATGTTTGTCTGTTTATTTATTTATTTTTTGCCCCCTTTCCCTTCTTCTAGATACTCTATTTTGTTATGGAGTATATGCACAAGAGCTCTGGTGGACAATTCCATGTTCATAAAGATAACTCATAAATTCCTTAAAAAATATATTCCTTGCCATTATTTGAACGAAGTATTTGTATCTACGTTAGAAAACATTTGACACAAGCTTGTGAAATCTTTGAAATATAGGATATACTTCAGATTTGTTTTTTAGAAGAAGGATAAGTTTTGAAATGATCATCTATAAACAGATATTTAGAGTAAAATGGCTTAAATTAGGAGATAAGAACACTTCGTTCTTCCACAAATCGGTCATTCAATAGCATAATCGTAATGCTATTGCTCCCTCATTTGGGAGGATGGCTCTTTAGCTTCGAGTGATTGGGAGGTTTCAACAAGAAGCCATGCGCTATTTCTCCTCCTTTTTCAATGGTGAAAACGGAGTTTTGCTTGAATTGCTTGATGGCTCTCTTACTGTTGTTTTAAACAACCTTATCTTGCGTAAACTAAATGATACAAAGTGGAGTTTGTGAATTCCCCTTTCTTTGATGATGATATAAAAGGAGTTGTTTTTTTTTTTTTCCTTCTCTCTCCCCCTAAGCTATTGGTAAGGCTCCAGAGCCAGATGGCTTTCTTGCTAAGTTTTTCAAAGTGGCATGACCTATTATTGGTAAGGATTTGACTTTGGCAGTGTGGAAGTTCCTAGAATTTGGTTTTCTCCTAAAAGATGTTAACAATACAATTATCTCTCTAGCCCCTAAAGTGGTGAATCCATCTAAAATTATGGATTTCTATCCCATTTCATGTTGCAATGTTCTTTACAAGGCAATCTCAAAGCTTCTTGCCTCTAGATTGAAGGAAGTTCTTCCATCTCTCATTAGTTAGGAGCAATCTGCTTTTATTCTAAGTCGGAAGATTATTTATAACATCTTTGTTACCTAAGAAATGGTCCATTGATATCATCTAAATTGTGGAAGTCTAAGGTACACCCTAAAGGTAGACATTTTAAAGGCCTATGATATTTTATGTTTGGCTTTCCTTAAGTGCTGTAGACCATGACTTTTGAGCCTATTGTTGTAAGTTGCACACACAATGTTACTCATCTCCTCAGTTTTCAATCAATTTGAATTGGAAACTTTTGGGTTTCTTTTCTAATGTTTGTGGTCTTTATCAAGGGGACCCAATCTCACCCTATTTGTTTGTGATTGCTATGGAAGTATTCATGGGCCTCATGAGGAGTGTTGCATCCTCTCTAAGATTCTCCTACCATTGGAGATGTAAGGAAGAGAGAGTATCACACCCTTGCTTTGTGGATGACTTGATGATTTTTTGCAAAGAAGATATTGACTCAATCAATCTCATCAAGAATGCCCTACCTACTTTTGGGGCCATTTTGGGTCCTATAGCTAATGGGAAGAAAAGCAAGGTTTTCTTTAGTAATACTCCTAGTGGAACCAAGGATGTTATCTTACAATTCATTGTGTTTCAGGAGGGCACCTTGCTCATTTGGTAGGTTAGAGTCCCTATTATATCCACTAAGCTTAGGAAACATGATTTTGATGCTCTAGTGGAAGAGATCTTGAGCCATATATCCTCCTAGACTAAGTTTCTTTCTTATGGGGGTAGACTCTAACTTATCAAGTCCATCATCTTTTTGATGCAAGTGTATTGGGCTTCGACTTTTATTATCCCCTCTAAGGTCGTCAACTGCATTGAGCAACTTATTCGAAACTTCTTATGGATTGGAAGGTCGAATATTTCTACCAAAGCTAAAGGAAAAAGGCTTTTGGGTATTCTCAATGTAAAAACTTGGAATGTGGCTACACAATTAATACACATTTTGAATCTTTGTAAACATGATGCTTGTGGTATTTTGGATGGATTATGCCCGTTCCAACTTAATTAAGGGAAAAAGGCTTTTGGACCATGAGATGCCCTTCTATTTGTTCTTGGAGTTGGAGAAAAATCCTAAAAATTCGCCACTTAGTGAGGCTATACTTTTGGAAAGTGGGTGATGGGCTGTCAATTGCTCTTTGGACAACTTTTGGTTACCTTCTAACTCTCTTATTGATGTGTATAATGCGAGGGAGATCGCTAGACCAGGTTTGCCTATGTCTATTGGGCATTGCTCCTTGATTTCAGGTGATAATTGGTCTTTACCACATGGCAACTTTTGGGATAACTTCCACACTTTCCCAACAATTCTCTTAAACCCAAGCAATTCGGATGTTTTGCTTTGGAAGCCTATTGTATTGGGTTCTTTTTCCATAAAGAGTGCATACTACACAATTAGCTCTACTCATCTTCCTATGGTACGGTGGCGAACTATTTGGTGCTTCAATTCTATGCCATGCTACTACTTTATTCTTTGGCTTGGATGAAATAGAAAGCTTTATGCTTTTGACTAGCTCTGATCTTGGGGTATCACTAATCAGTCTTTATGCTACTTGTGCAACAATGGAGATGAGGACCACTAGCTCCTGTTTTCTTATTGTTCACTCTCCTCACAAGTGTGGTCTCAGGTTGTTCAAGAGTTAGGTTGTGCGCTTCTTGTTTCTCCACTTGTCGGGGGTCACCTCTGATCTTACAAGTTAACCTCAATCAAATCTAGTTATGCATACTTAAGTTGCATTTTCAGTAATGACTTATATGTTGTGTCGAACACAAAATGTTGTTTGCTTAGGAAAACCTCTCCCATCTATTTCCTTCATGTTTAGACACATCATGACTTATGTCAAGATTCTTGTAAACTAAGTTTTTGGTTTGCAATAGTTTCTTTTATTTAGTGTTTTATAAACCCCACTTCCTGCTATGTGGTCATATACTCTTTCTCAATGAATGAAAGTTTTTTTATTTGCTTACCACAACAACAACAACAAAAAATAAAAAATAAAAAAATAAAGGTTACAAATCATTTATGACCAAAGAGAGATGAGACTCTAGATGGTCTTCGGATATCACTATGAATAAGATAAAACGGATTTGATGGTTTATATAGATTTATATCATTGAGCATGATAAGTAATTCTAGTGAACTTTGTGACAACACAATGTTCACAACTAGAGTGATTGACATTTTTTTTTAACCAAGGTTCTTGGATACAAACGATTCATGTATGTAAAATTAGGTTGACGAACATATTGATGCCAAAGCATAACATTGGCATTATTACTAGTTGAAAGAAATGACCTAGACTTAAACCAACTTTATATTATAGAGAAATAATAAGGCTCGTTATGTTCCCTAGTACTACTAATTATCTTCCTCTAAAGTTGGTCTCGAAACATATAGTAAGAGGAAGAAAAGATTACAATACATTTTATGTTATTTTCTAATGGAGAGCAAATTGTATTGCAACTTAAGTACTAATAGAGTTCCATTCAGTTTTAGATTTCTTATTTAAGTAGATCCTATTCTTTTGGCCAATAAAAATTCTCTATTAGTAGCCTAAACCTTATTCTTAGAATTATTGAATGTATTGAAATAGGACCGAGAATTGCATGTTATGGGACAAAATGTTCATCCCATTTTGGAATGCTAGTATGGTGCTCGATCTTCATTTGCTTTGTATATTTATTTGGATTATAGAGGGCTAGTTAGTCTTTTGCCTTCTTGTTTACCCAAAATTGTTCCATGCTCTTCTCCACTTAGGAATGTCAATTGGTATTGTTGCCGTCCTCTATATGATTGGAATACTCAACTTCTCTTCTGGTTTCAATCTATTGTAGCCATCATCAGGAGAGTGGCTAGCTCCCAACCATTTGCCTACCGGAGGTTAACCTCATCTTGAGAGAATAATTAATCCTACAAACAAATCGTTTGCTAATGCTACTCACTTTATATTAAGTGCCAAGTTGAATGCCTCTACTTCTTTTTAGAGCACAGACCATAACATTCTCTCCCACTTAAATTCACGATGCCTTTATCGTAAGGCCAATTCTTTGCCACTACCCTTTCCCTTAATATCACTAACCTTATTTTCCACTGCCTAACTCCACACCAAGATCATCTCTACTAAAACTCAGGCTTCCACAGACATTCTTTCACCCTCATCCTCTCTTGTTTTCTAAGATTATCTCTTATTGAGTAGCCTAATGGTAGGGTTTGTTATTTGAAGTACTTTTCATTTTTCTTAAGATTAAGGTAGAGTTTTGATACAATGTTGCTTACAACACAACTACCTTTTGTAGCAATGATGTTTTCCACTTGGTGGCTGCTCTTTCTCTCGAGCTTAATCTACACGAGCCCAATTGTCAATAAGAGCTACCCTTTTCATTAAGCACAATGGGTAATATTTAGGCAACTTGTCTAGGCTAGAACTCCTTCGCTCTGATATTATTTATTATGGGATAGAAGGTTCATCCCCTCCTGAAATGCCCCATTCGGCATTTGACCCTCTTTTATCTTATATATTTACTTGAATCATAGAGGATGAGTTAGTCTTTTACTTTCTTACTTACCCAAAACTATTTTTACCTTTCTATATAGGAATACTAATCGGCATTGTCAGTGCCCTCCATACGATTGGGAGGCTTAATTTCTTTTCTAGTTTCAAACTACTATGGCCATTATTAAAAAAGTAATATCAATTCTCGACTGTTTGCTCACGAAAGGCTAATCCCGTCTTGAGAAATACCTAACCTAATGCAACAAACTGTCTTCTAATGCTAGTCAATTTACTTTAAGCTCTAAGTTAAATACCGCCACTTTTCTTCATAACATGGACTGTGGCATGCATATGTGATCGGTTGCACCCGTATCTATTTTCCAACGGTCACTTTTAGTACTCTTAGGAAAAGTTAGAGTTGGACCTTTTTATGTAGTAGCTATGAATGGAGATGTTTCATTTGCTTTCTCTCTCTTGCTATTGATCTAACTATTATACAATACTTGCTGTATCATAGTAATTTGATTAGCTATGAGTCATACTAGTGTTTGAACTTTCTTGAATATTGGTCTTTGCAATTTGTGCAACTTTAGGATGTGCCTTTGGTTGCTTTGACTTGAGGTGCTCAAGTTTGCCATAGAGCTTCCAACAAGCTTTTCTTATATGATTTAGCTTTTAGCAGTAATTGCACTAAAATTTTTCTCTCGCTTGTTCATGTGTTATCTCTAACTTTGTAGCTAGGGCCGAACTAGAAAAACTTGAATTTGAAGACACTGACGACATCATGTCTTGCCTTCGACTTTCCTCTCTTCCAACTTTGGTGAAGGCCTCTTGTAAGTTAGGAAAGGGTTTTTTCCAATTAGTCTTCCTCATACCTCATCAAGCTCAAAATTTAGTCCTTATAGAAAATCTAACACCCGATCCTTCTCCAGAATATTATTGAACTTGACACTGTCTTTAGTGTGTGTCCCTTTCTTGGCATAATTCCATTAATACATCGTAGTATTCTATGACACTCAAATTACTTTGGGTTGTAAATTGTAGCTTTGATTGAATTTCAAAGCTTTGTGATGCTTTCTTCAAGTCAGAATGAATTTCTTAAACTATTTCCCAAATTTCTTTAACCGTGTTGTAAAAAAGATATTTTCGTCCTATCTAGGGTTCTATGGAGTTAATCACTCACGCCATTACTAAGGAATTTTCTGCATCCTATGTGCTATAATTGCTCAAAACTCTTGAAGGAGTAGGATGTTTACTCATGAGATAACTAAGCTTTCATTGTCTATGAATTACAAGCTTGATTGATTGATACCATTCTCTAAAGTTTTCCTCGTTAAGCTTATGTTGAGTAATTTGAAGAGATTGATATTTCATAGATAAGTTTGATGTATCTGGAATGAGGATCTGAATTTAAATTTAGTGTTTGGAGATTGATTTTGGGTTTATGACACATCACCCATAGTTTCATTGAGTGATTCAAGTCGATAGGGATTGGTTGATGCTTTGATGCAATGAAGAAAAAATAAGATGAAGTTTTATTTTTCATAATACTAATGTATACCTGAGTACTATTTATAGATAGTCCTAAAGAGGTTGGTACCAAAAATAAGCATTACACCAACCCTATTTACCACACATCATTTAGTTTTGCCAATTTTAAACATAAAATGAAGAAAAAAATTAACAAGAATGGTTGACACAAACTATTAATCTTCTACAATTCCAAAGACTTCATTCCAGTAATTTTTTAATTAGTAATGTGTATGTTTGTTTGGCATATTGGAGCTGGAAGAACTTACAGCAGCTCTCGTTATAAACTTTTATTTATTCTGAAGACCTATCTGCACTCATTTTTTAGATTAGTAATATAAATGTTTAAGTATGTATGCATTTCTCCTGCATATTGGAGTGGGCAGAACTTACTGTGACGATCCTGTGAGACTGATTCACTTTGTTTTTAAATGAATTGTATTTTGTCAGTGATATTTATGGACTGGCTTGCATGATTTGTTATGCCATTATTCATTTGTTTTTGTCATAAGGCCTGTACTAGAGATGTTTATATGAGTAGTTTTGAGTGTTTGCTTATATTTTGTACTTTTTCTGCAGTAGATATTTGAACGGAAGATGTCTATAAGAGAGAAGCCATGATTTTGATAATTCTTTATGTATATATGGTCAAAATGGCTTCATCTTTAATGGAGTTAGTTTCCAATCCCAAAAGTAAGATATAAAAGGTTTCATTTTACGGTTTTCTTGACTGTCCTGATGGTTTTGACATTTAGGGTTGGCTTCAACTCGGTGTACCATCTAACCGATTTGCCGTCGTTTGTGAGTGGGAAGTACATTGTACTATTTGATCCACAGGGAATTTATCTCCCAAATGTGTCAGCAGCAAATCCTGGAAAACGAATTGACTATGTTAGTTCCTCAGCTATTTCGATATATAAGGATCAGTTCTTTCCTTATTGTGCCTTTGGTTGTGATATGGTAAATCCTTTTATTGGTACTTTATTTCGTTTTCCATTGAGAAATGCAGATCAGGCTGTCAAAAGTAAGCTTTCTAGGCAAGCTTATGCGGATGAGGACATTTCTTCAATGTTTCATCAAATGTATGAGGAAGGAGTCCTCTCTCTATTATTTTTGAAAAGTGTTTTGTCTATTGAAATGTATATATGGGATGATGGACAAGCAGAGCCAAGGAAGCTTTATTCTTGTTCAGTAAGCTCGTTGAGTAGTGAAGCCATCCGCCACCGACAGGCATTTCTGACCTTGTCAAAGACAATGAATTCTAAAGATAATGAGATGGATTCTTTTTCATTGGACTTTTTAAGTGAAGCATCAACTGGCACACTCTCTGAGAGGAAGGTAGATACATTTTATATTGTGCAAACAATGGCATCAAGATCCAGTAGGATTGGTTTGTTTGCAGCTGCTGTTTCTAGAGATTATGATATTCACCTTCTGCCCTGGGCATCAGTTGCAGCCTGCATTTCAGCATCAGATGTATGTGCTAGATTTTCTTATAATTTCTTCTGCTGTGGTTTACATTATGTTATCTATCAAGAAACAGATTATTAACAAGCTTGAGTTCTTATTTCATGTGGGTTTTATTGTCTGAAGTTGGTTGCATCTTAACCCTTTCCTTAAGGGATAAAATCATTTCGTTTGTAAATCTTGGCCAGATTTTGATGCTTTCTTAAGAATCTTATTCTTTTCTTTTGAGGGGTTAATTATGACACTTGGGATTGCTTTGGTATGCAAATCAAAATAAAGGCATTTTTCCTGAATACTTGTGTTACTATGAGGCAATTGAAGCAGTACTTATTTTAAGGTTAATCTTAACAGTACTCTTTCAAGCTACTGAGTTTTTCTCCCACGATCAATTATATTGATGTCTTCATAGGACTGGAAAAAATAAACAGGAATCTGCATGTTCTGTTTTTAATTTCTGAGACATGCTGGATGATAGCAATAAAAAACCTTTTATAGCTTCCAGTATATACTTGTTCTTTCTGTCTTGCTTCCTTCTTCTTCTTCTTCGTATTATTATTATTATTGGCAATTTGAAATTCATATGCGGAATTCCACTTCCTTAGAATAAATAGTTGGGAAAGAAATGGAAGCATGTAGTGAGACAGAGGAGAATGATAAGAGAGACAGAGTAGAAATTAATGCAGAATTTTGGGATACATGTCATAATTCTGATGTGCCACCTTTGTTGGTGTTACATTGTCACATATGTAAACCACCTCAACAGAGTATTAGTTGATCACATTCATGACTAACTGCTGTAGAAGAGCCTGCTGAGGTGTAGACATGAAATTACATAAAAATGAAATAAGCGAGTGGGTTAGATTCAGAATAGAAGGGCTCATGATCTGTGCATTACACCACTACTATTTCAGGGTCATTGGACCCTAACTTCGATGGACAGGTAGCTATGACATTTTCAATAACCACCAAGAAGGGGAAAAAGGACCTGATTACTTTGAAGCTTTGCACCGGTTAAAAAAAATAAAAATTATATGCTTGTTTTGGCTCTTTTTGTTTCTTTTGGTTGAGGTGGCAGCATTCTTTTGAGCCCTTTCCAATAAAATATATTTTTTCTAATTTAAATTTTGAGATGAAGAATTAGGCTGGTAATGCTTTAGTCAGTGGAGGCATATACCATCATTATTGCTCTTAGGAGGATAGTGTCTTAAACTATGTATTTCATGGACAATTGTGTAGATTTTCGTTAAAGTTTTATGAGGTAATTGGTTATTTTGAGTTTCCTTAACAATGCAACTAATTGTATATGGTCTAATGACACCAATATAGTAATACGTAACTATGCACACACGCACACACACATGCATGTATGTACATCGCTGTAAGTGACTTGAAGGATAACACAAGTATTTGAGCCTAGTATCAACCAATGTAAATAAGACATGTACAAGGAAAACACAAAACTACTATTAGAGCCTAGTATTAGACAATACAAAAGGATACTGGTGGTGAAGAGAAGGAACCAAAAGTATAATTTCTATAAAATGCGTACAAGAATTTTTTTAATAATAGATACCATATTATTAGACTTCCCATTCACACTTCTTCCATTCCTTTTCTTCCAAATGTAGTAGCAACCTGCCGCTAGAGGACTTTAAGATATTAGGATCATATTTTGTTTTAAATTCCCATCCTTTTTTCTTGAAAGCTTATAATGTATGTCATTTTAGCAGAAAACAAAGTAAATTTGTTTTCAAACCTTAAATGTTAACTGCTATCTATTGCCCAACCAATTTGCTGACCATGTAGATTCCTCATGTTTCAGTGTATAGTATTCCCCATTTACAAGCTTTCTTGATAAAACAAAGTCAATTTGCTGTGATGATCTTGCAGACCAGTGTACTCAAGCTTGGAGGAGCATTCTGCTTTCTTCCACTGCCTGTGAAAACTGGATTGCGTGTACAAATTAATGCATACTTTGAGGTTTCTTCAAACCGTCGTGACATTTGGTATGGTGATGATATGGACAGAAGTGGGAAAATTCGCTGTTTGTGGAACAGGCTTCTTCTAGAAGATGTTGTAGCTCCCACATTTACTCAGTTGTTGCTTGGTGTGCAACCAGTGCTTGGGCCAACAGATTCATACCATTCCTTGTGGCCCACCGGGACTTTTGAGGGGCCATGGCAGATTTTGGTTGAAAACATATACAGAAAATTTGCAGATGCACCTGTGTTATATTCGGAAGTAGGAGGAGGTAGATGGATTTCACCCGTTGAGGCTTTTATTCATGATTTGGGATCTAATAAAAATGGTGAATTGCAGGATGGTCTGGTCCAGCTTGGATTACCTATTGTCTGTTTGTCTAGTGTCTTATTTGATGCAATTGTCAAGTTTTCAACAACCTTTCAGCAGAAAGTGGTAACTCCACATTCAGTACGGTATTTTCTGAAAGAACTGGGAGATGTGAATCCCCTGAACAAGTCCAGAAAGCTTGTTTTGTTGGAATATTGTCTTGAAGACTTGATTGATGCTGATGTTGGTGATCATTTGTATAATCTTCCTCTACTTCCCCTTGCTAATGGTGATTTTGGTCTATTTTTGGAGTCCTCTAATGGGAACCCATTTTTCCTTTGCAATGAACTTGAATTCATGCTGCTAGAAAAAATTTCTGATAAACTTGTGGATCGACATATTCCACTCCACTTACTCAGCAGGCTTACCGCCATTGCAAAGTCCTCAAAAGTTAATTTAATAATTTTTGGAGTACATAATTTTGTACAGGTCCTCCCTAGATTAGTACCTGCAGACTGGAAATACAAAAGTAAAGTACTCTGGGAGCTGGATAACTGTCATAATCATCCAAGTAAATCATGGTTTTTGTTGTTTTGGCAGTACATTAGAACCCACTGTGAAAAGTTATCATTGCTCAATGATTGGCCGATTTTTCCATCCACATCTGGTTGTATCTATAGAGCTTCTAGGCAATCGAGGTTGATCAGGGTAGGTGGTTTGAGTGTCAAGATGCAAGAAATACTAAAAAAAATAGGATGTAAGATATTGCATTCGGGCTTTGGAGTTGAGCATCAGGATTTGTCTCAATACATATGTGAAAGTGACATCAAAGGTGTTTTAGAGGCTATATTTGATGTTTTGTCTATGACTGGTGGGACAAATCAAACATTTCTTCAAAACCTAGGAGCAGAAGAAAAGGATGAACTTCGAAATTATCTTCTTGACTTAAAGTGGTATGTGGGGCAATATACTGACGATTTTGACTTGCAAAAGTGCATGAAGCTACCTATTTATAAGGTCTTCTCCAATGGGCATGCACAGAATTTTCTATATGCTGATCTAGAGAGCCCAAGAAAATTTCTACCACCATTAAATACCCCAGATATCTTTCTTGGAGAGGAATTTATCAAGCCCTCCTCCAATATTGAGGAAGAGATCCTATCAAGGTACCTGGGAGTTGAGAGAATGGCAAAAACTCATTTCTATAAGGATCGGGTTTTCTGTAGGCTGAGGGACCTGCAACCTGAATTTCGTGAGAATGTGATGCTCTCTGTTTTGAAAGATCTGCCACAATTATGTCATGAGGATTCTTCATTCAAGGATTACTTGAGAAATTTGGAATTTGTTCCTACCATAAATGGCATGATAAAGTGCCCTTTGGCATTATATGATCCTCGCATTGATGATTTATGTGCTTTATTGGAAAATTCTGATTGCTTTCCCCATGGAACTTTTGAAAAATCCGAGATTCTGGACATGTTGCAAGGTTTGGGTCTTAAAACATCTGTTTCTCCTGAAACAGTTCTTGAAAGTGCACGTCAGGTAGAACTATTGATGCATAAGGATCAAAATAAGGCATATGCCAGAGGCAAAGTACTGCTTTCCTTTTTGGAAGTGAATGCAGTCAAATGGTTGCCCCATACCTTGGAGGATGAACAGGGAAAAGTGAACCGGATACTTTCACTTGCTGCAACTGCATTTAGACCTCGCAACTTGAAATCTGACCTAGAAAGATTTTGGACTGATCTTCGGATGATATGCTGGTGCCCTGTTTTAGATTCTTCCCCAATTGAAAATTTGCCTTGGCCTTCTGTGTCTTCGAAAGTTGCTCCCCCAAAGCTTGCCCGTTTACAGAGTGATCTGTGGTTTGTTTCGGCAAGCATGCGAATACTGGATGGTGAATGCTCTTCCACAGCATTGGCATATGCACTTGGGTGGTCTGTGCCACCTGGAGGAAATGTAATTGCTGCCCAACTGCTTGAGCTTGGGAAAAATAATGAGATTGTGAACGACCTTGCATTTCGGCAAGAATTAGCTTTAGCAATGCCAAGAATCTACTCTATCCTTACAGGATTACAGGGTTCAGATGAACTGGACATTGTAAAGGCAATTCTTGAAGGGAGTCGGTGGATTTGGGTTGGAGATGGATTTGCAACCGCAAAAGAAGTTGTTCTTGAGGGTGCACTTCATATGGCTCCATATATAAGGATTATACCAGTTGACTTAGCTGTTTTCAGAGAATTATTTATAGAGCTCGGTGTAAAGGAATTCTTGAAACCAGCTGACTATGTAGATATTCTGCATACAATGGCCACAAAAAAGGTGTCATCACCTCTTGATGCTCATGAAATGAGGGCAGCTATTTTAATCATCCATCATTTATCAGAAGTCCAAAATCAAGATGGGCAAGTTAATATATACTTACCTGATGTCTCAGGTAGATTGTTTCCTGCCAGTGAATTAGTTTATAATGATGCTCCCTGGTTGCTTAACTCTGAAGATTCTGATCACACATTTGGTAGCAGCTCCAATGTGGCTTTGAATGCAACGCGATCGGTTCAGAGGTTTGTTCATGGGAACATATCTAATGATGTTGCTGATAGGCTTGGTG
Organism: Lumnitzera littorea; assembly: GCA_024138015.1. Taxonomy (NCBI): domain Eukaryota; kingdom Viridiplantae; phylum Streptophyta; class Magnoliopsida; order Myrtales; family Combretaceae; genus Lumnitzera; species Lumnitzera littorea. The sequence goes on along the minus strand of JAMXBB010000005.1, from coordinate 114,465,296 downwards.
TATGCTCGCTTCGGAGGATTTTACTTGCTGAAAATGCAGATTCTATGAATTTAAGTTTATCTGGTGCTGCTGAAGCTTTTGGGCAACATGAAACCTTGACAACAAGACTTAAACATATCCTGGAAATGTATGCAGATGGACCTGGGATTCTCTTTGAGCTTGTCCAGAATGCGGAGGATGCAGGTGCCTCAGAGGTGACGTTTCTATTGGATAAGACTCAATATGGGACATCCTCTGTTCTCTCTCCTGAAATGGTTGATTGGCAAGGCCCTGCTTTATACTGTTTCAATGATTCAGTTTTCAGCCCACAGGATTTATATGCTATCTCACGTATTGGCCAGGAAAGCAAACTAGAGAAGCCTTTTGCAATTGGAAGATTTGGGCTAGGATTCAATTGTGTATATCATTTCACAGATGTTCCCTCTTTTGTTTCTGGTGAAAATATTGTGATGTTTGATCCTCATGCCTGTAACTTGCCTGGTATAACTCCTTCCCACCCTGGCTTGCGTATCAAATTCATGGGGACAAAGCTTTTGGAGCAGTTCCCTGATCAGTTTTCTCCATATTTGCACTTTGGCTGTGACTTGCAGCACCGGTTTCCTGGTACACTCTTCCGTTTTCCTCTTAGGAGTGCAAATGTTGCTTCTAGAAGCCAGATCAAGAAAGAAATTTACACAATTGAAGATGTGGCTTCTCTCTTTGCTTCGTTTTCTGATGTGGTTTCCAATGCATTGCTTTTCTTGCAGAATGTTAAAACTATTAATATTTTTGTTAAGGAAGGAAGTGGCCTTGAAATGGATCTCCTCCATCATGTGCACAAGGATTCTATTAAAGAGCCACAGATAGAATCTCATGTATTTGGGTTCATGGATCAGAATAAACACAGTGGAATGGATAGAGAGCAATTTGTTGCAAAACTGTGTAGATCCATTGACAAGGACATACCTTATAGGTGCCAAAAGATTGTAGTCAAGGAGAGAGGTCCATCTGGTACTCTTTCACACTTTTGGATAACCAGTGAATGTTTGGGTAATGGGAAGAGTAAGAATCACATTCCTACCTCCATAGGAAAATCTGGTAATCTTGTTCCCTGGGCTTGTGTAGCTGCCCATCTGCACTCTGCAAAAGCTGGAGATGAAAGTAATGGTATCCCTAGAGCTGAAGATGGTGCAGTTACACCTGACACTTCTGAAGTGGTCAAAACCAATCAAGAAGGAAAGGATTTAGAAGGTCGTGCTTTTTGTTTTTTGCCACTGCCTGTTAGCACTGGCCTTCCAGTACATGTTAATGCATTCTTTGAGTTGTCATCAAACAGGAGGGACATCTGGTTTGGCAATGACATGGTAGGGCATGGTAAAAAGCGTTCTGATTGGAATATATACCTTCTTGAAGGTGTTGCTTCCCCAGCTTATGGGCACTTGCTAGAAAAACTTGCACTAGAGATTGGCCCAGGTGATTTATTCTTCTCATTTTGGCCAACCTCTATAAGAGTAGAACCCTGGGCCTCATTGGTGCGGAATGTTTATTCTTCTATTGTTGATTTTGATCTTCGTGTGTTATACACGAAAGCCAGAGGGGGACAGTGGATATCAGCCAAGCAAGCTATCATACCTGATTTAAATTTTCACAAAGCCTCTGAGCTTATAGATGCATTATCAGATGCTGGTTTACCCTTGGTGAAGGTCTCCGAGTCCCTAGTTCAGAAATTCAGGGAAAACTGTCCATCCTTGCATTTCCTGACTCCTCGATTTCTAAGAGCATTGTTGATTCGCCGAAGACTTAATTTCAAGGACAGGAAAGGAATGATTCTGACCCTTGAATATTGCTTACTTGACCTTGGTACTGCAGCAGAATATGATACTCTGAAAGGTTTACCTTTGCTACCTCTTGCTGATGGTTCATTTTCAATATTTGAAAAGAATGGGGCTGGTGGAAGAATTTATATTGCAAGGGGGGATGATGAGTATGGCCTTCTTAAGGATGTAGTTCCTCATCAACTCGTGGAGTTTGAGATTTCAGAGGAAGTTCATGCAAAGCTATGTGATATAGCTCAAAATGGAGACTCAAATATATCTTTCCTTTCATCTTGCTTGCTTGAGAAGCTGTTATTAAAAGTGCTTCCCTCAGAGTGGCAACAAACTAAACAGGTGACCTGGTCACCTGGTCAGCAAGGTCAACCTAGTGTGGAATGGATGAAGCTATTTTGGAGTTACTTAAGGATGAGATGTGATGACCTTTTGTTGTTTTCAAAGTGGCCTATACTACCAGTTGGTACTGATTCTCTCTTTCAGCTTGTTGAAAATTCGAATGTGATAAGAAATGATGGATGGAGTGAGAACATGTCCTCTCTATTAGTGAAAGTTGGATGTCGATTCTTAAGAGATGACATGCCAATTGAGCATCCACAACTTGAAAAGTTTGTGCAACCACCAACGGCCATAGGCGTGTTAGATGCACTTATTTCAGTTGCTGGTGAGACAGAGAGCATCCGGAGCCTTTTTGATGATGTGTCAGAAGGTGAACTGCATGACCTCAAGGCTTTCATTCTTCAATCTAAGTGGTTTTCTGAAGGGCATATGGGTGAGAGACAAACAAGCATTATAAGAAACCTTCCAATTTTTGAATCTTACAGGAGTCGGAAACTTGTAACCTTGAATAGACCGAATAAATGGCTCAAACCAGAAGGTGTATGTGAGGGCCTGCTGAATGATGACTTCATACGTACAGAAACAGACAGGGAGAAAATTATTTTGACAAAGTTCTTAGAGGTTGCAGAGGTAGCAAGGGCTGAATTTTACACGGAATATGCACTTAAGAACATGTCACAATTCTCTTCTAAAGCAGGAGCTATATCAGCAGTACTGCATAACATTAAGCTTTTGATAGAGGAGGATACCTCAATTAAACCTGCTATTTCTAAGATACACTTTATTTTAGCAGCTGATGGATGTTGGAAGCAGCCATCGAGGTAAGTTTTTAACATTATATTGAGCTTTGCTTTTGACCTTTTATTGTGGCCAATATTGGTAGAGGATGAGGATATTCATGTTTTGAGATTAGAATAGTATCAATGTAGAGGCTTTTATTTGTATCATGAAGATGGCATATCTTGCAATTGCCACAAATACATTTCCCATGCATATTCATATGGAGATGTGCAAACGTCATAAATAGAAATTTTACTTTGTATGCATCTTTGCACCAAATCACTGGCATTTTGTGTTTTCATGGCATAAACAAACTGCTTAGGAAGATTTTGGCAGTAAGACAGAGACTTGTCACTCTCACGAATTCTGTACTTTTTAGTTTTCTATTTTAATTGTGCATTATTTTGTAGGCTTTATGATCCTCGAATACCTGAGCTGCATAATATGTTGCATGGAGAAGCTTTCTTCCCTTCTGAAAGTTTCTCAGATCCTGATATACTGGAAGTTTTAGTTTTGCTGGGGCTTCGACAGAGTCTTGGTTTAATTGGTTTGATTGACTCTGCAAGATCAGTATCTATGATCCATGATACTGGGGATTCAGAGGCCATAAACTATGCTCGAAGGTTACTTCTTGTTGTACATGCTCTAGCAGTTAAACATTCAGGGGAGAGTGATGAAAAAAACAATGATGAGCTACTTGAAGCTATTTTATGTCGTGGTAGTAATCACTTTGATGGTAACTCTAATGGCTTGAATTTGTTGAAGGAAAGTGAGACCCATCTTTCACTTAACATGGATAAAAATCTAGTCTTGGGGACAACAGTGAATGATATATCAGAAGAAGTCTTCTGGTCTGAAATGAAGACCATATCATGGTGTCCTATATGTATTGATCCACCTTTTCCAGGCCTCCCATGGTTGAAATCAAATGTTCAGGTGGCTTCCCCCAGCATGGTGAGGCCTAAACCACAGATGTGGATGGTCTCCTCCAAAATGCATATTTTAGATGGTGATTGCCACTCATTGTACATGCTACAAAAACTTGGCTGGACAGATCGTCCTAGTTTGAAAGTTCTGTTATCTCAACTGGTTGCGATATCCAGGAGTTATTGTGAACTTAAGTCAAACTCTTTAGTGGAACCTGCTTTTGTAGATGCATTGCTGAAGGGACTTCCAACATTATATTCAAAATTAAAGGAATTTATTGGTACCGATGAGTTTGCATTGATGAAATCAGAACTCGATGGTATTTCCTGGGTGTGGGTTGGAGACAATTTCGTATCAGCAAATGCCCTTGCTTTTGATTCACCTGTGAAATTTCATCCTTATTTATATGCTGTTCCATCTGAACTGGAGGATTTTAAAGACTTGCTCTTGGAATTAGGTGTTAAACCTAGTTTTGAAGTTTGGGATTACCTTCGTATTTTACAACATTTACAAAATGATGTCAAAGAGTCCACGCTTACAAGTGATCAGTTGAATTTTGTAATTTGCATCCTTGAAGCCATTGGTGACTTTTTTTGCGACAAGTCTTTCCCCGATGCATCTAACTTCCCATTGTTAATACCAAATTCTTTTGGTGTCCTGACACATGTGGGAGATCTTCTTTATAATGATGCACCCTGGATGGAAATTACTGGTCTCTCTGATAAACAATTTATCCATCCTCATATCAGCAATGATTTGGCAAACAAGTTGGGTGTACAATCACTTCGCAGCCTCTCATTAGTTGATAAAGACATGACTAGAGATCTGCCTTGCATGGACCATGACAAAATAAAGGAGCTTTTGGGCTTATTTGGAGGAGGTGACTTTTTGTTATTTGACTTACTTGAGTTAGCAGATTGTTGCAGGGGCAAGAAGCTACACCTGATCATCGACAAGAGGGAACATCCTAGCAAGTCTTTATTGCAACACAATCTTGGTATGTGCTTGATGAATTTATTTATTTATTCATTTTTTCCGGGTAAGTTCAAGCTTAGGAATTGGTTTTATATTAATGAAAAACCTTTTTTTGGCTTAAAAACAATTAAAAGTATCTTGATTAATCGAATCTCTCTCTTCATCATGTAGAGAGAGAAAATCCTCTCTAGTGTCCACTCTCCTTTTCCTCACCCTCTTTCTTCTCTTTCCCTGCTGTTTTCCCATTCTGCTTACCCTTTCCCACCCTCGCCCTCCCACACCTGTCTCTCCCAACCGTTCTTAGCTTGCTCTCTGGTATCTCCTCTCCTTCTCCTCACCCTCTTTTCCCCTCTCTCCTCTTTCCCTCCTGTCTTCCCTCTCCACTACCCTTTCCCACCCTCGCCCCTCCCTTACCTGTCTCCCCATAACATTCTTAGTTTGTTGGTACCCTTTTTTTTTTTAGTTTACCATTGTCCTGTTTTAGTGTTGTTTTGGTCCGGTTTTAGTGTTTTTAGTCCCTTATATTGTCATGAGAACCTTCATTCGTAGGAACAAGAAGGTTTTGTTTGGTGTTGCAGCAGCCATTGCCTTGGCGTTGGATGCAGTAGCCGCGTCTAGTTCAGGCAAGCAGCAGAAGCAAAAGAAGAAGAAGGCTCCATCCTCTTCTTCCCCTGGAGGGTTTTCTTGTGACAAGAGTAGAGTGGCTTCTGGTTTGAAGGGTAAGAAAACCAAGGTGGTTTCTAGCTCGGAGTTCAAGACCATGGATGTAACAGGTCAGGCCCATGCTAAAAAAGTCTTCTGCTAGGGCTAAATAGCCTGTGAACAGGGCAGCTATTAGCCATAACCTTTTCACGTTTTTTGGTGTTGGGTCAGTCAACGAGGGACAAAAGCAAGTTGGAAACATTTCCTTTTTTGATGAAGGTCAAAGCTCCACAAGTGAGTCCATTTTAAGGGCTATAACCAAAGTGGCAGAGGAGAGAGAATACAGCTCAGCTAAGCAAAAAGGAGTGACAACTGTGGAAAACCAGCTCCCCAAAACCACCATCCTTTGTTTAAGTGGTTTCACAAAATAACTCATCTCCATTTGCCTCCTTGGTAGGTGTGTCTTTGGATTACTACCCATCATCTGAGCACGGCAACCTAATATGTGTAGAGTTCCCAATGTCGGTTTCTCACTTTGGGGAAAAGATATGGAGGAACACTCTCATGGGTGACTTCCTTGGGCGTGACCTATCCTTCCTCTCAATTCAGAAGATAGCTAGGAACTCTTGGAAGTATGAAGGTTTAGTGGAGGTTCTTGCCAATGGTTGTGACTTCAAAGTTCAAAGACGAACTCTCACTCCTCAAGATCCTAGGACAACAATGGCTTTTTGCAAACCAGCCTATCATCCTAGAACACTAGTCCTTGAAGGTAGATTACAACATGGTTTCCCCTAAAAAGCTTCCTATTTGGATTGAGTTATGCAGTGTCTCTATAGTGTTTCTATAGAAAGATGGCATTGGGTATGTTGCAAGTGCTATAGGCCGGCCTCTTTAAGTGCATCTAGTCATGGCTAGAAATGAAAGGATCTGTTTCGTGTGAGCATCCGTGGAAGTTGAGGCAGATGCTAACCTCCCTATCACCTTTGCATTGAGAAGAGCAAACGGAAAGTTAGCTACGATTGATGGTAAATATCAAAATATCCCACCGCGCTGCTTTGACTGTAAAGTTTCTGGGCATGTAACTTATCAGTATGTAGGAGCTAATGGCAATGAATGTGAGTCTTCTAACAACCATGCTATGGTTGATAAGGGGCAGACAGAGGCTAAAGCGGATGTGCCTCTAAGGTGCTTTGACTGAAGGATTGTTTCCCTTGCAAAGGGAGTGGTGATTAGGGAAGGAAACCAAGTTCATGCTTAGAAACCGACCATGCCAAGTAAGAGGAAGGATAAACTTGCTATAAAAGACACTTTATCATCGAAAAGCTCTTCGATAGCTTACCCAAAGCATGTAGGTGCTGCTCTCATGCTACTTCTATTGCAGCATGCTCAGAGTTGAATGAGGAAGATGGCAGTGATAAAGTTTCAATTGAATCTTTTGCTTCTTTAGTCCTAGAAACTCAGGACTTCCATGAGGAAGATCAATCCAAAACCAACTCCACTTTGAATGCCGTGAAAAAGAAGAAGACAAGGAAGAAAAGGGATGGAAATGCCAGGGGTTGCTCTAGCAATCAATCATCTTAAGTTGGGCTTTTCGCCCTTGGTGTTTTATTTTCCCTTATTTCTTTCAATAAATGTTAGCTTTGTGGAATATTAGGGGGCTTAACAATCCCTGAAAAATTAGAGCGGTGAGAAGATTTTTGAAACAAACCATATTTTGTTGCTAGGTTTAGTAGAGACTAAAGTCAAAACCAATAAAGCTCGTTCTTTCTGGGCTAGAATTCTTCCATCTTAGAATTTCGAATGTCATCAAAGTGGTTAATTGTGGGTTGCTTGGAATTCATCCATTTGGAGAGTGACCATTTCTTCCTTAGGTAGATAGTTCATTCATTGCCATTTCCAGTGCCAGTTGATAGGAGAGGATACTTGTTTTTGGTTCACTTGTGTTTATGAAGCAAATGTAGCATCAGAAAGAGAGGATCTGTGGTCGAACTTATTGCATATCAAAACCACCATCCATGACCCTTGGCTTCTAAGGGGAGACTTTAATGAATGCTGTTGTGTTGAGGAGAAAATTGGAGATAATGAAGTGATGACACTAGGTATGGACCATTTCAATAGGTTTTGCATTGGAGTGAATGGGGACGATGTAAGGACAAGTGGCCCTCTTCACACGTGGACAAACAAAAATCCATCTGATCTCTTTATGAGGAGGCTTGATAGAATCTTGGTCAACATGGAATGGTTATAATCTTTTCTAAGGTTTGAAGTTGCGGTGTGGCCCCCTAGAGCGTCGGATCACAATCCAATCTCAATTAACCAACACTTGCAAGCTATTAAAAGGAACCTTCCTTTTAAATTTTATGATTTTTGGAACAAGGACCCTCAATTCCTTCCTTTAGTTAAACAAACTTGGAATGTTAGGGTGGAAGGAATACCCATGTATAGAATGGTTTCCAAGTCGAAATTGTTAAAGAAAGAGTTGACAAAGCCTAACAAGAAGCAATACTCAAACATTTCCACAAAAGTTTACCTCAATCTAGGGGTATTGGAGAGTATCTAACTATCCAATCGTGTTGACTCAACAAAGGTAGATTGGGATTTGGAGAAGAAGAGATTCAAGGATTACTACATCCTTGTAGTGGCGGAGGAATCTTTCCTATGGCAAAAGTCTAGGCAAACATGGTTAAAGATAGGGGATAGAAACTTGGCTTTTTTCTTCCGTTCTTTGAAATAGAAGCATTCTAGAGAAAATATCCATTCCCTAGTCCTAGAAGATGGCTCAAGAACTTCAAACAACCAGCAAATCCAAGAGGTAGCTATTTTGTATTACCAAAACCTCTTGACAACATCCTTGCCCATTCTTAATTTGGAAAGTCTTCCCTCATTAATGGAAAGAACAGTTTTGAATGAGGAATGGCTGCTCCTTATCAAACTAGAAGAAAATGAGGAAATAAAAGATGTTTTGTGGTTAATTGCAAAGGTTAAAGTATCGAGCCCAATTTGGTACAATGCTAATTTCTTTCGCTTGACTTAGCACATTATTGGAGAAGAAGTTTGCCTAGCTATCAAAGACTTCTTCTCTATAAGGAAGCTGTTAAAGACTATTAATTCAACTTACTTGGCCTTAATCCTTAAGGTAAGTACCCTTGAGTCTTGCGGATTTCACACCTATATCTTGCTACGATATCCTTTACAAGTGCATCTCGAAAATAATTGCAAGCTGTATTCAAATGGTCCTTTCAAGGCTCATTGGGAAAGAGCAATTTGCCTTCATTAAAGGAAGGAAGATTGTTGACAACATTCTAGTGGTGCAAGAGCCTATGCGAGGATATCATAAGGATATTCATAGGGCAAGGTGTGCAATGAAAATTGATATCATAAAGGCTTATAGCCGTATGAATTAGCTTTTTTTGAGTGCCTCCTACTTGCTCTCAATTTGCCCCCCATTCTCATTCGATGGATTATGATATGCGTGTCCTCTCCATGGTTCTCTCTTAGTTTAAATGAAGAAATGGTAGGTTTCTTTGTTAGCTCTTGTGATTTAAGACAAGAGACCGTATATCCCCTTATCTCTTCGTTTTGGTCATGGGAATCTTATCAAGCCTTATAAGGAAATTGAGCACCAATCAAGAGTTTAAATGTCATTGGCATTGCAAAAATGAAAGACTCAATGACCTTTGATTTGCTGATGACATCCTTATTTTCTCTTGGGGTGATGTTGCCTCGGTTGCTTTGATCAATCAATGTTTGCAAGAGTTCTCTACCCTTTCAAGTCTAAGAGTAAGCTCAACTAAGAGCCATCTGTTCTTTAGTGGAGTGATTCCTAAAGTAAAGTCCCGAATCTTATCTATTATTAGCTTCAACGAAGGAGAATTGTCCGTCAAATACTTGGGAATCCCCCCTCATTTCAACTTACCCATGCTCATTAGCTCATCCTAGTTGAGAGGTTTGCTTTTAGATTCAATAGCTGGACTACTAAATATCTTTCTTATGTAGGTCATGCTTAGTTGATCAGGAGCGTTCTATTCTATCTACAAGTTCAATGGGCATATATTTTTATCTTCCCAAAGAGAATCCATAAAGAGCTAAACGCTAAGAAGATGTGATTTCTTTAGAATGAATCAGACGAAACAAGAGCCAAAGCTAAGGTATTATAAGATGACATATGTTTTCCTAAAAACGAGGGTAGATTAGGGATCATGGACATCACTCTTTGGAACAAGGTGACACAATTGAAATATATATGGTATGAGTGTCGACCCTGATGGCTTATGGCCTAGTTGGATTAGGGGAGAGATCTTAGAGGGTAAAAACTTTTGGGCTATACCAAATCTTGCACAATGTTCTTGGTTGTGGTGCAAGATACTCCAAATTAAGGATTAAGCTAGACTATTATTTGCATGGAATGTTAGGGATGGTAACAAATTTCCTTATGATACGATTCATGGCACCTAAATGGTCTGGTTGCCAATTTGATAGGTGAAAGATCTATTTATGCCATGAATTGGTCTAAAGAGGCAAGGTTGAGTGACATTATTAATGGTAATGCATGGTGGTGGCCAAATGGGGACATATGAAATGCCATCAAATCAAGTTTACCACCTACCATAGTACCTAAGGTGGGGGTTGATGATACAATTGAATGGATAGCAGAGCTTTGTAGGGGTTTTAGCATCAAATTAGCTTACAATCTTTTGAGAAGGAAGCGCTAGGCTACTCCATGGCATAATATCGTTTGGAATAAGGCAAACACTCCTCGACATTCTTTTATTTTGTGGCTAGCAATCAAAGAAAGGCTTCTTATCCAAGATAAATTGCTTTAGTAGGGGATCACTAATTAGAACAGTTGCCTCCTTTGTTCAGTAGAGGAAGAAGACCACAAGCATATCTTCATCACTTGTGATTATACAAGATTTATTTAGTCAGAGATCCAAAAACGATTTTTTCCATCATGGGCCAACTATCTTTCAACAGCCTCCATGCCTTCGTTTGTGGGGAAATTTAAGAAGCTTGACTCGGATAGATGGAGGAAAATCCCATCAGTTGTGGTTTATCTTGTTTGAAAAGAAAGAAGCTCTCGATGAGTAGGAGGAGCACCAACTCCAACTGCTAGCTTAATTAAGACCATTTTGTCTTATATTGATGTATAGTTTGCTAGCTTATAGTGTTGTCAAGTTCGTTACTCACATTCTTTTGTATTTGTATAATGTGGCTAACGAACTTGGCCATTTCTTGTACATCTTAGCTATTTTACACATTTTAATATACTATTATATGACCTTACCCAAATAAACAATTAAAAGTATTTTATTAAATCAAATACATGCTAAAGTTTTCATTTTACATTCATCATTCCATGATTTTGCTATCTTCCTTCATCCTTTCTTTCCTTTGACAAGGTATATGGATGAGCTTAAGCCAAGACATCTCTTGTGCGAAAGCAAGTTTTTTTGAGAATGTCTAAAAAGATAATATTCCCAACTTAATTCATTCAAAACTAGTTTTTTGATACCTACAAGCAATGTATGTTGTGAGCTAAATACAAGATCTAATCATGGGTAGAATAAATAAAGAAAGGGTTGAGGGCTCGGTAGAGAGAATCCCTTGATTTTTAGTTTTGAGGACTTGTTATAGAAAAACCTCCAATCTCATAAACAAAAAATAAATAAAAATAAAATGATTCGATACTTTTGGCTTGTTATTTCTTTTGTAAGAGCCCTCATTTATGCAAATCTAGGGCCAATAACTTCAAAACATAAAAAGATATTCTTCTAAAAGAAGATGAAAATTTCCTAACAATAATTATTTGAAAACTTATAATAATAATTTGCCTAAATTGAAAATACCAAAACAAGTTATGTACTTTTATTTCCTCAACTATATCCCTAACATTACTCCACTCTTGAGCCACAAGCTTGTCCATAAGCTTGAAATTCCAATATCTCGGCTACTCTCGAGGTGGTGCTTTAGGAAGAAATGGTTGGGAGGTTATGCGCGTGATTGAGCGGCTTACATTGTTAGTGTAGAGCTTGCATTTGTTCAAATGTGGGATTATGGTAACTAGTGCACTAGGTTTTATCTAACCTCTCGTTAGCTTATGGCATTTGTTCAAATGTGGGATTATGGTAACTAGTGCACTAGGTTTTATCTAACCTCTCGTTAGCTTATGGCATTAGATGTGTGGATGAAGAATAGGAGTTGGCTCAATGTGAATTGTTTGCACTTGATGAGTTGGGCGCATGGTAAGAGTATTAATAGGTTTGTGCTTTAGGTTGTCGCCCTTAGTTAAAATTCATAATGGGCTGATGCACCTTGGTTCATTTGTTGCTTTTTTGTGTGATTTGTCGTTGATGGCACCTTGATGAGCCCTCTCTCCCCTACAATGTTGATGTGTTAGTTAGGCCACTTCTAACTATTGGGTAGTGGGGGTACACTTCTTAGCTTTAGCTTTATCAAGATATTCCATATTACTTTGAGCAAATGTAACGAATAGTTGAAAGAAACCATTCATCATAGTTGGCTTCTACACCAAGTTGTTATGAACCTAGGTACAAGACTCGTTAGAGAGAGCATTATGATCTCATAAAAATAAGATAAATAAAAATAAAATAACTCAATTCTTTTGGCTTATTTATTTCTACTTTAGCATTTGTTCTAAGGATATCCACATCAACTTTAAAATTAAAAGATAACAATTTTCTTGTAGTTTCTATTCAAAAGCTAGCAACAATAATCTTCCTAAACTAAAAATAATAAAACAAGTTTATTTAGAAAAGATGTTATCAAGGTTTATAGGCAAGATATGTCTAAATAAGCAATTGGTGGCTTGTGAGAAAAAACCCTTGAATTTGTAGTCTTGAAGACCTGTCTATGAGGACCCTTCGATCTCTAGTTCCGAGGTCTTGTTAGAGAGAAGCTTTTGCTTTAGGAAGAATTACTGCATTAATTCTCATTACAAATTTATTAAGAATAACAACTATAACTTCTATTAAGGGGGAAAAAAGGGTAATTAGGCTTGATTAGGTCCTTTAGGCCTTACAAGGCCTACAATGAGCTGCGTGGGCAAAAATCCAGGATCAAAGGTAAGGCTTGGGTAAGAGTAAAAAAACTTTAAACCTAAGTAAATTGCGCTCAAGTGAGCTTGCTTAAGCCCTTGTGGTAATTACTTCACTACTATCCCTATCATTTAGGAATCTAACAAGAATGATGTGTCAAATCATATTTATGGTTCTCTTATCAATAACCATGAAATGGATGCTAACAGAAAATAGGTCTAGGGTAGTTAAGATAGATCCTACCCTATACCTAGGGATAGTTATTGTTGATAGAAATTATAATAAGATGGTCCATGGCACTATTTAACATGGGGGAGATTTCATAGCTAAAATCTGCTCCATTTACCATGCAAACCAAATCATAGTATGAATCCTTTCAAAAAGGATATTTTATAGATATTTACACAATGCTAGACTTAATATCTTCCAAAAATAAAAAGGTATTCATGCTAAATATCTATAATAACTTTTGATAGCAAATGATATTTTATTAAGAATATATATAACACATGGTAAAGATAATGACCTAAGAGATTGCCTGTGATATCTATGTTTTGGGTAATGATGCCCATGATATCTTGCTATTAATATTTTGGTGAACGTTGAATTGACAAAAAAGGAAGTGTTAACTTAAACTACTGACTTGACGATTAAGAAAAATACTACTTACTCTAAAAAATTTAGAAAAATACTAATTTTAATAACCAAGTTGCTTAGACTCCTAAAATAATAGAGGATTTCTAAAAACCAAGCAGCCACATAATCAATCTCCTCCAAGAAAACAAGCTTGTCATCAAGCTGGAACACGTTCAAGTTTTCCACTATTTAACAATGTAGTTGCTTAGAGAGTAGTGAATTTCTCTTACAAATTGCTTGATTGCCCATGATGACTTTGATACAAATTCGTTACGGTTTGAAGTCCACAAGTAAAATATGTACAAAGGAGTAGTTGAGGGCTCACGAAGAGGACCTCTAATCTATGGTTTTGAGGGCTTGTTAGAGATAATCCTTGATCTCTAGTTTTAAGGAGTTATCAAAGAGACTCTGCAATCTGTAATTACACCATTAATTTTCATAACAATTCCAGCTTGCTTTATTCCTTCATTCAATGAGATCATTATACTAGCTTGGAGCCAATAACTTCTAAAAATATAAAAGATATTCTTCTAGGAATATCCATATCAACTTCTAGATTAAATGATAAAAATTTCCTAATGATATTGATTAAAAAAAAAAAAATAGAGCAGAAAACTTGATACCTTTATTCACATAGCTACAAAATATATAAGAACGAGATACATCTTTTTATGGACATAGCTCTGCTAGAATAAATACAAATATTCCAGCATAACAAAAATAGAAAAAAAAAAAAATTTAACTACCCTGAATACTACCAGGCATTTATTCATAAAAAAATAAGATGCCATACTAAGCATAAACAGCTTTACTTCCTACATATCTATTCAAAGACATGCAATATTCATCTGCTTAAATTAAGCATAATAAAACAAGTATGGAATCATTGTTTTTACCTTACTCTTTTTATTTCTACAGCTGAATTTCAGGGACCTGCTTTAGTGGCAATTTTGGAAGGAGTCAGTTTTAGTAGAGAGGACATAAGCAGTCTGCAACTTCGCCCACCATGGAGACTATATGGTGATACTCTAAATTATGGCTTAGGTCTGCTGAGCTGTTACACTGTAAGCGACCTCCTCTCTGTTGTTTCTGGCGGCTACCTTTACATGTTTGATCCTCGTGGTTTAGTACTGGCTAAACCTTCAAACCATGCTCCAACAGCAAAGGTGTTCTCCTTGCTAGGTGATTTACCCTTATCCTTCAGTGGACCAGATATTCTTTTAAATATTTTATTGTCAACTTATTCATGGATTGTCTTATGCTATACAATCACTTGTGTGACTGGGTTCCGAAGCCAGGCCCTCTCCCAAAGCCAAATGGTTGCTCAATCGAAGAGTTATGCAAAAATTGCTTTGGCAGCTAAGTGCTTAAGAAGTTAGAATGACTGGTAACAAAAGAGATATATGGACCAAAATTGTTGACGTTGCTGGAGGTTTTGGAGTAGTTTAAGCAATTAATTTAGAATGGCTATCCCTTGTAAGTACATATTAGACTGAAATTTAATAGCTAAGGCAGTCAGCCACCTGAGGACCCCACTATGAAAAAAACTCAATCACAAGCATTGTTGATTGCTACAAATGAATGAGCATACTATTACAAGTGTTGATCACTTACGAGATTTTATGGTTGATATGCGCTAAAGCCTCCTTTTTACTAGAAAAGTGGTTCACACAAGGATATTTGGTAGAGCTTCTCTGCACAGAAATTGTTGCTTTGAGCTAAAAGAATGTCAAATAAAGAATCTATGAGTTTGGAATGAGGCAACTCTGTTTCCAATTATTTGTTTTCCACATGCAGTCCACATAATAGCCAAAGAAATAATTAACTAAAAGGAAGAAACTGAAAGGGAAAAATTATGAGCTCTTTTTTCTTTTTTGTTCCTTTCTTTTTTCATTTTGGGGAATGTGGATGCCTTGCTAACTCCAATGTCATTCACTATTGTGTTTCCCGTCCACTATAGACATATGATGTTATGGGTTGGGTCACATGTGCCACAATGCCAATTTTAGTTGCTAGGAAGTGTGTAAGGTGCAGTGAATCAAGAATTGCTGCCTTCTTTCTATGGTTTTGTGTGATTTGTGGGAACATGGTGTTGTCTTGTTGTAGAATTCAATGAATGATGATTGTTGAATGACTAACTCTTATTACTTGATGGCTTTCAGGTACTAATTTGACCACACGATTTCATGATCAATTCAATCCTTTGCTGATTGGTCAGGATATACTCTGGTCATCATCTGAGTCAACTTTGATACGCATGCCACTATCACCTGAACTAATGAAAGATGGACATGAAATTGGACTAGAAAGGATAAATCAAGTGGCTCAAAAATTTTTGGACCATGCTTCCAGAGTGCTGCTGTTTTTAAAGTCAGTCTCACAGGTAGTTCATGTTCAACAGAATCTGGTGGTAAAAGGATTTGACGTTTGATTATTCATATTATTTGTTTCATTGATCTTAATGAGGGAATTTATTTTGAAAGCATATAACATCTCTTGGGAGTTGACTCGTGATCATGAAAAATGAATCGATTAAGAATTAGAAAATTCAATTCTTTCCCTTATAAAGTTTTTGAACTTATTCCTTCTCTTTTTTGAAAGATTCTTACTCAATAAGAGAGCCTTTTGATTTTTGTGGCATGTCTGATTGGTAGAATGAGATAAGGTAAGAATGGAATTGCAATTATTACAAGTGAAGTAGAAAGGTTATAACTTTTATTTTGTTTTGTTGCACTTGAAGTAACATTGATAATAAATTAGGAATACATCTAAATGTATACCATTAAACTCTTGACATATTAATGACTTGGTTGTTGGCATAAAGTGTCATAGGCAGAAAGTGGAACTATGTAGGAAAAAACCAAGAAATAACTATTCCTCTGGTTTTAAAAAAGAATTGCAATTTCTTAATTGCTAGCAATGGGAATTTTGTGAAATAGCTTTTCTATAAACCAAATGCAGCGATTGCTTTATTTTTGGGTGGTGGTGGTTGTGTGGTTTTGGTTTTTTTTTGGGGGGGCATGTGGGGTAGGGTGTAGGGAGGAGGTTATTTGATTCCACGATTAGGAAGTTAACCAAATATGTTATTTGGAAAAAAAAACATAGAAGAAGAAAGAAAGAAGATTAAGCATTGATGAGATTATGATTGCTTTGTTGCTCCATTCAGTGACATATCCATACAAGCTTAGACCTTGAAAACTTCCTAAAAAGTCTGTCCTAATTAATACTTAAGAACTCAAGATATTCTGTTGAGAATATCCCCATAAAATATGGACTTGCCTGCCAATAAAATTACTAACTATTGACTTTGCGACAAATAAAAAATAGGACCTAGATATTCTTCAAGGAATGTCCTCATGAAATATTGACTTTGATGACAAAGAAAATTAGTAACTTGACAACCAAAAGATTTAGACAACCAAAATTACATAAAATTCCGTATAACCATCCAAAGAGTCACCATCTTTAATCATCTCAGCTGCAATGCCAACCGTAGAAATTATCTGAGACATTTTCCCTATCAGACAGTTTTTTTTTTTAATTTTATTTATTTTTTGCATAAGAACTGGCCATATTATAAGAAACACCCTCTATAACTGTCTTGCTCTATTTTTGGTCTTCACCCAGAACATCATTCTACTGGAATTAATGAGGCTTGAATACCCCTTTTTAAATGTTCTTTCCAGAGATTGATATTCTGGCTGTGACTACAAAATGATTTTCTGGGTATTTCATGAAAGCTTTCTTGGAAATTTTCCTGTAATGGTAGCTCAGAGGCTCTTGTTGCAAAAGGCACTCTACAAAAGTTTTTCAAGTTAGTGCTTGTATTGATGATGCTGGGTCTCCAAGTCTTCTCACATTTTATTCTCCATAAGCTGTAGCTGAGTTTCCTTGTTACCCACGGCTAAGGTTGGCTGTTATCCATGTCACCATTAGCCCATGAACTGTGGATTGGGAGGTGGTGAGGTTAATAGGCTAATGTATCCTTGTGCCCAGTGTGCTCCATAGCTGCCCAACAACATCATATTGAAAGAAGGAAGGTTCATTTCTGCCTGGTTTCTGCACATATAGCCAGTGTCATTTGCTACAACATTCCATCTGATTAGTTGATTTAAGGCGTAGAGTTTGTCTTCAATGCTATAGGATGAAGGCATTCTTGGAATGTGTTTCTTACACCAAATCATCTTGTGCTTGAAAACGTGCTGATGGGTGGTTCTCAACCCTCTTACTTTTTCCTTTTGCAATTAGGTCTCAACTAGCATTATTTGTGGACAATTGGACAGATGAATTGGGTGTTGAGATGAGGTTTTCCCTACATTCTTCTCTAGGATGCTGTGTGGAGAATAAAGGATATGCTTTGTATCTATTAAACTATACATACACATAGCCTTTTATAGGCTTGATTATGTCCACTAAGGAAACAAATGAATCACACAAACTAAGGAAAAAAAATTCTGGAAAATCAAAATAAATTCTAGGAGCCAATTAAGGAAATACTATGTTCTATGATAATTACAACTGGAATATTGGATATCTCTGGCCGAGAAGCCTGGAATACTCTCATGGTCCCCCAACAAACTATTTAAGTGGATATTTTCTATTTCCGGTTTTCTAAAAACAATTGCCCACTGTTCTCTGGAAAGCACAAATGTAGTATTGATTATTCTACTATCAAGTTTCTCCTTTATAAAATGCCTGTACAGTCATATATGCTTAGTCTGATTATGCTTTATCAAATCACGTCCAATACTAATTGTTGACTTGTAATCACAATATAACTGCATTGCCCTTTCTTTCATTCCCAAATCTTCCAGAACTATTTTAGACCACAAGATTCGACAAATGCTGTAAACCATTGCTCTGATTATTGCTTCTGTGCTAGATCTCACTACCACCACTTGTTTCTTGTTTCCTCAAGTAACTAAATTTCCTCCACAGAATATGCAATAGCCCATATGATAAATCTTCTATCTGCTTGAGAGACTGCATAGTCTGCATTTGTGTATGCTTCTAATATGATCAAATTTCCCTCCTTAAATAGCATTACTCAACCTGGAGTAGTATTTAAATGTCTCAAAATTCTCCCTATTGCTTGCATATGTTCCTGCTGAGGATCGTGCATTAAATAACACAGTACATACAGTTCCACTTATGACTCTACCCACAATCCTTTGATACTGACCTTTATCTACTAGTATTCTATCATCTTTTCCTCCCCTTATGACTCTACATAATCCTAATATTTAATGGTCTGCAGCTAAGTTTTCTAGCTTATTCCAAATATCCAAAGTTTTCTTTTTCTCTAGGTTACAAAAAACCCTTATTTTGAGTAAGCAACTTCTGTTCCTAGAAACTATCTCAATTTCCTAGATATTTTATTTCAAATTCTCTACCCAGTTTTATTTTTAAGATTCCTTCTTTCAGTGGCATCATCATCAGTTATGATTATATCATCCACTAGATTAGCTGTAAGCTCTTCCCCTTCTGAATGTTCAGCGAGCAAATTGTAGTCACCTTGGCTTTGCTTGTATCCCATTCTTATCTTTGCCTGTGTGAACTTTCCAAACCATGCTTGAGGTGATCACTTTAGGCCATAGAGTTGTATACCTTGTCTTGACCAAGTTTTTTATCATATCATGGTGGAACATCCATATAGACTTCTATTTTCTAATGTAGGAATGCATTGTATACTTCAAATTGTTGCAATACCCTGTTGAAGTTAGCTAGGGAAATGAGAACTCTTATGGTATTCATCTGAGCCACTAGATCAAAAGTCTCCATATGTTGTGGAGATAACCTGTCAGAAGAAATAAAATGGGCATTGGATGTTGGGTACACTATTGTATACCCTTTCTTAAGGCAATAGGCAAACCAAGGTCATAGGCAAATTAATATTACCAAAAATGTAGTAGAGGGTTTACCTTTTTCTAGATTAAACTTTTGAATTTTTTTTGGGTAATGTAAAATTTTTTCTTTTTTATTTTTTTTTTCATTAATAAAGGAAAGAGAAGCTAGGATACATCAAAATTGTAAAATATCGATACTTATACCAAATAAAAACAGAGGGTGTAAGGATCGAAATCTAAACATTAACTGTAGCTATACATGAAGAGAAAATAAAATACTCCTAGCTAACACAAAAGAATTGGTGGTTTGACCATCCAAGTGTCTATGATTTCTCTCTTTCCACAAAATAAACTAGAGTAGGTGGGATTTTTTTCCATGTTGGGTCTAAATACTTCATAAAACCTTTAACTAGATCACTCACAGATGAGGATGAGATTATATCAGCAAGGAAAATTTGCAGGCATTTTTGAAGCTCCACTCGCGCTTAAAGACAATGCATCTAACAAGGAGGTGCAAGTGATTCTCTTCTTCTCTCATGCAAAGGAAACACCAGTTCTGCTAAACGACGCCCTACCTAATTAGTTTCTCCTAAGTCAAGAGCCTTTCACAAACTGTAAGCCATAGAATGAAAAAGTGTTGAGGAATATTTGCTTTACTCCATACAATGCTGTACCGTGTAACTTTAGGAAGTTATTGCCTCAGGGAGTTGTATGCAGAACTAATGGAAAAAGCTTAGAAGGGGAGTTATTCCACACAATTGAATCGTAGCAGCCTTGATTTGGATGGACTGATGGGTTAAAGTCCCTTCTGATAGTTTCCTAGACTTCTCCATTCGGCTATGCCCAACAACCCTCTCTTACGATACAGCTCAACATAGAGTCCTTTGACCATCTGAGATTATAGATAGAACATTCTCCAATCTAGTTTGCAAGAGGACTTTTAGAGTGCCACCAATTTTACCACAAAGAGATATATTAACCGTTTTCAATATTCCAAGAGAAAGGAGGGCATGCCCAAGACCATACTTGTAAGATATTGCATCATGACCAAGATTCTTGAGAAGCTTAGGGATAGCCCAAAATTTTCTTCCTTTTAGCAATTCACTGTGGACCCAATTGGATCCAATTATGACTAGGGCAACTTCAAAAGTTGCTCCAATCATAATCCTTAGATTTCCTTGTATTGACATGTCTAAATTACTCTAGACTCCTTTCAAGGAAAAATGATTCAAGAAGAAAGTTGGATGATTGGGATTGGGTTTGTTGCTCTTGGTTTGTATGTCTGATTGCGATTGCTTTGGATCACAATCCAAAGATGGTCTTTGTGTTTGGGTCTAAGAAAGATTAGGTCTAGGTTTTTGTTGGATTTTAAGGGGCTGTTCCAGTTTAGAGTTAGAGAAATCCACCAAAATAAGCTCTTTTCTTGAGGTAATTTAGATTTTGGTGTGGCAGGTTCATTCTCATGAAAAACATCTATAGAGATAACAAACCATTGCTTGGTGGATGGTAGCAACAATATCCCTTCTATATATTGGAGTAACCTAAAAAGATACATTTTAGGGACCATGGTTCAAGCTCCATTTGATGGTTCTTGTGAACATGTACCTAGGTTGTACACCCAAAAATTTGAATGGTTCAGGCTTTGCATGGTGCACGGTAGGTGGTGTAGTGTTCTGGTGTGTGTAAATGTCTAGAAGTTTTTCAGTTAGTTTGTTAGTTATGCTACCATAAATAGGGGATGTGAGTTAGAATAAGCGGCTAGATATTTCATCTTGATTGTTAGTATGAGCAATGGTGCTCTTGTGTGAGCTTTAGCTCATGGACCTTTCTCTTGAAGGTATTAGGGTTTTGTAATTCAATTTCTTCCATAAAAATCAATAGAATAAGTATTTTCTCCATTTATCTCCACTGGTTCATATCAGTAGGCTTGATGAAATCCGCTAATTATGGTAACAAATAAATTGCACCCACTAAGAAATAAATAAATTCTGGAAAATCAAAGTAAATTATGGGAATTCTAAGGAGATGCAGTACTATATGATAAATTATAGCTGGAACATTGGATATATTTTACTAAGATACTTGGGATATTCCTACAGTGAGTGTTCAGGCGAATCCAACACTGTTTGGTGTGTTATGGAACATAAAAGGGATTCTTTGGGAAAGGCTTGATTCATAATATTGCCCTTTCACTACCCATTCAATATGTGGGCCTTTAAGTGCCAATTCCCATACAAAGGGAAATAGGATTCCCACGACTGATCTCCCATCTAAAGAGATCCCTTAGCCATGTTTCTCAATTTAAGGAATTTGCACTATGCCCAAGAGGCAGTATCGGGGATGCTGACTTGCCAAAGCTTCTACCTTTGAGGAGTTGACTGTCATTGGAAGGGCCATAGGCTATCCCTTGTACATGACAACATTTTAAGTTTGTTTCTCAACTACAGGATTCATTATGCTGTATTAATGTTCAGGAATCAGGATTATTCTTCACAAAATCTTCACAAGTTTATTTTAGTGACTTGAACAATGTAAATGCTTAGCCTTTACAAAATCTTCACAAGTTTAGAAATCAAACAATGGAAAGCAATTGATCATCATTGTATAGTTTCAATAAATCTATCTAGTAGTTTGCTAATATTAGTCTCTCTCTTTCTCTCTCTCGATATTCTCTCTTATAATTCATTCATTATAATTCTTGTTGCTCTTCTTCCTACTATAATAGGTATCACTATCCATGTGGGAAAAGGATAACTTGCAGCCAGTTCGAGTTTACTCTGCTGCAGTTGATTCATCCTTTGCGGTCATTAGAAATCCATTTTCGGAGAAGAAGTGGAGGAAGTTTCAAATTTCAAGATTATTCGGCAGCTCTAATACAAGTACAAAAGTTCATACTATAGATGTCAATGTGTACAAGGGAGCGGATACATATGTGGATCGATGGCTTGTTGTGCTTAGTATGGGTTCTGGACAAACAAGAAATATGGCTCTTGATAGGTAATCTTAAGTATTGATACCTATAATTTCTGCTCCTTCATGTATCACTATATGTCCCTTATCTAGTATGAGTGCAGTGAGAAACTATTTCTTTTTAGGATTAACACATTACAGATCGTGGATCTTGGAGTCATTTTTAATGGGTCATTAATGCCTCAAGTGAGTTAAATAAAAGATTAGCACTGAAAAATTGCTTAGAAAAACTTTTTCAATATGTTTAAAAAGGTAACGACATTAAATTGTGTTACCTATTTGAAGCACACTAAATTGTTGATCATTTCTTTGACTTATTTGAAGCATTCATAACCTATTTGGAGCATAGGAAAATATGTTGATTTTTTATGACACACTTATATGACTATTATGGACCTGATCTTTGATGTTCAAGACCAAAAATGGATTTATTTATGTTCTTTTTCCCTTTATGGTGCTTCTTTTTCTCTTGTTTAAGTAAACAGATACTTGTTAGCTCTTCGATCAAATTTTGACACATATATGCTTATGCAACTACTATCTCCCCTATTCAATCTAATAGGTATTGATGGTTCTAGTTTACCTTCTTTTGCAGGTATGCTAGTCATAACACTCTTTTATCTATTCCAACAAATGCATGGGGCCTAATTCTGTCTATCTAGATAATAATGTATTTGGTAGATAGTTTCACTCAAATTAATACCAAATTATCATTTGAGGAATTCGGCCTAAGCAATGTTGCCTCTGAGGTATTGATTACCATTTTTTGTTATAGAGCGTAGATCCTCCTTGGCAGAAAATAAGTGAAATAAAGCATGGATCTTCCTTTCATAGCAGAAGATGTATGTGCAGATGACAAACAATGACATCAGGGAAGGTAGGACAACAAAGGAGAGACAAGGAAGCAGACAGAGAGAGAGAGAGAGAGAAGGGGGTATCACATTTCACATTAGGGATTCTAGAGAGAGACTCCTCTCCCTTTTCTCTAGAATCTCCATCCTAATTTTAGCTTTTCCTTCCTTTCTAATTTCCACTCTAGAGGACCACTTCTTCTAGAGAAAATCCTAAACACCTTAACCATTGTTTCTATGTTCTGTGCTCCTTTAAATCTTTCTTCCTAGTGTTCTTTCTAGTCTGTTCTTTGTTAGTTTTTTTAGTGTTATCTTCTATACCGGTTTGCCTTAGTGCTCAGCTTTTAATGGTTTGGCCTTTTCTTAGTTTGAATTATGAAGACATTCTTGAGAAGATGTTAAAGGATCTTTTTTTTATGAGTTTGCATCTAGAGTTCTGGGAGTTTGTCCATCAAGCAATATTGGCCATGGAAAAAGGAAGTATTGTCCTCCTTCTTTTAAGTTTTTGGCAAATCATTCACCCTTAGTCAAGAACGAGAAGTTTATTTCTGGTTTTGAAGCAGAAGCTTCACCCAAGGTGGTTTCTAAGGTAAGGTACAGTTTTGAGGGCCCAATGAAGAAAATCGGGCTTATGATGTGACAATTCCTGGTACGGTTGGGAACTGGAGCTTCTGGTGCCAGGAACTTTATTGGGTGGACAAGAATTTTTCCTTTTCTAGTTTGAGTTTTCAATGTAGGGAAAAAAGGTCTATCGACCTAGTACCCTATTCTAGTACAAGTCAAGATTCTTTCAGTGATTCTACTTCTAAAGTGTTATGGAATGAAATCAATATAAATTATCTTAGCATAGCAACAGCTAGGTATATAATTAATTAGAAATTCTCATTTATAATGTATTACTAATATCAACACCTTAAACTTGTATATATATGTGTATCATTACATATAAAACATGAAGTAAAAAAATTACTTTTCATTTTGTTAGTTTTTTAAAAAGAATTGACAAATGTGGCTGATGAAATAGAAGGTTTGTCCCCTCCATCCAAACAAAGTGCTTCATGCAAGCTATGCTCTAAGTGCTCTTGGGAAACCACTCGAACTAGATATAGTCACAGCCACTAATTCTTGTACATGATATATTCGGGCTTCGGTTGAAATGGAAGTGGATGGGGAATTTTTGGGATATTTTGGAATGTAGTGTGAAGATGGGCCGGTGCATGGAGTGGACGTGGAAAGATTGATGTGACAACACCTTTTCCTTGTAGAGGCATCGCTTCTACTAAAGTTGACTTATCCTGTGGTTTTTCCTTTCAAGTGCTAGAGGCACATGAGGAAAAAATGGCGTCTCAACTTGCTACATTGACAAAAGAGTCAACTGTTGAAGATACTGTTATAATAGTTGAGTACATTGAAACTTGTGCTGCCCTTTTAAAATCTGCTTTCCTCAAAACCGCTTGACCCCAGACCACCTTCATTAAAACCACCCACTCAAAGTCCTCCCTCCCTATCTTATGTCTAAGCTATGTCAGGTGTTTAACCACGTAGACTTAAAGTGGACATCTCTCTTGATTTCTTCCCTCCTACTAAGTTTGGGGATAGCATTAGAGTGGTTCCCCCCAAAGCGGTACCTTAAGTGGGGGAGAGGATTTGGAGAACTACGTTTCTGTGCTTCTAAGCAGTTACCTTTCGTCACCTTGCAAAAGATTGCACAAAGTTTGTAGGATCATGAAAATCCATCGGATGTCCTTACTCCTTAGCAATTGCAAAGGGTGCCTCTTCAGGTTTATTGATGAAGACTCCTTACTAAAAATACTTTGAAAGCATGGTTCTTTTCTCATTAATATCTTATCTCCGAAAGATGGAGAATAGGGATTTTCCACTCGCATAACCAGGCTTTGAAGATGCCCATTTAGGTAAAACTATGGAGAGTCCCATTGAAATTCTTGCACAAGGAGGAAATTGTCTATCATGTTAGCACTCTAAAAAGACCACGCTAAGCTGACATTGTGACAACCACCATTTAGGTAAAACTATGGACAGTCCCAATGAAATTCTTGCATGAGGAGGAAATTGTCTATGCTGCAAGTGCTCTAAAAAGACCATGTTAAGCTGATATTGTGACAACCACCAATGTGTGCATAAGATACATTCAAGTTTTGGAATGGATGGACTTGTAAGAAGGGTTGCCTAAATGCTGTGATTTTGAATGTTGTGATAGCTCCTAAGTCATAGTACACATGAAGTATCCTTGGCACATTACATGTTGTGCAAAGTATATTGGCTTGCTCTTAAAAGTTGTCCAGATAGGCTGCACAATGAAGAGAACAAGACAACAGTGGAAGATTCAGGTAAGATGACCAGGGTTAGGTTGTGTAATGATCAAGGAGGAATGGTTATTGAGAAGAAAGGCAATAAGAAGGCTAATCCCATGGGGAAATGCAAAGAGAAGCTTTTAGTTGTTGAAAATGAAGAAAATGCCTTAAGTTCGATTGAAGATTTTCCCTTAGTGCTACTAGAAGATACCAAGAGGGTGGGACAACAATTGATTGACAATCCTTGTCAAAGTGTTTCACCTCCATTGCTTGAAGAATCCATAAATCCTGAGTGAAGGCAACAAGAAGTTTCCTTTTTTGCAGCTTGGAAGTAGAAGCTTAAAGTTCCCAAGTTCTTTTGTCTCTGGAACCCAGTTAGACGTTTTAAACAGAGTTTTGAAGGACCACGAGGAGTCTTCTTGGAGGGTGGTAAAGAAAAAAAAAATGTTAAGAAAAAGAAACAGAAATCTATGCTGGGCATGGTAGACAAAAGAAGCCAGTGGTGTTTTTATTTTTTATATTTTTTTTGCTGTATATACCAAGATTTTCAGTTGGAATAGCTGATTTTATATTCTTAAAGTTATGCAATATATTGTGGGTCCGGCCATATTATTTTATTTATTTATTTTTATTTACATGACAGATATTGCGAAACCAACCCTCTTCTTCTTCTTCTTTTTATTTTTTGGCCAAAATTGTGAAACCAAACTTTGAGCTGCAGAAAAGAGATAAGGTAGAATATCATTCCAAAGAATAAGAAGCTATTGGAAGACTTATGGAGAGTAGTGCAAAAATGTTTTAGGCATTAACAATTTCACTTGCAGGCAGACACATGCACATGAATGTGCACACCTGCATAACCATAATATGAAAAGTGGGTTTTTGTGAAATCCATTATTTCAGTGATGAAAGTTAATATTTTAGTTTCTTCATAGTTTATTTTGGTCTTGCTGAAATCTCTTCTTTATAAGAATAGTAATCATTGAAAAAAAATATTCTGATTTTGTCAACTGATATTTGCAGGCGATATCTGGCGTATAATCTGACACCAGTTGCTGGAGTTGCGGCTAAAATATCTGGCAAAAGCAAACCTGTTGAAGGTTTATTAGGAGGCTCAATCTTGTCTCCCCTTCCTTTATCTAGCGATGTTAACCTACCTGTTACCATTCTGGGATGTTTCCTTGTTTGTCATAATAGAGGCCGTTATCTTTTCAAGTATCAGGACAGGGAGGAATTGCCAGAAGCATGTATGGATGCTGGAAATCAATTAATTGAAGCTTGGAACAGAGAACTAATGTCATGTGTCGTTGACTCCTACACTGAAATGGCGATGCAGATGCAAAACCTGAGAAGAGAATCCAGTTCGACCATTGAGTGTGGTGTGACGCATGAACATAGTATTTCTCTGAAGGTTGGTGTAGATCGAAGATATTCATTTTGGCCATGCTCAAAATTAACTTACGGTCACAGTGGTGAGGGTTTACCAGCAACAAGGATCCATAAAGCTGATTGGGAATGTGTAATTGAACGATTAATAAGGCCTTTCTATGCTCGTGCTGTGGATCTTCCTTTGTGGCAGTTATACTCTGGAAATCTGGTAAAAGCGACTGAGGGTATGTTTCTTTCACAGCCTGGGAATGGGGTGGCGGATAATTTGCTTCCAACCACAGTATGTGATTTTGTTAAAGAGCAGTATCCAGTATTTTCTGTTCCATGGGAGTTGGTTGCTGAGATCCAAGCTATAGGTGTTAGGGTTCAAGAAATTAAACCCAAAATGGTTCGGGAACTTCTGAGAGCCCATTCAGCATCTATTGTTCTCCAGTCAGTAGATACTTACATTGATGTTCTGGAGTACTGTGTATCAGATATCCAATTCTTGGAATTGACTAATTCTAGCGAAGAAGAAACGCTAGTTGATAGGACAGCCTCCAGTTTGACCTCACGAACAACCACCTCTATAGGCATCAATGCTTCTTCATGGCCTACCCCTCATGTGCAAAGTTTCCCTGGACCTTCTTCTCAGGGTCCTGGGAGTTCAGGAGATGCACTTGAAATGGTAACGAGTTTGGGAAAGGCTCTATTTGATTTTGGCCGTGGAGTTGTTGAGGACATTGGTCGGACTGGGAGCCCCTTACTCCAGCGAAATAATGCTGCATTTGTTTATGGCAACATGGAAACTCTAGACCATAAGGTTCTGTCAGTTGCTGTGGAGCTGAAAGGCCTACCATGCCCAACAGCTAAGGAGCATCTAGCAAGGTTAGGAGTCACTGAACTTTGGCTTGGAAGTAGAGAGCAACAATTCTTGATGAGTCCTTTAGTGGCAAAATTTATCCATCCAAAAGCATTGGATAGGTCTCTTTTAGGAGATATCTTTTCAAATTCTGCTCTTCAAGCATCATTACAACTACAGAGCTTCTCTTTTCCTCTTTTGTCTCGTCATATGGAGCTACTTTTTGACAACAATTGGGTGGCTCATGTTAGGGGAACAAATTTAGCTCCATGGTTTTCGTGGGAGTACAAATCTAATTCGAGCAGTGGTTGGGGACCTTCCCCTGAGTGGATACGGCTCTTCTGGAAGAATTTCAGTGGCTCATCCTCAGACCTTTCACTTTTCTCTGAATGGCCCCTGATTCCTGCTTTTCTTGGTAGATCGATCTTATGCCGTGTCAAGGAGCGCAGTCTCGTATTCATTCCTCCCCCAGTTACAGATGCTAGCATTTTTGGAACAGTTACTACAGACCATGATACGGGTGAATCATCATCTCTTGGCCCCTGCCTTAGAGCTTTTGAAATCACTAAACAGAAATATCCTTGGTTATTATCCCTTCTTAACCAGTGCAATATACCCATATTCGATCAAACTTATATAGAGTGTGCTGCTTCCTGTAATTGTCTCCCTCCAAATGGTCAGTCATTGGGACAAGCCATTGCTTCCAAGCTGGTCGATGCTCGGAATTCAGGCTATTTTCTTGAAATCACATCCATCTCAGCTTCTGACAGGGATGAACTTGTTAGCCTTTTTGCTAATGATTTCCCATTAAATGGTTCTAGCTATGGGGTGGAAGAACTTGAAGTATTAAAGTCACTTCCTATATATAAAACAGCTGTTGGGTCATATGCGTCCATAGGTCCAGAACATTGTGTAATTTCTTCAAATTCATTTCTGAAGCCTCGCAATGAGCATTGCCTTTCTTACACTATGGATTCTGCTGAAGGTCAATTACTTCGAGCCCTCAGTATACCTGAATTACATGACCAACAAATCTTAGTGAGGTTTGGTTTGCCTGGTTATGATGGGAAACCTCAGTCTGAGCAGGAGGATATACTTATCTATCTTTATATGAACTGGCAAGAACTGCAGGTGGAACCTTCAGTGATTGAAGCCTTGAAGGAGACTAGATTTGTCAGGAATGCTGATGAGTTTTCATTAGATCTTTTTAAACCAAAGGAACTATTTGATCCAAGTGACATGTTATTAACTTCTGTTTTTTCTGGAGAGAGAGGAAAGTTTCCTGGAGAAAGGTTTACTACTGAAGGATGGCTTCGCATTCTGAAGAAAACGGGCCTTCGTAGTGCAGGAGAGGCAGAAGTAATACTTGAATGCGCACGCAGAGTAGAATTTCTTGGAACAGAATCCATGAAAGCAGTAGGGGATTTGGATGGTTTTGAGGCAGACATCCTTGACTCTCAGAATGAAGTTCCCACAGAAATCCATGCGCTTGCAGGGTCTGTTGTGGATTCTATATTCTCAAACTTTGCTGTTTTCTACAGTAACAGCTTCTGTAATGCTCTTAGCAAAATCGCCTGTATACCTGCTGAGCAGGGGTTTCCCAATGTTGCTGGTAAAAAAGGTGGTAGGAGAGTGCTTACTTCATATAGTGATGCTATTCTTTTGAAGGATTGGCCTTTATCTTGGAGTTGTGCTCCTATTCTAACCCGTCAAAATGTCATACCACCTGAATATTCCTTGGGGCCACTTAACTTGAGAAGTCCACCACCTTTCTCTAGAGTATTGAAGCATCTGCAGGTAACAATTCATCATGATTCTATATATATTTTACTTTTTATCAATTAATTGTCTTTGATAGAGAATGTGGCATAGGTTATTGGAAGAAATGGAGGTGAAGACACACTTGTGCATTGGCCAGTTACATCAGGCATTATGAGTGTTGGTGATGCAACCTTAGAGATTTTAAAGTATCTGGATAAGGTTTGGGCTTCCCTCTCTTCTTCAGGTAGTTCCAACTATACTCTCACTTTACGAATAATCCTCATTTGGATTGTACCTCGTTACCAGCGACCTGCTAGCAGAACAGGTCTCTATTGAAATTAACTAAAACTTTGGGTTTCTCAGAATCTTGAAAAACATATTTTATCCACCACACACTTGCAATGAATGGCTTGCAGGGAGTGAGCTGCCTTTTTCTGCACGCTAATGATGTGTAAATTTCATTATTGCCTTTTCACACTTGTGTACTTGGATGAGCTTTTTCTTGGTTTTTGGTAGCTTTATGAAAACGCTAAAAAAAGCCATCAAGAATATGAAAACAAACGTACACATATATCTGAAGCTCAAGTTAAAATACACAAGCTACCTCTATAATTTGATTTTTCAATGCATAAATTCTTTTTCCAAGGCTATATATTGAAAAATAAGTGAGTTACACTCGCATTTTTTTTTTCTTTTCCAATCATCATCTTTATCGTAATAACTAGCCATTCTCATAATCATATTTTATAGCTTTTATGATATTTCATTAACCTATAAATTATAATACAAATAAAAAAAATTATCATTTATCCCGAAATAATATAAAACAAATTGTCTGAACTTTGATTTCATATGCAGACATAAAAACCAACTATGCTGAAGCTTCATCTTCAGTATGTGACATAAATAACTTTCTATAAGAGAAGAAGCATGCTTTGCTTGCTGTTAAATTTCACTTGTTTGCTGCTTCTAGCTCTTTGTGGTTTTCCTTGTTATGCCTTATTTTGTGTAGTAGCAGGATTAGCGCCTGAAATATTGTGTTTGAGCACGAGTATTATTTATTATCTCTAACTTGTGTGGGAGTTCTAAATGGGTAGTTTCAAGGATAATCGACTTGCATCATGATATCTTTTTCTTCCTCATTCTTATTTTGGTTTTCATATTATGGATCTTGGTTTGCGCTTTATGGCATTTCCACTAAAAAAAAAATCCAATCCCACAAAGGATTGTTCATGGAACTGCTATCAAGATTTTTCGAACCATATTTCTTAGTATCATTCCAATGTTCATTGCTATACCATCATTTGCTCTCTTATACTCAATGGATAAGGTAGTAGTAGATTTAGCCATTACTATCTAAGCTATTGGACATCAATGGTATTGGACTTATGAGTATTCAAACTATAATAGTTCCGATGAGCAGTCACTCACTTTTAATAGTTATATGATTCTGGAAGATGATCTAGAATTGAGTCAATTATGTTCATTAGAAGTGGACAATAGAGTGGTTGTACCAGCTAAAACTTATCTACGTCTTATTTTAACATTTGTTGATGTACTTCATAGTTGGGCTATACCTTTCTTAGGTGTCAAATGTGATGTTGTACCTGATCGTTTAAATCAGATCTCTATTTCGGTACAACGAGAAGATGTTGACCATCTAAATTCACTTTTGTGTAAAGTTACATCAGATCATACAAAAATGGATATAACTGAGATGATGGTTTGGTGCAGTGAGAGTTTCCAGTTCCCTTTGTACCATATTCCTAAAGTTGCTTTCTATGAATAGCTTCAAGTTGTGTTTACATTTTAGTTTTTTGCTTCTGTCCATCCTTGCATAGCTGTAGAAATTAGCTTTATCTCTAGAAACATATTTGTTGGTTTAATTAGGAGAAAAACCTGTTACAAGTCCCCAATGGCGAAATCAAGCATACATCAGGAATAAGAGGCTCAAGTGATCTTAACTACCTCATGTCCAAACCTAAGAGTGGAAAGAAAATCAAGATAAAAGCGATCTTGAGGCATAAAAGCTAGCAGGAAAAATGAACACTGTTGTTTACTAATTGCTCAGTCGGAGGCAAGATGACTTTAGATGTCAGTTTGAAAACTACTCTATAGCTTGTCAATTTCTCAAAAAAGAAAATTTGCGAAATCTCTACTAGTCAATTGATGTAACTCACAAAATTCATTTGACATTTATAGGAAGTTTCAAACCAATATTAGCATATTAGAAAGACATGAGACATGTTTAGAGAAGTCAGTTCTTTTAAGTATACATTCTTTATCAATAGCTAACAATTATAAGCTATTGATATGGTTCCCTCCCAAATGAGTTGGAACATAGTAAGTGAAAAAAATAATTATGATGAAAATATCAGAACTCCTTAAAAACTTTAAGGAGGGGTGGCAGTGTCTCCGCACATATGAATGTGGAGGGATTTACTGCCGTGACTGATATACTCAACTGAAAAAATCAGAACTCAATCCATAATGAGAGGAGGCTCAGTGTTTACCATTGATCTTAAGATTTTTCAGCTTAATAGATTTTGCAACTCAATTAAAGAAGAGCAGTTTGACGAGCAGGTAGTTGTTCCCCCTCCAATTTCAACTAGTTTCCCATAATTGTCTATTTATCTTTAACTGATTTGTGGTGTAAATTCCCCCAACCCCACCCCCACCCCACCCCACAACGAACCCCACCACCCCCCCCACCCCCCCCCCCCCAACACCCT
>JAMXBB010000005.1:114216508-114433075 GCA_024138015.1 Lumnitzera littorea | reverse complement strand
CAACACCCTCCTCTATGTTGATTATAGATTGGTAAAATAAACACTATGTATCTGCTAGTCATTTCCTGATCTTAGAGAGAGGTCAGAGACAATTATGGAAATCTGTTATAATGGCTATACTTCATGATGGTCAAAATTTGCTATTTGGTCCCTTTATAGACAAACTGCTGAGCTCACTTTTCTTTATTCTTCACGTGTTCATGCAGATATAATGGAGTTGCAAAAATTGGCATTTATACCAACTGCAAATGGAACACGTTTGGTGACAGCCAATTCTCTCTTTGTGCATCTTACCATCAATCTGTCCCCTTTTGCATTTGAACTCCCTTCTCTGTTCCTTCCGTACCTTAAGCTCCTTAAAGATTTGGGGCTTCAAGATGCTTTATCAGTTGCTTCTGCAAAGAGTCTTCTATTGGACCTTCAAAAAGGTTGTGGGTATCAGCGTTTAAATCCCAATGAACTTCGTTCAGTGATGGAAATCTTGTCTTTTGTCTGTGATGGGATTGCCAATGCAAATGTGGCTAACAGAGTCAGCTTGTCATCAGAAGCAGTCATCCCAGATGATGGTTGTAGACTAGTCCATGCACAAACATGTGTTTATATTGATCCTTATGGTTCTCAATATGTCAAATACATTGACACTTCCAGATTAAGATTTGTTCATCCTGATCTTCCTGATCACATATGTGAAGCCCTAGATATCAAAAAACTCTCAGATGTTGTTATAGAGGTATATAATCCATCAGAGATCTCTTGCATATGTTGTGTATTTGAGATAAACGCTTAAAAAATAGTCATTTAGGAGAAATTGTGTACTTTTGCAGCAAGTGAGTCACAAGGAGCAATTACAACCTTTGGAATACATTGGATCGGTTTCACTGTCTTCCATCAAAGAGAAAATGCTTTGCAGTTCATTCCAAGGAGCTGTTTGGACTCTCGTCAATAGCATGTCCAAGTATATTCCAGCAACTAGCCATCTAAGTGTGGAAACTACACAAAATGCTATAAAATTAGTTGCAGAAAAATTGCAGTTTGTGAAGCAGCTCTATACCAAGTTTCTTCTCATCCCAGGTCAAATAGATATCACAAAACCTGCCAAACATTTTCTAATCCCAGAGTGGGATTATGAATCTCATCATCAAACTCTTTTTTTCATGGATGGGTCAAAAGCCTGCATTTTGGTGGCTGAGCCCCCAAGTTATATTTCTGTTCTTGATGTCATTTCAATTGTTCTGAGCCAGGTTATAGGTTCTCCTATTCCTTTACCTGTCACATCATTACTTGCCGGCCCTTCAGATTCCGGATCCACTATTCTTGATGTAATGGGACTTCATTCATATAAAAGAGAGCTTGAGCAAAGACATGGAACTAACAGTTTGTTAGGTAAAGAGATATTTCCACAAGATGCTCGCCAAGTGCAGTTTCACCCATTGAGACCGTTTTACAAAGGAGAAATAGTGGCTTGGCATTTTCAAAAAAGGGAGAAGCTGAGATATGGTAGAGTTCCTGAGGATGTTAGTCCGTCAGCTGGTCAGGCGCTATACAGATTAAAGGTGGAAACTAAGCCAGGGGTAACTGAACCGCTTCTGTCTTCACAGGTTTTCTCATTTAAAAATCTTTCTCTGGGAAGTATTAGTTCATCAACAAGCTTGCAAGATGGTGGTCATGCAGTCTATGAAAGTAGTAATCACATTGGGCTTCCAGAAAACTTTGTGCAAGGGGGGGCGAGTTCATCACAGGTTAGATCATCCAGCCTCTATTGTTTCCTTGCCCCTAAAGAAACAACGAATTGGAATATATATATATAAACTGATGGAAAATTGCACTAGCAGGATTTAAAGTTTTTCCCCTATGTTTTTGAAAATTTTAATTTCAGGACATGCTTTAGAACTGTAGTTTTTCCTGTTGCCTTGTTTATATAACTTCTTCCCGATTTTCTTTATTTTTTTTTTTGTAACTGTGCTGCTATAGACTTATAAAGAACTCCAATATGGTCGAGTCTCTGCTGTGGAGCTGGTACAAGCAGTTAGTGAACTTCTTTCTACAGCGGGTATCCATATGGATGTGGAGAAGCAATCGCTGCTCCAAAATGCCATTTCTATCCAGGAACAATTCAAGGAGTCCCAGGCAGCTCTTTTGCTTGAGCAGGTATGTTTGTTGCATGTATTATGGGGTGGTATACCTTCTTTAGTTAGCTCAAGTCTATGTCATGGGAAGAGACCACATTTGGGTGCAAATAATTAAATTGCATTTTCACTCCCTAAACTATGAGGAGTTGGCTATTACTTGAAAACTTAAAAACATGCAATTTCATCCCCCATTATGTACCCAAATCGCAGACAGTATTAGGATTTCTCTATCAAAGGCCCCCATGTGTAACTCAGCTGGATGCTTTTGAAACATTAAATGACCCAAAAGCCCTTTACTTAAATAGAAACAGATAAATGTAAAAGAAGCCTACCTATGGAACAATAAAATTAATTTAAAAATGAAAGAAAGAAGAGCAGCCACTAGTCATGGGGACTGCCCTCCATCCTTTTATTTTTTTTTATCTTGGGTTTGTGGGTGGGGTGGGATGGTTGTTCAACTGGAAAAATCATCATGTCCTCCACATACTTCAATTTAAGTGTGAAATAGAGGTGAAATTTCACATTATGAGAGTCTGATGTAATCATGGGCTGGGAGAGGGGTGGGGTGGCATGGTGTGTGTTGGGGGGTGTGGTTCTTCAACTGGAAAAATATCATGTCCTTGACATCTTCAGTTTGAGTGTGAAATAGAGGTGGAATTTCACGTTATGAGAGTCTAATATTTTCGTCCATGGGTGGATTATCCTGAATAATTAAGTTCTAGAGTTCTTTTTTAAGTTGAAGAGAAGAAGGATGTATGGTTCTATAAGTTGCATAACAGTCACAATATACGCTGCAATATGGGAATCAACAATCTGCTGCAAGGCTATGGCAAAATTGAATGGTTCTTTTTCCAAATTTTATATTGCATCTACCTGCTTAATTTAGTGCAAGTTTGTGGCCCAAAAACTTCCTGCAAGTCATGTTTTTTCTTCTGGCAATTGATTGGTGATTTCATGCAAGTCATGTTGATTTCAGTCCAAATCTTTAAAATGCTTGCATTTATTAGATTTGTATATGCATGTATAACACTTGACTTTTATTGACAGCAGTATCTGACATCCTAATCTCCTCGACTTACTCTGCCATTTTTCTATGTGCCTTGTTGATTAATTCATTTTGTAGTAAGAAAGTACTGTTACTGCAGAAAGTGTAGCTCACTTCTTGTGTGAGATTAAGAAGCCAGTCCACGACTGAACCTCTTCAAACAAATGATGTACACGAAATAAACTAATGAAAAGGATGTTAAGGCTGAAGGCTGCAATTTGTCATCTGTCAATACATTGTAATTTGTTTTAGTGTTTTCAGTTAATAATGGGATGTGGCCATAAGTGATCAGTTTAATTTGATCCCATGACCTATCCTATAAAACCTATGCATTGGTTTATTCCTGCTCATGCTGTGTAAGTAGTCCAACAGGTCTCCTCGGTGTGATTTGACCAAGGAACTCATGTAATTTGTCATAAGATTGTTGGGTTTTAACTACTAAGCCAACCCTTGGAGTTCTTTCACCTCTTTTTCCTGCAGTCGTCCTATATTTTTCTAAGTCTTACCTGGGAATCACCCTAATTTTCTATTCTCAAATTTTAACACATGGAACTTTATTTTTCTCTGTTTCCTCTTGTTTTTTAGTACAAAATAGTAATGTTTCAATGGCATTCTTTGGGTAGAGGAATAGTATATTTATCTCAAATCATTATATAAATTCTTTTGTTTGTGGTATTGTATCACAAAAATTAGTTGAATATTCATTAAAGTTAGGACCAGAAAGATATACTTGCCAAAAGAAGAAAAAATTTGTGGTCATTCCCAGCATTTTGATTTTGGGAATTACGACACTTTATGCTGTTTTGAGATCTTAACAGCCACTGTTTCTCTTCTATTTGTCATCCAATCGATAAGCAGAACTTATGACTTTCTCACACAATTGAGTAAGTGAATTGATCTTTCATATGATTATGGCCCAAAGACAAAGTACATTAGATGAAAGTTTCTTAGATTGCCAAATGGATATATGCATTCTTTAATCGGTTGATATGTGGTTCTTTTTTCTTTTTCTTTTTTTAAATATTTTTTATCTGTTTAGCCTCACATTTGGGGATATGTTCAACTAATAACATGTCAACTACCTTCAGGGGAAGTTGGATAAGGCAACTAAAGAAGCAGATGCCGCGAAGGCAGCTTGGGTCTGTAGGGTCTGCTTGACTGCAGAAGTTGATGTGGCATTTGTGCCTTGTGGTCATGTCCTGTGCCGTAGATGTTCATCTGCAGTTTCCAGGTGCCCCTTCTGCCGACTCCAAGTGACAAAAGCAATGAGGATTTTCCGGCCATAAGTACTTGCTTGGATCATGGGTGATCTTCCAAGTTTTCTTTTTTTTGGAAAGCACCAATCCCTTCAAATTTGAAAATTTCGCTCTTTGGAAAAAAAAAAAAAGAATTGAAAAAAAATAAATAAAAGACCATGCTTTTGCTTGCTAGGAAAATGGCACGAAGGCAGGCATTGAAACTGAAATGTCTAAGAAGAGGAAGGAGGTTAGTTTTCCTTGAAAAAAACAGAGAAGTCACTTTGAAGAATTTCTATGGGCAATTCATAGAGATAACAGCAAGTTCAATCCTCAAGTGTTACTAGCGTGAAGTGGCAGTGTCACTTCATTTCTATTTTCTGATCATTATTGGCCTCCATCTTTCATTCTTAATTTTTTTTTTTTAGGTGTGGAGGTAGTTGTACAGGTACAGGGGCGGACTACCCGCTGTATATATTTTAAGCATATATATATTGCACTGTACTGTAATGTATATAGTGTACCATGAAGATTGTTCATTAGATTAGTTTAGCACAATTCATCAGATTCCGATAGTTTGTTTGTCACACGTGTATTTGTTCTAGTGGTCCACTTGTAATATTTTAGTTATGAGAGAGCCCCTGTCATATAAATTGCAGGGTATCAGCTTGTGGTCGAGATTTTTATTTCACCGTTCTATTGAATCAGAGCAAGCATCACCATGGCTTTCTGTGAATTCTTCGGCAATCTATGATTCTTGATTTCCACATGGTATCAGATCTTCCAGCTGTTTTTTGACCTCAGAGTTTGTGTCTTTGGTTTTGTGATGGATATTCCCGCGATTACGAATCGATTTGTCCAGGAGGAACAAAATTCTTCTAATCCATTATACATTTCCACTTCGGATAGCGCTAGTATGATAATAAGAAATATAATATTCAATGGAGAAAACTTTCTTGCATGGAGTAGGTGTATCAAAATGGGACTAGGTGCGTAATTATAGAAGGAAATATTCCTATACATAATGAAAGTTTACTAAACCTAACTGGGTGGATCAGATATGATTATATGGTGAGATGTTAGATGTTTGAATTCTTATAAAATTTCTAGTATGCTTAGTCATAAATGGAATTATAGTGAGAGGTGAATGAGCAACATTGACAAGGAAATGGCTTGCAATATGACTTCAGCAATTTGAAATAATCCAATCGATCTGTTGGAACATAGTATAATCAACTTAAACATTGTCGGGATGAGCTACAAGCCCTAAATAGTCATCCAACTTGTACTTGTAGGCATAGAGATTACTGTACTTGCGATTTGAAGGATAGAATTATGGATTTTGGATATCAAGGGAAGCTGTTGTCAATTTTTTGTGGTTCTTCGTGAGGATTTTGGATTTATTCAAAGCCAAATAGTTTTTGTAAAACCCTTTCGCATTGTCAATATAGCATTGTGCTCAATGCAACAAGTTGAAAAACAACACAAATTACTTGTAGCACCTTAGTTGATATGGATGCAGTTGCCTTTTACATGAATCAAGGAGAAAGTAAAGTTTACTGTAGACAAGAAGAAAAGAAATAATTTAAATGCTAATAAATTGGTATGCAGACATTGTAAAGGGGAAGTGAAGTTGTTTTTCAATTATTCGTTACCCTGATTAGTAGTTTGACATAATGAATCATGAATTACCAATCTTGAACAAAATAATTTTCACAAGAAAAATATCTTTGGAATAAAAGTTGAATCTGTTTCTTAATCACAGTAAAATTATGACAAAATTGTTTTAATACAAATGATTTCTCTTTCTTGACTCTCTTTCAAATTTTATGTTATAGAAGTATTTGATGGAAACTGTCTCTGTAATCCTAATGAATAGAAAGAAAACTAATTTATATCCTTTTAACTTTTATAAATAAATAGCATAGATTTAATATACTGTTAAGTGTATATATATGTCTCCAAAAAGACTCAATTAAATCATTTAATGTATGCTATTAAGTAATTATATATATATGTATACATATATATAGATATGTATGTATGTATATATGTTCTTTTAGCTTATTTCCTAAATGTAAGCGTGCTTTGAAGACAAAATCATAAGGTTTATCATGCTAAAGCGGATAATACCCTGGTGTATTAAGTTACATTCTAATCATACAAAGTGGCATTGAAGCAGTTTACTAATTAGAAGTAGGGAAGCTAATTGCTACATGTGGTAAAGTGCCATACTACATAAGTATCTCTTAAGCCTGTAAAAGAGTACTTCTAGAGTCCTCGTTGCTTGGACTAATTTTGAACCTATATAATAAAATCGATAAAGACATCATTTTTGTAAGGGAAGATTGTTATATCTCTTAAACAGAAGGTGATGATACTCCAATTGTCGAACGGCCTTTTGATATAACAAGCGTACTTAGTAAAGCTTAAGGTAAGTGATCTCTTGGGAAGCAGTTATATTAAAAACAAAATTGTGAGGTTTATTATGTTAAAGAAAACAATAACTCAGCATGCAGAATTCTTGTTCAACCATTACAATGATAAAGAAAATCGCAATTAAAGTCATAGACAACTCAAAAGGAAGAGGTTATGTTCACATGAGTATTAAAAGTACTCGATGAATGCCTAAAGAACCCTTTCTTCTATATCAAAAAATTCTTTGGCAAGGAGGAAATGAAGATGATGCAATTTGTATTATATAATTTTATAAGTTAAGCTCAAAATTAACTAAAGTATGTTTAGACTAATTGTTTGGATCGGTCCTAGGATCTAAATATTTAGACTTAATTTAGGATGATTTAAAAAATTTTGAATTGGTAGGTCAGGAAAAAGGTTCATTGAATTATCTTGCATAATATTTCCCTTTCTCAATAGGCTTAACTGCTTAAGTATCTAATGAATTTCATTATGTATGATAATATTTTGTTCTTCTCTTATGAGCCTATAGGGTCGATAAACTTTAATTAATCTTATCCATCAATAGTTTGTAACATCTCATGTGATTATTAGTTGCCACTAAGTGAGAGGGGGCATTTAAACCTAGCACCTCCTTATTATCACCTATCATATTATATTGTTAAGATTAGTGTTGTTAAACTCAGGTTGACCTCTGTGGTTCTATTGAGTTCGATTTCAGTTTAACTTCTTATCGAATCCGATTTTCCTTTAAATTTTTTATCCCCTCACATGCCTAAGTCAACTATTAAATCTAAATTTGACGACACTAGTTTAGATTACCTCTCCAAAATCTTCATATATATACAATGTTTACCATATTAACCTTTACAAATATACATGGATGCATGTCGTACACCAAATCACGTTATCAATGTATGAGTGTATCATCACCTTCTACCCCCCATTTACCCAACAATCATTTATAAAGCTTTGCTTGTAATAGAAATGGAACCGCCAGTCCTAATCCTAAATTTATTCCAAAAATATTCCCCTAACTAGGCTAATAGATGTATTTACTCCTTTTAAGGCAAAATATTTTCTAAAAAATAGTTGGGATGAAAATAATTTACAAAATATAGTTATTAAATCGCATTTTAAATTTTAAAAGTGGAATTTAGCTTTTTAACCTAAACTGTTACATGACATAAAGTATAAGTAAAATTACAAAAAAATTTATACTTTTATT
The DNA here is from genome assembly GCA_024138015.1 of Lumnitzera littorea. Lineage (NCBI taxonomy): Eukaryota > Viridiplantae > Streptophyta > Magnoliopsida > Myrtales > Combretaceae > Lumnitzera > Lumnitzera littorea. The sequence goes on along the minus strand of JAMXBB010000005.1, from coordinate 114,425,020 downwards.
ATGCGATTATAAAATTGCAACATCAAAATGTTATTATAAAATCGCAATATGCTTTGCATGTCAAATGCCACATTCTTTTGTTTGCTTCATGTATACATGATCCATGTGGCCGTATTAAAAATACAACCTCTCCTACCAAACACGTCAACATGTGATATAGTAAATTAGAGTTTGAGTTTGCGATTTTAGAGTCACATATCCGACATGTGATTTTTATCATTTCGGGATTTTTTTTGTTATTTTATCGTTTTTATTATACCATATTTATGAGTAAAAAATAAAATGCGATTTAACAAGCTAATTAGTAAATTATTTTTATTGTAACCATTTTTTGGGAAATAATTTTGCCCTATTCCTCCATATATATATATAATTATATTATAATAGTATAGTAAATTAATAATTATAAAAATGGTGATTACATATATGTTGCCGTGGATGTGTGGGCCCCACCAACTGGATTCGAGAAGGGTGAGAAATCGCCCCGCGTAGCCGTTAACACTCACGACTGGATAAGAAAAAAACCTCACCCCAACCAAGAAGAAGAGGAACAAGAAGACGAGTCGTCCAGAACAATGGGCACGACACTTAAGCCATCTCTAACCTCCCTCTTCACTGGCGGTCTCCACCATCGCCGCCACCACCATCAACACCACAGCAACGGCTTCCAGCAGCAGCAGCAGCAACAACAACAGCCACCGTCTCGTTTTTTAACCAAAGCTGAAGACAGTTGTTCAAAGCAGGACTTGAGCATTAAAACCTGCTCGCCATCGGTTAGCCGAAGAGATTTGATTACTAAAACGGCAACAGCTTTGTCTTCAGTTTCCTTAGTAGCATCACCTTTTGTTGGGGGAGTGTCCAGCCAAGTTGCTAGAGCAGACGAGGATGCTCTGTCTGACTGGGAAAGAGTTTATCTTCCTATTGACCCCGGTGTCGTCCTCCTCGATATCGCTTTCGTCCCCGATGACCCAAACCATGGTCTCATTCTTTGTCCTTTATTCGATAAATTTTGATGATTTTGTTTGCATCTTTGGTTTAATGGTTGATCTACGCTTTAAGGGAGAATTTTAATGTGTGCTAGATTGAGGGATGTGTTTTGAAATGATTTCATATTTAGGAAGTTCTTTGATGAGCGGCTACTGAGCATATAATGAAATTTCAGAAACTTGGCTTCTTTTCCAATGAGAATCAGATGATGCATGAAACAAGATGGTACCTGACAAGTTATCTCAATTTCGTTACAAGCTTTGCACTGAGTTTGAGAAATGTATTGATGTTTTTCTTTGAAACTTTGGATTTAGGTACTTCTCTATGTTGATTTTCTAAAATCAAAGGTACATATGCAATATGGCTGGAACATTGGACATGCACACTTAACTTGTCCATTTAGTTTTAGGATTTTCGCTCATGCTGTGCAAATCCATGATTTGGTTTACTGAAGAGGTTTTGCTGTTCAAGGTTTTCTCTTGGGAACTAGACAAACAATTTTAGAGACCAAAGATGGTGGGTCTACTTGGGTTCCAAGGTCGATTCCTTCAGCAGAAGATGAAGATTTCAATTACAGATTCAATTCAATAAGCTTCAAAGGGAAGGAGGGGTGGATTGTCGGAAAGCCTGCAATTCTTTTGCACACTACGAATGCAGGAGAATCCTGGGAGAGAATTCCCTTGAGTGCTCAGCTTCCTGGAGATATGGTGCTGAACCAACTCCTTGTTTTAATTGAAATCAGAAATATGATCTTTGCAAGTTCTTCAGATGACTGTTCATTAGTGTTTGATATGATTTTAGGGTTCTAACCAAGTGGAGTTTATGTTATGAACTCTACAATTCACTGCAGGTTTACATCAAGGCTACTGGAGAAAAGAGTGCAGAGATGGTAACAGACCAGGGTGCTATATACATTACATCAAATAAAGGGTATAACTGGAGAGCTGCTGTTCAAGAGACTGTTTCAGCAACTCTTAACAGGTAAGTTTCAGACCAAATGTTGCTTTGCAAAGAGCTATTGATGCAAGAACTGCCATTTCCTTTCCTTCTGCAACTAAGTTTTACAATAATGATGTATGAATTCTCAAATAGCTGTTACATCAGAGTTCTGCTAACTGTTTGCTGCTGGCAACGCACTTCCACATGAAGCTATTCTGTTAGCTATACTTCATTGTTGATCCAGGGTCATGCTGATAGAAATTTGGATCCACAGCCATCTATTTCAGTACACTTAATGAGTAATTTTATTTTATTTGATAATATACAAGATTTATGATGAAATTTTCTTTGGCTGGATGAACATGAAATGTTAATAGGCTTCTACTTTATATTCTCTGCAAATATAATGCATTTTATGAGGGAATTGTTGTTCAAGAGGGGAGGAAACACTTGTTAGACAATGCACATTGTTTATATTAGTTCAAGTCTTCAAATAAATGGGGTTGCATTCGGAATTCCCTCTTTCCAGTGCAAGTAGACAGGCACGATCTTAATTGAGAAAACTTTGTCATCTCATGTTCTTGCTCAAATATGACCTCACAGACCTTGTAATGTTATTCCCTCTGATATATACTGAAATAGAGACTTCATCAATTTCCTGTCTTGAGAAGGCCAATACTTTTTTTTTCCTTGTCAACATATATATTTACTGGATTAGATGATCATATACCCACAATGGTTCTCTCCACCATTTGTACTCTTTTTTCATTCAACCGCTTTCTCTTACCTCTAGAAACCAAATAAATCTGCCCAGTGATTTGGTTATTGCCTCTGGTCTTTACAGTCAGGAAAGTTATATAGCTCTATTACTTCTGCAGAACAGTTTCTAGTGGCATCAGTGGCGCAAGTTACTACACTGGAACATTTAATACAGTTAATCGGTCTCCTGATGGAAGCTATGTTGCTGTCTCAAGCCGTGGAAACTTCTACCTCACCTGGGAACCAGGACAGGTAGGTCTGCACTTTGTTCTTGATGTATTGATGCAGTTTAATGTATTAAAAGGTGGTTATATGTGCCTCGTATTCGTAAACATTTGATGTTCTTTCCTTTTGAAAGGAAAAAACTCTTCCAACCCATGCTTTGTCAAGCTTGGAAAGATATTTAAGGATAAAAAGTTTGAACATTGTAGCTGTACACTGGATTCAAACTAGGCATCATACCTGTAGTAACTGGCCAACTTTAGGATAAGAAAGAGAATTTCTTAACAATAGTTGTATTAATTATATGGATATAAATGAAGCCTCTATTTGGAATTACAGTTGAAAGTTGTCGTCGGATGTTTCAACATTTTGACAATTATGGTGCCTTGCTACATCTCCATTTTTTTATTACATCATGGTCTGTTGAATATGGAAACTTTTTTGTGATCAATGGAACACTAATATGGTGTCAATTTGCTTAATTTTGAGATCTCCAGCATAAATCTGAGCTTTCAAGTATTTCCCTGTTTCTTGGCAGTAAGATTTTGCCATACAAAGTTTGTCTGGTTTTCTGTTGGGAAACTAATGGAATTTTAGTTGATACAAGGTTCTGAATGTCAGATCACATTTCCACAATAAATAAAGTTCTTGGCCCATTCGCTAGAGATAAGCACTAGTATCTAGGGATCCTATGAAGCATTATTACCTACATATAATACCATGGGTTATCAACAAGATTATAGGCAGGAAGAACTAGACATGGCATAGTATCAGGTCAACATTTTTAGTTGCCAGCAGCATTTGAAGGTAATCTTGGGGAGAAGAGAATTTGTTTGGGGCCCTTAATGAAATGCTAGGTCAACAAGCTAATAATTATAAGAATCTTGTCTATCCTACATAGAAAAGGTTGCATGAGCACATGCTCGCAAGTACCCATGGGACTATGAGCCTTTGTATTTGATTTGTTTGGTTTGCTATGAAATTGTGAATAGATAGAAGCATGTGATTTCTTTTGTTGTAGCTTCATTCTAATTACTACGCGTATAATTAACTCTGTGTATATGACCTTCAGCCATTTTGGCAACCCCACAATAGAGCTGTTGCGAGAAGGATTCAGAATATGGGATGGAGAGCAGATGGAGGTTTATGGCTTCTTGTCCGTGGGGGAGGACTTTATCTCAGCAGAGGCACTGGGGTTAGTATTCAATTGAGTATTCTGATTAATGAGAGTATTGTCATGAGTAAAAATGCAGCCATAGAGCAAAAATATAATTAATGAACTTATTTTTTCCTGTCGTGAAAGTGAGACTTGAATACATCATGGAGCAGTCTACATAGTGAATGTGACTAGATTCTCTCAAAATGAGTTGGCTCATATTAATAAATTTTCTGCTTTTTTAACATATTGGCTTTGTTTCTCGTGTTTATTCTAGTCCCAAACATATATATATTTCTCATTGTAAATCTTCAGGGTTGTCTCTATTTTTCTTCCGTTGATCCGTGGTGCCTAATATAACAGATCACCGAAGAATTTGAAGAAACCCCAGTTCAAAGCCGTGGATTTGGCATTCTGGATGTTGGCTATCGGTCACAGGTAATTTACATTGATACTTTGCAGCAACTAAAGATCTTGTTCATTGTTAGGGAGTATTTGATGATCAATGCCCCTCAAAGTCTGTGCTCCGAAGTGTATGTGTAAATTGGATTCAGCTAGTTAATTCATCTGTAGTAAGTCTGACCTCCCTGCTTTTCTCTATCTTTTTCTGTTGGAGCATCAAGCAACTCAAGCCAGTTTTCCTTGACTGTTAGCTCGCAATGTTGTGTTAATATGATGCAGCATGTCGGTACAGAGCCAAAGTTAACTTTTATCATTAGCATTCTTATCATTGAGGAACTTATCTTGTTTTAAAGATGAATGTACCCTTTTATGAAACTTGAACCTTCTAGATACTGAAATTTGTGCTGGTACCTTCTAGGGCCTAAAACCATTGGCAGGTAAGTAGCAAGTTGAAAGTAGAATGTCTAATGTTGGAAGAAAAGGGAATACTTATGAAAGGGAAAGACCATGAAGCAAATCTCTTGTTGTTATATCCTAGGCTGATCTCTGTGGGAAGTTACAAACTGATGCTGTATATATATGGACACGGCAAGAATCTTGTCAACATAAATAAATAAAGAAATATATATATACATATATATTTCGTGATTTATGTGAATTTGAGGAGATCTTCACAAAAGAGGAAATTGGCTACTGTTTGTGTAAGGGAAGAAATGATATATGCCTAAGAATTGGGCTTTACCGTTGAAGACTATTTGAGGAGTGTATTATCATGCGAATTCTGTTTACCTGACCCGACTTTAATCTCTTTCTATGATTATTATTTTTACTAGCACAATTACTGAATTACCCAAAAAAAGAGTAGAATAACCATGTATCCTGTGCAAAGTTCCAACTAACTAACTACTTTCACAGGAAGAGGCTTGGGCAGCTGGAGGCAGTGGGATCTTGTTGAGAACCACAAATGGTGGAAAGACCTGGACTCGTGATAAAGCAGCTGATAATATCGCTGCAAATCTGTACTCAGTGAAGTAAGCTCCTTCCCAAGAATATCTCATCCATCCCACTCTTCTGCACAGAGCACTCCTAGATATAAATTTTTCTGCTATTTCCATCTTAATAACTGGTATGTCTATAATGGTCCTCCTCTCTATATGTTTTTCAAAAGCCAGTAGCATGGCAGGTGCCAGTGTTTTTTTCATAAGTAGACAATAGACATGCTCTTTGGAGTTAGAATTGTCGGAAAAAGTTACACTACTGTGCCTACAGGTTTATGTTAAAACCTCTTTTTCAAATGTTCTCAGTATGTTTTCTTATTTTTCTTAGGTTCATTGATGATAAAAAGGGGTTTGTACTTGGCAATGACGGGGTGCTACTTCGGTATCTTAGTTAGAGCTGTTGCTTCTCCAGGTAAGTTTTGATGTTTTAATTAAACTTCTTTCCCTTCACAGTTTGAATGCTTCTTGTAACTTTCTCAACCCTATACCCACTCTATCAACATAATATGGTAAAGAAGAGACAACTCACTGATTCAACTAGTACCTGAAGCTGTTAGTGAACTGTTACAGTAAATAGATGGAGCTCACACCAGTATAAGCTGTGGGTTTTACAGTAAATAGATCGCTTACGATGGTTGAATTTGAAACTAGACCGTACCACCTGATATGTCTATTTTCTTTGTGAACTAAAACTCAGGATCCCATGAAAATTGTTGGGCCTCAAGGGCTCTTGGAATAACACCAAGTCTCATAAATCTAAGCAAATAAGGGGCTAGCTTATTTGCCTTTTCGATGAGCTGCCAGTTGAACATGTTTTTGAAGCTTACTACTCCTCTCTCTTTCTCTTGCACCTGTTTCCCCTGAAAATTGGTAAACGTGGCAGTCAATTCGTAACATTCAGTCTTTCTTAGCCTTTAATGGACATAGAAATTGAAGTCAATTGAGGCAAATGAAATATTTAGAAATTATGTATATTTTATGACAGTTTCAACATAAACATTAACAATTACCGCGAGCACCTCCTTCTGCCACCCTCAACCACTGTCCTGAAGCACCAACATAATGTTTAACCATTGTAAAAGTTCTATCTTCCTTGGTAATATTGCCTCCTAGGTTAATGACATTAACGAATTGACAGTCATCAATATAATAGATGTGATATGAAGAAAATCCATGTTTTCTTCCTCTTGTATTTGGTTTTCAATTTACTTTACTATCGATAACTTTGACATTTCTTTTTTTTTTTTTTTTTCATTTTGGGCAGGTCCTCTCGTATCGTGCAATTTTGTAATATAAAGCCTAGAGATTATTACGGATGCCAAATGGACTTAAGAGAATCTCAAGTTGATGGATAGAAAAGTCAAGTCAACATGCCAACAATTAATTACTTCCCTTTTTTTTTTTTTTTTAAATTTTTTCTTTGGAGAAGCCTCCTATGATTCCAAACCAAATCCTGAGAACGTTTATGCCTTTCTCAATTATTGATGTCTGTAATTAGTTTGTTTGAAACATGGCATATTTATTAACAACATCATCATGTGTTTTATAATTACACACCCAATAGCTTTCTTGTAGTTTTTGAAATCTTTTTGATTGACTTTGGCCCTAGGGATGAGGGATCTTTTTGCATATGAAAAGCCATACTTGTTCTATCATTAGTCTTACTGGAATGGGTTTCGAGATGAAGTGGTCTACCTCTTGGTGGGGTGGTGATGTCAAAGGCACGTTTAGTTGAATACGTAGACTTGGCAAACGAAAGTAGCTGAGAATTTTAAAATGAAGAAACCGAAGAAGGATACGTATATCAATTTTTGTACAAGTTTAGTATTTGATAAGTACAGAGTTTAATTGTAAATAACTACGTTTTTAGAGGGTTATATCTAAAAAAAACAAAAAGGGTATCTAGAGAGTATATGTACCAAGTGTATAGGGTATGTAGAAAAACTATTCAACTTTACTCCATCGGAAGCCTGTATTTCCATAGTCATGTGCTAATTTATGAAAAGCATGAGTATTGAGGTTAGATGTATTGGCATTTTGCTTTTAATTTATTTCATTATCGATGTCTTTATCCCTATCCTTTGTTTTTTTTTTTTTTTTTTTGCTATAAACATTTTTGAGATACTAGTAAATTGTATAAATTATTTATAGCTCGGGTTAATGTTAAATTCATTACCTAAACTTTCAATTTCCTACTTAAATTTATATAAAGGATTAATGTTTGAAGAAGTTTAAATAAAAGATTACCATTTCATAAAATGATTTAAATAAAATATCAACGTTTTATAAAATAATTTAAATAATTTTATGAAATCATCTTTATTTAAATTTGTTGAAACGTTGATTCCTCATTTGAATTCATAAAATAATTCAAATAAGAGATCAACATTTCATAAAATAATTTAAATAATTTTATGAAATGACCCTTATTTAAACTCTTCGAAACGTTGATCCCTATTTAAATTCACAAAGTGATTTCAACAAGTAATTAACGTTTTATAAAATAATTTAAATAATTTTATAAAATGACCATTATTTAAATTTTTTGAAATGTTAATCCCTCATTTAAAACTTTCAAATATTGATCATTTCCATTGTAATTTTCTCCAATTATACTATTTAATGTCCATATAGGTGTAGCATTTGCATGCATATGTGGCATCTACATCGTTTTTTCATGCCTACATGGCACTATTTTTTATTAATTGTAATTATATATCAACTATTATTAATTTCATACTAACATGGTATCTATATGGTGCTCACATGGCACCCACATAGCATTATTATCATTTATTATTGGTAAAATATATGGCCTATCATGACATATACTAAGCCCATTCATCTAGCATCCTTTTCCCTTAGCCAATTATTCACTCAACTAACACTCATTCTATATTTCATTATATAATGGGATAAAATTTATGAAATGAGTAACCTGGAACAACAATTATAAATTCATCGTTTCCTTTCTTCATAAAGAAATGTAAAACCAACTTTTCAACTTTCTGTTTTTCTTTACTCACTTACGCAAATTTAAAGATAAGATCTCGAATCAGAAGTACTATATATCCTCTTTTATCGCATAACCACCAAATACTACCATCTACCGGGGAAACACTTGCAAGGTGGACCTTTAGGCTATTTTTTGTACTTAAAAAATATTCTAAGTATTATAAACAACAAGGGAGTCTACTTTGCAAGCATTTTCTACCAAAATAGTGATAGTTGGTGGTTTTTTGTGGTTATGAACCAATAAATGGTGCGAAGTACTTTTTCTTTAAGGTATTACCTTTAGATTTGTATAAGATAGTGATAGTTGGTGGGTTTTGGTGGTTATGGGTTGATAGATGGTGCAGAGTACTTTCTCTTTGAGGTATTACCTTTAAATTTGCTTAAGCAAGTGGAGAGAAATAAAGAGTTGAAAAATTGGTTTTACACTTCCTTATAAAAAAAGGAAATGATACGTTTGTAATTGTTGTCCATGTTGCTTATTTCATAGAATTTATCCTACTTTACACCGAAATATAGAATGGGTATTAATTGAGTGAATAATTAGTTAAGGAAAGAAGATGCTAGATGAGTGGACGTAATATATGTCATGATGAGTCTTATATTTTATTTATAATATATGATAATGATGTTACATGGGTGTCATGTGATGCTATATAGATATCACAATAGCTCGGAATTAATAATAATAATTAATATAATATTATAATAATAATAAATAGTACCATGTAAGCATGAAAATGGCATATGGATTCAACTTGCCATGTGATTGCCATGTAAATGTCACGTCAGTATAGAAATAATAATTATTATTATTGATATACAATAATAAAAAATAGTATTATGAAAATGCCATATAAACACTACATAAGCATACAGATGTCACATCGACACTTATATAGATATAGATAGTATACTAATCATTAAACTAGGTAGCAAATTAACTATTCAATGTTTAGATAATAAATTATGAATTTAAGTAAAATTTAGATATTGAATTTGATATTAACCTTGTAGATGTAAACAAATATTGTAGTTTAAAACTTAACTGAGTGCTGCTCGGCCGAAACTACAATTCAATTTTAAATGTCAAATAGTGTAATTTTTCCCTAGAAAAGAAAAATCATCATACGTCGACATCGTACTTGTTGAAACATTTTTATAACAAGGAAAAAGTGTCAAAATTCATGACAAATCAAGCTTCCATCTCCCAAACAAGTGGAAAAAATAAACGGTGGATTTCAACGATCCAGGAGCCTAAACTGGCCGACACCTAAAGCAACTTCCCAAACATTTCCACACTCACACTTGTATCGTATTATTGCCAGCTTTGGGCGTCGAAACTCAGCCTCTAATCCCTATTCCCCACTATACACCCGGTCCCAGCCCCCTTTCTTTTTGTTTTATCTTTTTCCCCCTTTCTATATCATGAAACTCGATGGAGAAAGAGAAATCAAAATTCACCCATCCCAGTATTTGTATACTTAGGTTGGCCATCTTTTTCTTTATTTATTTATTTTATTTTCCTTTTACAAATATTTATTTTGTGAATTAACAGTCTGTTTACTTTACTGAATAGAATAAAAAGGAAATATAATAGCAATTGCCATGAAATAAAATAAAAGTCTGATATGATGTGAATAAATATTACAGTATTTATTGGAGTGTAATAAAATTAATAATATATTATTCACTTGACATAATTGAATTGGTAATTAACAATGAATAAAAAGTAATATATCCAAAATAACCTTCTTTTTATTAAATAATAAAATAAAAAACAAACAAAAGAAACAGAACTTTAGCCGATTACTATGATAGAAACTTGGTGATAGCAAATATCACCAGTACGATTCTTAGTGGAACTCCTGGTGGTCTAATGGCCGTTGATGGTGGTAGTCTTGCAATAAAACCCCATTTGACGTAGTCATCGAGAATCCTTCGATATTCAAGTTAGCAAAGAGAGTATTTGAAGTTAAGAGTATGTAGGAAAGTTGAGTGAGGAGAGTTCCAAGAAGGTACCCTTTCCCAGTGCCTTTCTTCCTATCTATAGGTAAGGGAACTAATTTGCTTGACCACGTGGCACGAGGGGATTAGTTGGGATGAAATCCAAAGAGGTGGCATTGTTAGTAAAAAAAAAAGGACTTCCACCTTCCTACCCGTTAATAAAGGCTTAGGGAATGAGCCTGTCACATCAACATAAGAAGCCACCATTGTCTAGTGGCTAGACTTCCAGGTTGTATGTCAAGAAATCACTCAACATTTAATGAAAAGGGAGAAAAAGATAGGGAAGTTGATGAGCTTAATCGTGTCAAGATGCGTACCCCTCAAGGGCCACTTTAAGCGAGGGCATACTCCTTCTTGGTGGTCAAAAGATGGAACATTAGACCTCCAAGGGCTTCTTAAATACTTAAGAGTTAGCCTAGGAGTGTCCAAGGTCTTAGGTCCTCTTGAGGGGCTCACAAGCTCTCCAATCATTCGAACCTTAAGGTAAGCTCAGGTGGTAGTAAGTGTTCAAGAACCATCTAATGTCTTCACCCATGCTCCAAGCTTAATGCGCAATGTTGGTGCATATATCTAAGCTAAGCTACAACTTGGTGGGAGAAGTCATCTGGCAAAGGTTAGGGTGGCTTCTGAATGGGCTAGTCAAGCTTGGTAATGGGCTTAGGTTTTATGAGCTTTAGGCCAAAATGTGACTATTAATAAAACCTAACCTAATCAAAGAAGAAATCTAAAAGCTATTAAATCAAACGTAATTATGGTTTTGGTTCAATCGAACGTACTGTGTAATCAAACCTTAGCCCAAGTGTTTTGGGGATTTTGGTTCGAAGGTTTGATGAGTAGAAAGAAGACATCATTCAAGTGGTTCTAAGGGTTTTATTTTGTTTTAGAATCACTTGTTGTTGGGGAAAGAGAGAGAGAGATGACTCGGGTAAGGAAGAAGAGCTGAACCGAAGAAGAAGAACTAAACTAAGTCGAAGAAGAATAAAAGAATTGGACTGAGTTGAAGAAGAAGACCTAGATTATTGAAGAAGAAGTAGAGTCGATTCATGATTTAGATTTTGAGGGTATTATGGTAATATTTTAATTTGTGTGAGGTTATTTTGAGAAGAAACATTAAAATGAGAACTCAAAATTCCCATTGGTGGAGCCAAAGAATGCCAATTCATGATTTTTAGGATTTAGATTTTCCTAAGCAAATGTGTTTCCACTGTTGTTAGAATTTTTTAAAAGGTAACTAAACAAAATGAACAATTTAATCAAGAAATAAAGAAGGAATTGAATCATTCCTCTCAAAGTAATATACCGTAAAAGAAAAGTAATGAAATAGTAAAACTACTATGAAAAATAATTTATTAGGAGGCAAGTGTGATTATTTATAATATCTAATGATAGATAGGTGCATAGTGATATCAAACTAATCGACTTTTATCCTTTACATAAGAAAAACTTTTATAAATTATCATAAAAATCATAACGTATGATATTTTAATTTGTATTTGTTTATAATAACATGCTCATATGAATTGATGAGTAGCATATAAGCATCAATAAAATTTTAACACGTAAAAATATAATTAATACATTTTCAAAATGTAAATATCTTTATTAATACATATTAAAATTTTATTAATATTTATACGTTATCTATCAATTTATATAACATATTAATACTATTAAATCTATTTTCTTGTAATAATATTTACTATGTGAGTCCAATATTGACAAATGCTAAATCAAAACTTTGATTTCAGCAATCATGTTTTATCATTACATGGTGTTATTTCGTGGTTGTTTAAACGAGTGACTTACTAAAGTAGACTGGCTCTTTTCATTAATTACGACGTTAACCTGGATTGAGTTGTTTGAATACTTATTGAATGGGAATTTAAATTTAATTATTAAGATATTTTATATGTTGTAAGAATAAATTATGAAATTTTAAAAGTGGGACCCATCTTAAATGAAAATTCAAATACTTACTTCCGAGGTGGAAGAAGTGAATAAATACAAAAACACTCTTGAGTCTTAACACGAGTTTACATAACACGGATAACGTGCAACGTTACCTGCACAAACGACAGAGGCGGTTGTCCTTCCTTCCGCGTGTCCGGAAAAGGACTAGGCTAGGTTTATGCTTCCTCGTGAGTATATCTACCCCGTCGGTCGGTGTATTGCTAAGAGCATCCTCGTCCATAAAAATTTCATTTAAAATTTTTTAATACAATATTAATAATTTAATTAACCTTTTCTTAAAGTATCTTTCCACTTTATTTATAAAATTCTTAAATAAAAATCCTTATCATTTATTTATAGTATTTACAATATCCACAATATAAATTTTTAATAAAAATAACACTTAAAAAAAAAAAAGAACACCTTTTTAAGGTCTTCTAAAAAGTATAAAAACTTAACTCTAACGGTGAAAGACCTCACGTGAACTCTTTCACCTCTTGGAACTCATGTTAAGGAGCATTAATGGGATGCTCTAACAAAAAAATAATAATAAATAAAAATAAAAAGAGGAGTCAAGAAGAATGAGAGCAATAACTCCATGTAATGTTATCTATTCGTATCTTGTTCGATTGAATAGAGGTGAGTATTTGGAGAATATAGGGTAAGTTCCATGTATAGATTTTTACTATTATCCATAAGATGAGTATGGACATAAAGCATTCCTACTCTATAGCCTTTACCTTCTCAGGAATTGTATTCTTATGTCACATTAAATATGTGAGAATGCATCAGGAAAAAATCGTGATTCAAAATTTGCATTTAGAAGGCAGAATTACAATTTCATAAAATTAGCGATTTCGGTTTCAAAGGGGAGTCATGATTCCATCTATCCTACCCTTATGACTACTGAGCGCAAAAATTATTGTTGTTAATTAAATAACCTTTAATCTAATTATGATATCCAATAATTAAGCACATTTTTTGACAAATAGTACTATGTAGAGATTATATTCCATACATATCTAAACACAAGAATAGAATTAGGAACAAACTTATGATTGCGGTCTTAATTCCATTCCTTTCCTTCTTATTAGTAATTCATTCTATTCCAAACCATTTTCTCATGTGAAATATGATTAAAGTATGAAGGGTATAGGTTTTAGGATACCTTGTATTAACTTTATAAAAAATTATTGAATAGTTTTAACAAATGATAATAATATCATATTTTTCGATCAATAAATATTTTAATTAAAAAAAGAAGTGAAGCCCAAAAGTTAATAATCCTAAAAGACTAGACTAATATTACCTCTCTCATTTTATGTTTTCAATTTTTTCTCTTACTTTTTTTCTCATTTACCTCTCTAACGTTGCACTTTCTATTCTTTCTTCTTGTTATTTCCCATTCGTTAAATTGTTAGATCACATAAATTTGAAATAACAAAAGGCAATTTTTTTTTTCTTTTAATATTACAAATTTTGTTATAAGTTCCATAGGTTTAACATATAAAGAACCCTTAGTATCACATATAGATAAGGACATAACTGAATAGATCATTTTAGAGTACCCGATGTCCTAAAAATCTTATAGGATACTACTTAATAAGGTTTTGAAACAGGTTTTCGAATATAGCTAAAGATATATTACGGTTTTGGGATAGATTATGAGATTTAAAAAAAAAAATCTGATGAGAAACCCATTATCTCGATAAAAAATAATAAATTAATAATATCATATTAACTAAAATTTCTAATATTTGAAATATTAAATAGATAAAAACGGGAATGATAACTACTTTAATCACATTTATTATTTTCTATTACTATTAAGAATATGTATCTATATGAGATTTTTTTTTTTTTTTTGGTTAAGAAAAGGTGGTTGTGTATTTATTATATCGTAGAGAGGAATGGTTAAGCAAATAACAAATTTGATATAAACATTGACCATATACTTAAAACATATAAAAAAATCAAGATGAAACCTATATAGATCATTAAACTTATGTTATACTACTAGGTACTCTACATGACAAGATACAGGATAAAGAGGGTACAATAAATGGATTTCTCAATATTCGTTGTGTTACCCATATTCTATAAATAATGCAAACCAATTTCTCACATAATGATAAATGAAAAAAAAAATCATTTAGCAAAATATATATGTATGTAAAAACGAGTCTGGTGAATAGGAAGTGAGTACTCTATTAGAGTAGCAAGGCATATTCGGGGTATAAGGTTAAAAACCTATAGGGTTTTGGGACCAATTTAGGAACCGTGTTAATGTGGTGGGATGAGTTCTGAGTTTATGTAACCTGTTCAAAACCTACTTTGTTTACATCTCTACATATAAATTACTTTTTTGAGATTATATAAATTTCAAATTTATACAAAAAAAAATAAAATCTACAAGTTCTATAGAGTATTTTATATCCTATAAGGTTTATAAAATACAGGTTATGATGGTTGCAGATGCTATAGGGTAGATTTCATTCCAAAATTTGAAGACATACATCTTACAATATAGGGTATAAATAAAACCTTATATCTTATTTATCTCATACTTATTCATCCTTAAAATCAAGTATGGCTTGTCTAAAATAATAAACTCGAAAGTCTCTATCCCAAGGAATATTAATCTAAAAAGTTGATTATTTATGATAAATTATTGTGAGGTCCTGGCAGAGTAAATGATGAATTATTATAAGTTGAACGAGGATAGTTAAGTAAATTAATCTAATGGTGAAATTCATTGAAAATTTTGCAATATTCTCCACAATGTTAATACTTTATTAAATTTTAGAAACGAATATGACTAGATTTTCAAATAATAAGTGAAAGTATATTAATGGAAATGAAAATGAGCTCATGGTAAAAATCAATATTGTAAGATTCAATTAGATAGTTAATCCAGATATATAAGAAGGTTAAAAATTAAATAGATGGAATAGGTTCAACTGCAGTTCAATTAGGGTTAAACTAGGATTAGACCGAACCGATTTTATAATCAAGTTAGATCAAATCAATTGAATTATAGGAATCAAGCCAAATTCGACAACACTGGTAAAAACCTTAAAGTTTAAATTTACCCTTAAAACAATCACATCTCAATATGCCATCATATCCAATTCGAATTTGAATTCTCACCATTTTAATTTTAATTTTCTTGACTTTTATTAATTTTAAAATCAATGATCGTAAACACCTAGAATCTTGAACTCCTTCGTATCATTATTACACTACCATCTCCTTTCTTACTACCTGATAGCATTTAAAAAAATAATTAATAAAAAATAAAGAAAGGAAAATGGAGAGATTGAATATCCATCCATTTTAGAATAATTGTGTTTTCAATTCTAGCTGATTCCGCACATATATAAGAGGGAAACTGATAAAACCTTTGCTGCTAAATATTTTAGTTTTCTCCTATAAAAAATAAAAATAAATAAACAATCCGTTGTACCTAATATGCATTCTTATACTGGTGGATGCCACATGGCGAGCAATTTCTGCATTCTTATGAAACTTCCACGCAATCAAAACATATCTCGAGCTGCAGAATTATTGCAAATGTAATATAAGAATATCCGAGTGAAATCTGAACATTCATAAATTTTACATATCGAATATCAATTTAGAAGGTTAAGATAGAGAATGCTAAATCAACATTAAATAGAGACTTCTAGGTTTGTTAATTGAAAACGTTTATTAATCATCTATTAGGTATAGACTACTTATAAATTAAGGCATTGTAAATGATATCAAAGTTGACTCTTATCAATAGGTGACGATTTGCAAACAAGCCAACAAGGAATGCACTCAAAAAGATTTGGCAAAAAGTGCTTAGAAGAAAAATTTTATGTTTGGGGGATGATGAAAGCGTATTTCCAAAACGTAACTTCCTCTTTTTCTTTTTCTTTTTTTTTTTTTTTTTTGCAATTCAAGAAGAAGGCATTTTCTTAAAGTGCGCCTTCTCCCTTCTTCTTTAATATTTTAAAGAAGAAAGTGCGCTTCAAGAAAGCACCTTCTTCTTAATCACCTACTAAAAAACAACTAGCATGTGTAGTAAGCATCCATAAATGCATACCAAAAACACTAATAGTATACAAGTAAAAACAAAATAAATGCAGACTAAAAACTAATATCCCACTTCAATCTCATATAAACAACTCCAAACTCCACTACATTTAGCCCAAATCAACAGTTTTCTTACCATTAACCACCTACATATCCAACCATAAAAAGTTAATTAAAAGTTGAAATCAAATGTTTAAGTGCAAGACAACTAGAGCATGCAAAGAAATAGGAAGAAGCGTTCTTATTTGAAAATGTACATAACTAGAAATGTTAAGCCTAGGAGTTCATACAAAACAAAATAATGTATAGGGCTAGTCCCTTCTTCTCCCACTCTTAGTGAAGACATAAGTTACTCAAGAAGCTAACCCCTACTTAGATCAGCTTTCATCGCCAATAGCTGGAGCTTATGACTCTTGTGTCTAAATGTGCTCATGGGGTGGCTCTATAAACAGAGGTAGAGCTACTATTGGAACCTAAGATAAACTCTTACCTTAAGAACTTATAGGTCACCTCCTTCTCTTATGTAGAGCTCGTGGTGTACAAGGCAAATCAAGCTGCATCTATACAAGAGGGGTCTCAATGGAGCTTAATGGAGGGTCTGATATGGTCTATGCATCAGGCTACTAAATGGCTACAGGGGCATCAAATGGACTTGCAGTCTCAAAATCTAGTTAACCTCATCCTTACTATCCTATAAAGCCCCTCATTCTCATCCATCCACTTTGCTTAGGTGGATCTAGAAAGTTGTAATCTGGCTCATTCAAGTCTTAATGCTCTTAAACCTACACTTCCACCAGATGAAGTGGGCATAATGTAATGGAAATGTGTTCCTACAACAGTTGCATATCCCGATGGACATCGACCTGAGTAGTGATATAATCGGCTTGGTCCATTAATATCCAAATCTACCTAAACTCATCAATTTGTAAAATGAAGGAGCATTAGCACAAGTTAAGTATAAGTCTACGAATCACAAACAGTAGGTTACATACTTATACTTATCAATCTTCCTAGCAAAGCTCCATCATGACAGATGTAACGGCATGTAATTGTCCTATACCACTGTCTATATCCGCACTTAGCACCTATAAGACCCTCTATATATAGTACTCAAGCATATCTATCGTTCCAAATACCAATATAGCCTGCATGGTAGCTAATCCAATTGACATCAATACGACCCCTCAAGTCGATGCGATGTACTTACTCTGCCTCATCCATGTTGCACTTTGGGGGAACCCCTAAACTGGCGCACCACCCGCTCCATATGATGCCACTTAATAATGTAGAAGTATATTAGGGGCACCTGAGCTATCCATACATCTCTGCCACTACTGCAATACCTAAGTATGATTTGAAGGAGGTCATCAATGTAGGGCTAACGGATGACCTGCATCTACATGTAAGCAATGCCAACTAATGCACAACATATATAGAATGAAAAAGTAGAAATTGATTTCACTATGCATACCTGAACTAGACTCTGTCGATCAAAGGCATCTCAATATGCTCTCATCACATGTGTAGGGTGTTGTATGGTATCCCGCTCCATACTCCATCAAGCTGCTAAAGGTCTCATACCATCAACTACCATGCTATACCAACTAGGGGGGGCAATATATCAAAACCAATCCCAAGCTCACACTTGAAAGAGGATGATTACCTCTCTCATCTAATGAGTTATGTCCCTAAAAGCTAAGCACAACTACCTATACAATCAAACAAGGCATACTAACCCCTAGCTGTACCATCTACTCGTTTAAAGTCATTTAACAACGAAAGAAGCATGAGATGTATCATGTTTCCTGACTTATCTATAAAGACATACCTTCCCAAGATCTACAAGATATATGCCCTAGCATGTCTCTTTACCTAATCCTCATCAGCCCCATAAGGTAGAAACTGAAATTTCTTTCCAACTACGTCAACTTAACACGTCTTTCCCTACCCTCTTTGCCCTCGAGCATAATATCAAGATACCTCATGGATATCAAGATACCAATAATTAGCATGCCATTGACTCGAAGGCTAAACTGAACCTCGACATCCTTAAAGGTACCAATGTGCTCCCCATGTACCATGTGAAACGTATGCATCTCCTATCTCCACCACTCAATGAGTGCAATGATCAAGTGAAGGTCTAACTAAATATATGGAAAATGACTCACCATTGTGAATCTCACCTCCTCTAAGTATGGCTCTATGTGAGGGTCGAGCTCAATCTTATTCACATCTTGACTACAATGTAACTCTCACTCACGACATCGCGTAACAAGTGCCTCGGTCGATGCAAAAAAGAACCACAACTAACCCTTATAAACTAATGATGAAAGTACAATTAAAAGTTGTCATAAGGAAAACAAGTCGTTAATGGCCTTACATGTCCTGCTTAAACCCATTGCAACCTGCACCTGTCCTGCATGCTAAGAACCAATCTGTCAATGGGTCCAAGCTCTATCTAGCCTACAAAAAATGAAACATAACCAAGTTAGAATTTACTACCATAAGAAACGCATAACATAGCAATAACAACCGAGCAATAGCATGACATGAATATCAATACTATTCATATGCGATGAATTACCCTCTAGATTCCTATGTAGACAAGTTTTCCTATTGTGTCCTTCTCTCCTGCACAAGGCGCATATTGTTCTATCTGGACGTCTTCTCATGTCCATCTTCATGCGAAACGGTTTTGTGTAGGAATTGTCCTTTTTACGCTTGAACCACAGATTCAAACGGAATTTCTAGAGATGTAGAATAACCAGCCATATCGACTCATCTCTGATCGGGAAGAAATGTGCTCTGTAACATTGCACCTGATAGATAGACCTATACCAATCCCCGATCGAGGACATAACATTGAACCACTCGAATCTGGCTGCAACTATTACATATGAGCAAGGGATCTTATATATCCGCCATTTGTTGCAAGTGTTCGTATAGTTGTTAAAGTTGACCGTTTGCACATGACCATCTCCATTCATCCTGTTGCCTATATGATTGCTACTCATTACAACCTTGTACATCGTGTTATATCTGCTGAACTACGCCACATGATGTGAACTTGCTCGACTCATCCACTCTTCCAACATATCTACGACATATTTCATGTAGGGTCGATTTCCAATGACCTACTCTAATGCCTTGCCGTATCTCTTATCCTAAGACAGTACACAATTGTAAAAGATCTTCCTTACTAGTGATGTAACTAGTAATCCCCAGGCATGTATTAAAACCCCATTATAAGCTTCAACCAGGTACAATATCATGTATCCAAATCGATAGCCCTCATCATGAGCAAGTATCTATTAGTCTACAAGTAAAGGGCGAAACTAATCCAGGGCATCAAGCTTGAGACTCAAGATCTTCTCCATACACTTCTCAAACTTCTAGAGCTGAGCTTGCATTACACCAAAAGTGGTCCACTTCTTGTACTGTTGGTTCTCGTATGCCTTGTTGAAATTGCTTACAATATGGTATATACACCAATGCCAAACTATGAATTGGGGTTTCCATCCACTTTCATCCCTCCCTAAAACTGACTGAATACTTGTCTCTTTGTTTTTTAGAAGAATGAAATCACACATTCACATTAATGTGCACTACATAACTCTCTATTCCCATTGTAACATTTTGGCAAACACTTTACGTACGATAAGTAACATGCTTAAATTTCAACTCCATAACAACTAATATGTGTCTCAATGTGTAATTTAGAAACAAATTAGCTGACTATGAGTTTCAAAGTTGACAATTACACATAAAAATAAGATCAAAACATGGAAATCACAAATTCACATATACATGAAACCTATGAGTTTTAAAGTTGAACGATTACACATAAAAATAAGATCAAAACATGGAAATCACAAATTCACATATACATGAAATCTTAGCATAGAATTTGTCTGATTTGTATGGAAATGAATGATTTGTGTAATAAAAGGAATTAGATGGAGTTTAGGGTTATTTACTTGAGATTCTGGGTGAAGAAATTGTAAAAAAATGAGTGAAATATGCTAGATTTGAGGAAGAATGCATGTAGAAGCTAACAAAGAATTAGACTATTTTTTTTTTTTTAGAGAAAGGATTGTGTTTGATAAAAATGTCGAGGGAAGAGGTTATATTTTGGATACAGTGAAAGCGGGAAAGCGACTTCTTAAATTGCAAAAAGAAAAATGAAGGCCCTTTTCTCAAAAGCGCCTTCACTACCCCCTAAACGTAATATTTTTCTCTTAAGCACCTTTCTTCTTCAGATACGTTCCTCACGAGCCAATATAGAAGTCAATAGGTATGTTTCAATGTCGCTTAGAGATGAGGTTTAATTTTATAAGAAGGTAGGAAATGTCACTATAGTATGAATTAATCAAGCTGTACCCTTAATGATGCATCTCTAGGGGCATACACATAGAGGCTACACCACAATGTACAAGAATGAAAAGAAAACAAAGGGGTTAAGCAAAGTTTAAGTAGTTACTAGCTAGATATGACACACCAATTCACCTTAGCCAACTTAATCTTCACTTAATATGATACATAAGCAAGGATTAAGGTTACTCACAACTAACTCTTGCTAATGGAGCTAAATAAAAGTTAGGAAAGTTAGAGAACACGAAGGTTACTCTGCAAAGGAAATTTCGTGATTCAATATCAAAGTATGATGTCTGCGTACAAGCAAGTGAGTTATTTATATGACCTTAACTAGGATTACAAGAGATAAGAAAAAGACAAAAAGGATAAGATACAAAAGATTCGTTAAATATACTAAAAAGGGAAAAAATGACAAATGGTATATTATCTAAAAAAGAAAGAATCCTCTTGAAATTTTATGCTAGAAAACACGTATCAAGTGGTAACTAACAATCTAAAATGTAGCTGGTCCTACCAATGTAAGTTCTCAGGCAACACAACACTTGTAGAATTTAGCTTGAAAGAGTTTGAAGAAGGTTTAGGAATTAGTTCGACTTGATCTAGGTTAGGTCGAAGCTTGGGCGTTCAAAGTTATCTAAAGCCTCTTCTATTAGGGTGGTTGGGCAACTCAACTCAAATAGATGTCTAGTGCTCGATAGCCTAAAAGCTATGTAATCTCAATTAAAGTTCGACACTCAGGTTGGCAAAAAAGTAAGAGACTGAGATCAATGAAGAAATCTTCATCCTTGAAGGGTCCTCGAGTTACCATACGTCGGGTAAATCCTTACAATCCTTTAGCTCGACTAGCTCGACTTTATGTTACTGGTCTGAGGAGTTTATTCCTATCACTTAAAAAAGAGGAAGAATTGTAACTAGGTTAGTTTTACGTATTAGCTTAGAGCATGTTTATCAATTGGGTACTTAGGGAGTTGCTTAAGGTGTTACATCAACACTTTAAACAACTCCACTTCTAAGCAACTCAACTTTATTAAGGAGAACTTCACTAAAATTACTTACTAATTTTTAAATCTTATACAATTTCTATATTATCATTATTTTTTAAATCAAATATATATAATATAATATTTTATTATTAATATATATTATATTAATAATATTTAATTCATTTTTGCTAAAAAGAAGAAAGAAAAAAGGAAAAAATAGATTAGCAATGGAAAAAGCAAAGCCAATTTTTGCCCTATCAAAAGCAAAGCAAATGTCCCATCTAACTTTTGTTAGAAAAAAGTTAAGAGAGAGAAAGCCAAGTATTCATACTTAGCTAAGTATTTTTTATGTAGGAAGTGCCCTTAAATGTTTAGCAAATATATAAAGGGTATGTGGGTGCTTGGCTTGGGAAATTTTGCTAAACACCGCTGATGAACATATCCTTAACTGTTGAGCCTAATTTTTTTCTGATTTTTTAAATTAGTTTTCTTTAAATCGATTAATATTAAACCCTACCCATTTAATACCGATCCTTGACTAAGGTTTAAAAAAACTAATTCTTTTATATTTTGAAAAGGTTTTAGAGTTATCACCCCACCAAAGTCAAGAAAAAAAGTTAAATTATAACCAATTGGGTAGATTTGTTATAATTTAGTTATTAATCTTTTCAATAAAACCAATTTTATAAACAGTTTTAAGAACCAGAAAAACGAGTCCGGAGGTTAAGTTTTTTAAATCCTTACAAGTACCATCAACTTTCTAAAATTAGATTTAATCCTAAAAGTCACTTTTCGAAAACCATCCTATAAGCTGAAATTCGATCATTAACTAACGAATTGGATCTTATTAAATTGGATAAACTTAAACTAAATTGGAATAAATCTAAATTTTTTTTCATTTTTTACCAAATTGATTAACTAATAGTAGAAAAACTAATTTTTCATTTTTACTATCGCTTCAGAAGTACCTACATACCTACTATTCGAGATCAGACGTACGTAATTCTTTTAATGAAAATTTTAAGTAAATGAGTTGATTTTAAACTTAAAAGGAAAATCGAATTTACATTTTAAATAAGTTCAGGTTTTATTGAACAATGTCCAAACGACCCTAAATTGGGGTTTATTTTTGGAAAATTCTAAAAATTTTCTAATTTTGAAAAGGTCCATTTATTTATTTATTTATTTGAAACTAATTTTTCTAAGTGATTAAATAACTTTGTCATTTATTTGCTTTTTCTTATTATTTTCTATTTTATTATTATTCTAATTATTTATTACTATCTTGATTAAAACCTAAACTTTCCTTTCCCTTGTTTTTTGTTTTTCTTCCTTCTCTTTTTTCTTTTTTTCTTTTCTTTTTTTTTTTATTTCAATTACATTTACAAATACATGAGTGCATAAATGAATAAATAAGTAATAATAAATTACAAAATAATCGAAAAAGCCGAACCAAGGACGGACGCAAGTTGGATCAACCTCGTTTAGGTTTGGTCAAGGTTGACTCGAACAGGTCAGGTCAGACTTGTTCGAGTCAGACTTGTTCACTTTGATCAGTTGGCGAGATAGGTAGCTAAGCTTGAGTGGAATGTCGATTCTGGGGTTCTTAGATGTGAAGAATTTGATGGTGGTGGTGGTTTTCATCGAAAATTGCTATAGAAGATGATGTTCCTAGAGAGAGAAAGAGAGAAAGAGAGAAATTCATATTAAAGAGAGAAAGTGTAGTGTGTATGCACTTTGAATAAATTCTTATGATTGTGTGTATATGTTGGGAATAAAGAAAGAACTCCTGTTTATACTGTAGGCATGAGGATAAAGCTTGGAATGTTGAAGAAACTGAATTAAATTGGCAAATTTCATTAATGGGTTTTGACTCGAAAAATGAATTTTTTTCTGTTTTAGAGCTCGATTTTAACTATGTAAACAACTAAATTTGGACGGGTTTTAAGATAAATTCAAAAATAGGTTATACATACTATACGATTTCACTATTAATTTGGTGAAATTATGTAATAAAAATGGTCAAAAAATGACCTAAAATGGCCTAACCAAGAGGGAAAAGAAGTTGGAAATCAAGGGAAAAAAAAACGAAGAAGAAGGTTGGGGGTGCAACCATGTACAGGGCATGTACCACACACCCCTACTACACGCGTACGATTTAAAAAACTGGGGTACGCTTAATTTCAATCCAAATCAAGGGCTTGGGCCCTATTCAGTAGCTTGTACGAACCAAGTTTTAAAACTTAGTCCGTTTCATTCCTTCCATTTTTTAAAAAAATAAAAAAAAATGATTAAATAATAATTTAAATTTTTTTTACCTTTTTTGTACTTTTTGTCCAAGCTTTTTGTTTTTTTGTATATTTTCTCTCTTTTTTGTATTTTTACTAAATTTCTTATTTTTTTGTAAATTTTCTACTTCTTTTTTTTTTTCTATATTTCCTAAATTAGGACTCTTTACCCTATTCTAATATAAAATAAAATAAAAAATAAACAAGAATATGAGTAACAAAGTTAAATGTTCTAGATGAGAATGTAAGCTTAGAACAGTTTTGGATAAAACAAGAAGAGAAGTCTGGCTCGTCATCTAGAATATGAGTAAATATATGATGGAAAAGAATAGTTGAGCATTGCACTACTATACTAAGGAGAGGAAACTCCTATCTAGAAACAAAGTTAAATGTTCCGTGTTTTCGTCGAATCACCTAAATTCTACCTAATATACCTAATGAATAAGTAGTTATTGTTGACAAGAAAAGGCTCGTGTGTGTTAAACTTAAAAGAATAGCTACTAAAGGAAGGACATCGCTATAAAGAGCAATTGCATCACAAGTTAGTTTGTTGTAAGATCTACTTAAATCTTTTCTAAATTTACTTAAGTGGGTTATCCCACCATTGGGAAACTTAATAAGAGGTGATATCGAAGGATAGTGAGAGGGGGGAGGACTAGAGGGAGCTTGAAGTCCTCTCACAAATGATCTTGAATGGAGTCTAACAATAGGTAAAGAAGGTTACCAATGTTTAAGTATGGGTGGTAGCAACAACTCAACCCCATGACAATAGTGTCTAAATTTAGGCAAGAGAGAATGTCACAATTCAAGTTGAGAGCCATTTATAAGGGATGAACTCAAGCATGTTATGTAGCAAATGGCATCAGCAGGTTAGTTTACTCTAGCATATGTTTTCTCTAAGGTATGTTCTTTTCCGAATGCGATTTGCGTAAGCCTTGTATTTTCATGTTAGGTATCGAGCAAGTAATTTAGGATATTGGTGAAACTAACCCAATTAAGTTAGAAATTTAGAAGTATATTTGAAACATTAGTCAATGAGACCCCATGGACTTGATCTCGAAAATATAATAATAAATAATTATATAGCTAAAATAAAAGGATTTTACTATACTATTTAATAATCAACAAAAACGTATAACATGTGTCAATCGTTACCAAATTTTTAGAGATAAATTATATATGTAACGATATTATTAAATGGCATAGTATAACATATAGAATCTGTGTATGTATGTTAGTGTAATCTTTACTTGTAAATATATACCTATAATTAGCTAAAATACCCGAAAATTCATAAATTAAGCTAAAATACACTAATGAAATAACAAAAAATTAAAAAATAATAATAATTATACAAGATAGCCGGGATTAACTTAGATGAGGCATGAAGGCAATCAAAGATAGCTATTGGTGTTTGACATAACAACATGACACCTAAAGGAAGAGTATAAAAGGGTGAATTTTACATAGGAAGAGAGAGAAAAACCATGATTCACCATCAAGATGCTCTAGAAAAATTCAAGAACCTTACCACAAGTTTGTCCATGCAAAGGAGTCTAGGAAAAATAAAAGGAGGTGATGAAGTTAATTGGTAAAATTTAGGAAAAACTATGGAAAATTGGTTTAAATTTGAGTTATGTGGCGTTCGTGGATACAAGCAAGAGTTGGAAGTCAACCAATGCCACCACTTAAAGGAGGAGCTACCACTTGGACTGGCCATTGGTAGCCAGAGCTAGTTGTTTCGGTGAGTGTCCCAAAACTGGTCAAATTTCAAAAATTAATTAAAAATATTGCTAAGTATTTTTATGTATAGAATTTAGAAAAATGTTTTTTTGTATAAATTTAGTGAGAATATAATACAAGAAATCGGTAAAACCAAACAATTTTCGATATTGAATTAAGTTATCTCATTAACGTAATTTCAAGTCTAAAATTTTTCTACAAACTTTTCTCTACTTATATTAAAAAGTTATGAAAATTTTTTCAACAAAACTGTTTTCTATATTTTTACTTAATTTTTTAGCCCTAAATTGTGAATAAAATAGTAATTTTAGTAAAAATTAATATATTCTTCCAATAGACCTTACTTATAATCTGTAGTAAGTTGATTATTAGAGTAAATTGTCATCTACTAATGGTGTTGGATTAGATTTTACAAGTAATAATTGCATGTATCACAGTATTGCCACTTATATGAATATGTTAGTAACACATAAAATTGAGGACTACTGAAGGATAATATGTTGAATGAGATATTTTGGGAATAATTCAATTGTGAAGTGTTGAATGAAGCGTTGAATTGGCTTCTCAAACTGAAACTTGGGAGAAAAATGAACAAATCAATTAATTGTAAGAAGTCGGTATAATGCAGAGGATTTTTGGGTGAGTACTATACTAAAGTATATATTCATAAGCTAGGTCAAAGGCAAAATTGTGAGCGAGTAGTGAAATAGGAAAATCTCAAAGACTAAGTCAAAAGGTATATTCTTAAGGATTTTGATGTTTCTAGTCTAAGAGGATAGTTCAAAGGATAAATTCCTTGAAATTATGAAGTTAACTGAACTCAAAAGATAACTTAAAGGGTCTTCTGTTAAGAAACTTAAATTCTAGTAGATTCAATAACTCATTCAAAAGGTAACTCAAATAGAGTATTTAGAATACTTATAGATATGTAAGCACTTACAAGCTATATCAAAGGGTGTTCCTTGAAAAATCTTAGGTATTTACCAAACTCAGAGGTTATACTTGTTGTAAACTTTAACACCCATATGATTCAAAAGGTAGCTTAGAAGCTTTTCTAATTAAATACGCCAAGGGTGCTTTGACTTAGGACGTAGCTTGGAAGGTAACAAAGGTAAAATATACTTATATCACCATTCTAAACTTTCAATACTTAGGGCATAGGATAATAAACTAGCAAGTAACCAACTTAATTCTTACATAAACAAGTAGATTAGCAATATTTCATAATTTGTATGCATCCTAAAGTACTAAATTAGGTTAAACATCGAGGGATTATCAATAAGGACAAGTTAGCAAGCTTAGTTAGCAAGCAACTAAGTTCCAAGTAAGTGAGATTAGCACTTCATAGTATTTTGTGGTACACTAAATTACTTGAAGGCTTTAGTGTGCTTTTGGCTTGTGATTATAATGTAGTTGTTTGTGCATGTACGCATGTGCTTGAATATTGCTTTGTTGCTATAGAAGCTTAGCTTTATGTTGTGATTGTTCTATGTACTCTATTTTGCTTAGATTGTCTAAAGTGGTTAATCACCTCAAAAACCAAATTAAGTTAAACTCGGCCCAACATCTAACTTGACATGCATCGCAGCCCACTAGTGGTAACAACTAAGATTCTCGAGCCAAACACAAACTCCTTTGATGAGGATAGTTGAAATAATAATTTCCCCACCCTTAGTCAAACTAAGTGACAGTCTTGAGCTGAAGGTGTTCTTTACTGCATAAGCCCCAATTTCATTTCGATTTGCGAATACACGACGTTAAACTCCTCAACTCAGATTAAAGCGAGCACAATTTCTCTAATCTCACGACCAATTGGACAACATCGTACAATGGCATTTTCTTGAACACATATTGCATCTAACTAAACATGCTTGGAAACCCCGGTTGCTTTATATATAATACATACTTCTATCTCCATCCTACTTATTGAGCAAGTGGTTGCTCATTCCCCTACAGTATGTTTTACAAGTCTAGTAGGGGATTATTAGTTCAATAACCAAAAGGGCTAGAATGTTAGCAAATGAGATCAGGGAGCAAGAATTAAGAAGAATTGGTTGGATTTTCTTTTATTCTTATCATTAACTTTCTCTAATTGTTAAGAAAACTACTCGGGTCTCCTCAAGTGACTCAATAGTTTTCAACCTTCTGGTTTATATACTAAGTAACTTATACTTGTGGGTTTTACAAATAATCTTCCGTAAAGACAAACCAAAAATTTGTTTTTAATTATTATTTCAAAGGATCATTCTATGGGTTGATATTAAACATGTACCGAATTGGCTATTTTAAAGCGGTTGAGTCGAGTACACCTGATGTAAACTAGATTTATAGTAACAGCTATAAGATCAGCTTCTATCTTAAGATAATTTACAAGACAGGACTATTATAACTTCATCACTTCTGGACGTGACAATTTAGCCTCATATGAGCAAACTAGTCAGAGACCGACATTACTCTCTTAACAACAGGCATAGTAGGCAGGAAGCAATTGCATAGTTGATCCTTACAAACATAAGGAGGCCTATGACAGTGCCAAAAGGACACTCTTGACAAGAATGATGGGCTCAAAGCAATCATTGATAAAACAGGAAGAGAAGGCTAGTTCACCATTGAGAATATGAGTATATATGTGATGGAAAAGAATAGTCGAGTGCCACACGATCACTCTAAGGGAGAAGAATCTCTTGTCTTATGACAAGTTCTTTAGTTGAGTCAAAATGTGGTTAGCAGTAGAGTTATCTGTCTTCACCAGAAACTTCGACCCTAACAAATAATGTTTCTTGATCCTTAGATAGTGTACAATTACAAGTAACTTCTTCTTCTGTGCTAAATATCCACATGGCATGTGCCATGAGGACTAAGAGGTCGTCGGAGCACAACGCGCAGCTCACACATAACCCAAATAGTTATTCAGGGTTCAAGGGAATTTAGGAATATCAATTAAAAAGGGATTTTGAATGTGAATGGATATCACACATCAAAAACACAAACACAATCAAGGTTGAGTTGAAAATAAGAATTGATATTTGTAGACACTTAATTTTTGCCCCTCTATAGTCCTAATTTTTATTTTTACAAAAAGGGTCCTAATTCAAAAAAATAAAAAAAAATTATTAATTAAAGATAAAAATAACAAAAAATTTAACAAATAATGAAAATACAAAAAAAAAAGAAAAGAAAATTTAAAAAAGACTTTTTAAAATTTTTTAGGAAGTAACTCATATTAGAAACAAATAGTTTTAGTTTTAGATTAGTAAAAAATTTTATTTTAGAGAATTGGATAGTTTAAGTATAATTTAATTGTATTGAATGTCAAGACGCAGGCCAACGGCCTAACGGATAAGTATTGGGATATTTGGATTAGATTTAATTTAAGGTATTGGATTCGAGTCTCGGTAGGCACTTATGTCTTTATTTTTCTATCTTTGCAGAAGCGAGATAAAAATGGGATTCATATCTAATTAAATCATATGAATTTAGTTAAATCAGATTTGAATTCATTTGAATCTAGTTTAATTACCTTGGAATGATATGATTTAAACCTTAAAAAATACACATACATATGCATAAAAGGGGAGGAGACAATAGAGAAAAGAAGAATCCATCGGGGCACAGCGATAATTCAGATCAACTACCAAACAACAGCCGAACCCACTCTCTCCTCACACAACCCGACAGCATTATACTGCAGGACGTTCCCACGGTCAGACCTCACTGACGTCGCTCACTATCTTCACTCACGAAGAGCGGCCACGACCAGCGAACAGCAGCAGTTCCAGACACAGAAAGAGTAAAGCCAATCTGACTCCCAACGCAGACATAAGTCTCCTTCGTACACCCTGATCACAGCAGTAATCCATGCAACATCCATACAGCAGACACAAACACCAATTTGCACAACCCTACAACATAAGTCCATGGTCACCCCTATCCTCGCACAACCCCAACGTCCACAACAAGCAACAGCAAATACTTACCAACCAGAATTTTGAACCCTACGCAATCAGCGACTCTAGTTGTGATTCCAAGCCGCGCAACGCCACACCCAACACTCGATCAACACATACTCTACGATAGCTCACTGATGTACATTGATCTAATCACCCCGCCATAATTTGCACACGTAATCACCGTCCACACACAAGACCTTCCTTGCTAATCACCACACGAGCAAGACAGCCGAAGTCCAATTCATTACTTGCCTCCCTGACATTCTAATCTCCACACATGGATGAACAACAACACCCCCTAGCTGACAAAACCTGAACAACACCCCTTGATGAACTCCGATTCCATGCCCGCATCACCTAATCCACCGATCGACAGCTCCACACTCTCCACTGCACGATCCCTTGCAACAAGCCTTCATTGTTGCCTATTTTCTCATCCAAGCCTCAACACCATGACAACCCAATTCACTGCAATGCACACTAACTCGATGTCAAATACAAGAGCAGTACATGTCATTGACTGACCAATGGACGCGACAGTACCAGTTCGAACCAAGCACACCACAAGCGACACAGCACACACTTCGAACACTCACTCACTGCACTGTCGTTGCAGCACAGTTGCTGTCCAGCAGTATACACACATCCTTTGATCCTTTAACGACGATCATGTTTGGTTCAACTTATTTTATTTTGTTTTTATCTTATTATTACATTATATTGTATTGTATTATATATATCCTTACATGGTATATATGCAAATGTGGATAGAATAAGATATGTTTTTAGTATTAGATTTCTAATATTATTTAGATTAGGTAAAAAATAAAATAAAACGGTTATTTAATCGTAGGTATCGAGATAGGGACATGAACATTAGATTAGAGACCATCAAGATTGGTCTTAATTGTATATGGATCACTATATTTTGTTAGTTAATATAATATATGGACATGTCAGTATAAGTTTTTTTGTATAAGTACATTATATGGAATTATTTTAGTTTTGGTAAGTAGTTATATGCATTAGTTTAGAGATTGTTAGAATTTGATCTTGTTCAAGGATTTGTCATATAGAAAGTTGTTTTTTTTTTCTTTTTTAAAATAAAATTTAATAAAAAATCTTTTTTAAATTTTAAGACTTTTAGCGAATTTTTTTTAAAAAAACAATAACATTCAAGAGTTAGGACCCCTTTAGATTTTTTTTTTTAAATAAACCGAATAAATTAAAAACGTAAACTTGGACAGTTTTCAAAATTAAAATCGATCAACACACTAAAGATTTGTTGGAAAGAACTACGATTATCTGATCCCAGCTAACGGGTACGTAGGCACCTTTGGGGCAAACGATAAAATCTGTATAAACTTAGATTCTTTTTTCTTTTGATTTTTTTTATTTTTTATTTATTTAAATTTTTTAAAAATATTATAATTAAAAGAATAATCCTAATTTCGGTAAATAAATAGTGGCACTCGTTAGGATTTAATTGGTTAGCCCTCGAATTCAAAACCCTCTATTTCTTTATTCAAATTGAAATCAAAGACCGGTAGCCAAATCGTAATCAATCCACCTAATTGATTACGGTTTCTTTTTCTTTTCCCAACTTCGGTCGGATGGCAACTCCAAAAATTATTTTCAATAAAAAACCCGGAATTTCCCAATTTCTTTAGTAGAATTAATGTTAAATGGGTTAAGGTTCAGTATTAATCAGAAATGGGGAAATCAATTTTAAATAAAATAGAAACCGAAAAATCAGAGTCGAAAATATTACTTACGAACACTAAATTGAGACTTGGTTTTCAAACGCGAGTTAAATATGACTCACTAACTCATTTCAATGAAGAAGTTCACTACAATCTCACAAGCAGATTGATAAGAACTAAGGGGATTAAAGAGGGAAGACAACACTTATTAATCAGTAAGCACAAGCTTAACAAGCTCACGGCTAACAAGACTTCACTAAAAAGTGTGTTCTTAATAGTAATGATGAAATAATATTAATGATGAAAGTTGCTCCTTACAAAATGTTGCTATTTATAGTAAATTCTAAAGGCCTAGTAGCAAAACTGAAAATAATATATAAGGCATTAAATCCTAAAGATTAGACCCATGACTAAAATAAAAATAATAATAATACATATACAAAACTGTGTGTTTCTAGAGGGAGGTTGGGAAGCAGGTCATTCGAGCTATCATGTAACAGGTTGGATCCAGACTAGATTGGGTCAACAATTAGATGTCTTGATTCATGCTGGAATCCTTAAAGTTTTGTAATGCTTAGCTGAGCTTCCAATGAGGATAGCCTATAGTTGTTGGACTCGAAGATTGGTCAGCAAGGGGTTCTAAGCTCTTCATTGAGCTGATCTTAAGTCTTATGACATCGATTGATAGGTCCTAAGTCTTCTTAAAGGTCGCAAGTGATGCGGCAGTAGGGTCGAAAACCAAAATGGATATTTGGGGTTCAAGTGGGTATGAAGAATAGGAAGTAAAATGAGAGGTTTTGATGGTGAATGTATATAGATATCATGCACTAAGACACAAACACAATCAAGGGTTAAGCTCGAAATGAGGTTCGATACAACTCACGAACACTAAATGTCACTCAGGTTTCAAATGAGAAGTTAGATGCAACTCACTAACTCGCTCAAATAAGGGATTTACCACAATCTTAAGGGCAAGATTAATAAGAACACAAGAGAGATTAAAGAGTAAAGCATACTCAATAATCCAACAATGTTAGCTCTAAAAGCTTAAGGATAACTTTGCTCAAAAAGAG
This sequence comes from Lumnitzera littorea, assembly GCA_024138015.1. NCBI lineage: Eukaryota > Viridiplantae > Streptophyta > Magnoliopsida > Myrtales > Combretaceae > Lumnitzera > Lumnitzera littorea. The sequence goes on along the minus strand of JAMXBB010000005.1, from coordinate 114,392,394 downwards.
GAAAGTTCCAAGTATGGGAATATTCTTCACTATCTAATTGTTGTTATCTACTAATTACAAATGTTACTATTTATGGTAAGTCCTAAAACCCTAGTGGTAAAAATATAAATAATGTATAAGGCCTTTAACCTTAAAAAATGGGCCTATAATTAAGAATAAAGAAAATATGTACAAGAATACAAAATTGTGCATTTAATAAAAAAAGTCGGCATGCAGTCATTCGGCCTGTCCAAGAAGGAGTAAGATTCAACCTGGATGGGGTCAGCAATTGGATGTCCGGGTCTGAGAAGGAGTCCTTGAAGTCTCGCAATGCTTAGCCGAGACACCCGAAAGATTGGCCTATAATTGTCGAGTCTTAGGATTAGTCAGCACTAGTCTCTTCGTGTAGTATCGAATGGATCTTGGGCCTCCAACTCTCAACAATGTACTCTCTCAACTTCTTAGTAGACAACAGGCCTGATGCCAAGTATTTGCCTTTCTACCTCTCAACTGTCTAGCAACCGATAGACCTTGGCACAAATCATTCGACCTCGACTTCAGGATAGTCACAGGCTGATTCCTATCATTGCCATAAGGCTGAAAGAAAGTCATCTTTGACTTTAGACAATGAGCACCGGTCTGAATGTTAAACAAACTTCTCTTCCCCTTTTTCTTAACCATAAGTGCCAAGTATCTCTGGATTTCCTCAATGCTCATGGAGATCACACAATAGCTCTTTTCATCCTTCCAAGCTGTATAAGTGTTAAGGAAGCCATCATGGATCACTTTCCAGTCATACTCCCAAGGTTGGCCAAGAAGTAAATTTGTGGCATTCATAGGGACCACATCAAAGTCAATCTCGTCCTCATACTGTCCTGCCGTGAATGTTATCCAAGCTCTTTTATGTACATGGACCATACCCTTATCATTAAACCACTTCAATCCATAGGGTTGGAGATGTGAATAGGTCAGCAATTTCATCTTCTCTACTAGCTCGATAAAAGCAACGTTGGTGCAACTTCCTCCATCAACAACCAAGGAACAAGTCTTCCCATTCACCAAACATTGAATATAAAATAAATTTTCCCTTTTGTCCAGATCTGCCTTTAGGTCGGATTGTCAACTCGTCATGGCTACGAGTTCATCCAGATTCTCAGCATAGACATTCTCTTGTATCAACTCATCTCCCGAACTCTTGTTACTCTAACTCTCTATTTGAGCATTGGGTCCTTCGCCTTTCAGGACCATGACCCTCTTATTTGGACATTAGGATGCAATATGTTTGTAACCTAAGTATTTGAAGCACTTCACTTCTAAAGCCTTGTTACCGAGTGCCATTTCTTTCTCAACCCTCTTTACCTCGGCCTGATCAAGTCGACTAGACTCACCTTTCTCCATCTTCTTCTCCAACCTTCTCTCGACATACTTCTCAAGCTCAAAGATGATTTATTGAGGTCGGTTAATCAACCTTCGATGCCTTCTTCTCCTCTGCCTTTCCACTCTCAATGCTAAATTGATTAAATGACTACAATTCAACTATGTTGGTAATGTCGTCTCGAAGTTCACTCAGAAACTTAGCAATGGTATGGTCCTATAGCTTAGCAATCTCACATCTCATTATTAAGGTCTCAAACTCCTGCAAGTATTCTTCGACAATGTTTCGACCCTATCTCAGGTGCTGGAAAGCATGGAGCATCCGTTGCTTAAAGTAAGTTGGCACAAAACATTAATTCATCAATCTTTTCATAAGCCTCCAAGTTCATACTCATAGCACTCAAACAACTTCTCTACTTGTGGATTTCAGTCAAGGAACTCTTTAAGTCAGCTACCACCACTAAAGGTCGGCAGCTTAAGCTTAATGTTATCAAGTCCCTGGCTATGTGCTCGAGGTCAATCCCTTGCATACTTAAGTACTCCCTTACATTCCTAGATGCTCGGTCACCTTAGATTAGCCACTTCTATTGGAGCTATGCTCGGGCACATCTCTTTTCAGCCTCGGCTCTCTTCTTCTGGCTGCATGATTCGCCTCAGAGTTAACACTCCTATCATTGCTTCTTCTCGGCTCAAGTTAGTTTTCTCTTCTTCTTGACTCGGCAGCTCTTCTCGGCTGTTACTCATTATTATCAAGACTTCTGTTGGTGGGTATTCGTTCCCTTCTTTCACGTTGGCCAACATGTCTATAGCCTCTTACTAAACCAATAAGCTCCTAAATGGAGTTAATGAGATTCTAAAGCTAGTATTCCAAGTTATCAATACGTCTCCCCAAGCTTCCGCAAGGACTTTCTCTACTATTATTGACATTATCTTTCAACATTGTAATCCATATAATAAATTTCGGAGAGAAAATTTAACAAACATGAAACACACTCAACTATACTCGACATGGAATTACTACTAAGACAACTTCACAAATACTATTGCAATAAAATGCAACTAACAATAACCCAGAAATTACTATTACCCGATTCAATAACCTAATACAAATAGTACAATACTACGACTCCTAAGAACACGAACAACGCACTATACTATAGAACGATGACTAACAAAAATGTTTAAACCATGAATCAAACTTTGAAGAGCACTAATACACGTGTCTCCCCAAAGCTCTAATACCAAGATGATGTGGCTGCGAGGTCGGAAACCAAAATGGATATTCGAGGTTCAAGTGGGTATGAAGAACAGGAAGTAAAATGGGAGGTTTTGACAGTAAATGTGTATAGATATCATATACCAAGACACAAACACAATCAGAGGTTAAGCTTCAAATAGGGTTCGATACAACTCACAAACACTAAATTTCACTCAAGTTTCCAATAAGAGGTTAAATGCGACCCATTAATTTGCTTAAATGAAGGGTTCACCACAATCTTAAGGGCAAGATTGATAAGAACATAAGAGAGATTAAAGAATAAAGCACAATCAATAATTTAGCAATGCTAACTCTAAAAGCTTAAGGATAACTTTGCTCAAAAAGAGGAAAGTACCAAGTGTAGGAATATTCTTCACCATCTGATTGTTGTTATCTGCTAATTACAAATATTGCTATTTGTAGCAAGTCCTAAAAACCTAGTGGCAAAAATGTAAATAATGTATAAGGCCTTAAAGCCTAAAGAATGAGCCTGTAATTAAGAATAAAGAAAATATGTATAAGAATACAAAGCTGTATGTTTAATAGAAGAAGTCAGCATGCAGTCATTCGACCTATCCAAGAAGGAGTAGGATATGAACTGGATGGGATCGGCAATTAAATGTCTGGGTCCGAAGAGGAGTCCCTGAAGTCTCACAGTGCTTGGCTAAGACACTTGAAAGGACAACCCATAATTGTCGAGTCTTAAGATTAGTTGGCACTAGTCTCTCTGTGCCGTACCAAGTGAATCTTGGGCCTCCAACTCTCGGCTTCTTCATAAATGATAAGGTTGATGCTGAGTGTTTACCTTTCTACCTCTCGACTATTAGGCAACCGCTAGGCCTCGACACAAATTATACAACCTCGACTTCGGGATAATCGTAAGCTGATTCTTATTAGTAAGGCTATTGCAGTCCTATTTTCCTTCCTCTTCTCGACCTTTGAGCACCATCTCATTCATTTGTTAAACATGTCGGCCTAGGTCTAAGACAGGTCGGTGGAGGCTTTGGGGATGTCGGAGGCCGATTCTTATCAGCTCTCTTACATCAATAATCTACCTAACACGTGTTTGAGGCATCAGTGTGGACTTTAAAGGGTTTAAAAATGTCAAGGAGTACAAAGATTGACTTCTTTATTACTACACCCTTCAACTCTTTAAAGGCATCCTAGCATTCCTTACTTTAAGACCATGCTTATTCTTTCTTCATTAGATTTGTGACAAGCATTACATTTTTGGAATACCTCTCCACAAAACTTCTGTGGTAATTAGCGAGTTCGAGAAGGGACTGCGACTTGTTTACTTTAATGGTATTTATTTTCCTGTATGGTACATTCTCTATTTTAGGTAACGAGAACAAATTCCATCAAATCAAGTTTTTTTTTTTCTTTTTTTGTCAAACAATGCTTCATTTGAAATAATAAAAGGCCTTAAGGAAGGTGACCACACCAATCTACAAACAACAAACTTCAAAGCTAGTATGGGGCCTAAAGACCTTATAACTGCAACTCATCCTTGCTTTGTCTTAGGATGTAACCTAATTAGCATAACCATTAGCTGTTCTAGGAATTCAATAAAAATGACAAGAAACAAAAAATTCCTTGAGTGATAAAATATAGTCTATAATCCCCCTTCTTTTCCAACAACTTAAGTTAACAAAAAGATAGAATAAAAACCCAATTTTGAGTCCATCTCAAAAACTATTTTTGGCCATCCTCTTCTACGAGCTATGATAATTCCCTCTCAAATGGCTAAAGCCTCCGTTGTTAAACCATCAACCATGCCTACAAAGTGAGTTGTAGCCTCCAATATCATACTAGACCCATCCTTGCAAACAATGCCCATTCCTGCTACTATAGAAGATAGGATTAACAAGTCATCACAATTAATTTTGGTGAATTCTCTATCAGGAGGTTGCTAAACAACACCATGTTGCTCAATGTGAATTTCGTGTACTCCAAATTGGTGCATAAAAACTATTAGCTGCAACTCGTGAAGGATCACCAAACTCTACCTTCATTGCTACACATGCTGCCGATTAACAATATTGCTTACTACACTCCATTCGATATTTTGTCCTTCTTCAATCTCTCTTACCAACTGTTCATTAATTACTTGCCTGCTATGGTAGAGAATTCTTGTTAGCTTATTGGAAGACTTCATGTTTGACCGTTGTATCACTTCATGAAATAACTGCAACACCATACCTTTATGCCTTGGTCTTTGAAATATTCAAACACCTCATCTCTTTTAATTCATAACTGACTTTCCTTACAACCTCATCCAAATTAGGATCAACACTTTCAAATACATACTTATTCTTTTGCTTCCGTATGTACCATAAAACTACAACACATATAGCTAACTTCTTCTTTGGAACAAAAACCTTCACTCACATAAGACTCCAACCACCTATCATATCTAGAGATGTCACATGCATATATTCTGCATGCAAACCATATAGGTCTTACCCAACTACAATGAAACACCAAATGCTCCATTGTTTCATCACTATAGCAGAAAATGCATGATGCACTTAGCCTAGTTTTCCTCAAAAATAAACTAAAATTGGTTGCCAATGAATTATTACATCTCCAAATGTCGTGTTTTTCACCACAAACTCCCTTTCCTTTAATCTATTGCTTGCTAGAAATGGAATCCATACATCCTTCTAGAAGTTCACCGTATCACCTGTAAGCCCTGTAATTGTAAGATCGGATTTAGTATGTATAGTTTAGGACAATCGATTAGAGAATCTAATCGAGCCTAAATTATAAAATAAAACTAGAAATATTAGTAAACGTGATCATGTAAATTTGAATTTAAAAAAATAAGTAATAAAATAACATAATATTATAATATTAAATTTCAAGTATATTATCTATTATTTATCGAAAATGCATAAAATAAATTCCAATAATTAATAAGTAGCTAGAAATAAATTATATACATACTAAAAATTATAAAATAACATTCATAATATTTAAGAATATTTACTTATACTCCATATATATTTACGTGTAGGTAAAAATACACGAAATTACCTAAAATGCCTAAAAATGCTAGAAAAATGCTAAATTAGCCTACTTAGAAAGTTAAATTGGAAACGAATAAGGCATTTGTCGACTCAAATTAATGCACCAAAATTCCTCAAGAGCTTTATAAATAGCCAATTTTTTTCAGAAGCTCATTTGGGAAGTTTGTAAAGTAGGAAAAATAGAGAGAACCGAAACAAGAGTGAATTAAGGCTTTTTCAAAAAATTACAAAAAATATGTGCAGTTAGGACAATTGAACCAAACCCACGACCCACTACCAACTGGAAGCAAACCACCGCTGCCACCACACCCCAAACCTACCGCCTAGACCGGCCGACACCCCTTGAACCACTGCTAGTGGCTGGAAGTCCAACGGTCAGGTAAGTCCAAATTTATCCCAATTTTGTATAATTTATTAAAATTATTAATTTTATCCAGAAAATTATGAATTTTATTATTATGATGTCTTATTATATTTAGATTTAGGAAAAAATATTGGTTAAATTTAATCAAATCTAGAAATATATGATACTTAAGAAACCATACAAAATCAAGTATGTTGCGATTTAGAATTAAATAACCTTAGAAGTGTAGTTTTAAGCTCAATTTTATTATATAGACTACTTAGGTAATATAAAAAATACTATAAAGCCCGTTTTCAAAAATTAATTTTTGAAATTTTTCAGTGATTTTTAGGCCTTTAAATTATATATATATATATAAATATTAATATAGGGATTTTAAGGATTAATTAATAGTTAATCAAATAATTATTGATTTAGTATATAATTAGGTGTCTTAAGATGTTCATATCTAATGTAGTATGATAATGGTGGTATTTAGGATGTTAGATGTGATTATTATGGTATTATATAGTAAATATATGTAATTTTGATAATATGTGGAATTAGAATTATGATAAATATAAGATATTAGGTTAAAATGGACAATGTAATAATAATATTAATATGTAATAAATTTGGTAAGAAACATCAATTTAGGCAATTATAGGAAAAATATAAAATTTTCTTACATCGAAAATAAATTCGATACATAAATGAAGATTAGAATATACCGAGTAGATTAGAATACCAATTTAGGACCAAAAGTGATAATAAGGATACTCGAGCCTAATGTGATTAATTTCACATTAGGGTTTAGAGCGTATTTTTAGGATTTATGTATAATACTCGTAGTTAGAACCGATTTAGAACCTAAATTAAAACCAGATTTGGAAATTGATTCCAAAACTAACTTAGAATGAATCGGTAGTAAATAATATGTATATATGAAGAATTGAGTTAAATCATAACTTAAAGCATATACATATATCATCAAGATACAAATACTAAAAGCGTATTTATATTATAGGAAACGTGAAGACAAGTCAACCTGCGACGAGTTAAGTGAGCAACTTAAAGATTTCAAGGAAGTTGAGTTTGATACTTCATTGTATTTTAGAGTACTATTTTAAAGTACTTAGAGACATAGGATTGTATTTGACTATGTTTGTAGGTAGTTATATACGCATGTGCTTAAGTATCTGATTTCGTGCTGTATTATGTGTTTTGTTTAGTGATTGATGTTAATTGAATTGTGTGAAATTGTTTGATCACCTTAAACCGTACCTAATAATAACCAACCTAAAAACCTAATTTGACATGCATTGTAACCCTTTAAGAGATTATTAAAGTTCTCCGATCAAATACTGATACTTTCGAAAAAAATAACGCTAAATAGCATAATGGTTTTTTCCTCATCCTTAACCGAACTAAGTAACAAGAGAAAAGATCACTTTGAGGATTAGGGCATTGGTTTGAAGGATAGTCTTGGGGAAAGCGGTGTCTCTATTGTACAAACTTAGGTTTGATTGTGAACTGTTGTATAAACATGAAAACTCCTCAACCCGGATTAGAGCAAGTGTAAGTGAAATTACTCTAATTTCACAACGGACTAGACCATATTTTGTGATGGCATTTGCTTGTTGCATTGCATATAATTATTGTTTGATAATCTTGTTTATATTTGTTATACTTTCATAAGCCTCCAATTCAATTTATTGAGCTATGATTACTCATACCCATAAAGATTTTCTTGCAGGTTCTGACTTCTGACTGATATACTGCAATACAATTATCCAGAGGTTAGTTTCTTTCCAATGCTATGAGAGAGGGAGGATCAACCAGTCGAATGATCAAGTTTCTAAGGTTTTGTTAGTATCTCTAAGATTATGAACTGATATATGATATGTAAATTAGCAAATTATTGTAATATATAGAATCTCCTATGAATTTTACAATAATGTGAATGTAAATATATATATATATGACTTAAAGTTTTAATTTTTATTGTAAATTTTAGCTAAATTCTAAATTAAGTTGTTTACTTCAAAGTAAGTAATTATAGACGTCTTGTGCAAATCATATCTATAATAGGCACTATAAAGTTAATTACTATCATAGATTAGTTTACATGGCGGCACTACGGCTTCGAAGCGTAACATCACCATTCCCAATCGACCATAATAAGTGGTTAGCAATTGCATCTCTCCTAACAATGAGACTTTACCAAAACTATGGAGCTTTCCTCCCTTCTTAACTTTTATAAAGCTATTATTTAGGAAATAAATGCATATCACAACTCTAACCCACATCGCTTCCAAATTATGAATCACCCTCCAAGACAATTTACCTAACAAAGATAAATTGAAAATAATTAAAAATTTAAAACTAAGTCCTCCACTAAATTTGGATTTTGTTAGTACATTCCAATTTTTCGAATGAATTTTGTTCTCCTTTTTAAAGTTACCCTAGTAGAATTTGGCAATAAGGCTGGTCACTTCCTTACATCACCTTTTTGAAAAAACAAAAACACTTATAGAATAAGTCAGAATTGCAAAAGTTACAACCTTAATTAATACCTCTTTACCCCTCAATGATAAAAGAGATTCCTTCCAGCCTTATAGTTTTTTAGCAACTCTATATTTCAAAGATTCTAACACTCTATACTTAAATCTTTCCCAAGTAGATATACCTAGGTAATTACCTGGCTTATTTTGGGGACTTATACCTAAACAATCACAACAAGCCAACCTAACAAATTCTAGAGTAAAAGAACTAAAGGACATAGAGGACATTTGAAAGTTAACAAATTGTCCTAAAGCATTATAATACAAATCCATAATCCTCTTTAACCTTAATAGATTTATTTAAGAGGCTTTAAGAAAAAACAAGCCATCATTTGTAAAGAAAAGATGCCTAATACAAGGAGTTCTAGTTGTAATTTGGATTTCTTAAAACACCCCATTATCCTAGCTTATGTACCATCCTAGACAAAGTACCCATTACAAAGAGAAACAAATAAGGTGATAAATGATCACCCTATCTTATCCCTCTAGAAGGTGAAAAACTTCATACTATTCTTCCATTCAACATCAAGTTATAAGTGACAGAGCTAATACATCCCATAATCCATTTAATCAATTGAGGAGAAAAACCCATCCTACTCATCATAAGTTCTAAAAAAGACCATTCAACCCTATCATAAGTCTTTGCCATAGCAATTTTCAAAGCATAAAAGTCATCTTTTCCTTTCTTTCTTAATTTCATAAAATGAAACATTTCATGGATTACTATAGTATTATCATGAATTAGCCAACCAATAGTTACCCAATGTGTTGGAAAAAAGAGTCCATTAAAGCCATCCAGTCCGAGTATATTCAGGTAAACCAAGGCTAAGTCAAACTTGACCTGGACCTACTAGGTCAAGGGCCTAGTCCCCTTAAACCAAGATCAACCAAGCAATTCAACATATTAATTCTCGACCCGTGAATCAATCAATTTTTTTTTTTTACTTTTTATTTTTTTTGTGGAAAAAATATATTCTTTTATTTTTATTTTTAATTTGAAAAAAAAAACACTAATAAATGACAAGAATTTAAAAATTTTACTATTTCACCCTATTAATTGAAGGGATTGAGATTAATAATTTACACTTTTTATAGTGCACAATTATCACTATATACCCACAATTAGTGAATTAAATGAGAAAGCTTATTTTCATAAGTAGCATCTCAAGAAAACTTTACCAATATAATCAATATGGGACTAAACTTGCAATAAGCTATACTCATTGTGATCTTTTATTATTTTAGATAAAACTTAAAAAATATATATAATATATGTGAGAGTAAAGCAAGTATTGTAAAGCAAATACCATCTATCTAATATCAATAATATACCTGCCGTTTTATATATAGCATAAATGTATTCGTTATTACTTTTAATTGCATTAAATTATAAATACACTAGTATTTTTGTAAAAAATTAAAATATATTAATTTATAAAAGTATTTGTCCTCTCAAAAGTTAGACAAAATTATATCAAGCTCGTAATATTTTGTGACTCAAACTCCTTTAGTTATTAAAGTAATTATTTTATATCATAACTATCTACTTTCACCAACATTAAAATATATGGTTTTGATGATTCTTTTTCTTATAAACTCATATATATTGTTCAGTCTCCATATCAACTTATAGATATAAATAATAATACATATATAAATTCTTTATATTTTAATTAGAAGGAATGTTTATGTTTAATTTATCTAAAATTACATTTTTTTTTAATTTTAATTTCTAAGTTAGAACCGTTGGTCCATCGACTCGAGCTTGAACCTACAGGTTTAAGGGTCAAACATAGTAAACCATGCCAACCCACCAAGCTCGGTGGGTTAGGCTACAGTTCGAGCCTATGACTCATAGATTTGGACCAATTTAGTGAATCAACACGTTAGTTTCAATCCGATTCTTAGGTTGAACTTGACCCTTTTCTAGGTTTACATTCAGGTGTCTAAGCTAGAAGACTACCTCTTTCACTTCTTTGTCACATAAATTCTACATCAACTTTGTGTTCATCTCCTATATGATAATAGGTTGAATACTATCATGAGTAGCCTCTTCAATATTAGAATTCCCAACCATAAACTATAACACAACAACCAATAAAAGGTAGCAAAATCTTAATGAAATCGATAATCTATCTGAAATATTGTACACAATAAAAAAAATGGATCAATATCACGGTTTACATCTCAATTTTGCCACTTTTTTATAATTATACACTTAAAGTTTCGACTTGTTTAATTATATACTTAATTGAAGATTTAATTACCATGGTCTACACGTTAATTAGCTCTAATTCATATTGTTAATCCATTCAACATAATCAACTAGTGAGATGACTGCCCACAACCTTAAGGCGCTTGCCTGTCCTCCTATCGGTGGCTACTGGCCACCTCATGTGAAATTGTAAGTCTTGATCCATTTTAAAAATGTAGGTCGCGCAACTTACTAGTAATTATCAATGACCATCTACAACTCTACAGCTATAAGCAGCCATTTTTTTAGCAAATTGTGCTAACTGGACTAATGGTACGAATTGGAGCTAATTGAGATATAGACTATAATAACTAAATTTTCAATTGAATATATAATTAGACAAATTAAAACTTCAAGTATATAATTATAAAAAGTGATAAAGTTAAGGTGTAAACCATGTTATTAACCCATAAAAAAATAGTAATAAAATCCTCTTCATCAGCATCACTAGCCCTTTAGAGTATTTTCTCTCTTTAAAACTAGAGAGAGAGAGAGAGAGTCAATACAAATTAGGTTTTAAAAATTGAAAAGGTAATACATTCATTTACTACTCTATCTCCATCTAATTTAAAAGAAAAAAAAAAGTTAAAAAATCAAACTTATATTAAGTAACTTTTATATAGGTCCTATATAATTGATGGAGATTTTTTTAAATAAAATAGCAAAAAAGTCTATTAATTAAATATTTAAACCGGAAAAGGAAATAGAAAGAAGACAATAGACTTTCTCTAGCTACCCATTTGTCCTCCCTAACTAGAACATAGCCAAGGACCCAATCAGTCCACGTATATTGAGATTATAGAAAGAGAATTTAATAATCCACAAATTTTATTTTTCCAAGCCACGTAATACTTATAATACCACTGAAAAAAGGAATGGAACCCGAGTTATCTCGGGAGATCCGAACTCAGACCAAAAGACTCCGTAGACAATATTCTAAAGATTCTTAAGACGGAATGAGTTTTAATTTTATGGTTTTTATCCGCAATCCCAGGAAGGGACAAACGAAAAAAATGTAAAAAACCTTGTAAACCATTTCATTCGTTCCCACGCTTTTCTCGATCCTACCCCTCGTTTTTGCTTTCACCTTCCCATTTTCTCATCTCTCTCTCTCTCTTCATTCTGATTCCTTCAAATTCCTCCAAATAATTTCCAAAAGAGGAATCATCATCTTAAATTCTAATTTTCACTTACCCATTTTCTTTCAAAATCTTCCTTGTTTTCCTCCGGCAATTCGCCGACCAGAACAAAGCAAGATTTTGAATGGTGTCTTATGGAGCGGGAAAGACGCAGTGTTGTAGATCGAAAGGTGTATAATAACAATGTAGATGTGTTTGATTCCAGTGGTGGTGTTGGTGATTATTTCGATTCGCCGGTGATTAAGATGTCGGTTGATTCTTCGTCGTCATCGGCGGGATCTCCGACTTGTTCTTCTTCTTCGCCTTTATCATCTAATAGTAATTGTATTCAACACCGAGTTTCCAGGTTCGACACTCTTGCCGGCGTTGCAATTCGATACGGCGTCGAGGTGCGGATAGAATAGCTTAATCCTCTATATAAATGCCAATTCATATAATACGAAATATGCGTGTTTTTTATCGATTAGGTTAATTTGTGATTATGCTAGTTTCTGAGGATTTGACTGTATATGAAGGATATGGCTGATTCTGAAATGTTTTCGATAGAATTAGAAACATTTATAGGCTTTCTTTGGCATGTGATTCCGGTAATTGGACAATTTTTTTTGTTCTTTCGAATTCATAGGATACCCTGAATTATATTGGATTGATGGAAGAAGGTTTTGGAATTGTGTCAGGTTGCGGATATTAAGAGGCTGAATGGGTTGGTTACAGATATTCAAATGTTTGCCCTTAAGTATCTACAGATTCCTCTACCGGGCCGGCATCCTCCCTCCAATTGTTTGTCTACCGACTCCGATTCTATCGGGTAGATACTTGCTTTCTCCATTTTCATCAAAGAGTTCCATTTTATTATTACCTTAGGAAGTTGCATTTGTGTTTCGGGCGGTATGGTACTGTGCAATTTTTTGTTTCCATATGAAGTAACATGGCGACAATTTTGTGACAATCTCGATTCTCTTCCCCGTTCCCGGTGTTATCTCGGTTAGTATATGAGCATTAGTGGTTGAGAACTTAAGATATGTAGCGTATTGAATTTCCTATTGCCTTGGGACATGTGAACAAGGAATTTTGTATTTCATTGGCCAGCCAAAGTAGTTGCCTGCATCTTTAACTCGGTGTATATCAGAGAGAAAAAGGGCTCTGTACCTTCCGAGTTAATATTGGATGAGTGGAACGTTACCTTGTATGCATGCAGCTGCAAATAGAGAGATGAAATGTTAATGGTAGCTGCACTATGCCCGATAATATTGATTAATGTTTCTTTAGTCTCAGCTATAGGAGGAAGATTTTATAAAATGGGTATTCATATCATTATGCTGGAAATAAACTGAAGCTGCATGCTCATTTTGCTTGTAAATTATTGCTGTTTCTGGTTGGGGCCAACTTAGGCGAGGGCAGACATTACAGGATAAGTGCCAAGGTATTCTAACCATCTGGAGGTGGATAGCCCAACGGTAGTGAATTGAAATTAATGATTATGGCATCAGTTGCAATCGCAACTATTTCTTCAGATGTGGATTTGATGGTTGTCACTGGGTCACTATATTTGTTCTTTTCATACAACCCGAGTCAATTGACCTGTCTAGATCTTGCAATATTGAGAGAGATTACAGACAAGACAATTTCAAGGACATGTTGTCATCATTCCTTTAAATATAGTATTTGCTGGATTTTAAGCAGGGAATGTCAAGTCTATGCCAATATATAGTACAACAGTTTTTTTATTGGTTGAAGGCAAATGGATGTCACGAGTGCTAGATTTCTCTATCAATTCAAAAACTTTGTCTTTGAGTGCCTTCTCCATTTCTCTGGGGATGATCAAACACAGGTTACAGTGTCTAGGTTTTGCATTGCTTGAATTGACCTCTTGAAGAAGGGGGTGCTAGTGTTATAGTTGACCAATAGTCCTTCTAGAGTGGTTTTATATTGTAAATTACAAAATTAATTTTAATATCTTATCGTGCAAAGAACCTTTCTTCCATGCCTCTGTTTTAAGGGGGGTATCCGGTCTTTTTTTTTTGGGGGGGATCAAGACTTAAGTTGGAATATTTTAGGTTTTTGGAATGAATGTCAGTTTTTATTTTCCTTGCTGCCAAGTTGTTCTTATGTTTTATCATGCTATGCTTTCTGCAGAGAGAGCAGTTCCGAGAGGAACCATCGCCGGGATTTCTTCGATTCCTTCCAGTCATTGAGAGTCAACTCTTCTCAGCGCAAGGTATCCCCTGCAATGAGTTCATTACAAGGATTTTACGGGCTTAAATCAGCAGAAGGAAAAGTTCCAGAAGGTTTTGAAATGGAAACATACAGGAAGGGCAATTCTCATTATTTAGAAGATGGACCATTTATCAAGTCTTCTCCAGCTTCCGACCCGCCTGTGCACTTCCATAGGAAATCTAGGAGTGTGGCCAGTGACTTGCTAGATGAAAATGGGCAATTAGCAGACTATGAAAACTGTAGGGACAGTGATTCCGACTGGTTGAACGAGAAGTTGGTCAGAAGGCGACAAAAATCAGAGGCTGACTTCATGTCCCGTACTCCTGAGAAATTGATTAAGGAGGAGATCGGTGGTGGTGGGTTTTCAATATCATCGGGGAAGAGTTTAGCCCTGAGATCTAAAGCGGCAAGCCGTTCCTCATTGGTATCAGAGGCAGAATCGAGTGGCATGAATCCTATTCCCATTGGTTTGGGTGACTCTGTTGTTGCTGATGGTTATGTCTCTGTGAGGAAGTCATCGAGCACATCGAGCTTGCAGGATCAGGAGAGCAGTAGTTTAACATCCCTCTGGCCGACAGCCAAATGGAGCCTGAAGCCAGACTTACAGGCACTCTCAACCGCAGCCATAACCAAACCAATTTTCGATGGACTGCCAAAACCCACTCGGAGGACCAAAACCGCGCTCGACTGATTGTCAATGGTTGTTACTAAAAATTTTGATTATTTTATCTGTTTCGAATTACATGCTTTTCAGGGGGGTAAATAGACACAAGGAATGAGGCAAAAAGACTGGTAATTTAAGAAAAAAGAAAAAAACAAGTCAGCCATAGCTTTAATGGGATGGAGGTATAGTTAATGTGTATGTAAATGTACCTAAAATTAGTTCGATTTTTTGGCTTCTGGACATTGGATTTCTTCAATGGTGCTTCTGCATCTTTTTACCTGTATCTGTAATCTTCTTGAAGTCAAAAACGACAATAAGAATCTGATTGAGTGACTAGTAGGAGGCATGCTCTTCTCAAACATATGAATTAAAAAAAAAAAAAAAAAAAACAAAAAGGACAAATATCTAGTATTTTTATAATTACCATTCGTACTTTTAAATATCGAGTTTTATTAGTAATTATATATTATTACTCAATATATACAGCATATTAGTATTATTAAAACTTTTCTCGGTATCGAGATTAGGTTTATGAGGTGTGTTCATATTTTTCTTTTTCTTGGTTTTCTTTTTAAAGCATTTTGAGAAAATGACAAGTGTGCTGTTGCAATTGGGACCGCAATTTGCTCATGGAAAACCAAGTGCTAGTAGAATAAATATGCTCTCTGCCGTGTCCGAAAGTCAAAGGTAAGGTTTAGTATTTATTGTCTTGGGACCTAAGCTGCGTGTTCTATTAGCGTGTTTTTTTCATGTTGTATCTTCCGAAACTTGCTGTGCGATTGCTTTGTTAGACAAAACGTGGATTTAGACGGCGCCATTTTTGCTTTTGCAAGTTTTGTCCCTTTCTTGTTTTCGGGAGCAAGGGAGTGCCACGTGGGAGGGCTGTAGAAGGGAGTGGAGGGTTGGATGGCCTTTGCTTTGGTGCCCCTACTTTCACAATACCTTTTATTTAAAATGTGACAAATTAGAAATGGGGCTTTGTATTGCATGTTAGACCGTTTTCTTATATATCATACTCCTAATAAAGGGTATAATTAAATATAGGTATATGGAAAGATGAAGACAGAGATAGAATTAAGCTTTTCTCACACTTTATTTGTGTGTATTGTTACTAATTTTATGTTTGTCATTATAGGTTAGTCCCTATAATGAGTTTTTGAACTGCCATGTCCAAAACTCAGAGCAGTTTTTTTAAGTTAAGAACTCCATGAGGATTGTTAACACTCTTTTTTTAAATATATTTTAAAACTATAGCCAATTTGAAATTAATCCCAAGAATATCGAATATGAATACTATAATTTCAATTCATGAATTTAACTTGCACCAAGATTTAACGTTGAACTCATGATTTCATAATCATATCTTAAGATTATATTTTCGAGGGAAAAAAAAAAGGCAAACCACTGATTTACCCTTTTTTAGCATCACCCTTCATTGAAGATATGACACATAAGATAAGTGGAGCTATACAGTCCCCCATATGGAACCATGTAATCCTATTTATCATACTCTCGATGAAAACCGATGATTTATTCCTTTCGTAGCACAATGTGTTGTTGTTTTGGTATAAAAATTGTGTATTGAAAACTTAGTTTCTTCTATACTAGATTATAATAGCTACTATTCTTCTTCCTCCTCACTTTACATAGTGAATTATTTCTCTAAAGCAAATCCCTAACTCACTCTCTCTTTCTCTTACTAAAATCTATTCATTCTCTCTTCAAGCCTAACTCCCTCTCATTTCCTACTCCGCGGCTAACAAAAAAGAGTAACGTGATAGCTAGCATCAATTAGATGATAAAGCTAAATAAAGTTAGAACATGTGAATGATTGATGATTGGGTGGTGTTAGTAGGCCCATTACCCATTACAATTATGCTCAATACTAATACCTAATAATTATATACTAGACCCACTTTCAATATGCAAATAAAGAGAACCTTGTTTCAGAAACCCTTTGAAATCAATGTTATTATTCTGTATTTTTATAATATTTTAAATGACAAAAAAAAAAGTTACAATTTTCTTCTTCTTTTATTATATCTCATAAGTCAAAATAATAAATTTTTATAAAAAATAACTAAATGTGAAATTTTGAAATATTTTCAATAATTCAATAAGTCATTACAGTACAAAAATAGAATTACTAATTTTGAATTCTTTTTTATAAAAATAAAAAACGGTATTTATTATTTTTAGTATTTTGTTAAAATAGAAAATAAATAATAAAAATAGATATTCTTCTATTTATATTATAGTAAGGGGTAGATGTAGTGAAGTGAATCAAGTCAATAGATTGTAAATCCACCATACACATCTATTGTTTGCCCATTAATCCCATATATCCATCTCATACATTTATCTTATTAAGCGCAACCTTCAAGTAAGATGCAAATCCTACTATCACTTCTTACACTTAGATTTCTCTCATTCTAAAGATAGGTAATGTTTAGATCTAGCTTTATATTATCTTTATTCCTTGCATTTCTTATATCTTATATATCACTAATCCTTATGTTATGTCTATGGAACATGCGAGGTGTTAATGTCACTTGATGTTCCAAGGAAGCCAATCTTGAAACTAAGTTTTCAATGTTTAAGTTTTCTCACTCATTATAGTAGCTAAATGTCTTAAAAAGATCAATTTGTACACTATGTGCTACTTATTTACGATTTTGCCATTTTTATTGTGATTCTTCTACTTGATAACTTTGTTGCCATTCCATTTTCCTTCTAATTCTTACTTTGACCATAATAGTTTCCTCTCTTTCTTCAAATCAACTTATATCCTTAAGATTGAAAGAGAAGTTATCCAAAAATCACACAAAGACACTGCTAGCAATTTGTCGCTTAAGAGCAATGTACCCATCAACTCTATGGTAGATCCCCAATAAAATTTTTAAAAAATTAAAATAATTGAAATCAAGAATTAAATAATAATGAAAATTTAAATTATTTCCAAGTGAATTAGGAAAAATTCTTTTTCATTCACAACATTTAGTATGCTAGTATTAACAATAATAAATAAATATACCATTAAAACATATCTAGTTTAGTATGGGTTAGATGTTATGTTTGATACCTAAACTTTACTCATTTTTACAATTTACAGCCTAAAATTTAAAAGTGCTAATTTGCAATATATAAACTTTTCAACGTCATCTATAGTGCCTGAACTAAGTGGTTAATTGCAAAAATGAGAAAAGTTTAAGTAGTTAATTATAAAAATGAACAATATTTATGTATCGAATTGGCATTTTCAAACTTTAGACAGTAAATTGGAAAAATTAACAAAATTAGGGTACCAAACATGACATTTACCTTTTAATATATACAAACTTTCATAAAAGGATGTTCTCATTCTTTAACAATATAGAATTAATTATTGATATTTTTTTAGTTTTTTTGCTCAGATTATTAATATCACAATTTTAGAAGCTTAGAATTCTACATAAGATATCGGATCCTTCTTGCATTATAATGATGGAATGAGCTAGAATTACTTAGTTCTTAGGCTCAAAACTTGAGCTAGAATTAATTAATTAGTTCTTAAGCTCAAAGTGAATATTCAAAATCTAGAAATTAAAGAAATAAAAACAATTTAGGTCAATTCACGACTAAGAAATGTGAATCAACCCATAGGAACC
Source organism: Lumnitzera littorea (assembly GCA_024138015.1). Classification (NCBI taxonomy): domain Eukaryota; kingdom Viridiplantae; phylum Streptophyta; class Magnoliopsida; order Myrtales; family Combretaceae; genus Lumnitzera; species Lumnitzera littorea. Next base: position 114,373,923 of record JAMXBB010000005.1, on the reverse strand, counting down.
ATCAAGTTTATGGACCAAGCTTAGAGGGGACCCACCAATGGTTGGTTCCAAGTAAGTAAAGGCTAGCTAGAGCCCTATGCCTAGGTCTAAATTGACAAATAACATGTAATTTCAAAGAGTCTTCATTCTTGCCATCCAAATGACATGCTCTCTTTTTCTATTTTACTTTTATTTTTCTTTTATCAACAAAGCTACAACAAACAACCCAAACCAACCATAACCAATAGGTTAGGGACCCTAAAATGGCAAATCATACTCAGACCATTGAAGGCCAATTTCATACTCGATCCTTAAACCCAATGGTACTAACTGGTCCAAATCACAACTTCCAAACCAATAGAAGCAGTCTTCAATTTCTTTTTTTAGCTTAATAACTATCCCCCATCCTCTTCAATCCCTTTATTCATTTTTTTTTTTACCTACATTTGCAAGTATTTCATCAATCTAAGTTTAATATTGATGAATAAGTGGTGTTTATTTCATCAGTAAAAAACCTATACGTTGGGTCGAGGAACTATCCCATAATTCTATTGGCATAATTTGATAAGGTACAAAAAAATAGGGAGATATTCAACTTTACCTCTTATACATGCAACTTACTAGCTAAGAACGAAAAATAATGCAAGGGTGCAGTACTCCCTCACAAAGATGTACTTGCTAACGAAAAAATAAATAAGGTAGTAATTAACTACTAACATAAAGTATTGAGAAACTATTGAAATAAACAAAGACAATCCTATATGATTAAGTGTCCTATAGTACCTAGTTCCTGCCATGCCTATGTATTTTTTCTATCTTTACGTCATCATTATATCTGCACTTAAGGTCTGCTAAATGAGTTTCTTTGTATCACTGTAGTAGGCAATCAAAATTTGATCACCATAAGTAAAAGAAAACTGAGAAAACATTTCATACATGAGTCAATCACTTCACAAGTTGATGCTAATGCATCAACTATATCTGCATCTAAGTGTTATATATTTTATTAACGTACTCATAACATAAAGTTAAATGATCTTTTAGCCTCTCTATTTTGGAATAAGGGTTTAAGACGATTACAACAAAATAAACATCAAGAATTTCAGTAGAATATAGTAACCATTACATTCATCTTACTTTCACATACTTGTAAAATATCATATTGTGTTGCATATCCGATAAGGTTACAAGTATGTTGAGAACTGCTAATACAAATGAATGAAGGCATAATTGGTAAACAAATGAAAACATTTTTTTGAAATCACGGAAAATTTTAAGTATTTGCAATAGCATTATGTAGCCCATCCAATCGTTAAGGTCTAATGGTATATCTAGGATTGTCTAGATAAATTACGTAATGCAAGTTTGTAACCCATCATACATTGGAGAAGTCAATGCAGCATGTCCCTTTTAAATTTTCTACATCTAGCAAAATTTCCATCATGCCTAATTAATTTGAATGCCCTAATGTGTAATCAATAAACATTTTAATAGGTAAAACTTTAAAATAAAATACCCACATCCAAACTTTAACATGCAAATTCAACATGTGAAAAGCGCAACAAATGTGAGAAGATTTGCAATCCAAGATGGACATGAGGCTTGCCACTGCATTGTTAAAGCGAATTCCATAGGTGAGTACATACTCATCTAGAACAATGCTTATAGTTCAAACAATATTTTGTACAATGTTGCATCCATTGAATTTTCTAAGTGAAAGTAATCTTTTATATAAGAGCCACTTCTCGTCTATCCAATGACAAGTGATTCACATGTCATCGAATAGGAAGTTAATTCCTTCCCAAGTACTTGTATAGCATTCAACTGCCCTTTAACTTCACATTTTTACTCGTATTCTAAATGGCAAGCTAGTCCTTTTTTTTCCGTTTACCTAAGATTCTATTAGCGCATTCTTCTCATCAAGAGTGTCCTTTGGCATTATCATTGGTCTCCATATATATCCAAGAGACTCAATTATCCAACTAATTTCAGCTTACTACGGTCATCATCAGGAGAGTAATATCAGCTTCCAACCAATATGCTCATAGGAGGCGAAACTGACCTTTAGAGATTACCTAACCCGTAAACAAATCACCTACTAATGCTACTCACTCCATTACAAGCTCAAGCTGAATGCTCTCACTTGCCTTCCAATTCATGGACTATGACATTCTCATCATCTAAATTCATTATGCCCTTATCGTAAAGCTAACACCTTACAAGTACTTATACTAAGCAAATCACGAACCTCTTCAATCACTGCTCAACCCTAACCCAAGAGGTTCAGCTTGCCTTCCAACTCATAAACTATGACATTCTCCCCCATCTAAATTCACTAGGATTCATGCTTCCATAGGTGTCCTCTTCCCCTCGCTCCTTCTTTTTACCCTCTAAGATTACCTCTTTTTTAGTAGCCTAATGTAGGGTCTACCTACAGAAGTTCATTTTATAAAGATCCAGACAAATTCTTGTTATGAGCCAACTTGCAACACAGCTGCGTCTCTCACAAAAATGCCCTCTCCTTGGTTACTACTTCTCTACTTAACTTATCTAATACAAGTGTAGACTTGTGAAATTGCTACCCCTCTTGTAATGTCCTCCATTGATGGTCAGCCCTTCGAGTTTTTTTTATACATGCCTTTCTTCTTGTCAATAAAAAGTATCATTTCATTTGACACATTAAATAGTATTTAAGCAGCTTAATAAAACAGGAATTTTTATTTTGATACCACTTGCATAGGACAAGAGGTTTACCCATCCTTAATCACCCATACAATGCTTGATCATCTATTTAGCTTCACATTTTTACTCATATTTTGGATGGCAAGCCAGCCTTTTCTTTATATTTACTTAAGATTGTTCAAAGCTCATCCTTTCCCATCGAAAGTGCCTTTTTGGCTTTGCCACTAGCCCCCATACATATTTAGGAGGCTTTATTAAACTAGTTTCAATCTGTCATGACCATTGTCAAGAAAGCAGTGTCTACTTCCGACTAATTTGCTCACAAAAAGCCAAACACATCTTCTAAGGATACCCAACCTATGACCAAAGCACCTATTAATGCTACCACTTCATTATAGGCTCAAGTTTAACAGCCTGACTTACCTTCTAACTGATAGACCATAATATATCTTAAAAGTTGATGCAATACATACCTTTCTCAATCCTTAAGTCTTTGTATATTATGTAAGCAAAATTTTTATCATGCTTTATTGATTCAAATGCTTCAAGATATAATCAATAACTATTTTAATAGGTAAAATCTAAAATCCAATATCAACATCCAATCCTTCACACACAAATTCATTATGTAAAAATTGCAACATCAATAACCATTTTAATAGGTAACATCTATTTATCTTTCCTAAGTTTGGTTTGTGACTTGAGGGAAGTGCCCTCCAGCAAGGTGACATTTATGTTGGCAGATCAATTAGAGCCACCTTATGTGGTTTTATGCCAAGTGCGATCAATTATCTAGTAGAAAAATTTGACACCAAAATACTTTCCTTATATTGAAAAACTAAAAATTTGCGATTATTAAGAGCTTTTGATCACTGCTTAAAAAATGAGCATTATCCAAAAGGCACTTCTTTCTACTCTTCTCTTCAAATAAGGCAATTCAGTGTTGTCCTTTACGAAAGATCCATTATTATTGCCCTTTTTTTCCATGCATAGCTTATCATGCAATAGATGCAATACCCTTACATATTTCCAATTGGACTCATAATTTTATGAAAAAATTTAGTATAACTATTTAATCTAAGCAACTAAAATGAAAGAATTACAATAAAAGATATCAATATTTAGAGATAAATTCATATAAAAGATTAACATTTCATAAAATGATTTAAATAAAGGATCTAGTTATTACAAAACTATAACGTAACAATTATTATATAAAATTATTTGAACCACTTTATAAAACGTTAATTGTTTATTTGAATATTTTAAAACGATAATCTTTTATCTGAATCATCTTATAAAATATTAATATTTTATTTAAACTTTTCGAAATATTCTTCTTTTATTTAAATTTATCCCCAAACTTTCATCCCTCACATTATAATTCTCCCAGACTAAAATGGTTTACTAGTGGCCTTTGTTTCTCCATGTTGCTATCTTCGTTGCACCTCCTGGACTTCTCCTCAAAAATGCACCTCCCTCTTTTACCTAAAGTGGGGACATTTGCGTTCGCTCGAGCTATGCTCGAACATTATTAGAGGCTCCTCAAAATTGGGCGTCATGTACTTAAAAGATAGGATTGAGGAATAGTCCATAACATTCGCCACCCTATCACCATCAAATTCGTAAAAATCATACTGCTCGTCCGTGTTGTGGACGGGCCGAGGCTGCGTTGTCGGGCTTTTCTCAAACCTTCGTCTGAGCATCCTTTCCTGTCAGAGTTAGATGTACCACAAGAAAAACTTGTTATCGTATATATAAGAGTTTAGGTGTTCGAAGAAAATATACATAAAGTTTAGGCAATTAAAAATCACAATTGAATAAATGAAACTACTTATAAGTAAAACTGAGAAGAAGAAAATATACCCAAAAGGAAAAAAGAGAGCAAAATAGAGACTTGATCAGACAGCACAATAGATAAACAAAGGGGAGAGCTGTTTACAGAGCAGTATAGGGAGTAAAAATCGTATACTTTTGCTACAAATGCGTGGAACAAACGCAATCATTTGCAATTTATATTAAACTCACAAGAATTTTGGTCTAACACTCATTTTCAAACATTCAAATTCCATTTCTTGTTAACCTAACTCCCCAAAAAAATAAAAAAAATAAAAAAATCCATTCGATGCTTTACAAATACTACAATGAAGTTTCACGCTACCGTGTTTGATTAGAAATTTAACATAGGAGATCATTATTCTTTTTTTTTTTTTGTTCTTCCCATTTGAGTAAATTTGGCTGGTTATTGTAACCTTTTGATGGGACATGCAAAGCTTTGATTTATTTTTTTTTTTTTTTTTTTGTCGGTGACCCGTTGGACCCGGCATAGCTAAAATCCTACCCCACCTGTAGATATAACGGGTCCAGCCCAGCCTGTCTCACGGGGCGGGTCCTAGACCCAGCGGCATAAATGGGACTATCCTTATATTGCTCCAATGATCGCGTGCTTTCATTCCATGGAGTATAGATTTTACGTTAACATTTATCAAAACTTATACTATATCACAAAAATTTCAAGTTTTATTTGCAGAAACAGATGAAACAATGAAAAAGCCGGAACAGTGCAGCTGAAATCAACCTTATCCTTATGTGTTAGTTCATACCAGAAAAATACAATTCTATAATTTTTTTTTTTTTTATTTGAACTTTGTACCTTTTAAATATATTATATCTAAAATCCTTGCTTTTTTCAAAATTTAGAAAATTAAAAATAAAAAAAAAATATTCGCTCCATCATATCATTTATGGTTCTTCAAATTGTACATTTTATTAGATACAACTCCGAAACTGATATTTGTTCCTGGCTACATAGTTTTAAAAGAAAAATGACTCAAATAAAAACTTTAAACTTAGAGATTGAAATAGAAAAGCAAAAAAATAAAAAGAGTAAATTATTCAAATATAAAAATAGTACAGTATGAATGATTATTCTTGTATTTTTAAGATATGATTTCTATAAAAGTGTACTCAAATTAATTAATTAACATATATATGTGTGTGTACATCCATGTTGTCTGGTTAAGACATAGAATTATCAACATCCATTGAGTTAATAATAAGACAGGGACAGCTAAGCTATAAAAATTCTCTAAATGGCCAAACTACAACATGGGTGAATAATTGGCGTATAATAAAATCCAACCTAAAATATGTTTCTGAATTCAATAATAAACCATTATGATCCCATAAATAATGAGAGCAATTGTTAATATAATAACAATAAAACTGCCATTGCCTGCGCCATGTGTCTTGCTCATTATGACGTCACACAATTATACTGTATAACTGGCATGTGCCGACTATTTTCCTCACGCACCGTTAACATATTTTCAACTTTTCAATAATTACGATTATTCAGTATTTTCTTAATCGCCATCCCTTAAAATAAAAGCTTCTGTACCAAAATTACTGCAGTAAGATATTTTTCAAAGTCATGAGTCTCAAATCGACATATTGACCCAGAATGAAAAGGAATAAAAGGCTTAAACAGCCATACTAGTGTCGCACCGCGGTCCATAAAAACTTTAAATTATAATTCATATTTATTTATCGAGCCATAAAATTATCCACCTTCTTAAATTTAACTTAGATAACTTAACTAAATCATATAAAAATCAGATCAAACCAACCGCATCAGCTGGACTTTCCTGGATTATTTTCGAGACGAGTCAAATGGATAACTCCATACTAATTTTATAATCAAGTTAGATTGAACCGAGTTACGTTAATCGAGTTAAACTCATATCCGACAATAGTAATATTTTCTATATAACTCCAAAATTCAAATCATAAATAAGAAAGCTCCACGTGTAAGATGGATATGATGATGTGGAAGAAGCTCGGATTTTAAAATGATACTAATAATTGCACGGAAATTGATATAACTCGAATAAATGTATATATAATATAATATAAACTTATATTCTTTTAAAAAATTATTAAGCTACGTTATACTCACTGGATGGCATCCTTGGACCTTGGGACAGAATAAAGAATAAATGAGATTAGTGGGGCTGGTTGGTTGGTCCTTCCCCATGACCCACCAGCCTCTTCCTTCGGACTGCCCCCAAAACCAATCATCTCCAGGAATAAGAAGGAGAAGCAGCTCTTAGTCTTCTCTTTTGTCCTGCAGAACAAGACAGAAGTAGTAAGGAACACTGAGTTTTCTCTTCTTCTTCTTCTTCTTCTTTTTTCTTTTTAATAAATCAAACAGAAGAGAATATAACCAATAAACCTAACATGGAATTTTCAAATATATATAATAAATATATATTGTGTATAAATCGTGTTAGGCTTTATCAAGTTAACAAAGAACTAAAACGTTGCCTCACGGTTTTTTTTTTTTTTTTTTTTTTTTTTCGGGGGGGTACTTTTTCCCCACTGGAATTCTAATAAAAGACCGAGTACCAAAATATCCCATATTGCTTGCTAGAACCATTCCAAGAATATTCCGAGAATATTTAATCAGGCACTGTCCATGTCATTACACGTTCAGACTAATCACCAGCCGCCGAGTTTTATTTGGACAACACAACAACAAAGGCTTTGACGAATTTTTCACTTAGCCAACTAAAATAAATAAATAAAATGGAACCTGATCCATCCCAATCCATTACCGTTATTCATGCCACCAACTATATATATATATATATATTGATGGGAAAAAAGAATCGACATGCCATCAATCTACGAGGACCTCGACAGGTTGAAACTGGGAATGGGAGATTTACGTAGATTATAAATTTTCCTCAAGCACGTAAGACTTTGGAACTTTAGATTGATTTGTTAGGACGAGGATGGCGGCTAAAAGGTACCATACCGTTCCATACATGTCTCATTGATTTTCCATCCTTTTCTTTCTTTCTTGTTTTAAAAAAAAAAAAAAAAATTTCTTTCAACAAAGTAAAATATGTTAAAATTCTTTTCAGATCAGATGAAGCATAAGTGGATTGGTTCTGCTCAGTGCTCTGTAAATATATGATAGCATATTGAAATGTAATAAACACATAATACATGAAAAACCAGGCAACGGTGAGAGAAGAAATTTGTTAAACAGAAAGGGAACACACTCCGCCGAATGCCATTATCAGGGACTAAAAACTTGCCTCAAACAACAAGGGAAAAACATACAGGACCAAGATTGAGATGATGCCAGGGCCTCATCAATGGATATTGATGAATATCCATTCATTTTATATAAAAAAAAAAAAAAAAAACAGATGGGAAAAACATCTAGGCAGTGTACATCGCGCAAAACCCGTGTGTTTCTTTCCTTTATACGCCCAAACAATTACTTTGAAACAGCTAAAAACTAAAGTCACCTCAATTACATTTTCTCAGCAGGCAGCACAGCACCAGACAAAAAGATACCTCTGCTGACGAATTTCCCTTCCCTTAATCTGAGGTAAACGAACAATAAGAGGTAACCGAAAACTGTTATTTCCATCCATCCTTTATTCAACCGACAACAGCAAGGAAGGAAACTCTCGAGAGCGGGGGCAAAAATCTTTCAGGAGTGAAAATATTCACAATCCTGCCAGACACCTTCTTCCACATAATATCCGATGGAAACGTTTCTATGCCTCAGGGATTATTAAGGCTACATGTAAGAACTGATGAAAATAACCTACCAAAAGAAAAAAAAAAAAAAAAGAGAACTGATTAAAATACTAGTTTTAATCTGCCCTCATCCTTCATAAAATACTACCCGACCAGCTAGTCTCGGGCTATCTTTACCAAGTTCTTCAACATCATTTTCAGTGTGATTACACTCTACAAAGACAACTCGAACCATTCAAATATTAGCTTGTCTTCTGCCTGAACACTCCCCCAATACTCTGGACACGGCTCTTTCCAAAATGATTTGAAACAAAGCTAAAAGCCCAGGAGAGTAAAGGATAGTCATGTGTACCTACTTCATTTGAGCAAAAAACAATTGTTTAAAGCTAGAGATATGACAACATTCAAAAGGATTGCCAAAATTGAAATCATACTAGGTTAAGCAATTATAATATGTCACCCTATAACCTGCCAAACACTCGGCTCCACAATAGGTATTAGAAGTACATTTTGGCTCCAAGTTCAACACTAGCTCTCACAACATGGGGTAACAGAGTATGACCACTCATATCCACCTTTAAACTTGTAACGGAGCTTCTACCTTTATTTTAGATGAAATGTCAGATATGTTTTCTTTAAGCCAATATTCTCTGTACACCACACAGTTCCAATTTTTTAGGAATATCCTCAACTTTCTCAAATTTTATGCAGGGTCACCTAGTACCTCATATGCAAATTACCACAAATAAATGCAAATTAAATTTGGCAAGTATAATGGAAATTTTGAAATTTTAACCTAGTCAGCCACTTTGTAATACCTTTTAAGTTGCTATTCTGGAATAAGTTCATTATACTTTGTCGTTATATTACACTTTAATTCTGATGTTTATGTTTGCATTAATAAATAAATAGATAAATAAATGAAAAAAATTTTTCAAATGCTCAAAAGGATACCTAGTAACTATAGAATTTACAAGAATACAGGTGGTTTAGGAATGGCAATAAAACGGTCTTGGAACAAGTAGCCTAAAACTCAAAGCCAAACATAACATATTATGTGTCCAAAAATCCAATCCAACCCTTGTAGGGTTTCTTGGGATAATTAAAGTAGGCTCTATAAATACTTTATAGGGTATCTTTGCAAGCCCCCAACACCCGATCATCAACATTACGGGATAATCAATACACATCTTTAAACATGACCAATAAGCTAATTTTCAAATAAAGTATTACTTTTAGAAAGAAAAAGAAGAAATCCCCAAAAACTAAATGATGTGGGCTTATAATTTAAGGCTAGCTTTTGTTTAGAATATCAATTTTAGGTTGTCTGGTATCTAAATCCTTTTCCCAAAACCTGACCCCAATCTCATACAGTATCGAATATCAAAATGGCACTTATTCCAGACCCTATTAGGAAACTACCCCCATCAAGTACTTATCGACTTTGAGTTGAGCACTCTGCAAGACCCAACTTGCTTGCATCCTAATTCCAGAGTAGTTCCACAGGGTCAAAAGACCCAACATGCCTGCATCCTAGCTCTGGAGCAGTTCCACAAGGTCAAAGAGTAAGTTCCAATTCCAAATTTTTGGAACCTATACCTGCAAAGCACTAGGTAGAAATTCTATCCTATCAGTCCTGTACCTATAGGTCTTGAAGGCCATCTCCAGACCAGACAAGGCTGAACATTTATAACTCTAGCTCATTTTGTCTGCCTGAAGTTCAACAGCCAATATGATGGACAGTTCTTTCCAAAATGAATTAGAACAAAGCTAAAAGCCCATGCAATTGAAAGACAATCATTTGCACCTGCTTCACTTCAAAGTAAAAAACAAACTTAAGATAACTAGAGATATGAAACATCTAAAAAAAAAATGACCAGACCAAGATTCTAAAATAGAGAGCAGGGAAAAAGAAGGAAACAAACAGAGACACACACACACACAAACAAAAAAGAATGAGGAAAAAACAAAATACTTCCACTGAAATTGATATACAGAACCCTTGACATAAGAACTCAATGCAAACTACCTCCACCCACCACCACGCAAAAAATAAAAAAGAAAAAACACTTCCAAAGGTATAACCAACAACAAAAATGATGCATGCATATAGTCTGATCATTAAAGAAATCAGCAATCGCTAACACAAAGTATACGAGACATGAAAGAATTCAGATACTCAATGCAGGCTTCACAAGAATCACCCAGTTAAGGATGCTTGCAAGTCATTCATGAGGGAATTGTTCAAGGCAGAATTAACTACAAAGTGTTATGATAGACCCTCTACTGTTCAATGTAGATATCATCATTTTAAGTCAAGCAGAACAAAGCTAAACCAAACCAATGCCTTACTTATAGTAATGAATTGCAAGACAGATAAGCAATCCCAGACAGAGAGAAGGGAGAAAAAGAACGAACAGGAATAAACTTCAGTTCAGTTAATTTATTGCTCATCCCTTGTTCATAATTTAGCAGCTAAGGTCAACCAGACTTTCTTTTATAATTGCTAAATAATATTATTTAAAAGTTTCAAGTTTTTAGATGAAATGGTTATAGTGTTAGTCATAACATGGTATCAAAGCGGAAGGTTGTGAATTTGAATCTCTAGAAAGTCATTACTCCTTATTTAATTAAGTGGTCCACTTGATGAGACTCATCTAAGTTTGGCTCACAAGTGAAAAGGAGTGTTAAGTAATAAATATAACGGTCCACTCTAAATTTACAGGTCTAAACTTTTAAATAAATGATTGTAGTACTAGTCATAACATTACTTGTAAAAATAATTAAAAATAAAAAAAGAGGAGGAGACATTTGGGTGAGGGAGGGGTGGGGGGTAGTAGAGTCAGTCTGATTTTATGGGAGGGGTAGAGCTACTCGATAGTCATCTAGTTACTTCAACAGAAAGAACATGCTTCCCAAAGGTTAAATAGATTTTTAGAATTTGAACCAAAAAAAAAGGTTAGATTTTATATACATTTATCCCAAAAAACAAAAAATCTCCAGACAATATATATTAGCACACTGAAGCCAATGCTTGAAAGTGCTTTTTCTTTTGGATAATTTTAAACCTAGTTCTTTTGGTGCTTGCAATCAGTACTACTTTAAACCTTATCAAAGTCAATAGCTCCAATAAGTCAGCTATCTTAAGAAGCATAAAAATATATTGGTCATGCCCAACTTGCACAAGGTAATTATATATATATATATATATATAAAATATATATGAGAGAGAGAGAGAGAGAGAGATGGCCCAGTAAAATTTGAACACAGACCTCATACAATTAGTCATGTAGGTCATTGACCTTAACCGCTAGATCAAACCCTGGGCAATCGAATTATAGTTTTGCTCTTTGTCAAATTTCCTTTTTCAAGATACTCAACAACATGAGAACAGTCCATGAAATCAAACTGTGGTTTGTGTGGGGATGGTGAGAACATAATACAGCATCTATTTCTGCTTTCATTGAATTTTCAGGAAAAACCCGTGTGAGTCAACAGATAAGCACTTACACGTGCCAGCAATAGGAATGCTAGAGCTGATCATAAATGGGACCAGCATGCCAATATCAAGACTTATTCATCAAGGGGGAGCAAGCTCAACTCTTTCAGCCAGAGGCAAGTATAAACTAGGTTTACTTGCCCAGGGCTATGGAATCTCAGTTAACCAATCTCCATGAAGCCTCAACAAACCAATATCATAGCTTGATGATGCTCCATGTCAGTTATGGCTCTTAGGAAATAAACTGTGGTTGACAAACCTAAAATTGGTTGGTCTCAAAGATTATCCAAGTTAAAAGAAAATGATGACAAAGCCAACAAACTACTTCCACAAACACCAGTTTTGATTTAGACAAAGCAACTCCAGATGGAGATACCCCCAGTGTGAGACACAAAAAAAGAAACAGGGTTAACCAAAGGAATTGTGGATCAAAATAGACCAGACATATTGCTGAATCTTGTCCTATTTTTCTTTCTCAAGTATTCGAGTAAAATGCCCAAAAAGAAAGAAGCAATGGTAGCTAAAGGTATAAATTACTTTTTTATTTAAGATGGACTCGGCTGTTTTTGGAATCCTGTTGCTAAAGCACCAGAAATCCAGCAAACACAGAAATAAGATATCTATAAACAATGAGTAAGCAACGTAATTGCCTAACAACTTGCATAAACTAAGAGAAGCAAGAAAGAAAGGAAGCATTGAATCATTTTTTCAACTAAAAAAAATTTCTTGTACACTATTACCAGCATAATTACAAGTATTAGGAAACAGATGTACTAACCAAGAAAAACATGGGCCTATACACCGTTGTTCCTGGAACATTTGCCAGGAAAAATTACAATATACACCGTCCTGTCATTGTCAATGATCTCCACGTGTTAAAAGTGGATCTCACTTTAAGTAGCATGATGCAACTTGTTCAATCCTCGTATCCCTGAAATCAAACCCAAAGATATCAAAAAAGAAACAATGATGTAGAATATTCTTTCCAAGTATTTCTTGAAAAAGGACAAATAATTATCACTCTCCCAAATCTATATTCCCAATAACTTGGAAAATAATATTAACACCACAAGCGAAAAGTAGGTATTCCTGCAACATAACTTTGGCTACTCTGATCAAAACATTTTGTGGTCAAATTCTTGAACAAATTAGACAAAACAGGGAAGAAACAGTGCAAAACTAGAAATGGAGACATAATCCAAGCAAAAGAAACCATGTTCAAAGAGTAAAATGAAGACATTCATAGAGCACTATCGCCAGACAGAATTTTACTCGGATGATTTTCTCCATGCTGCACTACAATATAGCTCAAGCACAATCCTTAATTCCAGCATATCATTTTTATCTTTTTTTTAAACAATCATTTAGCTTATCAACGTATGTATTACCTTCAAACCTCGTGCTAAGAGGTACTGTCTCCATTCTTTTATCTCAAAACAATCAAACAAGTTTAGCACTTATTTACATTATTGTCACAATTGATTTGAAAGACCATTTCTTCTTAATGCTCAAACATAAACAAGGTCGCAAGATGCAGCATACTATTCATTCTCAAAAAATCCAATCCATATTTTAATGTATCACAAGGGAAATATGTAACCAGAATTTAATAATCATCTAATGGCAAGTTACTATGCGAGGTGTTATATGTAAACACCTCCGTCCTTCTACTCCCTCTCCGCCTCCCTTGTCTCCCACTCTCCCCTTCACGCCACCCCCTCCCCTTTCTCCCCTTCCTCCTTCTCTCTGCCTTCGTTTTCCTTCTTGCATTTCTGCCCTCATTTTCCCCTTCCCTGTTACTCTTTCCCGATCGTTCTCCCTATCTCCCTTCTTCCTCCTCTCCATCATCTTCCGCCCCCCTCCCAACCCTATCGTCCTTCGTCATCTCCCTCTTTCTTCCCCCTTTTCTCTCTCTCTTCTCTTCTTCCTACCTTGTTGTTAGCCTAGCTAGGGTCTCTAGTCCTTCTGCCCCCTGCTTACGGTCTTCTCTTCCTTCCTTTCCCTTTGCTTGCTTGCTCACTCGTTTTTTCCCTCCTTCTATTGAACCAATTTGGAAGGACCCCTACTTATGTTGAACCAGTTTGGTCCTTCGGTCCTTCCTTGGGTTTACTGATCTCTCATCCGTTGTTTCTACTTGGTCTGATTGTCTCTTCAGTGGTGTTGGTTGTTGTCTTATGAGGACTTTTGCAAGGAGGACTAAGAAAGCCACCACCCAAGAGTTAGCAACGCTAGCTCTTGCTAAGGCTCCTCAACCACCTGCCTTCACAAGTAAAAAGAAGAATAAGGTTAGCAAAGATGCGTCATCTGACAATGTCTCCTCTACTGCACTAGAGAAGAAGCTTTTGGTTTCTAATAATCACAAGAGGTGGCGCCTTGTGGTGATAATTCCTATTTGAACGAGATGGCATCCAGCTCGGCTGACCAGGCCCAAGCTGATTGTTCTGAGCACGATAAGTCTAAAAGGAGCAGCTACGCCCTCTCTAGCCTTGACCCACCTCCCAAAGATAGCTCTAAACTAGAAGGTGGTAGTGCTTTTGGTGATAATGGTCATTCTTTGAGCAGTGCTTTGATTAAGGATATGGCAGAGATGATGGAAGCTGCGGAATCAGAGGCCCTTAAAGGCCATCAAAAGGTTTCACATATCATCTCTAAATCTAAAAGCCCAACTCCTTCCTACGTGACTATAGTGTCTCCACCTAAGCTAACCTAGTAAGTTCCCTCCCTTAAGCTCTCCCTTTCTTACCATCTACCGTGTCATGAAGGTGACAAAATTATACTTAAACCGCCGAACTTGGTTTCAGCTATTGGAGAGTATATTTGGAGAAACAAAGCTATGGGCTACTTCCTTTGACAGAATCTAGCATTCCCCCTAGTCCAAAAGATAGCCAAATCAATATGGGATAAAGAGGGTCTTTTAGAGGTACTGACCAATGGGTGTGAGCTTTGCTTCTTCAAATTTTTGGACAAAGATGCCCTTCTTAGAGTCCTTCAACAACCATTGTACTTTGGTCAACAGTCGATCATAGTCCACCTATGGAGTTTTTACACAATGAAGGGGTTATTTATGCTGTTAGTGCGGTTGGAAACCCTCTTCAAGTTGATATAGTGATGACTAATAATGAAAGAGTAGGATATGCTAGAGCTACTGTAAAGCTAACAATAGATAGTAAGTTTGCACATTCTTTTGAGATGGAATGTAAAGATGGTTTCAAACATTACGTAGATGTGGAATATGGCCACCTTCCACTACACTACCTTAGTTGCAAAGTGTTCGGATACAATCAAGCTTCATGCCTAATCTTACAAAGCACTAAAACATGTGCGAAAAACTCTTTAAATGAAAAACCTCCTAAAATTAGCTTAGTGGAAGAAAGAGTTGTACCAAATCAAGTAAGGGGTAAGAAGCACGTAAGTTTACCTACCAAAGGTATAGTTTTCAAAGACACTGAAGGATGTGACATACAAAAAGATATGGAGCCAAAAACTCCTGATAAAAGGAAAAACATTCTATCCATTGTAGAAGCAGTGAAATTAGATGTTGCCACATCTTCAAGAATGAAACGCAGAGGGAGACATGTCAACTTTTCCTCGTCGGAGCACAGTGACTTCTCTCCTGAGAAGGATGAACGAATTAAAAATTCCATGAGTCAGAGGAGGAGTCATCTTGCCCTTTTTGTGTACCTAACTTTATAGAAGTTTCTAAGTAGGATGTTCTTGGTGTAGACCCCTCCACCCCACCCCACCCACAACCCCCCCTTATGTATCTTGCTTTGACTTTTGATAAGGCTAATCCTCCTGTTGATGAGCCTTCTAAAGAGGAATGGACCATGGTTTCAAAAAATGGAGGAGAAGGTGAAAAAGAAGAAGAATAGGGATAAGCCTAGGAAAGTTTCTAGGCAGTCCTGCTCAAGCTGCTTTAGTGTGATATCATGCCCCCATTTTTTGTATATATTATGATAGGTACATGAAATATTACAGGGTTGAATGACTTGACAAAGAGAAGGGCTGTAAATAAGTTGTGTAGGGAAAAAAAATCTTTCTTTTATGGGTTTGTTGGAAATCGAAGTGAAGAACCATAACATCCAAAGAATTAAGGATCGAACTTTTCCTCATTATGCTATTGAATGTCAAGGACAGATTTGGGTTGCATGGAAAACTGATGTATGGGCTGTAAGTGTGATCAAATTCTCTCCTCAGATGATGCATTGCCTCTGTACTTACAGACAGCAAGATGTATCAACTTACATCTCTGTTGTGTATGCTTCAAATCACGATATTAGGAGAGAGGAGCTTTAGAATGATCTTATTCAGTTTAAGCAATACATTGATAAGCCATGGCTCATTATGAGAGATTTTAATGAGTATAGGTTCTTGAATGAAAAGAAAGGAGGCTTGGAGACAAGGCCTAGAGGTATGAATTGTTTTAATGAAGTTTGCTTCTTGCTAGAAGTAGAAAATATGCAATTTTCTGGTCTATTACATACCTGATCCAACCAATGCCCAACCAACCCTATACTCCGGAGGTTAGATAAAGCCTTGATTAATAATTTGTGGTCTACCACTTTCCAAGATTCAAATCTATAAGTTCTTGCATCAGGTATTTCCGATCGCTACCCTTTAATTACCTCATTCACTAATGTATCCAATCGAAGAAGGGAGACATTCTTCAAGTATTTTGACTTCCGGAAGAAGCACTCAAGTTTTAGGGTTTAGAGTTTAAGGTTTATGGAGAACCAAGATAGAAGGCTCCCCTATGTTCAACATCTACAAAAAGTTAAAGCTTTTTAAGGCACGATTAAAAGTGTTAAATGACACAAGTTTCGCTAGTATTTCGGATAGTGTCTAAAGTGAAGGAGAAGCTAGAATCAATCCAATTGTCCAACAAATCTCTAGAGAACGTATATGATTGGAGAAAAGAAAAAAATTGTTTCAAGACTTTCTACCACTGGAGTGCCCCTAAAGAATCCTTCCCACGTCAGAAGTCAAGAGCTACTTTGATCAAGCTAAGAGACCAGAACAATAAGAACTTTTTGAATCAGGTAAAGAAAAGACAATACAAAAATTGGGTTCCCTCTATCACTGATCAAGATGGCAATAGGGTGCAAGAGCCATTGCTTGTTAAAGCCTTGGCAGTTTAGTATTTTCAATCTTTGTTGAATGATGTTCCATCTATGGCTATTGAGGAAAGTAGATTGCAAAGTCTAATCAGACATAAACTTTCGACTTTATAAGCTAATTCCCTAATTAAACTGGTCTCCAATGAAGAAATCAGAGCGGCTATGTGGTCTGTTACTAGGGATAAAGCCCTAAGACTTGACAACTTTTGAGCAAACTTCTTTAATGATGCTTAGGAGACAGTGGGTGAGGATGTATGTTCAACAGTAAAACATTTCTTTGCTTCCAGGAGATTGCTTCAGGAAATCAACTCTACTTACTTCAACTTAGTGTCAAAGAAAAAAAAATCTGAGTTCCTTTGCAAACTTTCATCCCATTGCATGTTGCAACACTTTGTATAAGTGTACATCACAGCTTTTAGCAGAGTGTTTGAAGAGCTTCATCCCCTCCTTAATTAACAAGGAACAAACGGCTTTTATAAAAAGGAGGAGAATAGTGGATAATATTTTAATAGCCTAAGAGCTTGTTAGAGGCTATCACAATAATAATAAAGGTGCAAGAAGAACTATTAAAGTAGATCTAAAGCATATGATAATATAAGGTGGAATTTCATAGGAGGAGTGCTAAAGGTAATGGATTTCCCACATCTTTTCATCTCTTGGATCATGACTTGCATTACCTCTCCCAAATTCTCTATCAACATAAGTGGATAATTAGTAGGATATTTCAGTTTTCCAGAGGGACTTAGATAAGGGGATTCTATCTCCCCCTATCTCTTCATCATTGCTATGAAAATATTCTCTTGTATCATGAATGAGAAGGGTGAGAAAGAAAACTTCACTTATCATTAGAGGTGTAAGAAAGAAAAACTCAATCACTTTTGTTTTGCAAATCACATTTTGATTTTTTCAAAGGCCGACTTGACTTCTTTGAAGCACATAATAGATGGTCTAGAGGAATTCCAAAGGTAATTTCCCTATCAGCTACTTAGGCATTCCTCTCTCATCTTCCGATTATCTAAGTTTGATTATCAAGCATTAATTGACAAATTCACCACAAGAATCAATCATTGGTCTTCCAAGTTCCTATCTTACGCAAGTAGAGCTCAACTCACTAAGAGCATGCTTTTCTCTCTCCAAGTATATTGAGCTATGCTCTTTACCATCCCTACTTCGGTTTTAAATAAAGTGGAATCAAGGCTCAAAAGATTTTTTTGGAATGGAGGAGATGATTCAAAAGCAAGAGTAAAGGTAAAATGGAGAGATATTTTTAAACTGAAGATTGAAGGAGGTTTGGGTACTATCAACATCAAATTGTGGAACTTGGTAGCTCAATTGAAGCACCTATGGACCTTATGTGAGGATGAAGGCTCTCTTTAGCCCACTCGAATCAAGAATGAGATCTTGAAAGGGAGAAGTATTTAGAACATCAAAATACTAAATGATGCATCTTGGTCTTGGGGGAAAATTCTTCAAGTAAGACCATTGGCTAAGAAAATGCTTAAATGGAGGATTGGGGATGGCAATCTCATTTACTTTTGGTATGACCACCAACATCCAAAAAGTCCTCTCGTGTATTGGATAGATGAGCATACAAGGATCACTGTTGGCTTCCCAAAAGATATTCTTTTAAGCTCCTTTATCATGGATGGCAAGTGGTAGTAGCCTAGAGGGGAGAGATAGAATGTCATCATGGCAAATCTTCGAGGGATACATCCACTAGCTAATTAATACACCTGATAAAATGAAATTGATCCTAACCCAAGCCAAGCCACTATCCATCAGGCAGGCTTACTTGTTAGCTAGACAAAAGGATCCAGGGAAACCTTGGGCACCATTGGCATGGGATAAGAAAATTACCCCTAGACATGCTATGATACTATGGATGATAGTGCAAAAGAAGCTATACACCCTAAACAAGATATCCTAATGGGGAATGACAAAGGAGAAGAAATGCTATCTATATGGTGATGAAGAAGAATCGATATACCACCTTTTCATGGGTTGTTTTGTCAAACCTATTTGGAAGGAAGTTAAGAAGTTTTGGGATGGAGACGGGCCAAACTTTTAGAAGCCAATTCTATAGACAGTATCTTGAATAACCCAGGCCTTAAGGACTACAATGAAGGCCAAAGGATAGCTCTTGCAGATGTTTGCTATTATGTTTGGAAGGAAAGAAATAGTAGAAGGGTGAATGGTACACACAACAACGCCACTACCATTATGAGAACAGGTTTAGCTTGCATGGTATAGATTGATTTTAGCTTTTTGTATTCCCCTATTTGTACCTAGAATCCTTTTGTTTATTGACATTAGGGACGAATAGAGATTTTTTGGTTTCTCATACGCATCTTATGTACACTTTTTTGAGAAATGAAAATATATCATTTACCCAAAAATAGGTTACTCCATGAGAACTAAAAATTACCATGGGGCAGAGAACGCATATTCAAGCCGGTCTCCAGCAATTAAGTGCAGATATATCTGGTCTGGAAGGCAACATTCGAGGACCAACATGACCTGTAAATACAACTGCTAGGTCATTATCTGGATTCACATGAATATAGTTGCAATAACAACTCATTACTTCTAATTCTATTTAAAATTAATTCCTTGCAACAAAATATTACCTGGAAGTGGACCAGAAGGAGGGTTATTAGTTGACGATGGTTGAAAGCCCATATTATTAGAGAGCGGTCTTTCAAAATGGGGCCGAAAATAACCTACACAGCAGCAAGTTTTCGAACATAAGGAACACTACAACGCAAAAGACCAGTAATGCCCTCATACGCCCAAGGTGGGTGCAATGACTGTAAAGAGACATGTGGAGGGATGAGTACGCAGCTTTTAATAAAATCTAAAAAATAGCTTATACCAGATAAGGAAGAAGGTCCACGAGGAGGAAATAGAACAAGCACATATGATTCCTTCTCCCCTTCCCAACACCCCCCACCAAAAAACCCAAAACCAAAATATTCCTATAGCTCAAAATGATAATTGCAGGACATTCTTCAACAGTAAAGCAGCATATGCCTATAATAAACTGGAGAGAATGGAAACACAAAATTAAAATAACCTTACAGCTCTATATAGGATGGCATAGATAATTCACCATTTACATTCAGGGGAAGAATTGACAGGTAAAACTCTTATTACCCCCTTTTTTAGTCCCACAAAACACAAGATAAACTCATAAAATTTTTTAGAACAATTTAAACTAGTTTTCTAGTATTGTGATGAGTACTAAAAAGGGCCCTGAAACATGAGACGCAAATACAAAATTACTCTAGCATCTATGGTGCAACCATCTGGATGCTAATTCCTTCAAGATCAAAGAACTTCTAATAGATTCAGAAAGGCTAAATCCAAGAGAAAAGGAACCAGTGCTTTTAGCTTTTCTGGTTGTCCACATGAAAACCTCTTTATCACCCGACCATAAAAACACAGCATCAATATGATCAGCAAAGGGGGGAAAAAAAAGGAACACTGGATCAATATGAATAACATTCACAGAAACAGAAGCACCAATTTGTCAACTACGGACAGTAAGATCTCCAACTTGCACAGCATTGAGACACATAAGAGTAATAGGAAAAACGAGACTTAATGTTTTCACATCTGTTGTTCATTATCATTGATGCCAAAGAAAAAAATTGTCTGTTGTTTGAAGAAGAAAGCCACTTCCAACACCAGAAAAATAGGAAAAGGAAAATGCTATTTGAATAGATTGCCAAAATTATGAAATAAATACCTTCTTGGGGATACATGCTCCCAGCACCTGATGAACTTCTAACTCCATTCATCCATGGACCACTCTGATTATCATTGCTAAATTCACTTGAGGGCATCCTCCAAGGTTCATCGCCTACAAACCGCCTCCTGCTATCAGGAGGTGGCAAACTGTATTGATGAGGGTATGGATGCTGCTGAACAGGGACAGCAGGATATGAATAGTGGCTGGACATAGCTTGAGGGGGTACCCCGCTCAACGGCCTTTGAGTATAAGGCATATTGCCCTGTTGGAACTGCTGGTTTGGTTGAGAAGCTTGAGAATTAAAATATGGGTCATTTGGTCCATATTCAGATTGTCTTGATGGATTATAACCAGAAGTTTCTTGTGAACTGACTCCTGATGGCATAAAAAATGGTGACTGCTGTGTAGGTAACTCACTTTTTGAAACACCATTAATGTGAACTCCATGAGGATTATTTGGGGGAACTTGCATTGGTTGGTTTGCCTGAGCATAAAAGTTGCCCAAAAATTAAAATCAAATAAAATACCACATGTAACAAAAAGGAAAAAAATAAATAATATAAGAACTTACACTCTGAGCACCAGAATATTCACTAGGTGGTGGATATACTAGCTGGGATGGGGACTGAAATGATGATTGAGGTGGAATAAATGATTGAGCTGGTAATGTATGTTGAGGAACTGATGCTTGGGGAAGCAATGTAGGTGGAGGTCCCACAGGAGGTGCTGGAGGAAGAGGTGGTTGTGAATGGAGGGATGGGGGAGGTGGTGGTGGAGGTGGCGGTGGCGGCGGCGGCGGCGATGGAGATGAGGAAGGGGGCAATGGTGGGGGCAAGGGTGGCGGTGAAGAAGGCAGAGGAGGAGGAGGAGGTGGAGAATCAGGAGGCAAAGGGGGTGAACCCTCTGGAAGGGGAGGTGACTCGATTGAGTTGCTAGCAACAGGTTTAATTGTCTGGTGAGACTCAGGCTGTTGCAATTCCATTTCAACGTTGTGCATAGAAACACATGTTTCATCCCTCGGGTGTCCAGAAACATCTTCCATTTCCAGTTCACCATCCACATCCTCTAAAACACAATGGCGCCTGTCATTTGGAGTAAGTTCATATGTTTTTGGCTCCTCTGAATCGCGGTTAGACTCCGCTGGTGATGCCTCAACCACAATCTTACATGGAACAATAGGAGGATATTCGTGATCCTCTTCTTCTTCATCTTCAAAAACATGGGAAGATAGAAAACCAGGCAACTGAAATGTTGCATTACTGATAAGATAAAGCAGAAGAAAAGAATGTTAGTATAGTCAAAACAAGATTTCCAAGCACCCATGATATTGGCTAAAATTTTGCATAAGCAAATATTAAAATTTTTTATCTGAAAAACATTAAAGTGTTATTCTCTAGTCTTCAAAAATAACTTTCTTGTTTTTCAAATTTTAAATTATAAAAATTATGTTTGGCCAAAAAAACATATATATATATATATATATATTATGCAATTAAAACTTTCAATTGCTTTTTCAAAAATTTTAAATTGCCAAAAAGTTATAGCATAGCCAACCTTGCTTTCGAGACCGAAACTCCCTTTTCCCCCTTAAACAATAAGAAGTTTTTGCATAATCACCCATGCTTTTTAGGATAAGTTTCGCTATTTTCATAATGATGATAAAAGATGTGGATAAGGGATATCAACAATGCACCAGATTACAAATGGATGCAAGTACAACTTTTGAAACACAAGTGAGCTCTAGCTATTCTGACACAAAATAAAATTTTCAGTATATGCTCAGAATCTTGAGTAATGTTTCCCACTTTTCTTTACTCCTTTTCTATCTAAATGCAGATGACCACCGCAAAAT
Organism: Lumnitzera littorea; assembly: GCA_024138015.1. Taxonomy (NCBI): domain Eukaryota; kingdom Viridiplantae; phylum Streptophyta; class Magnoliopsida; order Myrtales; family Combretaceae; genus Lumnitzera; species Lumnitzera littorea. The sequence goes on along the minus strand of JAMXBB010000005.1, from coordinate 114,351,484 downwards.
CAGCCTTCCACTTGAGCTTAGGGATGTGATGGGGCCTGATAACAAGTTGGACTAAAATAAGCACCAATGCTTTCATGACGTTTTCTAGGGGTATAGGGGTCTTGCACCTAAACTTCCCATTCCCATTAAATAACAAAACTAAAGTCTAAAGGTAATCAAACCTTGTGAAGGGTGCCTAAGAAATAAAAAAAAATACTCTATGATTAAAGGCTAAATATTTATTTCCTCAATCAAAAAAAAAATTCTTGTTTTTCTAATTTTATAATATAGAATTATATAGCTTATTCAAAAGTCAAAGTATGAAGAAATTGTTGCATAACCATATCATGTCATAATTCCTCTTTATAGGGGAAAAAGGGTCAATTTGGTAAATTCAAGTGTAACACCAGAACGTCCTTTCTGTCTTTACTAGCAAAGACATAGATGTAGCACAAGAAATGGAATCCGTTTTTAACAATTCAAAATAAATTGTACTGATAAGAGATATATTTATGACATGAAAAAGAAAGCATACAAGAGTATCCACTAGTCAGAAGGAATAACAAACCTCCCATATTCATCAACCAACATGCCTTCCATTTCTCTGATGGGATCATCAATGGCCCGTTCAGTGCGTGATGGACGTCTATGGGTTGATCCGATAGTTGTATCATCGTTTGAAACTCCAATATTATCCATGTGATGCCGAAGAACAGATTCAGGAAAAATTTTCCTCTCAATCCATAATCGTAGCACCTAATAGAAATTAGTATTAATTTGCTGTAGCAAAAAGAAAAAACCGCACTTTGTGATGAGAGTACCTTCAGACACTGACGTCGATTTTCACGAGCAACAGCTCCAGCTGGAGCAGCAGCACCAAGAAGGCGTGGCAAAGCTGCCTGAACAGCAGGGACATACGATGCCCCCGCAACACCTAATAAAATGTACATGATGAGATTGAAATTCAAAATACAGAGGTTCTGAAATGCAAAAAATTTCCTTTTTTATTCAGAAGAAAAAAACTCGAGTCTACATGCACTTTTTCTTTTGCAGTGGAGGGGATTTCACTGAACATGAAATTCTGCGTAATAAGAATAATGGCATTGGGTGCAGCAGCATTTTGCGAACAGAAGCTCATACCTTTCTGGTTGTGTGAGCACTGAGTGATGGAATCAACAAGGAAGAAAAGATCCACTTTCCGATGGAAACTAGGCTCACTCTCCAACTTCTGTATAAGCAGGTCAACTACCTAAACAGCCCAAAAAAAAAAAAAAAAAAAAACTTCTCAAGAGCAGCAAAAGAATTAGTCTTACAGATATTTTTCAGCTTTCTGATGGTAACAATGCTTATAGATATAGCATTGACTCCAATAGAAATAAAAGCAACAATCTCCATAATTTATTCCACGTTTGACATAACTAAGATCACCAGTTGAAATAAAGGAGTGGCAAATGACCCCGAATAACTTAGAGGATACTCCTCTTTCAATAGGTAGCTTGAAAAAGAAAAACATAGCAGGATTATGATGCATTATCAAAGAGGCTCCATAAGAAACTACCATGAGAGACCTTGACCAATTTAAATGCTTCCACAACTGGTGCTAAAAATCTAAATACTAGTTATTAGCACAAGTGAACAACAGCATACAAGGGACGTAATAGAGTGGTAAGAGAAATAAAAGTCTGCAGAAAATTGAAAATCGTTTTTTTTCCCATGATGATGGGCATGACTGTAGATGAACTGACAAAACTTCAAGACATGGCCCATTCTACAACAAGATGCACATACTCGTTAAGTCCAGTTTTCACAGTGCATGTAACCCAATACATAGCTACGGTCAGATCCAAACCCAGGAAATTATAAGAATTTGAACCATCCAATCACAAATGGACCAAAAAAACAAAGGGGGGGAAAATAAGGGAAAGCAGTAATTCTAGATGAACAATCCTTAGATCAAGATGTAAAACAACTGAAAAAATGAATAGTTTTCTTACCGAACTCAAATGTTTCAAGATGAAGTTCGACAAAAGAAAAAAGAATTGACAATAAAAGAGTGGGACATTGGACAAGATACAAAAGAAGCAACAAGCTAAAGTAACACATAATCCCTATTACGGCTGGCTCTTTCAAATACTTGAGCATTAATCAACTAGCCTGGCTACTCCAACCCAGATAGAAGGACAGAGCAAACAAAATAAAGCAGCATAAATCAGGGGAAGAAGCAAAGCATGTAACTTCATTGTGTATGTGTAGGAGAGTAAGTTCCTTCATCAACTACCAATTTCACAAACAGGATTGCTAAAAAGTTCCCATAATTCTTAGGGATAAAACAGAAGAGGACGTGAACTCACACATAACACCATTCCCCCTACAACAAATTTTGCTTCTCCAAATACTCAAAGAGACACTGCAGCTTTCCTTGCAACCTTAATAAAACTTAAATTTAACTAGTTTGGATAGGTGAAAAGCATTTAGTTTAAACAAACTAAATAGAAGTGAAACTCTAAAAAGCTTTCTTGAATGCCCGGTCATTTATAGAACAAAATACAATGCATTGTCATTCATCCTAATTACAAAAGAAACAGCAATTATTGAACAGGGATACAAATGGAAGTTTTTTAACACAATAATATATTGGCCTTGAGAAGTTGAAGTGACAGGAAAATAATTGGTTCAATAATGCACTCCAAATTGGATTGTAATAAAAGTGCAAGAGAATTGTAGAGAACAAGTACATCTAGACTTAGAATTTGCATGAGGAGACCAGCAAATAACTGATAATATACTATCAAAGATCCATCAACCAGAAGGTGTACCTCACTGGCAATGCCATACTTGGCACAATCAATTGCAAGACGTGTAGCACGACCAATACTGTCTTTGGTCCTAGACAGTGTCTCTATCATACCCTCAAAAGCCTCACGTGCAACAGCTGCTTCAGTACCACCACTGAGAGAGCCTCCAGCAGCCCTGTTCCCAGTGCTAACTCTTCGCTCTTCTACATCTTCTGCATCTGTCTGACTTTGTGATACAGCCATTTTAGCATCAGCAGATGGTGATGTCCCATTTATACAATGATCTGAGCCTTGTAAGTCAGCTTGCATTGCAATGCTAATGCCTGAAAAGGAAGGCAATGAGCCTGGACTTCTCCCTTGGACATCTATGCTTGGAAAGGCAGAAAAGATGGAAGCCTCAACAGATAAATTTTGTGACTGAGCTTGTCTTCGCTTTGCCTGAGCTGCAGCAATAAGATGCTTCATAGACATGGCAGAATCTGGAGTCCTGGAGTCAGTGGTTACAGCAACTTTATCGTCTCTAGCAACCTCCAGTCTGCAAGTTGACAAAAGAAAGTTGATTTACATGCACAAGATTTCTGGAAAGAAGAAAACTGAAGAAAGGTGACTACCCAAATGCATACCTTTCACCTTTCAAACCATTGTACTCCATGGAATTTTCAGCTGCTGGATGCAAGTCATTTGACCGTACATTTAACCGTGGTGTACTTTTTGCTCTATCTCCAGAGAAAGTTGATCGGCTTTTTTGTGCAGTGCTTTGATGAGGTCTTGAGCTGTCAAAACTATGGAGTGATTCCTTATTTGACCTCAATGAAGACTTTCTTGCTTGATCATTTGAGAGCTTTGCCTGAGGTTTGGCAGATTTTTGATCTGCCACTGTTTTAGTCAAAGATGGCCAGGGAGAGTTTTGGGGGGATATCAAGCTCAACTTCACCTCCTTCGAAGATGGCCTCTCAAAATCTGCAACTTGACTAGATCTTTCATCTTTAGGTCTCTTTTCCACAATATAATGATGCCGAGGAGACAAAACTTCATTGTGTAAATCAGGTGATTGTTTCATAGACCCAGTATCCTTACACCCAGCAGCGTTTTTAACACTTTCCAGGGCATTATTAGAACTTTCACATCGTGGTTCAGCAGCCTTAGTAGTCCCTGAAACAGCTTTTGATTCTTTCACATTCCTGACAGGGCCCCCATGAACTGGAGTTTTGGGATCTTCATCATCTTCTTCATATAAGCGGACAGCTCTCCGCTTCTTGTGCTTTGGAGTAGCTACATCCTCAACTTTGGTAGAAGACATGTTGCTTGGCACTAAAAGGGGATTCTTCTCCTCTTTATCACCAAAACGAGAAGTAACACTATCTGACATTGCTTCAAGCGCTCGACGTCGCCGCTTTGTTAAGGGGAGGATAGCTTCATCACCAGAATGATTAGAATCCGAAATCCCTCTATCGCTTTTCAAATAAGACTCATCTTCTGCATGTGCAATAAATTCCTTCATATCCAATTTCTTAACTGCTTTGTCCCCTGACAGATTTTTACTTATAGAATCTTTTTTCCCTCCTTTCAAGATGGACCCCTTAGCTTCAGCCATCACATCAGCATGCTTAAACTTTTTTGTGGAATTAGGACCAGCATTGGGCCCAAAACGAAGTTTTCCAAGGGCAAGCACAATTGGCACATCCTTATCAAAAATTTCACATCCAGGCTGCTCTTCGGATTTCACCTTCACTGGTGAAGTTACATCTGCTGCCTCAACAATTTTCTTGGCCTTTGACAAGTTTTTGGCACTTCCTCTACTAGCAATATCTGAATCAAGATTCAAACTATCTAAAGAACCTTTTACGGCATCACCCAATACATCTCTACCTTTACTTCTATCTTTCAGCTGCTCACATGACTCAACATGACTTCTATGACTAGTCAAGCTATCATCTATTGCAGTTACTATTGCAGTGCTCTTTCCTGTAGGAGTTCCTTCAGTTCTGTTCATTGATCTGGGGGCTATCTTAGGTTTCTCACCATTTGCCAAAGCCACCTCTCCATTACCAGATTTCTTGCTGGAAATAATTGCATCTTTACTGCTTGAAGCTTTTCTCTTGTCCGGACTTACTACTGAATCCTTCAGCTGCCCACCATTCAGAACTTTGCTTTTTTTCTCAAAGAGAATAAGCTTAGAAGATATACTTTTAATAGCATTTGAGGAAGTAGTCGGTTTAGTATCTTGACCTCCATCTTCAAGATGCCTAGGTGAGCTGCTTTCAGACTTCAAGGCCATGTCACTGCTGCCTCTACTAATTGATTCTACAGCCTTTCCAATTATATCAACTCCATCTTTAGCATCATTATCTACAGCATCATCCTCCAAACCATCAACATGTGGAACTTCACACCCTATGTCAGATCCATCAGTGTCACCTCTTATACTAGGTGATTGTTCTTTCTGTATCTCATCAAAAGCAACACATATTTCCTTAACAGCTTGAGCAAAATGCTTGAGTGTTTTCCCCTGACATCTAGCTGACAGCTTACTCTTTGTCTCACTAGTAAATGTTTGTATATCCGCAGGACTGACAAAAGCTCTGTTACAGAATATAGCCAATTTACAAGCAAGAGAAGAAGAATTGAACCCATACAACTAAACCAAATAAAATTATGCATAGCATGTTCATTTGAAATGAAAATGGAAAACAGATCTGAAGCTCTTAATTTATGCATACCACTGTGACAGAAAAAATTAGAACACCTATCAAGAATAGAAATGAGAACAGGAGCTCAATTGAATTTGTAAAGAACTCGATCCTCATAAACTAGTTTCACATGTTTCTCATTCACAGAAACCTAGAAAGGTTATGCATACTAAATTGCAATGACTATTTACGAAGCAGGACAAATCCACATAGAAGGAGCCGTGAGATAATGAAATAGCCTTGCCCTTGTTGCCAAGTCGCATCAAGCCATCAAAACCATTGCTTCAACTCAATTGACAAACTAATGAATAAGCTTAACATTACTTACATTTCCTGCGTCCCAAAGAAATGAACAAAGTACTTTTTAGGGTCAGGAGTTTGATTCCAATCCTCAGGCCTGCTGATCTGAATATAAGTACATACATACATATCAGTTTATTGATAACACATGAAGATGGATCCCAAACTGAGAAATCATAGTCAAACATCACAACTATTAGAAAACCCATATCTTGAAACAAACAAAAGAAGAAGCACCAGATAATGATAAACAAAATACTCCAAAAAGAAAATTTATACATAAATCACCTGATATGACACCACATCTCCAACCAAAAACCTCCGTACCTTATTGAAAAGCTGATTTTCACATAACAGCGAGCTAAATCTCATAACCTAACTCCGAGATGCAACTGTTCGACCACCAGAATATGTAAACTAACTAATTGAACAAGAACTCAAATCAAACACGCAAAGTACTGTGCAGCATTGAAAACATCAAGCTAATCTCACAAAGAAACTCCGAAAAGCAACCATTCGACAACCCAAACTCACACTAGGTAGTTTATATACAGCAACCTGAATATCCAAACTAGTTAATCAAACGAATAGTTAAATCAATCATAGAAGCACTATGAAACATCAGAAATGACCATAAATATATAAATAGATAACAACTATGACTCTGAAAAAACACTAGTACAAGAAAAAACCCTAATTAGGTCTTTAAAGTTCAAACCTTTGCAGGCCAATAAGGGAAGCCCTTGACTTTGGCAAGAACAAGATCGCCTAAACTCAACTGACTCTTCCCTTTATCTTTGTTCCCGCCCCTGTTTCTACGGCCCATGTGGGGCTTACGATACGGTTTATGATGTTCCCAATTGTTCGAGTATTGATTCGAGACTCGAAAACCCTAGAAATCCGATGAACTTTGGTTCTTCGCCGGAGATTCCACCGGCTGTGGGTTCCGGCGCCGGAGAGGGGTTAGGGCATGAAAGGGGGGAGAGAAAGAATCAATGGATGCAATGAGGGATTAGAGAAGTGGGTTCGGAATAGAGAGAGATTGATGCCTTGAGGCGGTTATGAAGAAGAGAGGAAGAAGAAGGAAGGATTTTTGTGTAAATGGAGAGAGAGGGTGGGGTGAAACCTTGGGATTTTTGGTACGAGGCTAAATGAGGTTTTCTATTTTTTTATGTAATTTCCTAATTTCACCTTCCTTTTTTGTTTTGTATTTTGTTATTTTCTTTAATAGATGGGGAAGATTATGTTGGAAATACAAACGAAAATATGTACGTGTATTATATAGAATTAGCAAACAATACATCCATATTATATATTAAAAAAAATGTGTATATATTTATGAAATAGTAAATTTTTAAATCGATCACCATCAAGATTTATTATTTAAAAAAGATTGAAAACTTACAAAAGTTATTGTATAACTAAAAAAAAATAATAATAATAAAGGAATCATAGCAAATTAATTATAAGAATACTTTCAATACAACGGTATATTCTTGTAGACAACATTCCATATATGAGTAACGATTACCAGGTAGTTTGCCTTTCTTTACTAAAACTTTTATTGAAACCATTGAAATTCCATGTAATCGAGTCACGTAAAGTTCTTCATGACTAAACACATGGTCTAAAAGATAGATCCCTACATTTTGTATTATTTGACGTTATGCTTTATTGATTGTTAAAGCAAAGTTTAAATGAATTGGAAACTGTTTTATCGTCATTTCAAATAGGATCTAAACTCTCTAAAGTCTTCAGTGTTATTCTTGGAATGAAAACTCTAACCCTCTTGAATGTCCGGTCAAGACCTCTACATAAATGACGTTTCGTAATAAATCAATGCATATTAACCTCTCCTTCTTTACTATCAATATATGAAGAGGCATACCACCTGGTGATATAGAGTTCAAGTATTCTTGTCAATACATTTGACCATCATAATCGCTAACGGCATCAAATAAGTAATAAGTGTGCGCATCGCCAAAAAATGAGTCAATTATTACATTGTTTAACTTGTCAACTTCAACATTTGTTGAGGCTAAAAGTGCACAAATAATAAAGTAAGATGCATCTTGTGCATATTTGAAAAGGTTTGGGAAGGTTGCATCAATCAAATAATCAATTGATCAATCATCATGCCAATATATGCTCATGGATTGAGGTATTTTTATAAAGTCATCACGTACAATAGACTCAACCCCATCACTAACTCATAGAACAAATTCTAAGAAATCTCTGTCAGCAATGGATCTCATATTTTGTGTTAATTGAATGACGTAAACATTTCTCTAAACGAGTGATCTATTAAAGCATGCATTGATCAATTGACTTTTTGTACCCTTTGAAACCACTGGAAGAATTTATTTAAAATTTTCACCCAAAATCATTACTTTACCCCCAAACGAAACATCATTCTCCATGATACCTTTAAGTATCCTATGTAAAGACTCAAAAGCATATCTATTAGCCATAGAAACTTCATCCCATAAAATTACTTTTGACACCTTTAATAGTGCAACCAACTTTGATTGCTTGCTTATTGAGCAAACGAAATTCAAATCTGGATTCAAGGGGATCTTAAAACTTAAGTATGTTATTCTACCATCCAGTAATATTTTCAAAATAATCCCAAAAGTTGTTGTTGCTAAGGCAATGTGACTACTATTTCAAAGAAACGCTAAAATAGCACAATATAGAAAAGTTTTACTTGTACCTCCTGGACCATCAATGAAAAATACAGTAGATTGATTTTACTCAACTGTAGTCTTAACTAAATGAAATGCACGTACTTAGTCCATGTTTAAACTTGCAATTGTACCTACATCTTCATCGGGCATAGCAATAGATAACTCATCTTATATAGCCTTAGGTATACTACTTATTTCAATTAATTTATGTTAAAGTTATCGTAAGTCATAGTCTGATAAATTTTTCCCATGTTGGCCAAGTAGTACATTGATGTCATGCAATAAGTTATTAACCACAAACACATGCCCATTAAATGAGGAAGGGTAATCTTGCATCATACTCACATAAAATTTATCCCATAATAACCTAATACCAGCTGGTTAGCAATATACGATAATGGTTACAAATAACCTCCTAAGTGCATATGGCATTTGGAAGGACACAACTTCAAGTAACCAATGGCATATGCTTTCATCATTTTCAATTAGCCCTCTACTTTCTACTACCTTTTTAAATGTCTCATGCTACTTGCCATAGTATGTTAAGAGATCACTAAATGAAGTAGAACCATGAACATGGTTAAGCAAAACTTGAAGATAAAATCTTTCAAAATCAGTTGGGGATACTATATATATTCTTCCTATTGCCTTTTTCATAGTCCTTCTGCAATGCCATTTGAAGTTTCTCTACGTGTAATGTTTTGAGAAATCTTTATAAAAATATTGCCTCGTTTGAGGGTCTGTAGCATTGGTAAAAAAAAATTCAGCGAGCATAGTACGTAGAGTTAGATTATTACTCAAAATTAAGTGTGCAATCTCATTAGGGATGAATCTAATTATATGAATGTTTAGTAGATGTATTTGTAATCTGATAATAGATGGATACATGTGATTCATTGGAAACTTCAACAACCTCCAAACAACTTCTAGTGCACATATCCAACGTGCATTTACAAATTGCTAGATTTCATTATTATCAAAACCTATACGAACCCTAAGAGAAAGCCTATTAGGACCTTTGTGTATGTATTTATACAAATACTTAACATTCTTCACACTTGTGCAAATCTCTACATTTATATGACAATCATACTTTAAGAGTAACAAAGAGTTATAAAGGATAATCCAACTATCATCCACCATAATGTTTGGACAGTTTAGAAGTGCAAAGGGCATATTTTGTCTTCATTTATATACTAAATATGTGCCATTGCCTTAAATGGTATAATCTGAAAATGGCTTAGGAAAATTATGCTTACAATAACCTTGCTTCATGCATAGTGCAGAAGAGTTAAACCTACCACACGAACCATGAACCATGTGTTTAAGCACTGCATTGAATAACCTTAGCTCATCATTTATATTAGAAATTTCAGCTTGCACAACAAAATCATAATCATCAAGTGAATTGAGCTTAAAGTCATCATCTAGTATAATAAGCATATGAGCATGTAGTAGCCTTTGTTTTTGGAGCTCTATTACATATGTGTATGCAATAACTCTTCCTAAAACACTTATGTTGAGAACATCCTTTTTAAACTCCTCAAATCAGCATCAAAAGACACGTGATAGTAAATCGGGACAATCTTGTGGTGTTTACCCTTCAAGTAACTTATACTGAATCTTTGGCTAAGATGGATTACATGTTATGGTAATGAATAAATCAGATCTTCTTAGTTCTTAAACTAATGTCAATGCATCTTGATATCTTTGGTACATATTGTAGGGGGCTTCCAACAAATGAATATGGCAATACAATTTTTCTCCTAATATTTCCTATAATACGAGGAAGCTTAGATGAAAAAGGTTTCCAGTGAAAATAAATTTAAAAATCCCTAATTATGGCATTGTGTAATGCAGTAGTTAAGTAGCTAAACCTACATCATTTTCTCTAGCGGCGAATAAGTCTTATAGTCCTTGGTAAAGCTTAGCATGAATTGTAGATTGATTATATCGTAACCATTTGAGTCTTTGATTTTTGATTTTAACATAATTATCTACAAAATATTGTTAGAAGAGTCGACCCCCATGCAAAATGAGAGATTGTTCACGATTCCGTATCTGAAAAATAAAGTTGAAAGTTAAAAATTGGCAATATAAGTTGTACAAAAGAAATTAGTTATAATTAAGTGTGATAATCACTTGTATATAATAAGCATAGAAGCCACAACATGTGACAAAGATGTTAGTAGTAGAGCGATAATCTGCATCCCACTCATATATTCCATAAGGAAACAAAAGGGGATATTGTAAGGGATCGTAATACCCAGCCATATCACTAATATTCATAAAGTGTCCAGCATGTGACTGAATGACGATGTCGCAATTATGTAGTTCGCTTGCTTCTTCACTACCGACTACAATAGCAGCAACTTGAGATGTAGTAGGAAGAGCATATTGGTGTTGGTTGAGAGGACGTTCATGAATTATGAGATGACAGTTAATATTGTCAAGTAAGGACAATTAATGAAATTGATGGACAAAACGGGTTATAGTCATTTAGGATAGTAGTAATTATAGCAATGAGCTATACATCTAAGTTTCGATTCTCAGAGATACGATTTGGATTGTATGGTCAGTATCACATATATATATATATATATGTTTGCAAAAAGCATGGCCTTTTATTTATATTCAATAGGAGATTGCCGATTTTATGATATATTACACTTTGAGCACAAAATGTATATATGCCACGATTTTCTACTAAAAGACTTTAATCAACATGCATGCCCATAGAAGTAAATGCAAAGACATGATTATATGATCTAATTTGTTGTCTGAAATGCCTTCTAATATTATGTTGTGTAGTGTATAGTTCAAGGAGTTTGCAGTGTGAAGGAATAGTAGGGAGAGCAATGCATCTGTTAGAATAACAAATTTGAAAGGTCTCATACTTGAATAATTGCACAACATAAAATGGGCATGGTATGGTTACAAGTAAATGGAGTATCCCGTAACTACTATTTTCATGAAACTTTCGACTAATGTTGACATAACCTCGTTAGCATGTTGTCCTAGCATCTAATACTTACTAAAATCAAGACATAATAGACCCAATATATGGAAATGGATGTAAACAAAGTAATATTCTATAAAATTATGTCCATCGATTGCATTTTGATTCTGATGGTGTTGTTCAATAGAAGTACGAACTACACAATGTACATAAAGTAAACATAAGGAGGTTCATTAATATAAGAGGATTTGATATTCGTAAAAGGATTAACTGAGATAAAGGATAAGATTATGTCCTAAGGAAGCATAAGTCTCATGTAAACGTGCAATACGTCTTATAGCAGATAGACAAAGTCCTCTTTAGGTGTTTACATGTTCAGTTAAGATTCGTCCAAAAATAGCATTTGCGTAAAGGTCATGTGGTTGAATGGGAGCATCAGCTGTAGAGGTTGAAATAATTAATATATAAAGCATGAGTTAAATAAGAAGATAAAATATTCATATACTAATGTTTTCAAGAACATTTATTGAAGTGTGTAACGGTGAATCAGTGATACGTCTTGACCATGCTAATTGTCGAATATTAGATAACCTAACTGTTCTTGTGGTTGTTGCATGGTACATGTGAGATTGCATATTCGTAGGATCTATTTGATTATGTTGACGTGGTCCTTCCATTTTAGGTTTTTGCTAAAAAAAATTAGAATTTAAAGGAGTATGTTAGTTGTTGTACTATTCGTACCTAAATAATAGTATTGACCTATTGTATTAAGAAGAAAGATGCCAGAGTTTAATTGCATAACTATTATCTTAACATGTATGTAAACATAAATAAAGGTTTAATTGCATGCAAATTTGATAAGTAAAGTAAAAATAATAAAATAATGTACGTAAAGATTTGACATAAATCATAAAGAACATTTAATTAAACCCTTTTATTATAGGATATTTGTATAAAATTTGGTGGTATTGGTATTTATTTTTATTTGATTGATTGTAGTTGCATAATTTGGTGTTTCTATATGAAATTGTTAAAAGGAGATTAAAAATATTAGGCTGATGTTTATGGATAAAAAAGTTTTGTACGTGCAGAAATTGCCTGTTGAATCGTAACCTATACGAAAACTTTATTATAGATAGTGTTATTCACTAATTTTCTATGATATGAGATTAAATAGCCTCACATATAATTTTTTTTTTCTCTGTATAGAGTATATTTATGTTAAACGTAAAGTTGATACACTATCTACATATCTTCCTATCAACTATTAAAATCTCCATTTACTATAAAAGTATTTTATAAAATCAAATATTATTATAGACCAAACATGACAAATAATGGACTTACATACCAATGAAATAAAATATAATTAATTTAATTGATCACAAATCTCCCACTGAACACTTTCTAAAACCTTATTAGACATGAAGCAAAATTGAAAGTTTCAACAATAAATTAACATTCAATAGCTTTAAGGGTAGAAGCATTAAAAAAATTCATAAAGTTCAAGTGATCCGAGAAAGATTTATGAAGAAATACCTAATTTACATTGAGAAAAGAGAAAACAAAAAAAAAAAAAATAGAATCCTACTGTTGATGAGCATACAGAAGATTGATAAAGAAGTATTGATTAATTACCATTATACCAAATAGGTGGTGCTTCAGAAAGAAAAAAGAAAATACTTACAGCCTGTGCATATAACGAAAAAGATTTGATATAAGCGAAAATCTCCTATAAATTGACACAAAAAATTGGAAAATAAGTACTAATAAATAGAAAAAGTATCCCTTCTTAACGAATAATTAGCAAAAAAATTGGTGAAGAAAGAGATTGTGTTTCTAACCTATACTAATGATTGAAGATAGAAAGTGATTAGGTAAATTAGAAATTGTATACAAATAGGGTAAATGTAGTAAGATATAAATATAGATATAGATATACATTTAGATGTGTATAAATCAATTGATAGATAAAAGATACGTGATGTCTATTTAAACCCATTTATGTTGAGGTGTAAAAAGATTAATTTATTGTTTACTATATGAAAATTAAAATGTTCATTAATGTAAACCAAAGAGTTGTATAAAATATTTATACTTATATAGATTGGTCATCAATTACGCAAAGTGTTAAATTATTGTTTTGTTTTTGTTTAGTACCTATTCAATAGTTAAGCTATTTTATAGTCTTCTTAAACACGGTAGTGAACAAAAATTATTGAATGTTACACTAATAGTCAAATGTTGGTTATTAATAACACAAGTTATGATTGTATGTTCTCTAAGCTTATAGTAGCTTTTCTATAATTTTATGGCACACATCCATAAAAGAGAATTCTTAAATGTCCACTACTCTTTAATTGTTAAATTTAATTAAATGTTAACGAATGGCAATGTAAATTTTGCTTACATGACAGCCGTTTAACAATTGTAAATCTACCATATAGTTAACGTTAATTTGACCGAATTACATAAATGGAATAATTAGATAAGGACAAAAGTTGGATTAGTTCGGTTGTCTATTTACGTGTTTTCTATATTTTATATTTTTCCGTTACTGTTTATTGTATATAAAGTAGGATCTCACTCAAACCACATAAAATTTGGAAAAATGATACTTAGTATTTTTTTTTCTTTTTTTAAAACTATATTACACTAAATAGATGGTGTTTCAAAAAGAAAAAAGAAAGGACTTATAACTTGTGTGTATTACAAAAAAGCTCTTTTTTGAGCAAAAATCTCCTATAAATTAACACAAAAATTGGAAAATAAGTACCAATAAATAGATAAAGTATCCCTTCTTAGCGAATAATTCACCAATGATTAGCAAAAAAATTGATGAAGAAAGAGATTATGTTTTAACCTACACTAATGATTGAAGAAGAAAAGTAGTAATTAGGCAAATTGAAAATCATATACAAATAGGGTAGATGTAGATATAGATGGATAAATGTAGAAAGATGTAAATATAGATATAGATATATATTTAGATGGTTATAAATCATTAGATAGATAGATAAAAGATACATGATGTCTATTTAAACCCATTTATGTTGAGGTGTAAACAAATTAACTCATTATTTACTATATTGAAATCGAAACGTCCATTATATAGATTAGTCATCGATTATATAAAGTGTTAAATTATTATTATTATTTTTTAGTACCTATTCAATCGTTAAGCTTTTTTATAGTCTTCTTAAATACGATAATGAATGAAAATTGTTTTATTGTTACTAGGTTAAACGGGCCAGATTAGCCTATTTAACCCACTAACCTATTAAAGCAGGTTAAAGGAGCCACGTCGGTAAGCTACCTTGTTTAACTCACCAACCTGTATGGGTTGGATTGGGCCAACCAAAATTTGGCTTATTTAACTCACGAGCCTGGCCAGGTTAGCTCATTTAACTAGTATATACACCTTTAGTGAAGAGGCTCTTTGAGCAATAGGGGAGCAAGGCAACTAGTAACACTAGGCTAGTTACTAGTAACAAAACCCCTTTCACCAAGGGTATCTAAGATAAAGTGTTGCCCCCTAATAACAAACTTTCAACCTAGACCAATATAACGGTATAGGAGACCCCAATGACCACCTCTTCTACTTCTACACCCTCATGAACCTCCATGATTATGGGGATACCATAATGTATAAGGCTTTCTCAGACAGCTTAAGGAAAGTAGCTTGGATGTGATTTAAGTACCTGCCTAAGAACTCCATCAGCTCCTTTGATGAGTTGGCGTGAAAGTTCCACCACCATTTCAAGGCTAATAAGCCTCCATTTAAGGATACATCGTCCTTGTATCTGCTAAGGCAAAGTGAAGGCTAATCTTTACGTGATTATGTGGCCCAATTCAATAATGCTGTGGTTGAGAAGGAGTTGTTGTTCATGCCGCTCAGCTCGACATTCGACTTTTGGGAGACTTCTTTTGATTGCTTGCTAAGAGTAAGCTAAAAACCTTAACTGACTTCTAGAATAAGGGGTAGAAGTATATTAACTAGGGGAGCAAAAGTTACGCTAGGCATGATGCCGATTAAGAGAGATCAGGTGGCAAGCAAGACAAGGAAAGATTATCTATGAAAGATTGCCTATCAGAAGGGTACTAAGTAGATCAGAGGGGGAAGGTTTAGGAAAGAAGAAACGTCGAATCGAATGAGACCCACTTTCCCCTCCTATCTTCACATAGTATACCCCTCTGAATAGACTTATAACCTAAGTCTATTTCGGGGTGAAGCATAGGAACTTGCTGCAGAGACGCCCGAAGATGAAAGGGAACCCTAGCAGTCGAAACTTGAATAAGTGTTGCTAGTTCTATAATGACCACGGCCATACTACTTACGAATACTTCCAGCTGAAGAACGTAATCGAATATGCCATTCAGCGAGGCTTCTTTAATGAGTAATTAGTCTAACCGAAGAACGATGACTATTTTGATGACAATAAAGACCAAGCACCTCGGAGGTAGCAAATTAAGGGTGCTGGAACAGACCAGAACGATGACTGTTGCAACAACCGTGCCCTCGATGGCATCATTAATATAATAGTAGGGGGCAGCGTACCCTGGAAGTCGGCCAAGCACTAGTAGCTTGGTTAATGCCCTATTCAAGATGTTAGTAGTAAGGGAGAAGAGATAGAAGTTATATATTTTAATCTCCTTCTCCGACGAAGATTTGGAGGGGGTAGATTACCCCCATCAGGACGCCATAGTTGTAGGGGCAAGGATAGCAAATTTTAAGGTCCTGAAAATAATAGTAGGCACTACCAACTCTACTGATATCTTCTTAGGAAGAAGCTGTCGGTCAAGATGAAGCCATACAACCACAACTTAATCGACTTCAATAGAAATACCGTCCAAGCCAAGGGGATCATCACTTTAGACATGAAGCTTAGTGATAACAACCATGTAGTACGACGATCGGTAGAGTTCGTCATGATTGATTGCCCCTTTCCCTGTAACGCTCTCTTAGGAAGACCAAGTCTGAATGCATTCGAGATCATCGCATCCTCCATTCACCTAAAGGCTAAATTCCTAACCTCGATCGGTATGGGAATATGTAGGTGTGATCAAAAGCTCTTATGAGAGTTATATATTAAGGCCACCAAAGGTGACAGAGTTTTTGCTTTGGAGTCTGGCTTAAAGGAGAAGCCGGTAAAGAGGGGTAAGCTAGGTGAAAAAAATTAAGGAAGTCCAGATCGATCCCTCCCCCAACCAGACTATGAACGTTGGGATCGAGACTCATTTCAAGGTGAAGGACCAAATTATTGCTCTCCTGCATGATGGGAATCAGGTTACTAGATCTCTGACCCGCAGCCGAGCCTAAGGACTAGAGAGACTAGCAAGACGAATCCTCCTATTCCAGCCGACTCATGCAAAGGTCAAGTATCTCTTTACTAACCTATTCCGCCTAGTGAGTTAAGTGACTACCTATTTCTTGATTGTTGAGTGTCGAGTGTCGAGAAACCGAAGGCCGAGATAACGACCCATTTTCATTCTCGCACATGCCTGTCCAATTACTTACTCAGCGTTGCCCTTACCGATATGCTAAAAGAGATAGTCTGAACTGACCAAGCCATCCTTGCTCAAATAGGTAAGCTATCCGTATTTTTTGTCTACATCCTCCAACGGCATCACTAATACAACATCACCATATGTACAGTATCATGTGTAGAATCCGTTACACCAATGATCATTTTTACCTCTTTGTATCTTGTACATTACTACCTTAGAAAGTGCCCTTTTTCTCTTTTCCTTTTTAGGCAAGTTGCCATAACTTATGAGTATAAATACCCTTATGATTGTAGCTACAAACAAATATATAGAAATTACCATTAACATACTTGTGTGTTTTTCCTTTCTAGTGTAAACACTTTGTTTACTCTCGGCATCACTCTTATCCTGACCCTTGAGTAAAGTGAGCTGACGAGTAACCTTACCGAACTGATTCGTGCGTCATATCGGATTGTGCTGTGAGTTATCGGAAGTTCCATTAGTGCGTCCTATTCTCTAAAGCTGTTCATGGGTTTTGCTTACTGTTCATTCATGATTATTCCATTAACACTTTCCTTCATTAACTCTTTCGAGCTTTCTGCAAGCTCAAACTCATCCAGCAACTGGCCTTGTTTGTTTTTGGTCACGGTTCGCACCATTGCAGGCCAACTTAGATAGGTTCGCCTGGTCGGTGTTAGATATGCCTGAGATCTCGCCTGACCTGGCAACCTATAACCTCAATATTGACTCCATCGCATAGCCTATCAAGCAGAAGAAGAGACACTTTACTTCGGAAAGGCAGGCTGCAATTGAGGAAGAAGTATAGAAGCTGCTCAAGGCTAGCTTCGTAAGGGAAGAGAAGTATCTGACCTGGCTAGTAAACGGGGTGTTAGTAAAGAAGGCGTATGTGCATCAATTATACTGACCTTAATAAAGCTTGCCCAAAAGACTGATTCCCTTTTCCTATGATTGATCAGCTCATTGACTCCACCTTAGAACATGCTTTGTTGAGCTTCATAGACGCCTTTTCAGGGTACAACCAAATTAAGATGGACTTGAAGGATAAAGTCTACGCCTCTTTCGTCACTGACTACAATACATACTACTACACAGTAATACCCCCCAGTCTTAAAAATGCTAGGGACACATACCAATAAATGGTGACGAAATTGTTTAAGCCCCAAATCGGGGGCAATATGGAGGTGCACGTTGATGATATGATTGTCAAGAACATAAAGGTAAGCGATTATGTCAAGGACCTATAGGAAGCTTTTGATCAAATGTGGACACATGACATGAAGCAAAACCCCTAGAAATGCATCTTCAGAGTCAGCTTTGGTAAATTCCTAAGCTATTCAGTTACCTAAAGAGGTATTGAGGCCAATCGCAAGAAGATAAGTGCCATTAGAGGGATGAAGCCTCCTATCTTGGTTCGAGATGTTACGCCCCGAAGTCGTAAAGTCGCAACAGTCCCGCCGTGTAAACCATTCTATAATAGTAACTGGCCTCACAGTGCCTACCATAAAGATAATCTACACAAGGCGTCGACGACTCCTCGCTTTGAAGTAAACAGTTCGATTAATGATTATACGACAATTATGATAATTATCACAAAGTTCTATAAAACATAGATAATTATAAATATGTCCATAGAGCTTCCTAGGAAGTTTTACATAATAACTACAGTTTACTAATTTACAGAATAACTAACAGTCTTCAACCTTTAACTACAAGGTCAGTCTAGTTACACATTATGCTAAATAACTTGATCCTCACAACCCTGGCTTCAAAAAAGACTAACCTCTGGATAATTGTAGGGCGACATAGTACTTGAAGAGATTACAAATCAGAACCTGCAAAAGGATCTATAAGGGTATGAGCAACTACAGCTCAGTAAGTTGAATTGGAGACTTACGAATGCATACAAGTACAAACAAGGTTAACAAACAATTATTTTCATGCAATGCAACAATCAAGTGTCATCGCACAACGTAATCCGGTCCGTTGTGAAATCAGAGAAATTTCACCCGCTCCAATCCGGGTTGAGGAGTTCCATGTTATGCAGCAGCTCACAACCAAACCCAGGCTTGTGCAATGGTGACCTCGCTCCTCCCGCGACTACCTTCGAACCATTGACTTCACCCCCGCCGCGATCTCCTCTCCTGTCACTTAGTTCGACTGAGGATGAAGAAGGGACCATTTTGCAATCCTGCGCTATCCCTTTCGAAGGGGTCGGTATTTGGTTGGAGAGTCCTATGATCCCCTAACGGGTTGCAATGCATGACATTTTCGGTTATTAGGGTCAACTAAGATTAAATTTTCGGTTAGGGTGTTCAACAAGTTCATACCAATTTAATCAGTCACAAAATCATTCACAATACAAATTCCAGCACAAATTCAGATACAACAAGCACATGCACAAGCTACTTACATTCACAATCATATACAAGCCTAAGTCTCCGAGTACTACATAACTAGTACTCTATTACAATAAGCAATAACCCAACTTACCTGAATTTGCTCAATCGCTCGATCCTCTAGTTGCGAGTTGATTTGTTTCTGAGTATCCTATAATACAAATAGGTTCTTTTAGTACTTATATTTTATCGATTCTTATTCTAATTTATAATGTACTCATTTTCTTCATGTATTCTTACAACGTATTAATAATTCTTTGTATTCTATTTCGGGGTTCGGCTTCTAAACTAAATTCTAGTTTTAATTCCTAAATCGTAATTAGGCTCGAATCCCAATGTGACATTAATCACCTTATGTTCGGGTATTCAAATATCCTATTAGGTCGTAATTTCGGTATTCTAAACTATTCAGTACACGCTAGCCCTAATTGAGGTATCGGATTTATTCCCGATGTGTAAAAATCTTACATTTTGAGATATTTACTTAAAATTAAATATTATTTCAGATTTATTATTTTTCTGTTTTTAATTATAATATTATCTAAATAGCTTTATTTTTTTAGATTTATTAATTTACATTTTCACATATTCCTAATTTCTTATGTTCTTTACCTAATTTCCCTAATTAATTATACTTAATACCTAAAGGCTAGGATTAAGGTTCCACAGCAGAGATTAACTTCCTTAAACATCTAATTAAGATCCAAATCAGTAATTAGCATCCTAATTACCTAATTAATCCTAAATCACCCAATTTTACCATCATTTTAGGGCTAAAAATTAACTTAAAATTTTCGAAAATTAATTTAATAAAATGGCTTCATAGCACTGTTCTACATCATATGAGAATCCTACAGAAAAATTTTGAGCCCCAAACTACATCCCTAAGCCTATTTAATTTCCGGTTTACTCATGCTCGGTTTTGAGCAATTTGTTAGGGACTCTATATTTCCAGACATAATTAAACTAAATCAATATTTTTCCCTAAATCTACATACAATAAAACCTCAGAATAACAAGTTTCATAATTTTCTGGGCAAAATAACTAATTTTACAAAATTATACAAAAATCGGGGTGAATAAATGACTAATCGGTTCGAAGCTTTCTAGTCGTCCAAACCCGGTCCAAAGCTGTCGGCCGGTCCAGGCGCTGGTTCTAGTGTAGGGTGGTGGTGGTGGTTCGGTCCCGGGTGGTGGTGGTGGTTCGGTCCCAGGTGGTGGTGGGTGGTGGTTTTAGTTCACCTTGCTAATCTGTACAATTTTCTTTTCTTTTTTTCTGGAATTTCTCTCGATTTTTCTCATGTTTCGATTTTTCTCAGATCATAAACTATCCAAACGACTTCTGAGAATTTTTTCCTTATTTATAGACAAATATAGAAATTAATGTGCATTAATTTGATGGGATTTTGCCCCATTTCCTTGATTTTTGGCTTTTTGTTTGTCAAAGTCTTATTAGTTAATTTTTTCTTTTCAGTCCACGACCTGATCTTGTTGTAGTTATCCTCTTCTGATTTTTTTATAATTATTTTGTATTTTTATTTAATTATTTACTTAGTTTTCGGCCAATTTTAGTAATTACGCGTATTTTTATCAACACGTAAATACATGTAAGGTACACGTGAACATTCCTAAATATTATTTTGGTCATTCTAAAATTTTTAGTATACATATAATCTATCTCTACTAATTTATTAGTTATTATATTACACTTTTTTCCTTTTTGGTAATTAGCAGTTATTATGCTTAAAATTTTCAAATTTTATAGTCTCCTATTTTACTACTCATTTTCTTAAATTTAAATTTACAGGGTCATTTTTATTGGTATTTTGTTAAATAGTTTATAATTTGGATTTGATCGGATCCTTTAGCCGATCGCCCTAAATCTTGGGTTTTAAGCTCAAACCTATGGTTACTTGGCTTGGCTTTAGGGCTTACACGAGACGTACAGAAGCTCACTAGCATGGTGGCTACATTGAGCAAGTTTATATTGAAAAGCGTAGATAAATGCACCAAGTTCTTTAAGATCCTAAAAAATCCAAAGGGTTTTGAATGGACCACAGAGTGCATCACTACCTTCCAACAATTCCAAGACTTCCTTGCAGACCCACCGGTCCTCTCTAAGCGTGTCTACAAGGAGGACTTATTCTTATACCTGGCCGTGACTAATCGAGCGCTCCCTTTTATGTTGGCTAAAGTGGAAGGAAAGGAATACAGGCCCATATAATATATCAGCCATATACTTAATGGGCTTAAGGTCAGGTACACCTAGGCAAAGAAATTTGACTTAGGCATTGTCATTTCAGCACAACGGCCAAGGCCCTACTTCGAAGTGCACCAAATTAATGTACTCATAAACTAACCACTGCGTACCATGCTATATAAGCTTGATGCATTTGGACAGATGATGACATATGCAATGGAGTTGAGTGCGTATAGAATCTAATACCAGACGGCCTACAAGGTATAGGTGTTAGCTGACTTAATGGTCAAATACAAGTGAGAGGAGGAAGTACCCATAGGCAACGGCAAACCCGTTTGGACTCTCCATGTCGACAGATCATCTACCTCGAATTGTAGAGGAGCAGGTCTCTTTTTGATTGGCTTGCATAAGGTCATGGTCTATTGTGCTCTCAAATTCGAGTTCAATACCAGCAATAACAAATCTAAATACAGGGCCCTCATTGCTGGTCTTAAGTTGGCTAAAAAGATTAACGCCAAACACTTACAGGTCTTCTTGGACTTTATATTAGTCATCTAGTAGATTCGAGGTGAATATAAAGCTAGGGATGATACAATAGAAAAGTACTTAGAGAAGGTAAAAAGCCTTCTAGTTGAATCCCTTCATGGATCATCACGAAAATCCTCCAACTTAAGAATTCAACAACAGATTAGCTATCCAAACTCGCTTCCATTGGGATATAGAAACCTGAGATGAGGGATAGGAAAATCTTCATAGAGTACTTGCCAAAGAAGAGCATAACTTTGGTTTTAGTTGAAGTCTTGGAACTAACAACAGCAGCATTAGAATCAAGTTGGATGGATCCCATCTGGACTTATTTGGAGTAAGACATGCTTCCAAAAGATAAGAGGGAGGCGAAGAAGTTCAGATACTATGCCACCAACTACAAGTTGGTCGTCTACGCCTTATACCGCAGGGGTGTCAGCCTCCCCTTGCTTAAATGCCTACACAAAGGTAAGGGCCTGCGCATCATAGAAGAATTGCTTACTAAAGTGTGCAACAACCACATTTAGTCCCAAGCCATCTACCTCCGGGCATTGCGGCTCGGGTATTATTGGCCTAACATAAGGTAAGATGCTAAAGTTATAGCCTAGAAGTACCTGCAATACCAGAAGCATGCCCTTATCAATCATACATCAAGCACTAGTCTCCAGCTTCTGATTAGCTTATGGCCATTATCACCATGGGGTATTGACATCCTTGGCACCTTCCTGAAGGCTTCAAAAGGACAATAATTCATAATAGTTGCTGTTGATTACTTCATTAAGTGAGTCAAAGTCAAAGCTATGGTAAAAATCATGGAGAGAAGTGTTGAGTCTTTTGTTAGAAACAATATCTTCTCCCGGTTTAGGGTTCCTTATGCTCTCATCATAGACAACGAACAACAGTTTGATAACCCTAAATTCAAGGAATTTTGCACCGAGCACCACATTACACCACTCTTCATGTCTCTCCAGTCAAATGGACAAGTAGAGGCAGCTAACTAGATCATCCTAGATAGCTTGAAGAAACAAGTAGACTAAGCTTATGGCACTTAGGCAGAAGAATTGCTTAACATTTTGTAGGGATATATGACTACCCACCGCACTTCCATAAGCAAAACCCCTTTTTGCCTGACTTTCGAATCAAAGGCAGTCCTCCCCATTGAACTTAAACTACTTAACATCCAGACTCAATGCTTTGACGCCATCCTTAATGAGTCCCTATTGCAAGCCAGCATTAACACCAACGAAGAAATTTGAGACCTCACTATAGCTTGGGTAACTGCATACCAGCATTGAGCTACCAAATACTACAATAAGAAAGTTAAATGCAAGGAATTTAAGGTCAATAACCCGATTTGCTAGAAGTTGGAGGCCACTAACTCATGAGAAGGACAGGGCAAGCTGGCCCCTGATGAGAAGATCAGGTTAGAATCAAGGAAAACTTGGATAGTTGGAGAATATAAACTAGAAAGATTAGATGGCAAGCTCATCTTATGCACATAGAACGTTGATAACCTTCAGCTTAACTTTGATTAGTATACTACTGTATAGATCATTTTAAAATAATGAATGAAAATTACGTTTTATAAGTGTTGTCTACATTTCTTTCTTCCACACTATCCTAGCCCTTAAAGGGTAAATGGACCCACTCACTGGATGAGTAGGAACGCCACCAACTTGCTTCCTTTAGATAACCTCGGCAAGGGGAAACACCCCATGTACACAAGAATTCTTACTTACCAGACAGGTCGGAATGCCACTGACCTAACTCTCTTAGGTAATCTTGGTAAGAGGAAACACTTCTTGCATAAAGAAACTCCTACTTACCGGATAGGTCCAAATGCCACTGACCTGTCTCCCTCAGTGAACCTCGGTAAGGATAAACACCTCTTACACAAAGGAACTCTTACTTATTGGGCAAATTAGAAAGCTACTAACTTGACCCCCTTAAGTAATCTCAGCAAGGGGAAATCCTATTGCACAGAGGAACACTCACTTACCAAGAAGGTCAAAATGCCACCAACCTGACCCTTTTCGGGTAATCTCAGCAAAGAGAAACACCCCTAGCACAGAAGGACTCACATCCATAAAAATGTTTAAATAAGGAAAAACGTAAAAAAAAAAAAAAAAAAGTCAAAGTGTATAACAAAGGACATAAGTAAGTTCAAATTTTATTCATTACTTAGAGATTACAAAATTAAGATCGACATCCCAACTTGAGGTACAAGAAGGAAAGGAGAATTATTGCTTAGGATCAGTTAACTCCGGTAACTTCGAAAAATCTAAGGCTTGAATCTGCTCGAAGTGCTGATTCGTCGTGGCCCCTAGGGAGGTTAGCTTTGGGCCAAAGTAGAGGCTGAAGGTTGCTGACAAAGGTTAGTAGGAGTATCACCCAACCTTAATCACCTCAAGAAGTATCCTCAAGGGTGACCTCTTGCCTAATTGTTGGGGGCAGAAGTAGACGTAGAAGCATTTTGCCCAACCTCAATAGCAGAAGGGGCGCCTTAGACTTTGCCGAACACTTGAGTAGCCTCCTTTTCCTATACTTAGACTTCCCTCTTCTCCCTAAAAGTGGGGGAATTTAGAAAGCTCAAGATACTCAGGACGAGGTTTGGATAATGGGAGAGTACTTGTCTCCTCGTGAAGTAGGCAAATTCAATGGATAAGTCTTTTAATTCATCCATCCATTTGTTTATCTTTTAATAATTGGCGATGGCCTTCTTTGCAGCAGTATTGCTAAGGACCTCCCTACAATCCATTTTGCAGATGATTTCTTCCATCTCCGAAACTCTCCTCTATAACTCCTGAACTTACCACTCCAGCCCCACCTTAAGATCGGCCAGCTTTTGCAAAGTGGTTTTGGCACTGTCGTACTCGGAAGCCTTCATCACCAGCTCGATTTGTAACTTGGCGACTACCGCCTTCAGCTTAGCATTCTCTCTCTCAAGTTGGGCCTTAGCCTCCTCTCTTCATCCAAACTCCAAGATAAATGAGCCTTAGTCCTCTGTTCGCCCTCGAGTCAAGCCCTTGGGTTGTCGACCCCCTTGGCAACGTTTTCAGCAACTGTTCTCTCCTGCTCTACATCCTTCAATCGCCCCTGGAGCTTAGCCACCTGCACATAAGAGTGATGTAGATGCTGGTTAGCCGAAATACTTTATGTGAAGGACTCTACCTCTCGTAAGTCCTTCATAACCTTGCGCAACACCTCCTGAAAGCCCTTTACATCTTCTTAGGTAACATCGTACTTGCTTAGTTGAAGCAACACCTAGTTGTGGTACTACAAAGAAACAAGAGCTAAGGTTAATTCAACCATAAGAAGTGAAGTATATCAATGTACAAAGGGAAAGGCTTACCTACCACCTGAGTATACTCAAGTGGTCCGCCATCTCTTTAGGATTGCCCCCACTTATCCTGGACATCTCCTCAAAGACAGCCTAATCGCTAGGGACATAAGACCCTAATAAGGCTTAGCAGCTGAGCGTCCGATGCAACAACATAAGGTTATTAGTTTGGACCTCCCACTTTGGCTTTAGGAGCTTTCCCCTAACCCTCTTGATCTCAACCTCGGGAGCTTAGCTTAGGAGCTCTTCATTTCGGGAGATGTATGGCACCTCTTTGAAAGATGCTTGCTCAATCCCCAAGTATCTAACGTTAAAAAAACTTACCCCTAAGTTTGTCAATACACTTATAAGGATGAGTCGTCAGCTAGTTGAACCAGGTTATTTGGCTTAAAGGTGCCTTCGCCAACAGCCTGTACTTCTTAGCTCTGGGCACTGCTTCCCTAAATGTTTCAGGAGCCCTGCTCTTCTACCCTGCCACTTCGGACAGGGTGGCAATCTCAGCCATTTATGAAGGGTAAGTATTTGTATCTCTAGCTCCTTAACACCAGTGGGCTCGTCCCTTATAACAATGGGCCCAGTAGTGGAGACGACGGCAAGAGAAGGAAGAGCTATGCCCGTAGGCTCCATAATCAATGGCTTTACCTGGAGACCGATAGGAATTCCTTGAGGAACAATCACTGTCGAACCTTATTGGTCTCTTGACTCCTGACTTCGGTCCCATGGCCTTGCCCTTCAGGTTAGAGGCCTTAGACCTGGCTTGTTGACAACTCATTAGCTCATCCATAAAGGTATGGGACACTTATAGTCAAATTTTTGCTTGCAAAAAAGATCAAAACAGTGAGGAAAAAGAAATCTGAAGCAAAAACAAAACACAAAACTACTACCATTCACTAACTCCATCGTAACTGGTACAAATAAGGAAGATCCCTCATTTTACAAAAAGATACATCAGATGAAGCATCTCTATACTAACCCAACAAATAAAGGCATTTGCAAAAAGAATAAACCTATACCTTCAACCCATTTTTTCACTATAGCTTTCTTTATGTTGTAGAAGAGTTCGGAAATTGGATACCGGAAATATCTCTCAACGGTCTTTGTAGCATTTATCTCCTGGCTACGTCTAAGGACAATGAAGGCCTAAATCTCTTATATAGCCTCTACATCATTAGGGCCAAGCCCTTTTTGAGCTCCAGTCAGAACTAGCTTAGTTTACTGCGTCCAAAAATCTGCCTCATCGGGTAGCTCGACCACTACATAGTCGTCTTACCAATCCTTTACCAAATCTATAAGGTCATAAAATAGTTTCTTTCTAGGACAAGGTTGAAGGTACAACTATCCCCCTCCCTCCCCTGACATTTTCTACATATGGAAGTGGTTAAAAAGCTTGGGAGTAGCTTTTATCACCAAGTACTCACAAAACGTTTAGAAAGTCTTCAACACCCTTAACCTATTGAGAAGGACTTGTGCCAACTTGCATTAGTGGAAGTTAAAGAGCTCTTTCTTAAAGCTACTAGGAGGAAGGTGCTACCCAAACTCTAGGTACTTCTCAAATTTCGTGAAGCGCCTCCCTGATAATAGGGCCACCTACTTGTCCTTGCCCGATAACCATATCTACCACCCAAGGATCGACTTAACAACGAAGTTACTCAAGATCCAACTAGGAGTAGAGGGTTTACTCTTACTCACCTAGTCATTAGGGCCATTGTTTATGCTAAGTGCCTCAAATAAATCCCTAAGAAGGGGTATGGGTACGTATGCAATCCTTAAGGATGGCTTAATGTGCCTGGCACTATCCAGCACCTTTATTATCATCTTAGTGGAGTTGTTAAGTTGTACCAATGACAAGACTTCATCCTCTTCTACTAAAGGGGATTACTTCGTGTAAACTCAAAGTCAGAGATGTTATGTTGTGACAAGTCCAAACCTGTCTCACTTGTATTAGTCGACATGTTTGTGAAAGGTGATGAAGAATAAAGTTTGAAAAGTTCTAGAAAAAGTTCGATGCAAAAGAGAGAATTTCGCAATAATAGAACGAGAGAAATTGCGAAAAAGTATCTTGTCGTAATTGTGCTATTTATAGGACAAGCGTCTGGGAAATTGTAATAAACCATAAATCAACAATCTAGACATGAACATTTGAGTATTACAATAAAACCTTGTCCTTGTATAATTAAGATTGATAATTGATCTAGGGTATTTAGGAAAGTAAATCGAGTAAACTAAAAGCTTATGAGAAACACGATAACGCTAATTGAGGAATCCTCGTATACGTAGAAGTAAAAAATATAATAAAATATCAAGAATATAATTAAGACAGGGAGAATTTGTTCCATATGAGGCCCTAAAGTTGAGTTTAGGGCAACCGTACTTAAATTTAGAACTTTCAGAAAAAGTTATTTGATTGAATCTAAACTTTACGACTAAGATAGAAAAGTTAGTTGAAGTAATTTGATGAAGTTGAATTTGAAAATAATTACCCAAAATTCCAATTTTTCCTCTAGAAGTATGATTACTTAATATAGTCCAAAATTGATCGGAATACGACGGGGACTTAGAAATAATATAATTAGGCAATAAAAGAAAATAATATAGCATAATATATTATATTAATATACACATATTTTTATAAGTATACTCGGTATATATAATAAATATACGCATAAATTAACCTAAAATAATATAATTATGCATAATGAGTGATAAAATCGCAAAATTAAATAGGGAAAAAGTATCTTAAAAATAAAATATATGCTAGAAACATGATTATACGTATATAATTACTCATTACGTGTATGATATATATAGGACATATACCCGTATATTAACAAAAATCATTAAATACTAATATAAAATACCAAAATACCCTAAAATATTGTCTAAAAATTATAAAAAAATAAAAAAAAATCTAAAATATGATTGGATTAAATGTTGAGCAGCTTAAAAAGAATAAACAGCTACATCAAAAGCAAATTTATAAAAAATTGACACCTCTTACTATGTGTTTTTCGAGAAAAATATTAAAATAAATTACTTAATAATGAAGAAAAAAATTCAACCGACCTAAACTACTATAAATAAGATCCTAGGACTCAAAATCAACATTTTAGAAACTAAGAAAATCTAAGGAAAATTTGACAAAAAATAGAAAAAAATAGAACAAGGACCCAACCTAGCTAATTCCCTAACTCTTTAATGACCTGACGTGGAGCCCCGCCACTTAGCAGAGCCACCACCAATTAAGCCGGCCAACAAACTCTCTTCGGTCAATGATGGTTGGAGTTCTAATGAACTCAGGTTCCGAGTTTTTGTCCTGTTTTTTTTTTTTTTATTTTTGAAAAATTATTAAATTAATTATGAAAAATGTAAAAAAATTAATTCCTATGTTATTTTATATGTACTTTCATTTAGTAAATTTATTTTTACAAAATTAGGAGTATTTAATGTACTTGCTTAACAAATGTATTATTCATCCGAAATTTGAAATTTAAAATAAATATACTAAATGATATAGTTTTTAGCTCAAAATTTTTGTATAAAATACTTATAATATATAGATAATTTCTATGTAGCCCGATTTTTTTATTTGAATATTTATAATATTTATTGTATTTTTCGACCTAAAAATAGTTAAAAAATAAGCTGAAATTGTGAAATAAATAGGAAATTATGAAATGAACATGTACCGATTTCTAGTAAATAATAATAATGTTAGGACAGGTTAAAAAATCAATTTGGTGCAAAAAGGATATTAATTAGGTAATTTAGGATAATTCAAGGGTAAAATCATAAATATAAATATATAAGCAATAGATCAAAAACTTGAAACCAAGTACTAGCTGAATTACACATATTTTTAAGTTCCTACCTAACACCAGAATCCCTAGTAAATTGGGACGAGGAGCGAGATACAACAAAAAAAGGTTGGTTATTGCCCTTAGTATTAACTTTTTATCTTTTAAGAAAAACTATACAAGACTCCTTATAGGGACTTAGTAGTTTTCAATATTTTGGTCTGTATATGAAATGACAGGTACCTATAGGATTTACTACTACTTTTTTTTATAAGGTCAAATAATAAGTTTATTATTACAAATTATTTCACAAGATTACTCTACAAGTTTATATCAAACAGGTATCGAATTAGACGCTTTAAAAGAGTAGAGTCGAGTACGCCTTGTGTGAACTAGGTCTAAGATAATAGCTATAAAGGCAGTTTCTATCTTAAGATGGTTTACACGACGAGACTATTACGATTTCACTTTTTCGAGGCGTGACAGAAACCGCATAGGCAATTATAGGAATTTGCACAAATACGTGGAGTTAGGTTTGATTGGATAGTTACCTTTAAAAATCAAACTGCATGCAGTTGTATGTTAGTTTGCTATGCTAAGACACCTATCACATCACATTAAATGCACTAAAAACAGGTGCGGTAAGGTTAGAACTTGAAAAGTTTCTTTCATAATAAGTTTCCCTAGGGTCTTTCCAACTTTCACCTAGTTAACATCTTGAAAGCACGGCATCCGAGATTGAGTAATCACGCCTACTTAGTCAATGACGAGCACAGTTCGGCTAAGCTTACCTAACTCTTTGGGTTGCTTATTGAAGACCCCAAATTTCTCACTTCGGGATTAATCACCCAGCTGGATGTAAAGGTATCTTGCTCTGACACTCTAACCAAAGCTTCGTTCTGCTCAGGTCGTCAGCACTTTGCTTTGGAATAGTTGTTGACACCTCAGACATCGTCATTGTAGCCTTTCGCCTGCCCGAATCTCCATCTTTGCCATATCAGTACGGTAGTGCCAGCTTGAGCTCCTCCAAGTTAGATCAACTATACACCTAAATAGCCTATATATCCCTTATCCTTGCCTTCACCTCGACAACAAGACTAGAGAGAAGGGGGGGTGGTAGAGAGGCAAGTGTTGACACAGCTCTTTAAACATGAACCTCTTAGGCCCATCCAGATCTAATACATCTCATAGTTTAAGGCCTATCCAGATCTAATGCATCCTACAATTTAAGGCCTGTCTCTAAGTCCAACTTCACTAGGTCCAAGAGACACCGGATAAGGATAAAAGATCAAGTCAATACGTTAGACACCACAAACCAACTCTCCAACACGTACGGAAGAAGCTCTACCCTTAAATTACCAGTACCACTTTACGATAAATACCAATTCACTATTTAATAGTAAATCACTTGATACTTTGTACACTTAAGCTTACCTATTACTATCAATCTTAAATATCAAAGTGATCACACGTCAAATAATGTTCCGATGTCTATTTTATGTATATTTTCTATATATTATAGAATATTTATATCTACATAAATATTATAGAATTTAGAATTTTAATTTTAATAAACATTTTATATGTGTTCTTTTTTACAGGCTTATCCAATGCGCAACTTTAGTATATTAATTTATTTTAATTTTGAAAATCTAGTTTATGTTTTTAATCTATTTTTTTTAGAAAAAAAGCGCTAGAAAGGATCCTATTTTATTATCAATTTTTAGAAAAAAAAAAGGGTTTATTATATATTTTTATTTTGAAGTTTTTAAGTGCCAAAATGTTTTCATCATTTGTAACACTAATAAAAAAAGAATTCATATGCCTTGGCCCTTTTTCCCTTTTGTTCATTCTAATGACTAAGAAAAGACAAAATAAAAAAAGAACCGAACTTGATGTGGAGTTGGTCGCAGGTCAAAGACAGCTCGGATCTGGGTAGGCAGATGAGTTCGGAGTGGGATTTCGAGTCTGGACTCAGGTCCGAGTCGATCACAAAATCGAGTCGCCAAGAGGATCGTGTAGACGATCAGCGAGGTATAGTTGGGGAGCTCTTAGGCCGATTTTTTAGCTGATAACCACCGTTTCACATAAAGTAGATTGGGGAATAGGTGTTTCACGCCAGCCCCGTGGTGATTGGCGGCCGTTTACGTAGTTTTCGATGGTGGGCCGTCGGTGGAGTGTGGTGTTTAGGTCGCAGGGGGGCGGCTGTGTGTTGTAGGTTGTTATTTGGGTTTCGTCGTGACGTTGGGAACGGGGACTCGCGAATGGGTAACGCAAGAGTGTAAAAGAGAGCAGCCGGCACACGGTGGGGTCAATGGACAATGGCTGTGAGTAGGATCGGTGAGTATATGCAGTGGGTAGTGCGGGAGGAGGCGTATTGGGTGTTTCATGGTGGTAGGTGCTATTGTGTTTGAAGAGAGTCAGTGTGATGTGTGTCGTGTGTGATTGCAAGTGGGTTTGGGTGGTTGGCGTTGGGGCGTAGATGAAGACTGGTTGGGTATCGTTGTGGCTGTCTCATATGGGTGCTGTGTGGTGTTTGGGGCAGCCGGTTGGTGTACTGTGACAGTGCTGCTACTATGATGTTGCGTTGCAGCAATGGTGGTCGGTGACTCGGGGTTGTGCGCGGATGGGCTGGTGACTGATCTTGGGCACAGGTTGGGTCGACTGAAGGAGGGGGCAATTGCAGGTTAATGCTGGGCGTTGCGGTTTTGCTCGCTATCCGTTTAGGTACTCGGGTTTAGGGTTGTCGTGTAGTTAGTCGTGGTGGACGCTGCTGCTGCTATTGTCTGGCGCAATGTTGGATGGGTGTGTGCTTGCCGTCTGTGACTGTAATAGTTTGTGGGGGGGTTTGTTGGGGTCGTTTCGGATGGCTCCCTTCTCAATTTGAGAATCAGTTTATAGATATATATATATATATATTTATTTATAGACTCAAATCTCTTATATAGTTTCAAATTATTCTAAATCTTCCATAAATATGGTTTAGTTTAAATTTGACTCTCTAACAAACCCTCGACTTAAGAGATTTAATAATATCGTTATAAGATTTAGAAGATTTGATAATCAATAATCACGATTTTATTAAATCCAAAAAAAGAAAAAGAGATTTGATAAGATTTGATGTCCAATTTCGAATTTTAAAAGCTAGTTATTTTCTTTTTTATGTTTGTTTCCTTGGAAAATTGAGATGGAAAGAGACTAAGGTTTCATACTATGCACGTGACCTGGCAAACAAAAGACAAAACACCTAAAGATTGTTTTGGGTATCGAGCCCATTGCATCTTAATCTCATATGTAATCAATTCCATGCCTTATGTCAACTCATTTGAGCTTTTTTCCTTTAACAAATTAAACTAAATCTATTATCTTTAGACCCATTTTTTAACATAAGCTTTCAACCCAAACCTAACTCACCCCAAATTCTTTTAAATTGATCATAACTTTTTAAAATAGTCTAAAATGTACATGCTAATATATTTTAAACCACTTTTTGAATTTAATAAATATAAAGTCATACTTTAATTAATCCCATTAAAATATATTTTTTAAATTGGATAAAAATTTATTCAAATATTTTAATAGGATATTTTTCTACTGAAGCCTAAAAATTTTAAAATTCTAAATTTATTAAATTGCATTTATACTTTCAATTATTGTCTATCTCAAACTTAAATGACTGACTGGACTCAACTCGATTATTTTCGATACTATTATTTTTTAATTTTTATAAATTTTAACCCTTTTCTTTTAAAATTAAAATTATAACAAGGTAAAAATAGGATATCTATAGTAACACTGTTGAAAACTGCAACTTATTACATATTTCTCAATCTTTTTGGTAGATTTTAGTTTCCAGTAAGTTATGTAAACAAAAGTTACATAAAAATTCTTTATAATTCATCATGCTTTGTAACATGGTGTTTAATATCCTTTTCAATTTTTTTTATACTTTTTACCATTTTGCAACCAATAATACTTTCATACTTTATCATAATGGATCTCTAAGTCAATATTTTAACCACTAATCTTATTGGCAATACTCTATATTCTAGACTCTCCATTCCCCTACAACACATAAATTTAAAATATGACATGTACATTTAGTGTAGAAAAATATTCTACCTAATGTAGGGCCACATAGGTTTTAAGCTCCTTTATTAACGGGGTATTTGTGTTAATATTATGAAAACCAATTGAAAAAAAATTTCTTAGCAAATGATACTCATCTAGATAACATATACAATTCTATATATTGCTTGTACCATGTATTGTTTATTGAACATCCTAAGGGCTAAGGTCTTTTATTAAGTTGTTATTTATCATCTATCTAGTGATACGTTTTTTTCCCATAAGAATTCTTTTGCCATCTATCGGTTTATATATCTATACATATCGAAACTTACGTATTTAAGGAACTAAACATAGCTGTTAACTCTCACTATACAATTCCTCTTTGGTTTTGTACATAGTTTTGCAATTGGAAGTATGTGAGTCTGGAGTCAATATTTATTATTCATACCATAGTTGAAACATATACTTATTTGCGCTTCAAAAGGGGTACCTTTTTGCAATGTATTGTGCAAGGGCTAGTTTTTGCTTATCAACATTATACTAGAATAAAGCGAATTTTCGGCACTTATGATAATCTACTAAGATTTATCTATTCCGTACTCTGTGTGATACTTCCTTTAAAAGTGCTTTATTAAGATATTGTACCCATTCTTCTTTTTCTACGGACAACTTGAAGTATACTAGTTCCATTGCACAAGAAATTCTCTTTCTCATCTACAATTTTACTGAAATATTTAATAAAATATCCAATTTTGCCGGCTTAAGGCGCTTACCTAGATTGCCATGTTAGAGCTTCTACGTATTATCTCTATAATATCTTCAACTTCTTCATCCTCATCCTCGACATGTGGTGTTACGTTCTCGAACCAAGGAGGAGTTAGAAGATTGTCAAATACATCTTATTCGGAGCAATGTCACAATTTTTATATCAATTTTGGTCACTTTTTACAATTATATACTTGAAATTTTAACTTATTCAATTATACATCTAATTGAAGATTTAATTATTACGATTTATACTTCAATTAACTTCAATTCATATCTTAAATCCCATCGGCACGATCTGTGAAAAAGATGGTTGTCTACAACCTTAAAGTGTTCATGCATCCCCCATAAAGTTGTAGACGGCCATGGATATAGATTGCGTGACAAATATTTTTGAAGCGAATTGCAACTCACAGTTTTCAAGAGGTGGTTAGTAGTAGGTTAGGCAAGCCTCCTAAACCTATAGGTAGCCATTTTGTTAGCTAATCGTACCAAATAGACTAATGATATAATTTAAAGTTAATTGAAATATAAATCGTGACAATTAAATTTAAATCTTCAATTGGAAGTATAATTAAATAAGTTGGAATTTCAGGTGTATAATTGTAAAAAATAGTAAAATTGAGGTGTAAATTGTAACATTAACTTGATCTTATTCTATCATTGTTGAAGTATAAAAATAATTTCACAAATGCGTCATGGTTTGTAAGGGAGCACATTTTATAGAATAGCACTTGGTATGCAAATGTATGTAAAAGACTGAGAATTGAGATATAATGATGATGTAAAGAATAGAATACAAAGAATTCATATTACAGTGCCATCATTCAACTTTCAGCTTCTGGTGTACATATCTTCTACAAACTTTCAAAATGTTCAAATTCAATTGTTCAATTTTTTAAGTTACACATGCTCTACCTGCTACTTTACTGCTACTTTGTCTCTTCTCTTTGTGTCTCTACATAAAATTTTCAATTTTCACCACTTTCTCTCTCTCAAGTGTAGTGCCTACAGTATGTTGTGTTTTGTCCAATTTCACATCCAAGCTGCTCTTCAAATTTCATCTTCACTGGTGAAGTTACATCTATTGCCTCAACAATTTTCTTAGCCTTTGATAAGATTTTTGCACTTCCTCTACTAGCAATATCCGAATTAAGATTCAGACTATCTGAAGAACCTTTTACGGCACCACCCAATACATCTCTACCTTTACTTCCATCTTTTAACTGCTTACATGACTCAATATGACTTATATGACTAATTAAGCTATCTTCTATTGCGGTTACTATTGCAGTGTTCTTTCCTATAGGAGTTCCTTCAGTTATGTCCATTGATGGGGGTTTATCTTAGGTTTCTCACCATTTGTCAAAGCCACCTCTCCATTACCGGATTTCTTATTGGAAATAACCGCATCTTTATTGCTTGAAGCTTTTCTCTTATCTGGACTTACTATTGAATCCTTCGACTGCCCACCATTTAGAACTTTGCTTTTCTTTTCTCAATGAGAAAAAGCTGAGAAGATCGACTTTCATTAGCATTTGAGGAAGTAGTAGGCTTAGTATCTTGACCTCCATCTTCAAGCTGCCTAGGTGAGCTGCTTTCAAACTTCAAGGCCATGTCACTATTGCCTCTACTAATTGATTCTTCAGTCTTTCTAATTATATCAACTCCATCTTTGGCATCATTATCTACAACATCATCTTCCAAACCATCAACATGTGGAACTTCACACCCTATGTTAGATCCATCGGTATCACCTCTTATACTAGTTGATTGTTCTTTCTATATCTCATCAAAAGCAACATATATTTCCTTAACAACTTGAGCAAAATGCTTGAGTATCTTCCCCTGACATCTAGCTGACAGCTTATTCTTTATCTCACTAGTAAATGTTTGTATATCCGCAGGTCTGACAAAAGCTCTATTACATGATATAGCCAGTTTACAAGCAAGAAAAGAAGAATCGAGCCCCCACAACTAAAGTACATACAATTATGCGTAGCATGTTCATTTGAAATGAAAATAGAAAACAAATCTAAAGCTCTTAACTTATGCATACCACTGTAATAGAAAAGAATTAGAACATCTATCAAGAATAGAAATGAGAACAGGAGCCTAATTGAATTTATAAAGAACATGTTCCTCGTAAACTAGTTTGACATGTTTCTCATTTACAGAAACCTAGAAAGGTTCTACATACTGAATTGCAATGACTATTTAACAACCAGGACAAATCTACATAAAAGGAGCTGTGAGATACTTAAAAAGACTCGCCCTTGTTGCCAAGTCACATCAAGCCATCAAAACCATTGCTTCAACTAAATTAACAAACTAATGAATAAGCTTAACATTATTTACATTTCCTACATCCCAAAGAAATGAACAAAGTACTTTTTAGGGTTAGGAGTTTGATTCCAATCTTTAGGCCTGTTGATCTGAATATAAGTACATACACATATATTAGTTTGTTGATAATACGCAAAGATGAATCCCAAACTGAGAAATCATAGTCAAATATCGCAACTACTAGAAAACCTATATCTTGAAACAAACAAAAGAAGAAGCACAAGAAAACAATAAGCAAAATACTCGAAAAAGAAAATTTATACATAAATCATCTAATATGACACCACATCTCCAACCCAAAACCTCCATGCCTTATTCAAAAGCTGATTTTCACATAATAGCGTGCTATATCTCATAACCTAACTCTGAAATGCAACTGTTCGATGACCAAAATATGTAGACTGACTAATTGAACAAGTACTCAAATCAAACATGCAAAGTACTATACAACATTGAAAACATCAAGCTAATATAACAAAGAAACACCAAAAAGCAACTATTCAACAACCTAAGCTCACATTAGGTGGTTTATATACAACAACCCGAATATTGAAACTAGTTAATCAAACAAATAGTTAAATCAAACATAGGCCATAGAAGCACTATGAAACATCAGAAATGACCATAAATATATAAATAGATAACAACTATGATTGAAGAAACATTAGTACAAGACAAACCTTAATTAGGTCTTTAAAGTTCAAACCTTTGCAGGCTAATAAGGGAAGCCCTTAACTTTGGCAAGAATAAGGTTGCCTAAACTCAACTAACTCTTCCCTTCATCTTTGTTCCCACCCTTGTTTCTATGGCCTATGTGGAGCTTACAATGCAATTTATGATGTTCCCAATTGTTTGAGTATTGATTTGAGACTCAAAAACCCTAGAAATCCAATGAACTTGGTTCTTTGCCAGAGATTCCACCGATTGTGGGTTTTGGCATCGGAGAGGGGCTAAGGCATGAAAGGGGGAAAAGAAAGAATCAATGGACGCAATGAGGGATTAGAGAAGTGGGTTAGGAATAGAGAGAGATTGATGCTTTGAGTCAGTTATGAAGGAGTTTTGTACTTCTGTAGTATATTTGGGGAAAAATTGTACGAAAATGAAGCGTTCTAGAAAAATTTTATGACAATAGTATTTGCGCATGCCTTCATTGTATGTAGATTTTTTTAGCGCACCTTCCTTATTACAAGGAAGGCACATACTACGAGTGCACCTTCTTGATTATAAGGAAGACAGTATGCTCATAGCATGCACCTTCCATTTCCCTATAAATAGCCCAATTTCCGTAATTTTCCCTCATTCTTACCTCTTACAAATATGTAAAACACTCAAAACATTTGATTTTCTCTCTCGAGGTGATATCATGGTCCTATTTTCTCTCTCCAAGCAACAACCTAACCTTATTCTCCTTAACCCATTTATAAGTAACCTTCGACTATATTTGTTTCGCAATAATTTTTTTTAAATAGAAATTACATTGTTAGTATAGTTATATTTATATTGTCTATATGAAATGTAGTTAGATGATAATTTTTTTTAGTGTTTATATTTTCGTAATATGCATATTGCATTTTGTTTATTATTCATATGATAATATATAGTTATATAAGTCGTGGTGGTTTCGTAAAAAAAAAAATATTATTAAGAAAGAAGAGTCAAGAGAATGGACATGGGACAAGTGAATACGAAGCATGCAACAAAGAAGCTAAAAACGTAGGCCAGGCGAGCTCTAGCTCATTCCACAAGCAATATAGTCGTGAAAATGGGTTATGGGAGGTGAAGACAGGTTAGAGGCGCGAACCAAATGGAGTAATGAAACGAGGTGGCCGAACACATATTGTAGATATGAATAGAATGATGTGTTCATATAAGGAAATGGTAAATCTATAGAATCCTATGCTCACATGCTATAAGGGCACTTAATTATATTCGAGTAACAACTAGTTGGTACATTGGTATATATTATATGTGGTCACATCAATTAGATGTTTACGCTGGACACTTCATGGCAATCGGTGATGGGTTGAATTGGCCCCATCTCGATTACTCATTCCTCAGACTCAATGAGAACCTGAAACGTAGTTTGGATAAATAAAGGAAGAAGAGATATCACATGGAGATAGAATTAAGAGAGCCTACCGATAAGAGTAAGTATAACATATGTAGAATGGAAGGACATAATAGGAGGAGGTGTCCTTAGCTTCATAGAAACGATATAGTCAAACATACACGTGTTGTTTTCTTACATTATATTATATATAATATCATATTATGCTTCCATAAGTCAATGACAAAATATATTGTTTTATTATTTTGTAGGTTAGATGGATATAAGACCGAGTGACTCAATGGTACTGCATGAATAGGGACGACATCGATTGCAGGACATGTGGGATCATCGGGGATGGCTTAACATTATTTCATCTTTTAAATTGTATAGTTCAATTATTTTATACAGTTGTGATGAAAATTAATCTAATATTACAAGGAGGCGAGCATATTATGGTTCGTCGAATAGAGTCAAGCCTATAGAAGGGCACGTCATAAATACCATTGGATGATCGATTCATCACTTACCTTACTGACGATGGTTTCCTAGGGGTCCTACGGTTACCATTCATCTTGATCGATCATCACCTTATCATGGCATTAGTTGAAAGGTGGAGACTTGAGACCCATACTTTCCATATGACTCATAAGGAGATGATCATCATGTTTTAGGACTTATAAATCCTATTTAGTCTCCATGTAGATGGGGCTATAGTAATTGGGCCTATGCAGTTAGTCTGGCCTTGAATAATTAGGCGACTACTGTGAGACTACCCCACTAACAATACTAATAAAGGGGGGTGTGTTAGTTTAGCTTAGTTACAGAATAGATTTAGCATACTTCCTGTAGATGTAGATGAGGAGACCATTCGTTGATACACTTATGCATATATCCTATAGTTATTTAGTGGATTTTTATTTGTCGGCAAATCTTCATCTCTTGTTCACATGATGTTCCTACTCATTCTGGAGTATTTCCTACATGCTACGACGTTTAGTTCGGGTTCAACTTGTTTGGCTTGGTTATATTGTTAGTTATGTGAGGCTGCACAATCAGGAGCGTAGGAGATTGGAGGTGTCGCCATACTACTGTAGATATGAGCATGGGATCATTTCCCCTACATTGCACTACGGACTAGGTCAGGCTTTACCATACACGAGGACTTACCACTAGCTGCTAGGTGGGCTATATCACAAGACACTATACACCATGCTATGTATATTATGGATGTGTATCGAATTGCATTTGATTTATAGACGAGTCTACCGGTATGTACTTCTTCAATTTTGTATCTATTGTTGATCTTTATTAAAAATTTATGGATTATTAATGTACTTTCTTTGTAAATGCATTTTAGGTTGTATGAGAGCCATACTCGGATAATTTTATTAATCTCCTGCCCTCGTTTTGCAGTGCTGGTTGAGTTATCTAAATAACCAAGGTTTTATTGATATGTTCCCACATTGTCAAGTTTCATTTCCCCGACCGTGTTATACGACAATTTGGAGGCTTCTAGACGATACCGGTCAATATTCATATAAGTGAGGAGCTACACCATATTAACCTTAGAGGTATGACAGATATAGACTGGTTAGTCGCGCATCAGAGATACGTATCGACTTGAGTAGACTGCCAAATATGGGTTGTTCATAGTTAGGGACCAAAGGGTGTTGATCTAGCTTACTATGATTGGTATAGGGATCATACATGCCGATACATCACCTATCATGGGGTAGTGATGAGATACTTGGTAAGTTTTCCTTTTATATGTGCATGAATATAACGTGAAATGTTTCAATAACTATAGGTAGATACTCTACATCAGGCAAGGCTAGTAGACAATGTCAATGCTGGTCATCATATCATCGATGGTGGCCTTCACCATCTTGAGGAGCATGGCAGTTTGATATTATTTCTCGATCGGCTAGTTGTTCTAACCCCTGTACCTGCCCTTCGATTGCGTGTAGGACCTAGAGTTCGGACAAGAGGACGTTGACCAACACAGGCACGTAGTCAGGGACACAGTAACGATTCTATAGCATCGAGATCTCACCGTTCCATTGACTTAGGCAAGATTGGTAGCAGTACACCACTCGTTGATGCCTCTAGTTTCAACCAATCCTCACTTGACACTCCAGATGCTTACGTATGGATGTATCTATAGCTAACACCACCATCTCCTCATAAACGTCATATAGGATGGTCTTAGTCATTATACGTATAGGATGTCGACACCCAACTACTACCATTACCTTATACTCTAGTTCTTCATATAGATTTCACTGAAACTCCTCCACAACTATCTAAGCCTCAACGGTCGGAGGGACCATTTACTTGCAAACCATCATTATTATCTCGTTTTGGAAAACAATTAACTAGATCTAGGAAGAAGTAATTGTAAATAACTATATTTATATTACTTAGTTTGATTATTACATATTATCGACATCTATTACTCACTATGTAAATGGTTTTTGTAAATGATGTTTCATATTACATTGTTATTCCCTTAATATTGATAATTTACTATATATATACATTCTATATACTATACCTACTTTTAATAGGTTTAGTTAGTAGTTTAGTGAACCACTTAAGTCGACTCGTTACGTTTTTTCGTAGGTAGTACACTTAGTTAGAGGAAATGTGAAGCGTGAATTGAACTTAGGAACTAACTTGCTATATTGAAAGTACTTAACCAAAGGGAGTGTGAAGCGTCAATTGAATGTGCATGATAGTGACATTGAAGGGGTACGATAATGACATTGAAGACGTGCTCAAGGAACACGCATCTATATAATAGTTTATAAAAAGATTAAATTAAATTTTTTTTATCTAATTAGATAAAGTTAATTTAATTTATAAAAAAAAAAAAAACAATGGAAGGCATACTCAAGGGATGTTCCTTCTTTGTTGACACTAAAGGCGTGTTTCTTGAATGCGCCTTCATTATCCACAAAGAAGGCGCATCCCTTAAGCGTACCTTCTATGCTAAAACACAAGACACACATACACAACGCACCTTCAGTACAAAAAATGCATGTACAGTGAAGGCGCGCACTTCACTATACCATTTTTGTAAAATTTTTCTAGAATGCTCCATGTTTGTACAATTTTTGTTCAAGTGTACTGTAGAAGTACAAAACTCATTATGAAGAAGAAAGGCAGAAGAAAGGAAGGATTTTTCTGTGAATGGAGAGAGAGGGGATGGGATGGAACCTTAGGGATTATTGGTACGAGGCTGAATGAGGTTTTTTTTTTTTATTTTCTAATTTCACCTTCCTTTTTTTGTTTTGTATTTTGTTATTTTCTTTAATAAATGTGGAAGATGATATTCGAAATGGAAAAAAAAAACAATATGTATATATATATATATAGTATATATTTAAGGTCATCAAATTGGCTTAGAAAAATTTGTCACCTTTTGGTGACTTAAGCCACAACGTAAACAACGTCC
The DNA here is from genome assembly GCA_024138015.1 of Lumnitzera littorea. Lineage (NCBI taxonomy): Eukaryota > Viridiplantae > Streptophyta > Magnoliopsida > Myrtales > Combretaceae > Lumnitzera > Lumnitzera littorea. The sequence goes on along the minus strand of JAMXBB010000005.1, from coordinate 114,309,622 downwards.
ACTCTAATAATTTTATTTTATTTTTAAATATAAATGACTCCTTAAATTTTAATTTAGATGCAAATTGATACTCTAAATTTTTAAAGTATGATTTAAGATTTAGTAACTTTTGATAAATTGGTAAATAAATCTTTATAAGTTGAAAATAACTCTTTAAAATTTGATTTTAATACATAGACACCCCCTAAACTTATTAAAATATGTNATATAAATAATTATTAGATTTTTTTTACATTTTTTTCGGTTTTTAAAATTTTTTATTACAATATTTCATTTTTTTTCCCTTTATTTCCAATTAAGCACCATGCAGATGCCATTTAAGTGCCATCCATCACTTAACGGACATGTCAAATTGATTTAACAATTTTATAAATATGATTTAATAGAATCCCTTCGTCAATCTTTTAATTGAACTTTTTGAAATATTAATTCTCTATTTGAACTTACTCCTAAATATTGTTAAATCAATTTGACATATCCGTTAAGTGATGGATGGCTTTTTGAAATATTAATTCTCTATTTGAACTTTCTCCTAAATATTGATACCTTCTATGTAACTTTTCCTATTGTTTGTTACTATCCTTCACATATTTTATTTCCTTGTATAAAAGATATTAGATTATTTACGAATAAAGATATTAGGTTTTAGAAGATTTCCTTTTTATGTATTTTTAGATATTAAGATATCAATAAGTTTCCCCTTTTTTTTTAATGCACATTCTATAGATGTTCGGGTTCTTTCTTAGCTATTAATAAGTTATATCATATCATGTAAGTTATTATTAAAAATCACTAAAGATTACGAATTATTGAAAGTTTATTTTTTTCCATACATATTATGTGATCATGCTTTACACTATATTAGGGAAATATGGAGAGAGGTGATTACAGAATAGTCCAGATAAATGCAACTTATGTAATTCTCCCCAGTAGCCCATGGTAGTTTGATTAGCATACGTTTATAGTAGATAAAGCTGACAATTTATGTTATTGTGCTGTGTTTCATTTTTGTGTATAAATTGGTTTGTGTCCAAAAAACTAAACCTGTGATTTGACTTGATTGTTAATTATGTATAAAAATCTAAACCTGTGACCTAATGTGTCCTATGCTTGAGCTAAACCCATTTATATTAAGGCTAACGATTTATGCTACTATATCCTTTCTCGTTTAATTTATCTTAGGTTTGATACTGTTTATCAATTATAAAATATTCATAAATACAAAGAGAAAAAAGCGATAATAATATTTAAATTTTATAAAGATAAATGACATAATATCTCTATTATTAATAAAAAATTATAACTCAAATAAAAGTTTTTAATAAAAAAAATCTTATCAAATATAAAAAATCTAAAAATTTAGATTATATAATATTGTTAAATTAAGTAAAACCATGAATTATATGAAAATTAATATTACTACCAATATTAGTTTCTAGATTTATCACATTATTTGTCAAATTTTCAAGGTAGACAATTGAAAAATCTATACACAAGTTCATAATTTTTTATTTAAATTATGATACAGTAAAAAGAATATATAATATTATTAAATTTAAGGTATATAACATTATTGAATTAAGTAAAACTATGACTTAAATGGATATTATTATTATTAATAGTGTTAATTTTGAAATTTATCACATTTTCTATCGAATTTTCGAGGAAAACAGTAAAAAAATCTATATATAAGTTTGTAATTTTTTACCTATTTAAATTATGATATAGTAAGAAGAATATATAACTAAAAATATCTCATATTTTTTTATTAAAACCTTTAATGTAGAAATAAATGATCAGTGTAATAAAATACAAATATGGAAAAATATATAGCATATCTCATGTATTGTGTCCAAAAGCTTGACCTGAATCCAGACATGATTTTGACAATATTTAAACTAGTTTAGCCCGTTTGTGTCTAAAGTCAGATTTTTCATACATTAATCTGTTTAAATCATATCATGTTGTATTCGAGTTTGTGTGTTTAGATGTTACATTGTCAACCTTAACGGTAGATACAGGAATAGATATTCTTTTTAGAAGGATGACAACAACTCCTTATTACCAATGAACATTGAGGAGATTATTAAGAAATGGGCTAACATTAGTCAAAAGAGAAGAGAGGAAACAGGAGCTTACTTATTTCTCGCTCTATTTCTTATTCCAGGAAGAAGCCCAAATTAGAATTAAGGTTGAAACCTTAACTACCTCAAGGTGATAATGCAATCATTGAACTTAGCCACCAACCAAAGAGCTAAGGGTTGAACTAAGTCCAAAGTTGTGCATATTTATGCAATAACTTTTCATAGTTGCCATTTTTAAATTTATGGTTGGCTTGTTATAATAATGTCCGCTCAGTCTCCCCATAAGATATTTCTATGGCCAATTTAGCAAGCATAGCAAAACCCTCAATCTCAACCAACCGAGAGGAACAATAGTAATAGCATATCCAAACAATATTAATAAAGCTAGTAATTTTTTCACCTATATATATTAATAATGAGTGATTCCACCAAAATTGAAAAAATAAACCATAGACAATTTGTTGAAAAGAATATAAGACAAGCTAAGGCAAATTAGGGCAAAGTTTTTTACTTCAATCAAACACTATATCCTTTAGCGAAGCCAAGTCTAGGAGTACTATAACCTATAACAAGAAAAGGAGTAAGATTTCTATAGAGAAAAAAGTTTTAGGTTAGTAACATAAGTAAGAAAATTGAGAGAGAAATAAAAATAATGTTAATAAAGAGATTCGTACTTATTAAACCTACTCTAAAATGTGAGTTAATATCATTAAACTTAGATTTTGACTAGAAAACACATATAAATAAGTGAACTTTTAGATAGAAAATGCTTGGGCCAAAGATTGTTTCAAGTACTTTTTAATGCATCAAAGTGAAGAAGGATAAGAATAATCTGTATTATAGTGACCTAATTATAGCCTGAAGGTGTGATTTTATTAGTCGATGCGGCATTTTGATTATGTAATGAAAGCACAACTTAGGCATGTACTTAAATAAAACGCATGTATCACTTAGGAATGTAAAGCATAAGTACAATGAGAGAGTGTTTTCATAATAAATCTCAATTGATTAAGGTGCTAAGTAAAATATTTGCAATTTTATAACTGTATTTGTCAAAAGTAATATAGTGGGACTATCTTCTTTAAAAATAATTGATAAAAACTTGAGTTTGTCCCTTATGGGCAAACTATTTTTTAAAGAAGAGTTTAAGCTAAACTAATTATGTTCTAAAATTGCATATTGTAGATTTAACTTAGTATTTTGTGAATTTTACAAAGAAATCATATACATAAGATTCGATTTATTCATATAATGGGTAGAAATCATTTGTTCTTTATGTGATTTACATATTACATCTTAGGCATAAGATTTCCATTTGAATCTTACCCCCCAGATTAATGAAACTAATCATTTTTTTGTTTGGGGGGGGGGTTATAGGTGGGGAAGGAAATCATAGCTACTCCTTGCAATTTACATGTCCTTAAAATCTTGTGTCGTCTCATTCTTCTCTTATTTTAAAACAACTCACTCTCTTTGAAAAACCACAAAAGTGCACACCTCGTCCTTTTCTCTAAATACCTTCTTTTCCCAACATGTTCTTTTGTGGTGTATGTTTAGTAGGTGTTACACCCCAAAACGACAGAGTCGTAACAGCTCTACCGTGTAAACCATCCTGAGATAGAAGTTGGCTTTACAACCGCTATCTTAGACCTAATCTATACAAGGCGTTCACGACTAACCCGCTTTGAAGTAAACAGTTTGTAATTTAGATAAAGCATTTACCTAAGAAAGTGAGAAAATTTATATATATATATACTATAATTCAGTTATTACATTATTCAAAAATGAAAAATTCTAATTAAAACAAAACTTAGACCTTAAGAATATATGTTCGTTCTTCAAATATTTTTCCTCACTTCTCAGAATCCAGCAGTTGCTAGCTTTGGAGTAGTTATACGCCTCTTCTTAGCCAGCACCTGCATGATGTCTATAAGGATGTGGGCAACCACAACTCAGTAAGTTAGAATGGAGGACTTAAAACTATACCATAAACACAACAAGGTTTTCGATCAACTTATTAGGTGCAATGCATGTGCAAGCAAATGCCATCGCACGACGTTGTCCGGCCCGTCGTGAGATTAGAGAAATTGCGCCCGCTCTAATCCAGGTTGAGGAGTTGCCATTAATGTAACAGCTCACGACCAAACCCAGGCTTATGCAATGGAGACCTCGCTCCTCTCATGACTACCTTCGAACTACTGACTTCACCCTCGTTGCGACCTCCTTTCCTGTCACTTAGTTCGACTAAGGATGAAGAATGGACCATTTTGCAATTCTGCGCTATCCTTTTTGAAGGGGTCGGTATTTGGCCGGAGAGTCCTAAGTTCCCCTAACGGGTTGCCATGCATGTTCAATTATGATTACTGGTTGCATATTTGATTAAGTCTAGTTTAGGGTGATCAATCATTTCATACAAATCATACAATATATGCCAAAGTAACAAACAAAATCATAGCATCACCCATAATCAAGCACATGCACACATCTAACTATCTAACAAGTACAACCAAGCATAATCTTAAGTTTCTAAAATACAGTATCGTATTAATCCCAACTTACTTCGACTCCTCGCTCACTCACTCGAGGTCCGACTCGCTCAGGCCATCGCCGATCATCCCTATAACACAAACGTAGTTTCAGTTTTTCATATAATTATTATAGGTTCATTTTATCCTATAACGCTTATTGTTATGTTTTGTTTAGGGTTTAATATGCCTAATTATTTAGGTCTTAAGTCTTTTACAATTATTCTAGGTTTGAGGTTAGGTTCGGGTTTGGTTTCCGCATCGATTTCTAAATTAGGTTCTAGTTCGATTTTTAAGTAATGTTTTATACTCTAACCCTAGAAATTCGTTTCAACTCATAATGTGAAATTAATCGCATTACTTCCCGATCTCCTAAATACCATCCTTACCTCTAATTAGTATTTTATTTCACCCGGTACACTTAAATCCTTATTAGTGTACTGAATTCACTTCTGATGTGAGAAATTTTTCACATTTTTCATATAATTACATAAATTCCAGTCTTCTATCAGTTTCATATAATCGCACCTAGAACGATGAGTGCGATTTTCAACCTAATTTTGTGTAATTTTGTAAAAAAATAGTAAATATTGTTAGAAAATTATGAATTTTGTTATTCTAAAATATTTTTGTATGTAGTTTTTAGGAAAAATATTATTTTGATGAAAATATGCCTCGTAATATACGATCCTTAAGAAATCATGCAAAACCGAGCATGTTTCGGTTTAGAAATAAATGACCTTAGGAGTGTAGTTTTGAACCCAAAATTTTTGTGTAGACTACTTAGATAATATAGAACAGTGCTATAAAGCCTATTTTCAAAAATTAATTTTCGAAATTTTTAGGCCTTAAAATGAGGCATAAAATGGATAGTTTAGGGTTAATAAAGTAATTTAATGGTTAATTACTGATTTAGTGAATAAGTATATGTTTTAGGATGTTGAAATCTGATGGAGTATGATACTTGTAGTATTTAGGGTGTTAGATGTAATTATTAGGTTAATTATGTAGTAAATAAGTAATAGGGAAAAATAGTAAATTTTAAATTAATTTTGTAAATTAGGGTAATTAGTAGTAAAATCTGATTTAAGATGAATTTAGACATTTTGAAATGATAATTGATGTTGGGAGATAGTAATTAGAGTGATAAAAATATTAGATGTGTATTATGTACATAATAAGTAATAGTACATAATACACAATTATTATAAATATAATAAATAGAAAATATTAGAATAAAAATTGATATTATGATAATAATAAAAATATACAATAAGTGAGGAGTCGAGGTAAGTTAGGATTAATACGATGCTGTATTTTGGAGGCTTGAGATTATGCTTGGTTGTGCTTGTTAGATAGTTGGTTGTGTGCATGTGCTTGATTATGAGTGATGCTATGGTTATGTTTATTATTCTAACATGTATTGTATAACTTGTATGAAATGAATGATCACCCTAAACTGGACCTAATCAAATATATGACTTGTAATCATAATCGGACCTGCATGGCAACTTATTAGGGGAAACTTAGGACTCTCCGGCTAAATACCGACCCCTTCGAAAGGGATAGCGCAGGATTGCATAATGGTCCCTTCTTTGTCTTCAGTCAAACTAAGTGACAGGTGAAAAGGTTGCGGCGAGGGTGAAGTCAATGGTTCGAAGGTAGTCATCGGAAGAGTAAGGTCTCCATTACACAATCCTGGGTTTGGTCGTGAGCTGTTGCATTAATGGCAACTCCTTAACCTGGATTAGAGCGGACGTAATTTCTCTAATCTTATGACGGGTCGAATAACGTCGTACGATGGCATTTGCTTGCACATGCATTGCATCTAATAAGTTACTTGAAAACCTTGTTGTGTTTATAGTATAGTTTTAAGTCCTCCATTTTAACTTACTGAGCTGTGGTTGCTCACATCCCTATAGACGTCGTGCAGGTACTGGCTAAGAAATGGCAAACAATTATTCTAAAACTAGCAACTGCTAGATCTTGGGGAGTGAGAAAAAACATTGAAGAATGAATACATATTTTTAAGGTCTAAGTTTTTATTTTAGAATTATTTTTCATTTATGAATAATGTAATAATTAGAAAATATATTACGGAAAAATATCGTAAACTTTGATTGTAAAAACTGAATTATAGTATATATATATATTTCCTCATTTTCTTAGGTAAATGATTTATTTAGATTACAAACTGTTTACTTCAAAGCGGGTTAGTCGTGGACGCCTTGTGTAGATAAGGTCTAAGATAACGGTTATAAGACTAATTTCTATCTTAGGATGGTTTACACGGCGGGGCTGTTACGACTCTGTCACTTCGGAACGTGACAGTTTATATATGAAATGATAGGTACTCGTGGGATTTACTACTACTTTTTTTTATAAGGTTAAATAATAAGTTTATTATTATAAATTATTTTACATGATTACTTAACAAGTTTATATCAAATTAGATGCTTCAAATGGGTAAAGTTGAGTACGCCTTGTGTGAACTGGATCTAAGATGGTAATTGTGAGGTCAATTTTTATTTTAGGATGGTTTACATGGTAGGACTGTTATTACTTCACCTTTTCGGGACGTGATAGGTGATACTACTTTTTTGTTTGTATAGTGCTTCAGGTAGGGGGTATGTGCTGTAAAGGAAATTGCAACCACATTATGCGATTTCTTTATGTTTTTAAATCCATTTTTCATGACAAGAAAGGTTTTATTGGCACTAACACATTACGTTGATCAATAAGTGACTGTAAAACTAATAAATATTTGAGACGTGAAAAACGTAATTGATATATTTTTAGAAAGTATGTTTCTTTATTGTTATGTGTTACATTTTTATTGATATTGTGTATTACTCATCAATTTCTATCGCGTATTAATATTATTGAATTTATAAATGGCATCTAATAAATGCAATTTTTTTTTTTTTTACAATAACCTGCTGATATGAAGCGAAAAATAAGAAAAAGTGAATCGCATTCTCTAACATATGTTTGGCAATTTCATGGAAAGCAGAAATTGAAGGAAATTTATGGAAAGGAAAAGAAGTTAAAGGAAGTATAATTTTTATTATTGTTTAGTTATAAGAAATGGAAATAGAAGAAAATGGCAAAAATATTTATTTAACTTGACTAAATTATACTTTTTATGTTTAACGAGCTAGACGAATAAAGAAGGAAAGGGAAGGACTAAACAAGAGCAGAGAGAGAGAGAGAGAGAGAGAAAAAAGTAGAATTTGATCTGAACAAGAGCTTAAGAGAACGAGATAGAGAGTAACAAAGAAGTAGAGAGAGAGAGAGAAAGAGAGAGTAGACAGTAGATGATGGTGAAGAAGATGAACAATGAGTTTCTCAATGAATAAATATGGTAAAGACCATTTTTTGACGAAGAAGAAGATTAACAATGTTTTAGTTTAGGGTATTTTGATAACTTCACGATATTTTCTCCTAATTCTACAGATTTCTCACCATAATGTAAACACACGTGATTTTGTAATAGTATTTAGAAATTAGTTTGATGGCTTCCCTTACCTTTTTTTCATAAACAATGGTATTTTCACCCAATTTTCTCGTTGCTCCAACAAATCAACTATAACTCCGTTTAATTCATCTATTTTTTTATTTTATTACTATTTTATTTTTATTTACTTAAATATTTGTGTTTAATAAAAATAAGATATAAAAAAAATAAGAATATATTTTTTAAAAAATATCACGCACTATTTGGCTTCACAGTTGGACAGGAAAGCAGAAGCTAACTGACCCAGCTTCTTTCGTTGGACTGAACACTGAAACATAGGAGCAAGAATGACAATGGAGCGATCGAAGACGGAGACAGTGTTAAGAGCGGAGAAGTTGATGCAAGAAGCCATGAAAGGAAACGATGCTTCTCACGATGCTTGGCATGTGTTTAGGGTTAGAGACTTGGCTCTCTCCATTGCCCGTGAGGAAGGCCTCTCCCCCAACCCCGATTCCATGGAAATCGTATGCACTTTGGTTTATTTTTACTCATTTCCCTTTCATTCTTTTTTACTTGTTGACAATAAGCTGTGATCAAAGCGTTCCTGCTCTATGATAGGTGTCAAGTGATTTGGATGATTGAAGTTTCTGCCTTTGTTTTCTTGATTAGTTTTGTGAATGAAACCGATTGATGCATGGCGTTCTGTGATTAGAGGAAACACGGGTGATGGCATGGGATTGGGATGGCTAAACCTGGTCACTAGTTGGTTGTCAATGCATTTTTATGTAGAGCTCTTCGAGAAAAATCTCGTTTTGAGATAATTTTTCTTCGAAATTAAAGGAGGATTCTTTAGTAGTTTGATGTTATTTCTTCCTGGAATGGAATTAGGGGTGATGTCCGAAAGGCACGGATTAGGGAATAAATCCTCTAATTTAAGTTGATCCCATTGGATTTAAAAAAGTTAAGCAGTACTAAGATCGGTGACGAATGTGAATGTTACTTATGTAATTTTTACTTAAAAAGTTCAAATAAGTGATGCTTATTGAAATCTCCATTGCCTTTTCCTATCACATAAGGATTCAAGAAGCATATCAATTACTTCGAGATTTCTTTTTTCTTAAAAATAACCTTGTCATGTAATTGCAGGTTGAGCTTGCAGCACTTCTCCATGACATAGGTCATTTCCCTGCCTCCCTTATTTATACTACATGTACATGCCAATTACATAGTTTTGTTGGAGAATTATGCAACTGATGAAAAAAATTGTCACCACTTTCCTAGCTAATTTCATAATTTATGTGTTAGTTTTGTTTAGCATGTCAAACCTGTGGTGTGAGTTGCACAAGTTTCTGGTTAGAAGCGTATGCTTTGTGTTTACATTAAATTGAAGTAAAACTTACCGATGGATGATCTGTTCAACCTTGGAAATACTTGCAATGAATACGTTGCCATATTTTAGTTTGAATTGTTGAAGGTGGCAAAAACTTCCACTTATTGTTTTTAACTTGCTTTTTGTTTTGTTTTGTTTTGGTTGATACTTACTGAATGTTAATCATCTGAATGCAGGTGACTACAAATATCTAAGGTTTGTAGTTTATTTGTGCCAATAAGCCAGTGAGCATTATGCATGATTTAGCAACCAAGGGCAGCAGCATGCCACTGGTCTGCCTGTGCATGACTGCCAAAAGCTTGGATGTATCTGCTTGATGCACTGTGTTTTCATCCAGGCTTTCTTTTATAAAATACTAAAATCCTGTCTTGTACCATGCTGATTTGGAATGAAGAGATCCATCTGAAGAAAAGCTTGTGGAAAAATTTCTTGACGAAGAAGGCATTGAAAATAGCAAGAAGACGAAGATATTAAAGATTATAAAGGGAATGGGTAGATAACTCGATACTATATTGACTCCTGTCATTGTGATCAATTTACTTGTATGATCAATCTAATGTACTTTGTGAAAAGTCCAAAAGCTTTATCTATGCTGTAGAATATCTTTTAACTGTACTTTGTAGAGACTTCAGTGGCAGAGTCGGCATTGTTGTTGATCTCTTAAGTGATAGAGGGAATTTATCACACAATGCTAGCTCTTGACTATAATGCTGACAGAAAGGGTTGGTCAAACTAGTATACTGTGCTTAGCATCATTCTGGATTGTTCTGTTAAAATGGAAATATAACATGGGATTAACATGATCCCTAACAGAAATTCTTATTATACAAGTGTACTTATTGGGGGAAAAAAATTAGTTTACTTCTTAAAAGCTTTGTGTTGAATTAACCTTATGGAATAAGTTAACGTTACTTAGGCAGCTTCTTATTGTGGCATATTTTATATGCAAAAAGCATGATATAGTTTGTTCTCAACTACATGAAACTTTCATAACATATTGGACAATACTGGTAATTGCTCTCATCTTCCTTGCATAACCTAATTTCATGTTTTCTTTGCTTCATCAACTAATTAATTGCAATTTTACTGTTATAAAAGCGCTGATGTCCTTTTTGGGTGCTTCTTGCATTGTAGTGGTTGGCTAATGTAGAAAGCTTTTCATCATCTCTGTGTAGCATGGCCTTAAGCTTTGGTCTGCAGTGCTTGACTCTAATTGCTATATATGTTTGATGCCCCTTGTGGGCACTCATGTATCACTTTTATAAGTTATGATAAGTGAAAGGTAGTTTTAACTTTTAGCTGCCACATTTTTTTCTATGAGATACAGTTTTGAACTGGTCAAATATACATTGATTTCTCATATATTTTATTTATAGATTTCAACACTACAAACCTCAACTTTCAGCCATGCCCCTTTGTTACCCCAGAAAATGAAGAAAAAAAGAAAACACAGCTTGCTCTCTTTAATTTTTTTCTCTCTCTTCCAGTTCTTTAGGAAATAACCCCTTTCATTTGAAGATACTAGTTTCTGTTAATAGTTGTCTTCAGCTCCTACGCAAATATTTTTGAGCTGGCCCAAGTTATTCATGCCAAGCTTTATTTTATTAAAATTGTGTTTATACTAAGAAATTTGTACAACAAGCTGTTTATTTCAGGCTTCAAGGATGAATTAAAGGGACTTGCAAATGGTGAGCTATTACCAGAGTTTGGAGTTGTGCAGGATGCAGATCGTCTTGATGCTATTGGTGCCATAGGTAGGGAATAGATATGATTGAGAGATTTTATGAGAAAATGCCCGCCTAGCTAGACACATGTCCCTCTGTTCCAAAGGGAGTGGATGTTTGTTGATCAAAGTAACTAGTTGGAGGCTGTTTATTGACTTATTGCTAATTGGCTGAAAAGATGAGAGTGGCTGATCTAAAAATTTTCACTGCCTACCCATACTGTTCATCTGATGTTACTCATTGTAGGCCTCTGAATTTCATAGCTGCTCTGGAAAGTTGTCTGTAATTGAATGATATGACATTTTAACTTGAATGATGGAAAGCTTGTTTTACGACAATAAAATTCACAGAAGCTTTTGAGTCCTCATTTATTTATTCATTTTTTTTCCATCCACTTTACATCAACGGCCTTTATTCTTCTTCCCAGGAATTGCTCGATGTTTCACTTTTGGTGGAAATAGGAACAGGGTGCTGCATGATCCAGCTATCAAGCCTCGCTCAAATCTTTCCAAAGAGCAATATGTCAAGAAAGAGGAGCAGACCACTGTGAACCATTTTCATGAGAAGCTTCTCAAGCTGAAAGATATGATGAAAACACAGGTACTGACAAGCCTTTAGCTTTTCCAAGCACAGTGGCTAGGGTTGAGCATACTGGAACTTAGAACTTGTCAAATTCAGCAGGCTTCATAATTATTGTAACTACTGAGCATTAACTGTCACAAGTTAGGTTCCACTTCTAAGTTTCCAAACTTGCTTCAACAACGAGTGTCATAAGGAACAACTTTTTATCTATTGTAAAACCATCTTAGAACTAGTATCCTATATGCTACAGTTTTTGGGTTCCATAACAACTTGTATTTTATTACTAAAGGTCTCTAGTAACTTTAACTAGATTTGGTCTATAAAGAGTCAAAATTCTGTCATCTCATATCTGATTTCTTATAACGGGGGAGTTGTGATTTTTCTCTAGGTGACATTGGACCTGTAATTTAAATATTGTCTTTAGGGCTTGAGTAGCTATTATATCAACTATTTGCATAGATGTACCACCATATTGAATTATGCGAACAAATAATAACATATCCTAAGATGCATGAATACATGTTCCATGATGATTATAAGTTATAACATGTTATAAGATAGGATCCAGTTTCAAATCGTGGAAACTTATACCCTGTAAGATTGTTTCTCCTATCCTAATAGCAGCTGCATGGAACTTCAAACTTATGTGTGTATTTTGTTGATGTATTTGATGGATGCTGAGATGAAGATACGAGTTTTTTATCTGATCACGTGTTAAATGGTCAGGCTGGAAGGAGAAGAGCTGAGAAAAGGCACAAGTTCATGGAAGAATATCTAGAAGAGTTTTGCGCAGAGTGGGATGGGCGAGACTGATGGTAGGCACTATCCTTGTTTTCTCAATTGATAAAGCCTTGGTTACTTGACTCAAGTTATGGATGCAAGGATATGACACTAGCAAGTAACATTTTCAGTTGGCAGATATACAACATTTTCCTTCCCAGGAGCTAGAAGCATCTCCCTCAGGATAATTTAATTACCAAAGTTGCGAAGGTGGTTTTTATACAAAATAAAACGATCTTGTATAACTACAGAGATGCCCCATCCGTTTGACACATGAGACAACCTACATTAAAAGTGTCTCAAGAATCTCAAAGACTTCAACCCTTGCACCCAAACTAGGGGCCTTGAAAATGGTTGAATAAAATATCAGCCGTTATGTCTTCTACATTTACTTTAGTAGTGCCAAATCCTAGTTTGTTCCCTTTAAAGTATGATTGTCAGGCATAGGGTTCATCGAGATATCCAGATGTGCTGCAGCTGAGATTTGGTATGTGAGATATTGCAATTGTTTTTCATTTCCGGTGAGGCTTCATCGGAAAACAGTATCTCTATCTTTGATGTATGCTTAGGTGCCTTCTTCACTTTTGTCTGTCTGCATGTCTCTCTATCCAGAGATTTTGCTGCTAATTTCCTTTTGATATCAGTTGCTTTACTAATCTAAAGGATTTGATGGAGGACAGTGTTCTTATTAGTGCAGAAACAAAACTATTAATAAACATCACTCACTTAGCAAGTTTTGATTTATTTATTCTAATAAGGTTCATATTAGAATAAGTCATTAGCATTCCACCTATGATGCATATATTAAATAGGTCATTATCGTTTTGAAATAAAACATAATATTACTATTACTTTTATATAGATATAACAAGATATTTCTTAGTAATTTCATTAAACAATATCACGCTAAGGTTTTGAAATAACGTATTACAATGTTCAACCGGATACAAATAATACAACTCAAATTGCTAGTTTGCCCTCACTTCACTTCTCTCTTTCTCTCTCTCTCTCTCTAATATTCTTCGGACCATCATCGTACCTTGCTCTTCTTCCTCCCCTTCCTTTTCTTTTCTTCTTCTCCTTCATAATCTGTATATCGTCATTAACTTGATTCAAAGATGAATCTTGAGTTAGCCTTCTTGAGATTTGAGAACCATCATACCTTTTGGTCATTCGTTGGTGGTAGGTGGTCGAAGAAAAAGGATGTTCGTTGTTGGCTATCCATTGTTCCCAATGGGTATATTTCGTTCGTTGTCTATCGTTCCCAAAAACCATCGTATCTTTCACTAGTCATTCCTCGTTCGTCGTCACTTGTTGGTCGCTGGTCGGAGAAGAAGATTCAATCTTGGTTGGAGATGCAAGTTTGAGTTAAGGTCATTAGAATTCTACCATCGGTTAATACATTGCACGTTTTGTATGCATATTATTTGTAGCCTAGGCAACATGCTCGGGTGCAACAAAAATACATGTTTGCAATTTGTTTCAAGGCAAAATTCCACTTTTAAAGTGCTATTTCAATGAACAAACGAGGGTGGTTTATTTATTTTTGCACTTATATTTTACAAATTATTTTTGGCATAGTCCTTTTTATTTTTCATAAATATATGTTTTTGTTCATTATGCAATTGAGTCCCCAAACATTTTTCTTTCCGATGATTACATTAAAGGTAGATCCAAACTTAATCTATTCTATGAGAAGGATAGCTTCTATGCTACTAAGCTTCCGGGGCTTGGCATTAGAAATCCTCAAAATTTTTTTTTTTTTTTTTTTTTTTGTATGATTACAATGGATAAAGGAATTTGAACATGGCTCATTTTACCGTAACACCAACATCCAAACCACCATGCTATGCCGCCTATAAATAAGCTCCTAGATTTCTTCTTCTTCTTTTTCTTTGTTTTTTTTTTTAGCATCAAGCTTCGAAACTTCTTTAAGCGCGACACATAGAAGAAGTTTTCCTAATAATGTTAATCATTTATCCACATCCAAACTTAGATTCTTATAAGCTATAATTAACTTTTAATTAAGTTTATTTAATTTTTTGAACTTTGATCTTCTAAAATTAAAAACTTAATTATAGATACTGTAAGTAGATTTTTTAATTTATTACAAAGTTCTATTTAAATAAATACGAAAGTGTTGCTAAATTAGGTAAAGTTGTAAGGATTGTTTCTATATTTTGCCATTATTTTATGGAGAGAGTATAAACTTAATTTTTAATGTTTACCTACTTTCTAATTTGAGTTCTCAATCTTTTCACACTTTTTTTAATATTTTTCAAATCGTATAAAATTTTCATTAACTTTATTAATTTTTTCCTTTTATCCTTAATATTGTCTAACTTTTGATTGGTTCACAATAAGTGATTTAATAAAATAATAATATTAGCTATATTGAATTGCATAACTTAATAAAAATAATCAAAAAATACAATAATAACAAATAAAAAGGAAAAAAAGGGCATAAAAGATTGTGTAAACTATCATCACCTTGGCTGACCATTCGAATTAGAAGTTGATGCACTTAAGTATGAATAAAAATATTCTTAGGATGTTTATTTTGCAAGTGAAATAAGTTCATAATATAATAGCTATCATTGAGGAATAGGGCTTAATAAGTACAGGGTGGGGTGTGTAAAATATAGGACCTTATCTATACCCTATTGTATGGGTATAAATTCTAAAATTTTGCTACTTGTATCATATTTTATCTTGTGATACCCTAAAACCATCATATATATTATGTCTTATAAATTGTATAACGTACATGGTATCTTGTAGAATATGTAGATTATTTTATTTTATTTTATTTTCGTAAATTTCAATATGGCTATTTTATCAAGATATAAAACAAACTTAGCTTCTTCTTTTTTCCTCCAAAATGTAAGTGCTCAATTTAGCTAATCTTTTAAATAACTCAAATTGTCAAGCATGATTTTTCGGTTTCTTTTATTTAAAATTGATTTCCCATTTCCGATTAATACTAAACCCTAATCCATTTAATATTAATCCTCGATTAAGGAGTTACCATCCGACCGAAGTCAAGAAAAGAAAAAGAAACTGCAATCAATTTGGTAGATTGATTATGATTTGGTTATCGGTCTTTGATTTTAATTTGAATGAAGAATCGGAAGGTTCCGAGTTTGAGGGTTAACCTATTAAACCCTAATGGGTACCACTATCTATTTACCGAAATTAGAATTATTCTTCTAATTATAATATTTTTAAAGAAAAAATAAATAAATAAAAAATTAAAAGAAAAAGAACCTAAGTTTTTACAAATTTTATCGTTGTCTTAGTTGGGATCAAACGATCGTAGTTCTTTCCAAAAATTTTTAATGTGTCAATTGACAACCGGATTTATGTTTTAATTGATTTAATTTATTCGAAAAAAAATCTAAGAGTGTCTTAACTCATAAGTATTGTTATTTTATAAAAAAAACTCTTTAAAAGCCCCAAAATTTTTTAAAAGGATTTTTATTATTAATTTTTATTTTAAGAATTTTCCTATGTGATGAATCTTAAGAAAAACCTAATCTTAAAAAAATATTCCTATGCTAATATATATATATATATATATATATCAATACCAAGAGAATCAACTAAGTTAATATAGGTAATTACTTCTAACTATGTTATTAACGCAATAATTCAATAATAATAACTAGAAAAAAAAATGGAATCAAACCAGAATTTTGGTGTTCACTGCACAGTGATTCAGTAAGGAAGCTGCGTTGGCGTCGTGGACAGTTGCAGGCGCTGTCATGTTGTGTAGCGCTGATTGGCGTGAAGTGAACAACAACGGCAAATCATCGCAGCATCGTAGAGCGTCCAACGAGTCAACAGTGTAGTGCATTAGGGATTGTTGCTCGTCACCAATTTATGTACTGTAGTTGTGGGTTGATCGATGCTCGACATGAGAATTGTTTGGACGTTAGGAATGTGGATTGTGTTTGTTTATGTTGTACATATGTGTGAATTGGTGTCGCTAGGGTCGAGGTCTATGGCGTTAGATGTTGTGGTGATGGGCGGATGAAATTAGGGCCGAGATCAGGTTGGGGTCTGGTTTGATTGATGGTGATGGTTGGGTTCGTCAACGCAAGTGCGAATGCTATTGTTGGAGTTAGCTGAAGTTGTGCCACTGCTGCTGTTCGTGTGGTCAATCTGTGCTATGTTAGATGCTATTGACCACTGTTCAACTCGTTGTTTGTTGAGAGCTGCGTCGCTGATCGTAGATGAAGATTTGTGGTGCAGGCCGCTGGCAGTCAATGAACGAGGATGGTGTTGTATTGCGTGTGATTGTCATGGAGACATGTCGTGTTTACTACTGCAAGTTCCAATTGGATGTCGTAGGAGTGACTGCTGCCATTCATCAATTGTAAGATGACTGGAGCTTTGGACGACATGTGCTGCTATCGTTGGTCGCGGTCGGTGATCGATGGTGAGAGAAAGGCAATCAGATCGGGGGTCTACTGTTGCGTTGTTTATGCGTAGTAATGTCGTAATGGATTGGTTACAGCTGAATGGAGTTATACCGCTATCTCTTTTCTTGTCGTTGGCGTGACACGTATTTATAAACCCGAATCGAATCGTATCAAATCAAATCCAATCGAATTTTTTGTATCGACATGAATCTATTCCGATAAAAATCAAATCATTTATATCGATTTAAAGCTAATTTGATAAAAATCAAACTAGATTTAAATATTTTATAACGATTCAAATCTAATTTGATAAAAATCAAATTAAATTTGAATCTCACAAATTTTTATTGCATTAGATTCAAAAGATTTGATAAAATGTAAAATTAAATTTGAATTCCTTACGCTCAACCGATTTTTTTGTAAAAATAAAAAGATCGAAATAAAAGATACCTAAGTATATAGTGAGATTAAAACCCAAGATCTCAAATTAAATCCAATTCGATACTTTAATGTTTATCCGTTAAGCCATTGGCTATGTCTTGATTTTTAATACAACTGAGTTGCATTTAAATCACACGACTCCCTAAAATAATTATTTGAACAAAGTTAAAACCAAAACTATTTGTCCTTAATATAAGTTACTTCCTAAAAATTTACAAAATCTTTATAATTTTTTTCTTTTCTTATATATATATATATTTGGTATTTTCATCATTTGTCAATTTTTATTATTTTTATCTTTTATTAATTTTTTTAAATTTTTATTTATTATTATTATTTTTTTTTTGAATTAGGACCCTTTTTGTAAAAAATCAAAATTTAGGATTACGGAAGGGCAAAAATTAGATGTTTACCCCAATGAATGCAATTCATTTAAGTATTTTTTTTATCAAATTTTTTATAAAATGGTTAAATTATTATGGATAAATTTCGATAAAGTATTATACAAAATATTTTTTATATAAATAAAACACTCATTTTATAATAATCATATAACTAAGATATTTAAGGGAATAAGCACCTTGTTTTAAAAAATGAAAGTACCTAAATATTGTATTTAACGTGAGATTTACAGAGTTTATTAAAATGTGAATAAATGCTTCACAAGATTATATAATTATAGATGTGATGATGAAATAGGATCAAATAATTAATCATGAGAAAATAAAGACATAACATGAAAAACATAATACAACATAAATTTAAACTAAAATACTTTTTTTCCTCAAATACATGCATTAGTAAAATAATCTTCTTATATTCTAAGAAAATTCACTCTAATAATAATACCAATTTTTTTTATCAAACATAAAGTAGAGAAACTATTCTATTGTAAAAAAAAAAAAAAAAGTAATGGACATACCTTGTGACTTGTAAGTGATGCTAGAAGTAGAAATTAAGAACTTAGATTCTCTTATTTCAAACTTTACCAGATAATGGATTTAGCAATAAAAGAAAGAGTAGAAAGAAAACGACATTAGAGTAAAGATTAAAGATAAAATATGGAGTAAGACTAAAGAAAATGAAATAATGCATTTAGTTTAGTGTTTTTGATATGTTAGGCTTTGTTTTATTGTAATGAGATAGTATATTTTATTTAATTATTATTCTAAAATGGAGATCTTGGAACTTGAACCTCTATATGCTTCAAAGTAGAGATATGTAAATGGGTTTTAACTTACGAGCCGGCTCATTTAATTCACTTTTTAAATAAGTTTTAGCCAAATTTTTTTTGTCCATTTAAAAGTGGGCCAAATGAGCTTAGAACAGTGTAACATTCTAAAGTGGCAGAGTCGTAACAATCTCGCCATGCAAATCATTTTAAGATAGAAGTTGGCTTTACAACCGCTATTCTAAACTTAATCTACATAAGGCATTTACGACTAACTTGCTTTAAAGTAAATAGTTTGTAATTTAAACAAGTCATTTACCTAAGAAAATAAGAAAATATATATATATATATATAAATATATACTAAAATTCGGTTATTACAATTAATGTTTACAATATGTTATTGTAATCTATTTCCTAGTTAATACATTATTCAGAAATGAAAAATTCTAAAATAAGAGCTTAGAACTTAAAAATATATGTCTATTCTTCAAATGTTTTTTCTTACTCCCCAAGATTCAGCAGTTGTTAACTTCAGGGTAGTTGTAAGCCGCTTATTAGCCAACACCTGCAATGATGTCTATAAAGATGTAAACAACCACAGCTTAATAAATCAGGATGGAGGACTTAAACTATACTACTACAACCACAAATACAAACAAGGTTATCAACCAAATTATTAGGTGTAATGTATGTTCAAGCAAATGTCATCGCATGAAGTTGTCCGACCGGTCGTGAGATTAAAAAAATTGCGTCCGCTTTAATTTAGGTTAAGGAGTTGCCGTTAATGCAATAGCTCATGACCAAACCCAGGCTTGTGTAATAGAGACACCACTCCTCCTGCGATTACTTTCGAACCATTTACTTCATTTTTACCGCGACCTCTTTACTTGTCACTTAGTTTGATTAAGGATAAAGAAGAAACCCATTATACTATCTAGCACTATCCCTTTTGAAGGGGTCGGTATTTGGTCGGAGAATCCAAGGTTTCCCCTAATGGGTTGCTATGCAGGTCGATTTATGTTTACAGGTTGTATATTTGATTAGGTTCAGTTTAGAGTGATCGATCGCTTCATACAATACAAGCTGGAACAACAAACAGAATCATAGCATTACTAATAATCAAGTATATGTACACATACATAGCCAACTATTTAACAAGCACAAATAAGTATAATCTCAAGCCTCCAAAATATAGCAATGTATTAATCCCAACTTACTTAGACTTCTCGCTTGCTCACTCAAGATCTAACTCGCTCAGGCTATTACCGATTATCCATATAATACTAACGTTGTCTCAATTTTCATATAACTGTTATAGATTAGTTTTTATCCTATAATACTTATTGTTATCTTTAGTTTAGGGTTTAATATGTCCAATTATCTAGGTTTTCAAATCATTTCAGGTTTAGGTTTGAGTTCAGTTTTCGTATCGATTTCTAAATTAGGTTCTAGTTCAATTTCTAAGTACTATTTTATATACAAATCCTAAAAACTTGTTTCAACTCATAATGTGAAATTAATCACATTACTTCCAGATATTCTAAATACCATAATTACCTCTAATTAGTATTTTATTCTACCCGGTACACTTAAATCTTTATTAGTATATCGAATTTACTCCTGTTGTAATAAGTTTTTACATTTTTTATATAATTAAATAAATTTAAGTTTTCTATCAGATTTATTATATATTCTTATTATTTATATAATATCAATTTTTATTCTAATATCTTCTATTTATTATATTTTTAATAATTACATATTATGTATTATCACTTATTATGTACATAATACACATCTAATATTTCTATCACTTTAATTACCATCTCTCAACATTAATTAACATTTCAGAATGTCTAAATTCATCTCAAATCAGATTTTACACCTAATTACCATAATTTACAAAATTAACTTAAAATTTACTATTTTTCCCTCTTACTTATTTACTACATAATTACCTTAATAATTATATCTAACACCATAAAGGATACAAATATCATACTTCATCAAATTTGAACATCTTAAAACATATAATGATTTACTAAATCAGTAATTAACTATTTAATTACTTAATTAACAAAAAATAACCCATTTTATGCATCATTTTAAGGTTTAAAAATTATTTAAAATTTTGAAAAATTAATTTTTAAAGAAGGACTTCTTGGCACTGTTCTATATTATCTAAATAGTCTACAAAAAAATTTTGGACTCAAAACTATACTCTTAAGATCATTTATTTCTAATCCTAAATATGCGCGATTTTATTCAATTTCTTAAGGACCATGTATCACGAGACATATTTTCATCAAAATAATATTTTTCCTAAAAACTACATACAAAAATATTACAGAATAACAAGTTTCATAATTTTCTAAGAATATTTAATATTTTTACAAAATTAAACAAAATTAGGTTAGAAACCGAACTCACCTATATGGGTAGCTCTGGCCACCGCCGGTCGTGGAGGCCTTGTCAATCAATCTAGGTGCTGCCACTACCATGTGGTGGTGGTGGCCGCCGTTTACTCTTAAGTGCTCGTTGGGTTTGGGTTCTCCTTAGAAGTTCTAATTGTACAGTTTTTTTTTTTAAATTTTTTGCAAAACCTTAATTTTTTCTCAATTTTGCCTCTCTCTAATTTTATAAAATTCCAGACATCCAAAATGAGTTTCTGAAAAATTTAGAGTATTTATAGAGGTCTTGGCGAATTATTGTGTATTAATTAAATAAAACAATTGCCTTATCTCTTCTTTTTTTTACTTTCTATTTGTTGCATTTTAATTGTTTAAATTTGTTTCTTCAATTCTAGATTACCACGACCACTTTCTGGAATTTTTCTCATTTTTTATAATTTTTCTTTATTTTTCCTTAATTAATTATGATTTTTTTTAATTATTTGGCATTATTTTAGCACATTTCGTGTATTTTAAATAATTACACGTATTTTTACTTACATGTAAATTCATATGTAGTATAAATAAATATTCTTATATATTATTTAAGTTATTTTATGAGTTTTAGTGTGCATATAATTTATCTCTAATAATTCGTTAATTATCGAAATGTATTTTATGTATTTTCGATAAATAACAAATAATATACTTAGAATTTAAAAATTTTATATTATTTTATTTTATTACTTATTTTCATAAATTCGAATATATAGGATCATTTTTACTAATAATTCTAGCTTTATTTTATAATTTAAGCTCAATTGAATTCTTTAATTGATTACCCTAAATTTTATAAGCCAAATTCTGAGCAACTGATTATGGATCTTATACACAGTTTACCTGCAAGCTAAATTGGGCCGATTTGGATTGAGCCGTGTAATACATTTATGTCTTTAGCTTGTGAGCCAGTCTATTTAACTCGTAAGCCAAAGTAGGTTAGGCCGAATGTAATATCTCAAGATTTTAAGCTAGTTCAATAACCTTAAGATCTAACACCTAAATTTAGGATACCGGACTAAGTTATTAGTTTTATTTCAAACTTTATAGTGAAGCTAGAAAAGTTAGACAAAGTAATTCAAGTATAGTCACTTTATCAAAATAAGATATATAAAAATATTAATTTGAGAAAAACGTTAATTTATTAATAAAGTTGATAATCATGAAATTCAAGTTTTTAGATATGGAAAAATATTAGAAATAAATTAATTAACTTTCAAAAATAATAAATGAAGTTGAATTATACATAATATATATGTATTTACATGTGATATGCATTTTATGTATTAAATATAATAATAATAAATTATTAAAATTAGGTAAAATAATAGAAAATTAATAAAAAAAATTGAATGGGTGAGTTACTAAATAATGTGTTAAGCTAGGATTAATTGCAAATGATGAGTCAACACTATGTTAAGGAGAGAATGACACATGGCGTCTAGAAAAATGTGAAATTGACATGTGTAGTTTTATTTTTTCATACAAAAAAAATCCTAAAGCCTATAAATAGGACTCCAAATCTCATTTGCAATATTTTAGCAAAATCGGAAAAAAATAGAAAAAAATAAAATAAAAATAGAATAAAAAATAGGGTCAGAATTGGGTTAAAACGGTTCAATAGGTTATCCACAACTTGACTTGGAGTGACTTAGAGGTTCGATAGAGGGTGGCTGGAGGAGGCTTTCCAATAAGGTACGGTAGCTAGTTCAAGTGAACCAATTTTCCGCCCGTAACTTGTTTAATTTGCTAAAAATATCAATTGTTGTCAATTAATTATGAAATTTGGTTTTTTTGGATTATTTTAGGTGTAGATTAATTTGGTAATTTATTTTAATTAAATAATTAGTGGAAATATGGGTTTCTTAAGAAAATGTCTTGTTTGGGTAAAAATTGAATGAATTTTTATAAATATTAAATGATGTTGTTTTAAGCTCAATTTTTGTATATAATACACCTAATATATATATATATAATTTTGGTAACAAGAATTATTGAAATTAAGCATGTTTACTATTTTTTATAATTATTTTGAATAAAACTGTAAGTTTTGTCGAATTATTGAAATAATTAGTTTTTGATGAAATTAATGAATGAGCCCTACATGTTTTGATTTCATGATGTTTATAATAATATTTGGAATACTTAGTTTTTATTTCACACTTAAATTTGTCTATTTTTCCTAATTTTGCATAATTCCGAGTTAAAACTACTATTTTTGTAAAAATAAATAATAGCTAGTTTAGTGTAATTGATGGTTGATAATGAAACTACATATTTTTGTGAGTCTATAGGATTTTTTTTGAAACTAGTCGGGTCGTATATTATTTATTATGTATTTTCATAATATAAACCTATATATTAGCCTAATATATGATATAGTAAATAGTACTAATGTGATATTTGTTAAATATGCAAAGTATTAGTATTTTTTGATACATAATGAATGTTGACCAGTTCGAGAAATGAGGAAATTTAGGATTTTTAATTTATATTTAGAGTTTATAATGACATACGGTCAAGTTCTAATACAAAAGGGTATTTTTGGGTTTTTGAAAATATTGATCAATCTTGTTTCTTAATATATATTAATAGTACTCAAAAGAAGTATCGTGTCGATATAAAGTTTATCGAAATCGGATAAGAAATAAGTAGAATATGATCAAATGAAGTTTAAAAACACAGAAATGATAACTTATAATAGTTTCAGTTCGACCTATACTTAGTTTGAAGACTGTGTTATATTTTCATAGGTATAATAAGCAATGAAGGATCATATCGTAAAGTTTAGGATTTTGCACTATTACTAAGCCTAGTTAAGTAGATCTAACCTATGCTTGGAGTAGATATATTGCTACTCGTAATATAGTATGCTATTTTGATACTGTGTTAATTGAATATGAATATATCTTGGGTGAATTAATGTGCTACTATAGTAGATGCTAATGTGTTGATTTTGAATAATAGTAACTATATTCTAATTAAACTGTTATGTTGCCATGTTAGGTGGTAATTTATGTTTACGAATGCTTGTACTAACTAGGGAAGTTGAGTAATTGCTAATTCAATTTTTTAGGTGTTCACTTAAGTGAACTCTAAGTAAGATGCTATAGTTTTGTTAAGAAGAGTTCGAAAACTAGAATCTGATCATTGGGTTGAATGAAACTGGAAGATTGATTGTATTGATTAATATTCTTGAGTTGCTATTGCATATTATGGTATGGTATGGCGTGGCACAAAAAAGGATCTAAAGGTTAAAACTTTCAGAATGAGGCTTTCAAATAATCATGGAAAAAGCATGGTTTTATGAACTCGGTTTTTTAAAGTATATAAATTGCATTGTCAGAATATTATGACTATTTTGATGGTTAAATTTGGTAGACTACAGTGTGTAATCTAATTTAGAAGTGTTGCCACTTTAATTTGGTGAACTACAGTATGTAGTTTAATTTTGTAAAGTTGAGATTCTGACTTTCAAGCAGCTCCTTGTTACCCTTTTTAATAATGGTAGACTACAGTGTGTAGTCCAATTTGTTGGGGGTCTTACTCCCAAGCAGTTTCTTATTGCCCTAAGTTCCTAGACATTGTATTCAGATGCTTGGCTATATCAACTAACTGAAAGAAGTTTGGAGTACATATGATATCAATACTGATACATGCTACGTACATGAGTATAGTATGTTGCATTGTTAACTATAAATGCTCGATTGGACGGATGTATATATGAAGTTGAACTTGCGGATTATGATTGAAATGTTTCAGTTGTGTATGTAATATTGTCTATATTATGTTGTTTGTTATCCACTCTTATTTAGTATAGTTGAGGGGATAAAATATTTTATCTTCAAGTTAATAGTATTGTGAAGGGCTTAACACTAAGAGAGGATAAATATATAAAGAGCGTGAGTCGAAGTTAGCGACTTTTGTATGGAGGTTGTATTAAGTCATAAGTCTTATTACTGTGAAGATGATAAAGAAAAAGAAAAAGCTAGTTAATGTTTTGATATAAATATTATGTCGTATACATAAGTTATAATAAGAAATCCAGTTGAACTTCAATATAGAAACCCTTTTATTATGTAAACAATGTTGTCTTTTGATAAATAAGCATGTTGAGTTAAGTTTTCAATAGGTATTCTGTGTGATGATATATCCCGTACTATGCTGGAATGTGACACCGGATTGACTTGTTGAACTTGCTTGCACACTTCCTGTGCTATACATCCCTTGACTTTTTACCTATTTTCACATGATAAGTTTTGAAAAATTATTATTTGAAACCTATCCTATAACTTTAATTATTCACCAAAAACCTATCGGTTGAATAGAATTTGAGTTGATACTCTGTATGGTAGGTTTGCTTGCTCACTCTTACCAATGAATATAATAGATTTACGATAAGTTATGAATGGAAATTACATTATCATTTATTAGATTTATTGAGGGTATTTTGGAAAAAAATCAATTCCAGCATTGAATAGATATTTATAAGTTAGAGTAATGAATAAGTATTTAATAATTTTTCTAATAGAGATTTCCTATGGTATCGTTTTTACAAACCCATATGTAATCAAACGTTATAATGTCATGTTTGGTATGTAAGAATGAATCATAATAAAATTGTTATTTCGATTCCACTCTCTTTAATTAAATTTGCAAGTATATTTAGAAGGTAAAATTGCGATTCTATAGAATTGGAAATTTTGACTTAAAAGAGAAATTCGATTTTGTTTTTAAGAAAGTAGAATTACGATTCTATTCTTCTATTAATTATTATTAATCAAAATTACTTATTTAACCTTTAATGTAAGTGTTTTTTCTTTTTTTTTACAAAACTATTATATAGAAATTTCACTAGAAGGGTATGAGTAGATTATACACAAATATCCTTTTTGCATAAAAGTTAGAAATGTAAACACTTTATAACAGTATTCTTTCAATAGAATGGTCACGTTTAAATTTTTATTTTCTAAGTTATAATATGTAAAGTTATTGGAAAAAAAAAATGTAAATTATGACCTACAAAATAGAAAAAGAAAAAAGATTTAAGATCGGTAAATATTAATTCTTTCTTTATTTCTTTGTTTATATGTTTCTTTTTCATATTATTTTTTTCAAATGTTAGATTGTAAATGTGTATTTTTTTCCTTTCTTTCTTTCCTTCCTTTTTTTTTTTTCGTCCATCAAATGTGTATTTTTTTTCTTAAAAAGGGAATTTTCAGGGATTTCTACTGTTTCTCCTCTTCTTCTTCCACGGCCCACTGCCATTTTCATTTCACTACTACAGACTACAC
This sequence comes from Lumnitzera littorea, assembly GCA_024138015.1. Classification (NCBI taxonomy): domain Eukaryota; kingdom Viridiplantae; phylum Streptophyta; class Magnoliopsida; order Myrtales; family Combretaceae; genus Lumnitzera; species Lumnitzera littorea. The sequence goes on along the minus strand of JAMXBB010000005.1, from coordinate 114,283,301 downwards.
AGAGAAAGCAGCGCTAGAGAAGTGAGTACTACTCTCTCTCTCTCTCTCGCCCAAATTCCCTTGCAATGGCTTTTCTCTTTAACAAATTTCAAGAGGTATGATACTCTCTCTCTCTCTCCCCCTCCCCCTCCTCCTCCTGCGCGCGCTTGTGTGTATGTGTCTGTAGACACATAGACTATGCAAGATATGGACTTGCCTTTGCATATACATTACGTATAACTAACTTTCTTTAACGAAATCTTCACCCTTGTCTTTTAAAGATCAAATCTTGCAATTCAACTCCTCTTATCATTCATCTATAGATATGCTTTTCTCTATACATTTTAGTCATAGCGTGTTACGTTTCATGTTCTGGACCGTTTTGTGTGTTTATTTTCACATTCTTACCTGAAAGCAATTGTGGGTTTTGTGTATTTTATTTATAGGCTGTAAAGACCCTTGCGAAGAATCCCATGTTTACCAAAGACCCAAGACAGCTTCAATTTGAAGCCGATATTAATAGGCTCTTTTTGTACACTAGGTGAGTAATTAGGTTGCATTCACTCGTCTCGCAGAAAAATGCTTTGCTTTTTCTATCGATGCTTGTGGTGATATGCCTAGGACATGGTTGTTATGATTGCAAGTTGTTGTGTGATTAGCTGTGGATGATGATCGGAGGTGCTGATAGGTAACGGCAGTTGCTACTTATTTTTGTAGTGGTCCGTGCCTGTATAGAAAGGGATTGAGAAATGAGGAAATGCTTTTCTTTTCAAGAGATTGGAAATGATTTTTCGCATTTCAAATAGGATGCCTTTATATCAATGAATTTCGGGTTTCCATTGGCTAAGATAGATTCTATATTACTAAAGAAACATTTTCCATGAGAAAAGTCTTTTCATTGGGTATTTTGTGATGCTAGAATAATAAACAGGCAACATTGTTAAAGGTGTGGCTATTGGAAAATGATGATTAGCTGAAACATGAGCACAAGACTGGCCAGCAGGTCATTGAAAACTCTGTAAGTGGCTTGCCAATGTCGAAACTTGAAGCTCAGAAGCAGTTGCAAGGCATAGACTTGATTTACGTTTATGATTTATTGCATAGCCTTAACCAGGGAAATAGCCTTTTCTTTTGGTGATTAGGGAAAACAGTTAACATCAAGGACATGTTGAATAATCATCATTGCAATACTTGAACAACTGTTGATGTGTGCATCAGCAGTTGCCAAAATGCAAATTGGCCACACACACTACTCTTTTTAGGTAAACGGCCAAATGCACGTGTTGTGGCTGTTGATGAATTAAGTCTAGTCATGTAATACAGTTACCTGTTAGCTTTCTGTGCTACCATGCATTGTATTGGCAATTGATTTCCACTATTCTTGAAAGAGGATGGCTTTTGTATACTGATTTTAAGGACATGGTAAAACATCATTTTGTGCCAAAGTTTGGAGGAAGGGGGTTCTGAGAGAAACTACCATGTATCTTTTTTTGCTTTACCTTGTATTTGTCATGTGGTGGTTTCTCTTGGAAGTCCATTTTTCTGTCTGAGACCATTCTTGAGCTTGGTAGTGCTCGGTTAGGCAGGCAGGTTGATACAGGCTAGGGTTCAAAAACAGAAAATTGCACAATAACGAAGTAGCTAGGAACACTTACTTGCACTTCCGATTGGTCACTTGTGAAGCAAACACCAAAATTCGGTACTTCACAGCACTCTACAGCAGAACTCAGGGAGAGATCTTCTTCCCTACTGCTCATGATTCCAATAACCAAGATTGTCCAATTTTCTGACTGACTGACTGACTGACTAACTAACTAACTAACTCCCTTATCCGATTTATACTTTTCCACGTATGCCTCACAATTACAACATTACCCTTCCAAATCTTGCAGTATACTACTCTTTACTCATAACTACTTGACTACCATTTACACACAACAACCATGGCACAAACTACATTGTCACACCAAATATAGTACACACTCACATGGACTACACCACCACACCAGTACACATACACACAAACTATACGGTACATAACAACACACACTAACACACATACACTATCTTCTTTTATAAATATGAAGTAAAGGTTTATGCACTCTAGCAGTTGTATTAATACTCCCCCCTTGAAAATTGTCCTTGTCCCTAAGGACAAAATCTGGATATTGCAGTAAAAAATTAGAAGTATCCATCCAAGTTGCATCCTTTGCTAGTAACTCTGCTTACTGCACTAAAACCTGTGGAATCTCTACACTATCCCAAACAACAAAGCAGCGGCCTAAAATTTTGTGTAGATAATGCCAATTAGCTAAGTCATTAACATTTAACTTCTTTAGAAAAGTGGACAAAACAGGAAAAGTGTTGTGAGATTTCTTGAGAAGGGATACATGGAATACCAGATGAATGCGACAATGTGGAGGAGTTCCAACCGATAAGCCACATTACCTACTCGTGACAATATACGGAAAGGGCATAGAATTGTAGGGCTAACTTGGAAGTAGTCTTTACCCCTAACTTAGAAGAAAGGGCAGGACGAAGGCGTAAGATCACCCAATCCCCAACAGCATAACAAACATCCTGACGATGCCGGTCAACCACAGCGCAATTGTGAAGCTGTGCATGCTCCAAATTATGGCGCAAACGCACCAAGATGTCGTCATGAGCAACTAAAGTTGCTTAGACCAAAGGATTTTGGATTTCACTCGAGAGATAAATGGGAATTGAAGGTGGAGGCCTCCTACAAATAGTCTCGAAAGGTGTCATTCCAATAGACAAATGGTAACTTGTATTATAAGAGAACTCAGTCCAAGAAATCCAAGTGGCTTAAGTGTTAGGTTGTTTCGGAAGTAAAGCACCGAAGATAGCGTTCTAAACTTTTATTTAAGAATCTTGTTTGACCATGCTTTTCCGGATGATAAGCGGTGCTAAAATTCAAACGAGTTACTTGGAGATTAAACAACTCTCTCCAAAAAGAACTAATAAAAAGCGGATCTCTATTCGACGCTATGGTGCGAGGAAAACCATGCAAATGCACCACTTGATGCATAAAAAGGTTTGCAACCGACTTAACATTAGAAGGGTGCTTGGGTAACAAGAAGTGCCCATATTTAGAGAATCGATCCACAGCAACTAGAATAGTATCAAAGCCCTTAGATTTAGGAAGTCCAGTGATGAAATCTAAAGAAATATTCTCCCAAACAACTTTAGGAATAGGTACAGGATTGAGTAACCTAGTTGGAGACAAATTTTGCACCTTATTTCGTTGACACACCGCACAGGAAGTCACAGAGTTAGCCATATCTTTCTTCATACCAACCCAAAACAATTGGGCAACTAACCTCCGATAGGTCTTCACATAACCTGCATGACCTCTATGGTGGATGAATGAAACTCATTCAGGAAATGTTGAGGCCAGGAAGATTTGGAAGGTATCGCCAAACGCCCTTTGTAATGCAATGTATCATGAAGGAGATGAAACCTTGAATTTGCGTCTTTCCCTTCCTTAAGGCACTGAATTCTCTGAGCCAAAGAAGAGTCATTAAGAACATCTTGTTTGATGGCTGAAATATCTATCTAAATAGGTCTTGAAATTGCCATTAAATCAGCCTCTTCTAAAATCCATAAAAGTGCATTAGCTGCCCTATTATCCTTCCTCGCCTTATATTGTATATTAAACTCATAACCAAGAAGTTTAGCCAACTAATGCTGCTGATTAGTAGTGGTAATCCGCCGGTAAAGTAGATGGTGCAAGCTCTTTTGGTTGGTGCGTACTATAAAGCATCGACCAAGTAAATAGGGTCACCAATGATTGATTGCAAGCACTAAAGCCATTAATTCTTTTTCATAAGTAGATTTAGTATGCGTTTTGGCTGATAAAGCCTTACTAAAATAGGCAATTGGTGGAGGATCTTGCATCAAAACTGCACCTAAACCAAGTCCAGAAGCATTGCATTTAATGACAGATGGTTGTTGGAAATTGGGTATAGCTAATATCGGTGCTTGGGTCAAAGCATGCTTTAAGAGCCTAAAAGCCAAATTAGCATCCTCATTCCATTCAAAAGATTGGTTAATAGCCTAGCTATTTTACCATAGTCCTTAATAAATTTTCGGTAATAATTAGATAACCCAAGAAAACCACGTAAAGCCTTTAAAGAAGATGGAATAAGCTAATTCAAAACACTTTGAACTTTACCAAGGTCCATTGCTATCCCATTAGTGGAAATAATGTGGCTTAAATATTCTAATGATAGTTGTCCAAACACACACTTCTCCCTATTGACCAAGAATAGATGTTCTTGAAGCAATTGTAAGACTCTCTGTAAATGGTCCAAGTGATCATGTATGGTAGAACTATAAATGAGAATATTATTAAATAAAACTAATACAAATTTACGCAAGTATGATCGAAAGACCTTATTCATGGTAGATTGGAATGTCACTGGTACATTAATAAGCCTAAACAGCATGATTAAAAATTCATAGTGCCCATGATGAGTTCTAAAGAGCGTTTTAGGACTATTATCGGTATATACCCTTATTTGGTGATAACTTAAATGAAGATCAACTTTTGAAAATATAAAAGTACCAAACAACTCATCTAATAATTCCTTAATCATAGGAATATGATACTTATCTGGAATTGTCGCATTGTTAAGAGTACGGTAATCGACACAAAAATGCCACGAGCCATCATTCTTCTTCATCAAAATTATGAAACTCAAAAATGGGCTAACACTTGGTAGTATAATTCCAGCCTTTAGCATGTTCGCAACCATCTTTTCTATTCCATCTTTTGGCACTTGAGCGTAATGGTATGAACGAACATTTATTGGACCAACCCCTTCATTTAAGAGAATTTTGTGATTTGTATCTCGGATAGGTAGTAGGGACCTTGGTTTTGCAAAAATGTCATCAAATTCAGTCAAAATAGCTAGCACATTAGGAGGTGTTTCAAGTGAAGCTACCATCATACACTTCATTCCAATCGGAACAACAACACTATAATATTCCCACTCTTTTAAACTATGTAAATTCTTGTAAGAAATAACAGATTTAGACACTGAAGGATCACCCATTACATATGTTCTTGCTAGTTCTTGAAAATCTTCATGCATATCTTGCGCCAATCAACCATAATTTCTCCCAACGACTAAAGCCAAGCTACCTTAAGTATAAGATCAATAGCCCCTTGTTCAAACACATAACAGTCCATGTCGATGTCTAAGGTATCGACCTTTAGCTGCAATTGGTGACACAATCCCATAGAATTAACCACTCGACCATCTCCTAGCTTTACAGCAAAAGTTAAGGTGGAATCTACTCTTAAATGCAACTGTTGTACTAATCGCATGGAGATAAAGTTATGACTCGCCCTACTGTCAACTAGGATTGATACTCATTGTCCGCTCAATTCTCCCTTGAACTTAAGTGGCCTAGGTCCATTAAAGCCATTAATAGCTAAAAGAGAGAGTTCAGACTCCACTTGGGACTTGTTTGAATTCTTGGAATTAGACAAAGGCTCTTGAAGTTCTACCCAATGTTCTTCCACCTGATCCTGATCCTAATCCTCATCCTCTTTAAGAATTAAAACTCTCAAAGTTTTATTAAGGAACTTATGACCTGTTTGAAAAGGCAATTCATATTTGAAACATAAGCCTTTATTTTTATGGTCTAAGTATAAAGCATAAGTCATCTGTTTTAGGCCTTTTGGGAGGTGCTGATGATCATTTCTCGAACGAGTAGTTGAACTGGATGTTGAGTTGATATTCTGATCTTTTGGATATGTAAAAGACTGTTGTTTGGATTGTATTTGTTGAGTTGAATATGTTGGGGCACCATTAAAACTCCTATACTATGGCTTCCATGATGAACTCTTATGCGGAGAAGCATGTGTGGAAACCGATCCATTGTTTATAGGCTTATGGCTTTACAAGGTCACGGAAGACATATTCTTCCTACTTTTCGACGAGAGAAAGATACCATGTTCAAATTCTTGTTCCATGCTAAAAGTTAATTCAACCGCATCGACCTAAGATACTGGCCTCAATGTTTGAACTCGTAACCAAATATCCTCTCTTAATCCCTTTAAGAAATACCCAAGCATTTGCATCTCTGTGATATTTGCAATTTGAAAAGTTAGGGTTTCAAAAAACTCTAAATACTCTCGAATCGAAGAATTTTATCTCAATGTTGAAATTGTTACAAATGAATTTCTCACCGATAATCTAACATATTTAGTAAAAAATTCTTGTTTAAAGTTGTCCTAATTAAGCTTTGGCAATTTCCTTTTTAGCATTTTTAGCTAATAGATAGTTTGACCTTTCAAGCTCATGTTTGCTACCTCTACCTTCCTCTCCTCCCTTATGTGTTGTATTTCAAAGTATTGCTCCAACAAAGTCAACTAGTGCATAGGATCCTCCCCTTTGAATGTCAAAACATTGACCACATTCATCATTTTAGACCATAAATCATCATCTGAATCCCCTAACTAGAAGTCCTTAAACTCGTCAACCTCCCGCTTTGATCCGATTCGAATTCCAGAAGTAGAATCCATCTTCCCTTTTGATTTCTAACTCATGTTCAATTTTTGTCCAAGGCCTTGCAGTGAAGATTGGATAGAAGCCAATGTTGCATCAATTCTAATGATTAAAGCCTTCATCGACGTGATATTGGAAGCAACATTTTTATCTACCGTAGTAATCTGATGTTGCAACTCATGTAAACTTCCATTTAATTCATCTTTAATTGATTTCACATTGTGATCCAAGGATCCAAGACTTTTCTCCAAATTATCAACCTTATATTCTATCCTAGTAATCTCTAATCTTACATGATTGAAAAGAGATTTTCCATAGATGGTGCCAATTGATACAAGTGAGGGTTCGAAAACAGAAAATCGCACAATAACAAAGTAGCTAGGAACACTCGCACTTTTGATTGGTGACTTGCAAAGCAAACACCAAAATTTGGTACTTCACAGCACTCTACAGCAGAACTTAAGGAGAGATTTTCTTCCCTATTGCTCATGACCCCAATACCCAAGATTGTCCAATTTTATTACTGACTCACTCACTCACTCACTAACTCCCTCATCCTATTTATACTTTTCCACGTATGCCTCACAATTACAACATTACCCTTCCAAATCTTATAGTATATTACTCTTTACTCATAACTACTTGACTATTATTTACAACACAACAACCACAGCACAAACTACACTGTCACACCAAATGTAGTACACACTCACATGGACTACACCACCACACCAGTACACACACATACAAACCACACGATACATAACAACACATGCTAACAAACATACACTATCTTCTCTTATAAACGTGAAGTAAAGGTTTATGCACTCTAAGAGTCGTATCATAGGTTGTTCCTAGAGTGCTACGTACTAATAATATATATCTCATTACATGATTGGGTGCTGTTAAATTCATGAAATGGTTTGACTACTGCTACGACTTTTTTTTATTTTTTTTGCATAAATTGACCATTGTTCACACTAACTTTCAACATAAGAAGAAACTTCTGCTTCTTCTACTTCAATTGCTGTCATAGTTAAGAGTTAGCATTCATTAATAAACCATCCTTTTTATATTTATAAATATAAATTGACAAGATATTTCTCATTTGGTTCCTTTGACTTGGCTGCAGTTGTTAGGTCATCATTTAGCCAATAGAAAATTGTAGTGCTTACCTCATGGAAATTGTGATTTTTACTAAGGTATAAACGAGTTGAGTCAAAATAACCTAGTGTTGAGCTCTAGCTCAAACTCCTTGAATATTAAAGCTTGAGTTTAATAAGAGCTAGATCGAGCATTAAGCTTTGAGATTGAGCTTGACTCAAAGTTTTATGGATGAAGTTCAAGCCTGATTTCGTTAAGCTCATTAGGGTCGTTTTTCTTCGAGAAAAGATCTTTTTATTTTAATTATCGATACCTAAAGTTGGATCAAACTCTATATACACTTGATGAGTCAAGCCAAATATTATAAAGCTCAAGCTCCTGGTTGAGTAACTTGAGCTCATGCTTGACTTGATTGTAGCTGAATCGAACTAAAGTAAATACATCTTGAGTAACCTGTGAGTAGATTTATTTCGTTGGTTCCTCTTGGTTCTAACATGATAATTTGATTAGATGGCCACACATAGATTTATGATTTTGCCTTAAGCCCATTTTTTTGTCTGGGTGAAAAATGCAACAAAAAGGAGAAAAGTAAAGTATATCCTACTCTATGAAAGAGTTCAATGGTTCCTTCATCCCCTATCATGAGATCCATGTGCCAAAGTTCCTTTGGTAATTGCCTGTCTTAGTTAATTCATTTATTTCAGAACATTTACCTATGTGTGCTTTGTTAGATGTTTATCAACTGATCAAGTCTGGAACAGCCAACCGACTGCATTAGATGTTTTGCTGCTTTTGTCATGTCCTTTTGTTTGGCTCTTTCTTCTGTTATCCAGTTTTAAATTGGTTGTGCTGTGCTGTGCATAGTATGAAGCTGTTGGTATTCTAAATGAAATATTGAAATATTGAGGATATTTCTTTTCTTCAGCTACAATCGTCTGGGATCTGAAGCTGAAGAGTCTGATGCAGAGATGATAATTGAGATGGCTAAAAAGGCTTCCGTGACTGATCAACAGAAGCAAGTACAAGAAAATATACATTTCCAGATAAAAACCTTTTGCAAATACATGGATGAGATTCTTCTGCCTGATGTCAAGAATATTAATGATGGTTTGGTTCCTTCAGAATCAAGTGCTGCTCATCGACTTAGTGGCCTCAGTTTTGCTGTAGGTGGTAGTATACAACCTAACAGTCTTACAGGTGAGTATATAGCATGTCGCTTTCTGGTTCTGTGTATTGGAAATTATTCTAAGTCTGCTCTTCTTGAATATATTGAGCGCCTGGATGTGTGACTATTGAATGTTAGTTTATGCCTTTTGAAGATCGATTGGATTTTCCTCTAGCAACTTTGACCATCAAATATTAAAAGGCTTAAATATCCTGTGGTTGAATGGGATGGTGAAATTCACTTTTTTGTGTTTTTCCAATATGGTTGCCACCCCCAACCCCACCCACCCCCACCACCCCACCCAAAAAAAAAAAAAAAAAAACCAAAAAAAAAAAGAATAGAAAAAGACCTTCCATTTTGGGCTGCAAGAATTTTGCTTTGTTGATATAGTAAATTTACTTGTTCTGATAAGTATTTCTCATGTATTAGGCAAAGCTTGTTATGGCTGATTGCTAACTCTTGAATTGCCCATACATGAAAATGTGGAAGGTAAAAATGTTGTTTTCTTTCCCCTAAGAACTTATAACCTCTGAATCTACGTCTGTGACATGCAATCTTGTTGCACAGAGGTCACACAAGAGAGGATTTTATTTTTGGTTGTGGAGAGGTGGAGGTAGTGAAGACCGTGACTGTCCAGCCATTATGCTGTCTTCATTTTCCAGTGAAGAGTTTAAACACTCGTATGGCTTGTGATTAATACTTTTCTGACTTGCAAGAATTACATCATTTCTTTTAAATGTATAAGAGTCTTACTGTGTTCTTGAGAATGTGATTTAGTGCCCATGCCCCAAGAAAAAGAAAAAATCACACAGATGTTTTTTTTTTCTCCTTTCTCTCTGTGATCAATTTTCAAGTTGAATAATTTATTTATCAGTCTCTGCTTATTCACTCTGTATGTGTATCTACTCAAGAGCAGCTATCTTGCAAAGAAGCTGTGATGTATTTACTAGTCTTTTTGTCACATGAAGAGGCTTTATGATTTCGTTTCTAACTGTTGTGTTTGCTTTTAGTGTAGCCATACCTGAGACTAGACCATTAAAACAATGGGAGCTCTCCCAGGGACTAAAGGATCTCATTGGCTATACCCTCGCTATCAAACCATCAGAAATTCCTCATAAAGATGCTGGACAAGGTTTGTTTATGGATGGCAAAGCAGAAGTTGGTTCTGTTATAGCCTTATACCCTGGGGTGATTTATTCTCCTGCTTATTACCGATACATACCTGGATACCCGAGGGTTAATGTGCAGAATCCATATCTGATAACAAGATATGATGGAACTGTGATAAATGCTCAACCATGGGGTGTTGGGGGTGAAACCCGTGAAATATGGGATGGCTCAAGTATTGTTGATGACGTTCCGAAAACACAAAGTGATGAAAGTGCTTCTGACCGGATCTGGAGAATCCTAAGTAAGCCTTTGGATGGGACACGAGGGGGAAATGTTATTGATATACTGGAGCGGAGAAATCCCCTGGCTTTGGCTCATTTTGCTAACCATCCGCCAAAAGGCATGGAGCCTAATGTCATGATATGTCCATATGACTTTCCATTGAATGAAAGGGTGATGAGGGCATATATTCCGAATGTAGCTTTTGGAAATGGAGAGGAAGTGAACATGAGGAGATTGGGCAGTTTTTGGTTCAAGCTCGGATCTTTAGGAAAAAATGCTTCAGATGTACCTCTTTTGAGGTCGATAGTTCTGGTGGCTACAAGATCACTTTGCAATGAAGAAGTGCTCCTAAATTACAGGCTGAGTAACACCAAGAGACGTCCCGAGTGGTATAGTCCAGTAGATGAAGAAGAAGATCAACGGAGATGGGGCTAGGACTTTGACAGGTTAGACTTATATACAACCATTATAGAACGAAATCTTTTAGTTCGGGCCAATTTCTTTCGAGTTTTGATCATTAGAGCTGTGTTTACTGAATGTAAGTTGCCAGATGATTTCGATATGATGACAAGGCTCGGTGTAGAAAAAATTAGTTCCCACCAAGTATTTTCCTCAGATTCAGGATTTTGAGCTGAATGGAGAAGCTTGGCTTTGCTGTATACTGGACTCATTTAACAAAATAAGAAGCAAATGTAGACGATTTGCCTGTGGGAAATTGACTTTTGCTTGTTTTAAAATGCTGTTTCTTTTGCAGAAGTATGCTTTTTGTATGTCAGCACTGTAAGCTTGTGAAAATTGTACAATTTCCTAATATTTTCAAAATGCATTCAGTATTTTGCACATTTATGTATCTGTTCAGTTACAAAGAGCTCAAGCTCTAAACCAATTTTACTTAAGAAAGTTTTAAAAACCAAGCCTGATTGGTTGAGTTTCCTACTAGTCTAATGCTTTTTCAGTTTTGAGTCACTGATAGGAACTGTAAGCTTGGTCGAGCTCCGAGCTCTTGAACTTTTGCTTCAAGTGGTATTTTTAAATAAGCTTAATGCTTAACATGAGGGAATTTGTTCCTGATCTGATCAAACATTACATTCTTTTTTTTTTTTTAATGAAAATTGGATGCTTAAATTACATCGACATCTTTATAGGCTTTGTGATATATTATTTTATTTTGTTTCAATTTTATTTGATTTTATAAGCTTAACAAGTGTTTAATTGTAATAACAGAAGAAGTGTGCCTTTGAGGTATCGATGGACAAATGCCTTCCTTTATCACCTGAATTTCTTGATTAACGGCATCAAAGACATCCTCATAATTTCTATTTTTATGAGCAATCAAATTATTATTATTATTATTATTTTTTAAGAATGCCTGTACTGATATAGAGGCACTTGGACGTATAAAAAGATAGAAATATATGTTGTTAGTTGAAGTAAAAACTATTACTCAGTAAAATCATAGCAATATTATATAATTATATGCACAGTTCAAATTTGAAATATTACGAGAATTTAAAAAAAAAACAAAAAAAGGTTTTCGCTTAATGCGGAACGGTAGGTTTTCAGTGCTCACCGATAAGAGCTGATAATATATATGCCGTGACACGACAATTTTTTTTTTTTTCAATTAAAATCAAAATAAGCTTAAAGTAAATAAACTAAATTTTCCATGTAGCCTTTACCATTATAAGAAGTGAATATTAAAAGTGTGGATTTATTTATATACAACTACATTCAACTTGAAATATAATATTAGTAATGTGGGACAAAGAATTTTGAGGCCCTAATAAAGTCAAAAAAGTAAAAGTTAATCCTCCATTATTAAGAGTGAAATTTTTCTTTTGATAAAAATCTATATATATTATATTGGATATAGTTTTAAATCATATTTATTCTTATGTTACTAATAGCAACACGTTATATATGAGTAAGACATAATTTATATTATTAGAGTTAAAGAGAAGCTGGTTTGATATCTTTTTTGTTTTGCTAAGTTTATCCTTTTATACTATTAATATATTATATAGTTTATCATTTCAATTTTATAATAGATGCAAAAATGATATCTATACTATTAAGATCGATCGAGGATTAAGTAATCGTCATTAGTGCATTCTTTTTAAAATTATTATTTAACCTTTCAATTTTATAATATATAACAAAAAAACCTAATACTAAATTAACTATAAATATATCATACTATGAACAAATTTGTTAACTTCTTAAATTTTCTTTTTCTCATAATTCCTTTTTCTTTTCCCATTTATTCTCTCTCTCACCCTACTATTGTTACATTCCGCGTTTATAGTATTCTCTCTCTCTCCATTATTACCACATTCTTACCACTGACTGCTCCTCTCTCTTTCTCTCTCTCTCTCCTCTAATATTCTCATTACTTTCTATTTCTCTCTCCACAACCCTCATCTGTCTTTCTTCCTTATCTATCAATATTTTCTATTAATATTATAATATATTCAATTATACTGTACGATTTTATTCATTTTATATACACTCAATGCAAGTGTATCATTTGCTAGTTTTATACTAAGAGTATATTTGTTAACTTATTATTTCTCCTTTTTATACATGATTATAGTAAGGTTAATTATAATAACCTCCATTTATCATATCGCTTTTAATTTATATTAAGTCATAGCTACTTCTAGAAGGATTTATTGTACCTTTACAAGGCATTAATTTGTTTTGCAATATAAATGATATTGATGTTCAAATTGAATTTTTAATTTCCATCACATCTTACATAGATATAAATTTCTTAAATATATTTATTCGTTAGTTAGATTTTGGAATTTCATTTAAAATCCTATATATAGAGCTATATTTCTTAAATATATGTATCTCTTTGTTTGATTTTAGAATTTTACTTAAATGGCATTGTAAGATTAAAGAAATATTGAGATTTGTGTTTAGTAGCATTTGTAGAGGAACTACAAAAATATTGTGAATCTTTATATAGATTATACTTCTCGGTTCACATTAATATTAAGGTAGAAAAAGTCCTAAAAGATAAAACTATTTCAACATTTTTCTTCTATTTTGGAATAATTTTTTTTAAAAGAAATATACATGATCAATCTTTTACTTTTCATTTTTTGCAAGTAATATGTATATAGAGATTGATTTAACAACGTATGTAAGTCCTCTTAATTGAAATTTTGAATCAAAATATTATAATTATTTTATATTTGCAATGTGGATGCGTCATTTGTTAGTTTCTTTTTATTAGTGTTGTTAGAGCCAACTTGGGTAGTCGATTCGCTAATATAAGAGGTTAAAGAGATTGAATCGAGTTCAACCAAATCAAATTTATGATTGGATCAACATTGCTTTTTATTCATATGAAAATTTTTCAATGTTATTTGATTTTCCATTTTTAATTTTATCTTATATTTTATTTTTTTCATTTCATTTCTTTTTCTTTTCAATTTTTTATATTTCCTATATGGGTGGTACATATTGGCTATGTTGAATGGGTTTAACCCTTTGACTGGCCAAGGACTCGCCAACACAATGAGTCCTTATATAGCCCAAACTCATGAGGGTAGGTCTAGATCTGGTTTTAGAACCCATTGGGCTCTTTTGGTGCAGGTCCTTAGTTTGGGAGTTTTATACGAATACGGGCTTTTTTCCAAAAAATATTACGAAAAGGGGCTCGTTTAAAAAAAAATTACGAATATAGTATATTGAAGGCACATCAAATGATTGCACTTTTGGTATGTTATGATTTTTACACCGAAGGCGCATGCAATGGATGCCCCTTCAATATATCACCTATATAAAACTCAATTTACGCGGCCATAACCCATTCTTACTTATATCAGTTTCTAAAATTTTCAAAACACAGAGAAAAATCAAAGAAAGCTATAGTTGGAGTACCGAACTATTTCCTAACACGAGTATATATCATTAACAGGTAACAATCTATAACTTATGTGAATTTTATTTACTTAATATTTTTTTGTTATCTTAGTAATGATCAACATTATTTAATATTTTTTTTGTATAAAAAAATTTATTAGTTAATGACGTAAACTTCATAATTATAAATATACCTAAATTGTGTAAATTATTATTATTTAATGAAAATATATTTTATGTTGTCTAAATTTAGGAATTTTTTGTGTTACAATACATAAGTTATACGAATATAGATTTTGTAATTATAGATATATTATAAATTGTGTAAATTATTAATAATTAATGAAAATATATTTTATGTTATATAAAATTAGAAAATTTTTTTTGTATTGCAGTATATATATTTGGCATTTTTATTATGTTGGGTCGAATTAAAAAGTCAATGTTAGATAATTTTGTTGGTGACGCAACTTAAAAAGACGACTAAGTACATTTTGTAAAGTTATCGCTCGGTGTGTAGATGGCGTTTTTTATTTTATCTAAATATTCGGTTCATCATGGCATTATTAGGGTGCAAATGGTAAATTATGTAAAAGTAATTGTCTATGCGAACGTAGGGTACTTATTGTACTAAACTTATTTGTATGTGATTGTAGGATAGATGGAGCCGGGATCGATTGATCCACGTGTACTTGTGAGGCAGGCTAATCACCATTCACAGGCCGTCTGGGAGGGTAGGGTGAGTAATGTCATTATCATTTACAACCAATTCCCTTATTAACGATCTGATACTTGCTAACTTAACTGAATGTTTGTTTAGGAGGCAGTATATGCACTACGAATGCAGCATAATGAAATGTCATTATGCAAGGATAAGCAGGATATCCTTATTCATCTTAAGATAGAGCCGTATATACGGGAGACTGGGTTTTGGGGAGTTGCACAGCTCCCATTTATTATGTTGAAATAACATTTAATTATGGCATTTATTGAGAGATGGAGGCCTGAGATACACACGTTTCACTTACCCATTAGAGAGGCGACCATCACATTACAGGATGTTGAGATCCAACTTAGACTTTTAGTTAAGGGGTTCGTAGTAGTGGACTGAACAGAGACAGATAATGAGGAGAGTTAGGTTGATGTAAGTGAGAGGTTGCTCAGTGTAAGGCTTGCTCGGATGAGGGGTGCTCGCTTATCTCTGACATGGTTATGGAAGCACTTCCGGATATTTCCCCGTGGGGTGGACGACGAGACGGTTCAACAGTATACGCGTACATACATACTTAGCTTGATGGGGGGATTTATATTTATGGATAATCCTCTAGCCTTATCCACCTGATGTTCCTGCTATTGCTAGAGGACTTCTTAGTAGTTGGGCAATTTAATTGGGGTAGCGTGTGCTTGGTATGGTTGTATCGATAGTTGTGCTCTGTCTCCTCATCTAACGCGTATGAGTTAGGAGGGATCGCGATTTTACTGCAGGTCTAGGCTTGGGATAGATTCCCACATGTCGCCTCCCTTAGTTGATATGGGTTTATTATCGACGGGGATAGGCCATTGGCAGCCAAATGGAGGGTAATGCAGGATATGACTCAGCATCCGATGCATGTTATAGATGCGTATCGCACAGCTTTTGATATGTAGACGACGTAACAGGTATGATATGATAAGTTATCCTCTTTGCTATCCTTTTCTTGACCGTAAGTGATAATTATCATTGTTTGACTAGTTGTTTAATTTTTTTTTTCCTTTGTCTTCTGCCCTTTAGGTTGTTTGGGAGCCTTATACAGAGAAATTGCTGCAATTGCTGTCTTAGTATTGTATTGCCGGGTGACACATTTGGACTATCCGGGTACTACTCATATGTTTTCACATCATTGAGTGGTACTTTCTAGACCGTATTGTCCGGCACTTTGGAGAATATTAGTATGTTTCATAGGAGGTCGACACCTCAGAGCAGCTTCGCCAGCCGGACCTCCGGGGTTGGACGGATGTTGATTGGATCAATATATACTCTTCTTACATCTAGACTTGGGAATAAAGATATGAATTCTTAGTATACATCCAGAGTTCTTAAGGGGTTGATGAGAGCTACTAGCCATGGTATAGACAGATCACCCCGCGTTATATTATACACCACGGAGCTGTCATTGGTCGATTGGTATATATATCTAAAATTGTCCATTTTTTTATTTTTTACTTGTTTATACTTACTATTATATATACCAACATCTGTTTTCTTTACTTATTTTAGGTGAACTTGCTTAGGAGTGTCGAACTTGCTTAGGAGTGTCAAACTATCCTACAGCGCTGGGTATTGCAGATGGGGTACTTGACTTCATTGAGTAACATAGTGGCCTTATCCTCTACTCATAGCAATGGGGTATACATGAGTCACCCTATATGGACCATGGTGGGGATTAGGGACTACCTATTGACAAGGAGATGCCAGTTCCTTGTACACTACCTAGTGCTAGAGCTAAAGTTCGAGGAAGCAGGGCTCGAGCGGTACGTCGTTGGGTAGACTTCGGTAACGATATCTCACCACATGTTCGTCATTTTGTAGACCTAAGGCATATCAATAGGAGATATAGTACACACCCTGGGTCAGGTGTTGCCTCCACTTTGGGAGCCGAATCTAACTCCAGACCTGGATCTAGCACATACATGACTCCCGAGTTCTAGTAACATCTTAACCTCGTTATTCCATCAGCTCTTCAAAAGTGACGTTCTACCCCCACATAATCATCCATAGGTGAAGGTGTCACTCAGTTACATTTAGGCCATCTAGTCGATCCAATTTCTCTTAGGGAACTTGAGCTCGATGATCCATCACCTGAGCCTACTTAAACACACACTAAACGAGGGCGTTCACTTCTTTCCTGTGCCGTAAGGACCTTCACACGGTATAGGCATCAGTAGATATGTTTAGTCTATTGTTTTTGTTTTCGTTTTCTTCTTTATTTTTCCATTGTATTGATCTTGTCATCGACTCATTACAACGTTTCTGTATATATTGATTATTCAAAATACATTTCACTTTTCATCATATTTTACATTCAATGCACTGTTTATTTATCTTAATTTTATAATTTACAATTACTTTTCCTTCTATTCAACTTGTATGGTAATTGGATGATCATCCCATACGCTTATTTCTTCTCCACTTGCCATATTTGTTGAGATATTCTACAAATTGTGATTTTATGTGAAGTCTTCTCCACTTCCCCACTTGCCTTCTGTAGATTATTTTAGTTGAAATTGAATTGAAGGCGCATTAAATGTATGCGTTTTCAATATAAATATTCACATTGAAGATGCATATACTTGATGCATCTTTAGTATCACAATTTGATGGTGGCAGTAGCGGTGACGATGATGGTGATAATGATAATAGTAGTAGTGAGGAATTGTGATTTTTTAGTTGAATTGAGGAATTCCTATTACTTGATTTCAAATCAAGTAATAGGGTATGGATTCTTGTAAAATTATGATTCCGTAACAAAAAACCAAGTAAACATGTTGATAGCAAAATAAGAAGGGAATGTAATTCCAATTCCATGAACAGAACGTGCTCTTAGAGTTTTCTAATAGATCTAATAAAAAAATCGAAAGTACATATAAATAGAACAAAATTAGAAATCAATCTTGCTTTTCATCATCATTGTTATTGAAAATAACCTTGTAAGGAGTTTATTGGCACTCAAAATCCAGTTTATCAATTGAAACCTTCAGGAGTTGGTTCCTTTCATTTTCACCTAGCAAATCAAACAACAACAATAGTGAGTAATTTTTCTAGTGAAGATCTACATTCATATAATAGCAATATATCATTCTTTTATTTCAAAACGAAAGTTAAATCTACGGATATCAAACCGTAGGAATACACAAAGATGACTCTAGAAAAACAGAGAGATATGAAGCGGTAGTGGGCTAGGCCTTGAGTTGGGCGGGCCTAATATCTTATTATTGAAAAAGTGTTGGAAATGGCTCTTTCATCAATTTTCTTTAATTTTTTTTTTATATAACTTATGATCAATATGAAAAAAACGACTTCTTAAATATTATATGAAATATACCTACCTATAAGGTTTGCTACCTATTATAAGTAACTATGAGATAAAATAATAATAAAATTCATATATAAGTTCATTACCTGTTACTTAGTACTTGACGTGACAGATTCGTGGGATTTACGAATTGGTGAAGGACTGCTCCCTTACATAATTAATCTTTTTATTTTCTTCTTTTGCGAAACTGTTACATAATTAATCTAGGCGGTGCAAATTGTACTTGATGAACAAGCAAGTTTGGGTCGTGAATAATTCTTGGCGGGCAATTTACTTCATAATCAAGTATATGTACTGCATAGAAACATGTGTAAATGAGTTTTAATTTATGAGTTGACTCGTTTAATTTGTTTCTTAAATAGATTTAGACATAGTATTTTTTATCAATTTAAAAAGTAGATGAAATGAATCTAACTTATTTAACTTATATGCCAAAGTTAGCTAGTTTGAGTAAACTATTTAACATATTTATACATTTAATCTACGGTAGGTCTAGACTAATTTTTTTTTTGCCTATTTTAAAAGTAGGCCAAATAAGCTAAGCCTATTTAACTCGTAGGATAAAGTAGATTGAACTAGATTGATTCGTTTGACTTATTTGCATACCTATTACGATTGAAATAGATATTGGATAATTATCCGATTTTAGTCCAATTTTATTTGACTCTTCTAATACAATTTTTGCTTGATCTAAAAAACAATAAAACTTTGTATTACACATTAAATCTCAATTTTCACTTTTAGTAATTAAGGATTAACTCAATAAACTTTAATTTATGAGGAAAATATTGACAAATTCAACTTGTTTTGAAAATCTAATTTCAATAGGTATTTCCTCTAAAATTTTAGGACATTATACTAGAAATTGGTGCTAATTAGAAGGAATTCTTAGTGGCCTAAAGTTCTGATTAGAAGGTTTTTTAATCAGGGTTTTGGTAAGGTTTAGGTTAATTAAATCTCTTTGTATAGGCAAATTTAGGAAGTTGAGGTTTGCAAGTTTATTATCTAGCTTTCGGTTTATCTTACTCTAACTTAGATAGCTGGGTATTGCAGTATATTCAAATATATTATTATCTAAATATAATTTATTTGCATATGTAATATCATTATTATTTAATTATATACATAGACATTGTATATTCAAATATATTATTATTTAATTAACAAGATAATTTTATAATATTGCTTTAAATATAACAGTTGTGAATAAATTATATTTATATAATAATATATTGATAAATGCATTTATAAAATTAGAAGGGCTATGATTTTATAGTTATAATATGTTAATTAAGATATTCTACATGAATATACCATGGACTATAAAATTTTTCGCTAGACCTATTACCTTACAAATTCCTAGTATGATCTGTAATGAATTACAATAAAAAGATGGATACCGATTGTTTCTCAAGCAAATGGATTTTAACTACGATGATTATAATATACACGTATAAGTTATAAAAAATATTGTATTAGTACGTTTTTGAATTTTTATAACATACTGTATTTTAAATAAAAGATAACGTGCAGACCTTTATAATTGGAACCTAAATTCATAATAAAGACAACAACAATTTTAATAACATAACATTAATAGGTCATTGTAATAATAAAGGATGACATCAACAACAAGAAGTGATACTTACATTTATAATTGAAATTCTTGAAATGTTCCTTGATAATATTTGAAAACCTATGATAAACTTGAGCTATTAGATTTGGAGCTTGACGATGTCTTGTTTTGATATGGTCACAAAAGTTAGTCAAAGCCACATCATATAAATTATAATATAGGAACGAATTAATTTTGATATTATCATGACATAAAGTTTAGTTTAGATCTTTATTTGTTGGGAATTTTACTATTGAGTTCCGTTACATAACAAGTTAGGAGTTGATTAAATAGTTTTTTTTTTTCTTTAAATCAGGAATGCATCCTAAGCTTATTTCTTTCTTATGTGATAGTAATTTTTGTTTGGTAAATTTTGTGGTGAAATAATAGGTTCTCAAGAAATCTTGACATTCGGAACCAAAATTTAATCTAGTTTTCGTAACCGTAAGGTTTTCGCTCTTACATTTTAGGTCTACCATTTCTCTTAAATAACATGTACGAATTTAACTCTGGCTCATCTTATTTGCTCTATAACCTCATCGCCCCCGTCCGGCTTGGGCAATTAGTCTGCACTGTTGAATAAAACGTTTGTGGTTTTGTTAGAATACTTACTTAAAAAGGCTTTTTGTCCATTGCTTAAGGAATGTGGGACTTATTACGCTTTCCTCGGCGCAAGCAGGTGTTGAGACACAACATTATTAAATGTTCTTTTACTTGATTCATGTGGGATTCTGGTTCAATTTTCTCGGATTTTCCGATACTTAGTTATGGGATATATTTGAAAATCCCGAAAATTTCAGCATATACACTTAAAAAAAATCTTATAGGAGATAGAATTATTTGAAAAGATTACTTCATAAATTTTTTTTCAGAATTATAAAAAATCTAATGTGGGATATACTCCTTAATGGAAATAATAATATATGAATATATGTATTTATACAATTAGAAGGGCTATGATTTTACGGTTATAATGTGTTGATGAAGATATTCTATTAGAATATACCATGGGCTATAAAATTTTTCGCAAGACCGATTGCCTTACAAATTCCTAATATGAGCTGTAATTAAAAACAACAAAAAGATTAATACCGGTTGTTTCACAAGAAAATGGATTGCAACTACGATGATTATAATATACGCGTATAAGTTATAAATAAGATTTTATTAGTAAGGTTTTTAAATTATTATAATAGACGGTATCTTAAATAAAAGATAAGGTGCATAACTTTATAATTGTGACCTAAACTCGTAATAACGACAACAACAATTTTAATAACATTAATAAGTTATAATAATTATCGACGATGACATCAACAACAGGAAGTGATACCTATATTTATAATCGAATGTCTTGAAATGTACCTTGATAATATTTGAAAACCTATGATAAACCTGAGCTATTAGATTTACAGCTCTTCGTTGTCCAAATTATACTAAACTTCTCCATATGCTATAAAAGTTAGTCAAAGTAACATCATGTAAATTATAATATAAGAATGGATTAATTTTGATATTATTATGATATAAAATTTAGATCTTTATTTATGGAGAACTTGACTATCAAGTTTTGCTATATAACAAGAAGTTAGGAGTTGATTATATAGTTTTTTTTTTCTTTATTTTTTATTATTAGGAATGCATTATGAGCTTATTTTTTATGTGATAGTAATTTTTGTTTGGTAAATTTTGTGGTTGTTATAATAGGTCCTTAAAAAATCTTCATGTTTGGAATTGAATTTAATCTTGTTTTTGAAACTCTTTTTGATTTTTTTTACTTGATTTTTGGCTTATCACCTCTTAACATGTTATATTAAACTTACATGAAGAGAATTTTGAGTATGCCACACATTTGATATTAAAAATAATTACTTTTGCTAGCTGCTCTATTCTGAAAATTCAAAGAGGATCCAGAAGTTTGATGATAATTTATGGAATAGTTGGTTTTTATAAAAGAATGGGCTAAATTAGTGTAGCATCTTGAAGTATATATATTCTTGTGAGATTACAGAAAATTTTATTCAACTACTAGAGTGCATGTACTAATTGCTTTGTAAAAGATTGATAATTGGCTATAAATTAGTCTAAGGAACAAATAAAAAAATAAAATAAAATTCAATCATCATTTATGTTTTGGTCAAGATTTATGGCTATAATTATAGACTAAAACAGCACATATATATATAGCAATCCCAAAATGTATGTATAGCCTATAATTTGCTAGCTATTATGGATATATGGTCATATGTGGATTATAGAGTTATAATTATAGGCTATAACAATCATATAACTATTTCATATAGTATATAAACTATACCATAATAGTTATTGTGGATATAGTCATATATGGACTATAACATTTAACTTTCTTTTTTTTTTTTTAAATTTTTAAAAAAGGTGCACACTAATAGAAGATTGTACTATCCATATTTTTTTACTAATGGACTATTTAAAAATGAAACAAACTTTAAAAGGGTGACTATCCAAGTTAAGCAGGTTAAGTTAAATTGAATTGGTACCAAAGGGACAATATTAATAACAATAAAAAAAAATTTAAGTGATGATATTTTCATGTATAAAGTTTAGATTATATGAAATGAATTTTAGAATTTTGTGGGAGTAATTGTAACTTACTAATTTTTTTTCCTATTTTTAAAGAAAGGTTGCACTTAGGATAAAAACTAAAGATTGCACGGTTAATATTTTTACCAAATAGAAGATTCAAGATTGCACTATCCTTTTTGTTTTTTTGTTTTTTTTTGGCTAATAGAAGATTTAAAGAAAAGAAACTCTAAAAGGTAACGGTCTAAGTTAAGCAAGTTAAATTGAGCTGGTAATTGAAGGAGATGAACATGCTGCTCTAAAAAGGTAGCCTTACGTGAGCATATGGTTTGGATTTTAATATCCGACACAATTTAAGTTGGCCAATTAGTTATAAAGTCCAATTTAACTCTACCCAACACTTATTTGTTTCACCATCTTAATGACCTCACTTAGGTAATAAACCAACACAACTAAGCTCAGCACTTACTATTTTGTCAACATATTTACTTAAAAAGGCTTTTTGTCCATAACTTAAGGAATGTGCGACTTACTAGGCTCGACGTTGTTCAAATTAGACTAGACTTCTCGATATGATCTCAAAAATTAATCAAAGTGACATCTTGTAAATTATAATCTAGAAAATGATTAATTTTGATATTATTATGATATAAAGTTTAGATCTTTATTTATTAGGTACTTAACCATTGAATTTTGTTATATAACAAGAAGTTAGGAGTTGATTAAGTCTTTTTTTTTTTTTTTTAATTTGGAGCGCATTCTGAGCTTATTTTTTATGTGATAGTAATTTTTGTTTGGTAAATTTTGTAGTGGTTATAATAGGTCCTTAAGAAATCTTCATGTTTGGAATTGAACTGAATCTTGCTTTAGAAACTCTTTCCAATTTTTTTTTTTTACTTGATTTTTGGTTTATGACCTCTTAACATGTTATACTAAACTTAAATGAAGAGAATTTTGAGTATGCCACACATTTGATATTAAAAATTATTATTTTTGTTAGCTGCTTTGTTTTGAAAATCTAAAGAAATAATTGACTTTCCCATATACTTTTGATGAATTTAATTTGTTAAGATCTAAAATTTTGAAGATAATTTGTGAAATGGTTGGTTTTGATCGTACACATAAGTTTGATTACTTAGACAAATTATGGTAATTTCAAGTGAAGTCGATGGCTAAAACGGTAATTTTATAAAAGAATGGGCTAAGTTAGTTTAGTATCTTGAAGTATATATTCTTGTGAGATTATAGAAAATTTTGTTCAACTACTAGGGTGCATGTATTAATTGCTTTGTAAAAGATTGATAATTGGCTATACATTAGTCTAAGGAACAAATAAAAATAAAATAAAATCATATCATCATTATTCATGATTTGGTCAAGATTTAAGGTTATTATTATAGACTAAAACAGCATATATATATATATAGCTATCCCAAAAAGTATCTATAGCCTATAATTTGCTAGCTATTATGGATATATGACCATATGTGGATTATAGAGCTATAATTATAGGCTATAACAATCAATATAACTATCTCACATAGTATATAAACTATAAAATGTTAGTTATTGTGGATATATATTCATACGTGGACCATAACATTCAACTTTCTTTTTTTAATTTTTAAAAAGGGCTGCACAATCCATATTTCTAGCTAACAGAATATTGCACTATTCATATTTTTTTTTTGGCTAATGGAAGATTTAAAGAATAAAAAAAACTTTAAAAGGATAGTGGTCTAAGTTAAGCAGGTTAAGCAGGTTAAACTAAGTTAGTAATTGAAGGTGTCGCTGCTCTAGAAAGCCAACCTTATGTAATCATGTACCTAACAAGCCCAATTTAACTTTACCCAACTTATTTGTTTCACCATCCTAATGCCCCCACTTGGTCATAAGCTCACAGAATCGAGCTCAACTCCTATTGTTTTGTCAAGATATTTACTTAAAAAGGCTTTTGTCCATATCTTAAGGAATGTGGGATTTATTAGGCTTCCCTTAGTGCAAGCATTTGTTGAGAGATGACATTACTTAATTTTTTTTTACTTGATTCGTGTGGGATTCTAGTTTATTTCTCTTACATTTTTCGATACTTAGTTATGGGTTATATTTGAAAATCCTGAAAATATCAACACATACACTTAACAAAATCTTATAGGTGATAGTGTTATCTAATAGGATTACTTCATAAATTTTTTTCAGAATTATAAAAAATTTAATATGGGATATACTCCCTAATGGAAATAATAATATATTGATAGACGTATTTATACAATTAGAAGGGCTATGATTTTAAAGTTATAATATGTTAATTAAGATATTCTACTAGAATATACTATGGGCTATAAAATTTTCCACAAGACCTATTACTGTACAAATTCCTAGTGCAAGTCATATGAATTACAACAAAAAGACGGATACCAATTGTTTTACAGGCAAATGGATTTCAACTATGATGATTATATTACATATATAAACCTATAAGTTAGAAATAAGATTGTATTAGTAAGGTTTTTAAATTATTACATATGCATGTATTGTGTTCTATTTGTCATGCACATAGGTATACGTGGTGATTATAATACAAGGCTTTGGCTTACCCCTTTTAGGATTTGTTTTTTAAGTATTACAAATAAAGATGCATGTCATGGGAACACTATAAGGAAATAAGATTTATCGTATGGGTTACTTTTTGATAGAATGGAGCAATCATATTTTCTAGTGGAAGTGAATGTTGTACATAGAAGATGATGATACCAGAAATCAAAGATCATATTTGATGTTGAAATATTGTAGATTTAGTAGTTTTAAGCCTTTACAAACTCATATTTCAGTATATATTACATTGGTATCTCTAACTTTCTTGATGATATAACATGCACCTTCTCTAACATGCATTTGACCTTTATATGTGAATCTTGATTATTATCTATGCACTTATGAAATATTGTCGGGGGTATCAATGTAACTTTAAAATATTAGAGGTTCATTAGTTAAAAACAAGTGATAAATGTTATACAATTTTTTTTTTTTGAAAAAGGGGTTACTGATGTTGTTTTAGATTATGATCTCCTATTATTACCTAATTAGCATAGGATGGCCGGAATTAAATAAGTTCAAGATAAATCAAATTATTTGTTGAGCTTAACCCATCTATGAGTAACCATTAAACACACACTATAAAGAGATAAAACTGCAATAAAGATACAAAGTTATCTGCTTATTATATAATACTAATACGTTATATGAATTAATAAATAACATATAGTACTAATAAAATTTGACATATGTATGGGTGTTGGGTATAGATGCAAGTGTCACGTGTGTGCTGTGTGTGAAGTCGCACTACACGTGACCAGGAAAATGACTTGAGTGACTTACACGGGGTGATCAAGAGAGAAGCGTAGGGAGGAGTAGGCGATCTTAGTAAGGCTTTACTACGTATGATGATAGGTGGAGGAGCGCGATGGTATCAAACTCTAAGATTAATGAAGAACAGGGTGGTGTTCTTGAAGTGTTTAAGTGTTTGATATTTAAGGCAAAGTTTCGGTAGAGTAACGATGTTAATAGGGGTTTTTCTCCTCTTCAAATGAGGATGTGAGTAGGGTATTTTTAGAAAAGGGTAATTGATTATATCCATCAGATCATGACGATCATCAATGGCTGAGATCGAAACCCCTTATTATTGGATCTTAAGTGAGTTATTTTCATGGGTTTAGGCCCAAGTAAAGGCTTTATTTATTATTCTAGTGTGAGTTAAACCAAAAAAGGTTAGATTGGATGGACCGATCCAACGAGCCCTACTCTAAGCCTATTATGCCAAGTCTCCCTTGATCATCTTGACAATTTATGAGCTTGGCTCCTCGGGCCTTGTCGCCTTAGCCCGAGGAGTTAAATCCATTTGATTAATGGGCTTGAAGCCCAATATCGAATTTGGCTCTCTACGTTTTGCCCCCTAACCAAAGTCCTTTGGATGAGGTTGAAGGGGTTTGAGCATTGAGTGAGCCTTTTAGATGACTCAGGTACGTGCGCTATTAAACAGCTGTGTCACTGCTAAATTAATTTGAGAATTGTCTTAGTGTGCAAGTCCACAACACCTCTTAATCGTATGTCAAGCCTCAGTTGGGTTATATTGTATGTTGCTCCTAAGGCAATACTCTAAAATAAGTCCTCTTTAAGCTGTCTCTTCTTGAGCTGATTTGTTTCTTCGATTTGATCCATATGACTTATTGATTCCATTGAGTTGAATTTGTATGCTAAACTTACATTAGTGATCTCGTTAGGTTGACTCCATGTATCAATGTCGCCTTGATCTTCTTCTCCTATAAGGGCATCCTTCTTGTAAGGTCTTTGCGTATCATGTAAATGCTTTGTGTTAACCAAAATTTATTTGCTACGCTACGATCGGTAAGCACTGCAGTCCCGTTAGCCGGTTAGCGGGTAGGAGTCAAGGGGACAACATCCCCTGCGGGGTTTCAGGGGCAGCGCCCCAGAAACAAAACGAAATTCCAAATCTCTATTTGATTGATATAATTAGGGAACATTCCTTTTGCTAGGTATGTAGATAGGGCCAAAACCATGCATGCAATCCATTCTTCTTTACGGCCTTAATGTATTATACTTGTACATCCTCTTACGCCAATAGTCCATGCCTACTTGTATCGCATTTTTTTTTTTAAAAGCCTTACTTAAGCTGTGACATAAATTGGGCTCTTATCACATTATAAGCAACTATCGTAGCAGCAAAAGCCCAAATTACAGACGTATCATACTAGACTTTCAAGTGATTATATAATACAGAAAAGTCTATCAACCAACATTTTGAACGCAATAGTAGCATAATGTCAAGCTCTTTTTCATTCCCATTGGAAACTTAACAAGAGTGCCATTTACTTTTCCTCTTTTCTTACTGGGAATTCAACACCTATCCATCTAACTTTTGTAATTCCCATTGGTTTAAAGAGGGTAGACTCTTTACAGCCCGAATCGTGACTGTTTGCCAACCGAGGGTTAAGGGTTTGTGATCGTGACTTGAGTACTGATCTTCGTCAACGGGTGGTAGCAAAGAGATATAACACTTAGGTCATACGTGGCCTCCTTTTGTAACTTGTATAAAGCTAATTGTGACATAAAATGTGAATCGAATCATGAGTATTGAAATGTAAGGACATGCACACATGAGTACATGAGAGTCGAGCCTGAGCTGAGCACATACAGTTTGAACAGGAGTCTTAGACATAAACATATGAGAGTGACATGCTTGACTTGAACATAACCTCCTTTTAACATAAGCACTCATGAGGCAATACGTGAAATGAACTTTATTGCCCCACAATACAAACACTCATGGAATAATCATGTAGAAGAACTATGAGGCCTCCACATAACCATAAAATGTGAATTTGAACGTAAACCTTGAACATGAGTGCATAAGAGTAGAGCACAAATTCGTGAGCTCAGTGTACACGAACAAGACATAAATCTTGTGCTTGAGCACACGAAGATTGAACACTTCAATTTAGCATAGTCTCTTTGGCATGAGCATGTGTATGCTTTTAACACGAGCACTTTTAAACTTTCCATACGGGTATGCGTAAGTTGAGTATGCAACTTGAGTGTAGCACTTTTGGTATTTAAGTTGAACATAAGTCTCATCATGTGTATCGAACATAAGCTTTGACACATGAGGCTTGATCATGATTGAACATGAGGGTTGCATCTTAGGGTTGAATGCGAGTGAGCATAAGCCATGATCACAAGTCTTTAATTCAATGTCAATCCTCAATACGACACAATCAATGAGTATAACATGAGCTTTGAATATGGAATGAATCTTAAATATATCACAAGTGTTGAACATGATATGACATGAGGCCTGAACTCAACACAAGGCCTGAACACGATGTGAGGCTAAACCATGGCATGAGTCTTCAAAACCACATAACTCTTGAATACAATGTTGGATACGATGTGAGCACTAAACGCGATGTGAGTTCCCATTACACAAGTTGAACTTAAGGAGTTGAACATTAGTCTTCTAACGTGAACCCGTGTTGTAAAACATCATTTAAACATCATCATAAGCATGTGAGCTAGGCGTAGTATCACTAATCTCATGTGTGAATTGCGTATTGTCATCACGTATTGCAAGAGTCCTTATGCATATATGTCGTCTTTAGTTTTCATAATTGGATGTCATACTTTTTGAATGTACCTTACTTCTGCTGACCCTCTTACTTGCCTTCATTTACAGGTGCTTACTTTCTTTCATAGTTACATACAGACATCACTGCTACCTTTAGGGGTTATTGACATAGGTAAATAATCTGGGAAGAGTTGTTCTCGTAGCAACAATGTTGATAAGAACAAGGAAATTTTGGCATATTCTGAGGATTACACTCTAGCAACGCCCTAACCTCGAGACAAATGGGTAAACCAAATTATTGAAGGTGACTTCTTTTAGCGAGACATAAAGAGGCAGGATATATATCCACATCCACCTAAGGATGGCAAGTTACATTTCATAAGACAAGAACCTCTAGTATACAAGAGGGTTGAGATAGAAGCAGTTTCTGTACTGTGTTTTAGAAATGAGAAGAAAGAAATCCCTCTCTCAGATAGTAGTTTTGATGCCCCAAAGCACATGGTGAATGGTTAGTTGTCTTGGGTAATGTACATTTTCAAGAATCCCACACATACATTCTTTTTGGAAGAAGTGGGGGTATATTACCCCATAACTCTTGAATACATCTGTACTATGTTTTAGAAATGAGAAGAAAGAAATCCCTTCCTTGTGTAGTGTTTTCTACCTTTTAATATATTAGAGCCTTTTTCTTGTTTTATTTTCCATGTGGTACATATTATTTGTAATTTTTTTTTTCCTCGAAGAAAACCCGATGCAAGCATTCCCACTTCCTTCATTTTCCTTTTTTTTTTTTTATATGCTTCCTATAGCAAAATAACTCACGTGGCAAAGTTATTTCAATGAGTCCTTGGTCATACAATCCTATAAAGAGAATTGACTATTAATCTATGTGGGACTCAAAATAAAATCTGCACATTAGTGCAGAATTTTTATATTTTTGAGCAATTTTTGCCATCATTTTAGCCATGTTAATCATGATGATTGTTTAGTAAAATGACTTGAAATGATATTAGGCCAGAGATATTAGCTCATAACATGAATTTTTGTCAAAATCTTTCACCCAAATATCATCAAATTGATGATTAAGTTGTTTTACACTCAAAATTTGTGGTATATACATATATATATATTTTGAATTTCAAGTTGATATTTTCAGTTACTTTAAGTGTGATCATTTGATAAAGTTGATTCTAATTTATTCTATTGTTTCTTAAGTTTCATTTCATTTAGTTTCTACGAAGATTCATTGGTAAAAATTGAAACTTTAATCAATTACAAATGTATACACTATGCTGTTTTTACAGAAATAAAAAGGGAAACTCAAATATTTATCTTTAATGTACTTAATACATAGTGGAATTTGGATTGAGTTATTGACTATTATTTGTAGTCATAGAATCAATTGGTGGTGGCGGCTTGTCTTTGGTGATTAGGGAAGTGAGAAATCAATGCTCAAATTGGAGGGTGTAGAGAGGCCAAGTTGCAGATTTTTATTCTAAGTGTTAGAATATTTGCATGAAGTGAGGAACTCTGATTTTCTACCTTAGATTTTTTACCATGAAATTATTTTCGAGTGC
Source organism: Lumnitzera littorea (assembly GCA_024138015.1). Lineage (NCBI taxonomy): Eukaryota > Viridiplantae > Streptophyta > Magnoliopsida > Myrtales > Combretaceae > Lumnitzera > Lumnitzera littorea. The sequence goes on along the minus strand of JAMXBB010000005.1, from coordinate 114,253,277 downwards.
TTCCAAATGACATTATTAAAAGTCTCCCATGCCTATAGAAGAGTAGTGGTGGTGGTTCTTCAAGTGGTGGTTGTTGATAAAAGAAATTGAAACTTAAAGTGATTGGGTTGGAGAAGTGTTTCTAACATTTAGAAAAATTTCGAAGTGTTAAGGAGTTAGCCTGGGGTCTCTCTTTATGTATGATTTTCGAGAATATAATGGTGGCTCTACCTTGGTGGTGGTGTTGGGCTGAAAGTAGGATTAGGGTAGTTTATGTAGGTAGGTTTAAGTTATGGTTTTGTTGAGTAAACAATGAATTAGATAAAGAGAAAGTCAGGGCATCACTGTGTTGGGTTTGCAAGTGTGAATGGAAAAAAAGGATGGAGTCTCACATCCTTCTGTGAGATTTAATCATTGACTGGACATGTATTAGAAGAAGAAGAAATTGAGGATTAGATGATGGTAGATCCATTTTCCTTGTGTCAATGTCTTGGTGCTACGGTACTTCAAAATTTACACTACTGCATAGAGGCTAAAAATTCAAAACTTTTGTCGGTTTAAATTTATTTTATATGTATAAGTTTTACGTATGTTAAAATTATTTTTACACCGTATTTAATAAAAAATTTGTGGAAAAGCTTAAAATTTATTATAAAATATAAAAATCTACTGAAGTTAATATATTTTTATGCCATCATCTTATATTTGGAGATATTGATATTTATTTCTTTATTAGTTAACTGAGATTACGTATTATATTTGAATACTAAAACTTATTAATAAAAAAAATTCTTTATTTGCTTATTTGTTATTATTTTTCTCAAAGCTTTGGAATGTTTTATTTTATTATTATTATTATTTTTTTAACGAACTTGATTCCTCTCTAAAATTTATTTGATTGATTATTTATGAAATATAATATTCAAAATTTTAAATTTTCACTTAATATAACTCCAATTATACTCTTGTCTTTTATTTATAATGGGGTATTACATAGGGTACACGTAGGGTCTCATACCTTACCTGCACTGTAATTGTTCATCCTTACTCTTAGCTTAGAAAGGACAAGGCAGAAAGAAAAGCCTAATCTAACTCAATCTACTAATAATCAACTTTATTTTTGTGTAAGAAAATTTTCACTATCCATATTTTTAGCTAATAGAAAATAAAATAACAAAAAAGCTAGAAGTATGATATTTTCATATATAGTATTTTTCATATATAAAATACAGATTATATAAAGAAATTACAAGTAATTACCACTTACTAAATTTAATAGTAGAGAATAACATTCAATTTTCTTTTTTCTTTTTTTTTTAAAGAAAGCTTTCACTATCCGTATTTTTGCTAATAAAAGTTAAAAAAAATTAATGTTATGTTTGAAAGTGTTTTCAAATTTTATTCCCTTTCTCATATTTGAAAGTGTTTTTAAAAGGCAAAATCGCAATTCATTAGAATTAGCCATTCCAACTTTGGGGGGAATTCTATTTCGTCTTTTAGGAGAAGGAATTGCTATTCAATTATGCCTTAATTAGTTATTGTTAATTGAAGATTACTCATTTAACCTTCAATCTAAAATTATGTCATTCAATAATTGAAGGCCTTTTTTACTTTAATACAAATGATACTACCTACAATCTTAAGGAATGATATTTTCACACATAAAATTCAGATCATATGAAATGAATTTTAAAACTTTAGTAGGAGTAATTGTCAATTAGTAATTTAATAGAGGGGAGTAACATTTAACTTTTATTTTTAAGGAAGGTTGCATAATCCATATTTCTAGCTAATAGAAGATTGCATTATCCATATCTTTTGCTAATGGAATATTTAAAAAAGAAAACAGTGTAAAAGGGTGATGGTCTAAGTTAAGCAGGTTAGAATGAGTCGGTACTCAAGGGGCAATATTAATAATAATGAAAAGAAAAACTTAAGTAATGATATTTTCATTTATAAATTCCAGCTTATATGAAGTGAATTTTAAAATTTTTGTGGGAATAATTGTCACTTACGAATTTTGATAGAAGTGAGTAACCTTCAACTTTCTTTTTCCATTATCTATAGAAAGGTTAGAGTTTGAGGGAGAAAAAAAAGAAAGAAATAGTCCATATTTTTAGCTAATAGTAGATTGCATTATTTAAGCAGGTTAAATTAAGTTGGTAACTGAAGGGGCCATATAAGTTGCTTTAGAAAGCCAACCTCACATGACCATGTGGTCTGGACTTTAATATCCAGACACAATTAAGTAGGCATTCAATTATAAAAGCCCAATCTAACTTTACCTACACTTATTGTTCCATCATCCTATTACCTTCGCTTGGGTTATAAGCCTATGTAACTGAGCTTGACACTTATTCTTTTGTTAGGATATTTACTTAAAAAGGCTTTTTGTCCATAACATAAGGAATGTGAGACTTAGTAAGCATCTAACTTATCATAATGTTGTAAGCTTGTTGAGGTGCAATCAATATTTTCATATCCAATCGAAGTGATTGACCCATACATATGACATGGTCAAAGGTTAAAGGATGAAGGATAAAGGATTAGAATCAAATTCAATTGTAGTTCACCCAGGATTGGATCTAGATTGGACCAAACCAATTTTATGGCCACATTAGGTCGAACTAAATTGAATCTTATGGGATAACTCGGATTTGATAATACTAGGTACAATATTGTCGATTGATGTACTCTTAATTAATGTGGGATTCTGGATCAAATTCATTCATTTTCTAATGCTTAGTTATGTGGATGTGATGTGTACAATATATAATAGTGGTTAAAGAACCATTTAAGGAAAAGAACAATTGGTTGAAAATATACCTCGATATACTCTATTCATTAGCATCACTTGAAAAATTAGCTAAATTAAACAATTGCTTTTGAAAAAAAAAAAGGTCAGGCTTATTTTATCCTTCGAAAAAAATAGCTATATTAAAATTTATAAAGAAAATAACAAAAAAAAATAACAAGTTCTACATAATATCCCGTACAATCTATATGGTATAGGGTACATAATGGTTCCTAGATGCAATATGATATGATATGGGTAGTAAAGTTTTACAACTTGTATCCATAAGGTATGGTATAAGAAGAGCCATAGACTCTATCTACTCTATATTCATTCATTTTTACTCTTAGCTTAGGACAGACAAGCCAGTAAAAAAGCTTAATCTAACTTGATCCATTAACAATCAACTTTATTTTTGTGTGAGAAAATTTGCACTATCCATATTTTTAGCTAATAGAAAATAAAATAACAAAAAAGCTGGAAGGATGATATTTTCATATATAGTATTTTTGATATATAAAACATAGATTATATAAAGAAATTACAAGTAATTACTACTTACTAAATTTAATAGTAGAGAATAACATTCAATTTTCATTTATATTTTCTTTTTTTCTTTTTTCTTTTTTTTTTTTGTAAAGAAAGCTTGCACAATCCATATTCTTAGATGATAGAAGATTGCACTATCTATATTTTTGCTAATAAAAGTTAAAAAAAATTAATGTTATATTTGGTACGTAGGAGTAGATTGAAAATAGAATCGTGATTTCAAATTTCATTCTCTTTCTCATATTTGGAAGTACTTTTAAAAAGAAAAATTCACTATTCATTAGAATTAGCCATTCCAACTTTGAAGGTAATTCTATTTTGTCTTTTAGGAGAAGGAATCGCTATTCCATTCCGCCTTAGTTAGTTATTGTTACTTGAAGATTACTTATTTAACCTTCAATCTAATTATGTCATCCAATAATTGAAAGTGTTTTTTTTTTTAATATAAATACTACTACCTATAATCTTAAGGAATGATATTTTCATGCATAAAATTCAAATTATATGAAATGAATTTTATAACTTTAGTAGGAGTAATCGTTGGTTAGTAATTTGATAGAGGGGAGTAACATTTAACTTTTTATTTTTAAGAAAGGTTGTACAATCCATATTTTAGCTAATAGAAGATTGCACTGTCCGTATCTTTTGCTAATGGAATATTTAAAAAAGAAAAAAACTTTAAAAGGGTGATGGTCTAAGTTAAGCAGGTTAGACTGAGTCGGTACTTAAGGGGCAATTTAATAATAACAAAAAAGAAAAACTTAAGTAATCATATTTTCATATATAAATTACAGGTTATATGAAGTGAATTTTAAAATTTTTGTAGGAATAATTGTCACTTACTGAATTTGATAGAAACATTCAACTTTTTTTTTTCTTTTTTTTCTATAAAAAGGTTACAGTTCGGGGGAAAAAAGAAAGAAAGGTGGCACGGTCCATTTTTTTATCTAATATTAGATTGCATTATCCATATTTTTTAGCAACAGAAATTTAAAAAAGAAAAATAAAAACCAAATGGGTGATGGTTTAAGTTAAGTAGGTTAAATTGAGCTAGTAACCAAAGGGGCCATACACGCTGCTCTAGAAAGCCAACCTTACGTGACTACGTGGTTTGGAATTTAATATCCAAACACAATTAAGTAGGCAATTCAGTTATAAAGCCCAATCTAACTCTACCCACACTTATTGTTCCATCATCTTAATGCCTTCGCTTGGGTTATAAGTTGATGCAACCAGGCCCGACACTTAGTCTTTTGTCTGGATGTTTACTTTAAAAGGTTTTTTGTCCATAACATAAGGAATGTGGGACCTATTAGGCATCTAGCTTATCACAGTATTGTAAACTTGTGTTGAGGTGCAATCAATATTGTTAGATCCAATCTAAGTAGTTGACCCATATATATGAGATGGTCAAAGATTAAAGGGTTAGAATCAAGTTCAACTGGAGTTCACCCGGGATTGGATCATAATTGGACCAAACAAATTTTATGGCTACATCAAGTCAAACCGAATTGAATCTTATGGGGTAACCCAGATTTGACAATACTTGGTGCAATATTGTTGAATGATGTACGCTTGTTTAATGTGAAGAATGTACATATAGTAATTGCACTTAAAACTTTCCTCTTTTAAGTAAGGTTATTCTTGAGTTCTTAAAGCTCGCATTTGCTGGATTATCAAGTGTTGATTAACTCTTTAATTTTTCTTGTATTCTTATTAGTCATGACCTTTAAGATTCTATCATATGTGCCAGTTAGTGAATAAGCACTCGAACGTGGAAATACAGCGAGAATAATGAACAAAGGTTTCCTCCAAGGTTCTTTTTCTATTTTAACTGAACTGATTATTGCTTGCTTAATAGCGTAAACATGAAACATGTGATATGTAAGAAGGTTGACTTGTTTTAAAAAATTGTTTTTCTAAGATTTGAATTTTTGTGGACCAAAAAAAAAAAAAAAAGGAACTCATGAAAATCTATTAAATGTCTCATCCATAATTCTCCTACAAACTAATGTAGATAACCATTGTTGTTAATATGCAACTTTTACTTATAAGTACCCCCATTATACTAACATATATATATATCCTACTATGGTTCAATGATGGTAATTATAAACATTAAAATAATTGTTAAACAGCATTGCATTCTATCCATTTAATTTTAATTGGATTGTTTATATTAGTTCTCTGATTACTTCATTTTCTTTCTTAAGAAAATCTTATTTAGGTCAATTTTCATTGTTGTTATTTTGGCATCCGCATAGCAAATGCGTGTTTGCTAGTATCACACACACACATATATATAAATGACGGAAATCAGACTACCGGATCTCTAACTTGTAACTAAGCTTGAGGATTAAGGGGGCTGGTACGACGGATCCTTCTGTTCTAACTAACCCCTGTCGAGACTGAGTACTTCCTTACCGAGTCACTCTTCATGCCGTGTTGTATGACCGCCTATTTTTCTGTAGTATACCAAGTTGATGATTACTCTTTAGTGTTGAGCCGATCAATTACTCGGCATCTTTCTTGCCAAGAAGCCAAGAGAGAGAGTCTGGACTGACTAAGGTATCCTTATTTGAACAAGCCTATCTATTCGTACCTTTTTTGTCCATATCTTCTAACGACCTTACTAATGTAGCATCGCCACGTATACAGTATCATGTGTAGAATCCATTGCACTAATAATTGTTTTTCTTATATATTTATTTTTACTCTTTTGCATCTTGTACGTTATTTCATTAAGAAATATCCCTTTTGTTTTTTCTTTTTTAGACGGGTTGTCCTAACTTATAGGTATAAATACTCTTGTACTTGTAATTATGACAATATCAGATTTTTAGGCGGGTTGCCCTAACTTATAGGTATAAATACTCTTGTACTTGTAATTATGACAATATCAGATCATTTTTAATATACTCTTTAAGTACTTTTTTTCTTCCTAGCGTAAACACTGTTTGTTTACTCTAGGCATCACTTTTATTTTTTCCCTTAAGCAAGGTTAGGTGGTGAGTAACCTTACTGGACCAATTCATATGTCATATTAAATTGAGTCACGAGTCTTCGAAAGTTCCATTAGTGCGTCATATCCTTTGAAACTATTTGTAGGTTTCGCTTACTGTTTTATTCTTCGTTTTTGCCTTTTCGCACTTTTTCCTATTAATCCTTTTCGAGCTTTTTGTAAGCTTGGATTCATCCAGCAATCGACCTTATCTATTCTTGGTTACAGTCTGCAACATCTTGGTATTAGAGCAGAGGTTTTGTGTGAATTGTAGTTAGTTCTTCTTGAAGTTCTGTTGTACTCTGTTTTGGTGTGTGCGAAATAAAGCAAGTTACTATATTCATTTGACTGCTATATTGTTAACCGTTAACTTCCCAAAGTGTTTGTTTAAGCTTTGAATCTGTGAGGAAAAATGACAGACCTAAATATGAATGTTGGTATTGGTGATGATAGAGAAGTTGTCTACCATGGACGACAATAGAGTCGTCCACCAAGGAACTTCTAAAAACATTGATGAGAGGCTTGATAAGATAACTAACCTCTTAGTAGATCTGACTCGAGCTGTTTATGTGTTGTCTTGTTGACCTACTGAGGCTGTACAAAGCATTCCCCAAGCTGCTTAACCTATTAAAGGTCAGAACCCAGCTTGACCTGTTCGAGGTGGAGGAGTTGGCGGACGAGTAAAGAGAATGATAAACCAAAGCGAGCTTAATGAAGAGGAAGAGGAGCATTTAAAGAGGAGCCTGTGTAAATCCCCAGAGTATCCGACCATGTGAAGCTTTGAATTCTGAGTTTCAATGGATTTGGGAATGCTAATGAATATTTAGAGTGGGAAGAAAAGTTGGAGCGTTTGTTTGATTATTATCAGTATGAGAATTATGAGAAAGTGAGAACTGCTGCTGTTGAGTTCTCCGAATATGCCGTCATGTGCAGGAAGAATTTTCAGGCCACGAGGAGATAAGAGGGGTATCAAGAGATTAATACTTGGCTAGAGATGAAGAGGATATTCAGAAACAGGTTTGTGCCGAAAACCTATCTCTACTATACTTTCACTCTGCTTTAAGGGTTGAGACAAAGAGGCCAAACAGTTGATGAGCATGTTCAAGACTTTCAAATACTTATGATACATTGCAAAGTGGAGGAGTTACCAACTTGAACAGTCTTAAGATTTATTACTGGGTTGAGAGGAGACATTCAGGACATTGTGGAGCTTCAACCATTCGACACAATGGATGAAACTGTTAAGATTGCCCAGTATGTAGAGAGGCAAAGAAGGAGTTGAGTACCAACGAGGATGCTAACTAGCCGACTTGAATAGCTAAGTCACTAAGCTCAGTCGAGTACAGAGCAAAGCAGAAAGATTAATATAAGAACTGAGTCGAAAAACCAACCTGATGGTGAAGTGCTGACCCAAATATATGAGAAGGGACAAGGGTCTGGCGGGAAAATCAGCCAAATCAAGTGCTTCAAGTACCAGGGGTTTAGACACATGGTTGCTTAGTACCTGAATCGACGAATGATAGTCATTAAAGGAGACATCTTGAAGTTAGAAGTGGAGAGTATAGATGAGGAACCCGAAGAGGAGGAGGTTCCTGTTGAGAAAGAGCTGATTGAGGAGGACGTCTTTCCTGAGGACTTCAATCAGCTACTCATGGTTGTTCGATGTACTATGAACATAAAACCTTTACGAGAGGAGGAGTAAAGAGAGAATTTGTTCCACATCACCTATAAGGTAAATGATAAAATGTACACCCTTATTGTGGATAATGGAAGTTGCACTAATGTGGCATTAGCCAATCTTGTTTCAAAACTGAAGTTGCAAACTGTTTCACATCCAAGGCCGTGTAAGTTACACTGGTTGAGTGAGAAGGGAGCATTTCATGTTACTCAGGAAATACTACTATCGATCATTATAGGGAATTACTTTGACTAGATTCTTTGCAACATAATACCTATGTGCACTTTCCACGTATTGTTAGGAAAACTATGGTTGTTTGACAAGAGAGTTATGCATGATGGCTATAGGAACATGTATATGTTCGAGAAGGATGATCAAAAGATCACGTTAAATCTGATATCGTCGAGAGAAGTTAATAAGTTGCAGGCGAAACTTGCTCATGAATCGAAGAAGGCTCTGGTGATGAGTAAAGCTAAGCTCCGAGAGGCTATTAATGCTAATGAGCCAACCCTTATGTTGGTCAGGCGATTGTTGGAAATGAAGGAGCAGGGTAGGGTGAGTTACCCTAGGAGGTCAAAGAGTTATTAAATGAATATGTCGACTTGTTTATAGAATAGTTACTCGAGGGGTTGTCCCAACTCGAGACATAGAGCACTGCAGCGACTTAATACTCAATGCTGCACTGCTGAATAAGCCAGTTTATTGAATGAATCTCAAACAGGCTTCTAAACTCCAACGTTAAGTCAATGAATTACTGGAGAGAGGCTATGTAAGTTAGCCTTTGTGTTGTACTTGCACTTTTAGTGCTGAAGAAGGATAGAACTTGGTAAATGTGTGTTAATAGCCAAGCTGTAAATAAGATTACGATCAAATACAGGTATCCGATTTTGATGCTAAAAGACATGTTAGATGAACTCAGTAGAGCTAAGGTTTTCATCATGATTAATCTTAAGTTTGGCTACTATCAAATTCATATGAGGCTCGGAGACGAATAGAAGACTGTGTTCAAGACGTAACATGGACTTTACGAATGGATAGTCATGCCCTCTAGCTTATCGAATGCCCTAAGCGCTTTCATGAGACTTATGAATCATATGCTAAGACATCTCATAAGCAAGTATGTCGTGGTGTACTTTGACGACGTCCTTATTTACAATGCTAACATGCCGAGTCACTATGAACATCTTAGAGCAATCCTGGATATTCTCTGTACCGAGAGATTATTCAGCAATTTAAAGAAATGTTGCTTGCTTTTTCTAGGAGAAAGTGGTATTCTTGGGTTATGTAGTCAATGGAAGAAGCTTGCGAGTCAATGATGAAAAGATCCAAGCAATTGTTGAGTGGGCAAATCTACTACTTATGTCGAACAATACAACAATTTTACAAAATTTTCTTCCTTGTTCTGGATATTTTATGATGCGTATCCTTTTTTTTGCAGATCTTAATTTCCAATGCTGTTGTTGTAATTAACTGGTTTGGACCTTGTATGTTAATGTTAGGTGGTCTAACTCCTATCAGAAGATATCATAGGTAAGACTCCTAGATGAACTCTTTGTGGTTCGTCAACTGTATACAGTAGTATACCTACAAAAAGCCTCTTGTGTTATAGTTAGTGTGGGCTTTCTAATGCTTAAGTTAGCAAGGAGATAGAAAGGGTTATGAGAGAAGGAAAGCCAAGTGAGTTCCCAAGAGTGTCAAGATATGGCTTCCTTTACTTGGTGGCTTGACCTTGATTTATAGGTTAGGAGATCGAACTTGCTCGAATACGTGGTAAGAGAGGGTTGGCCGATACGGAATCCGATGAGGCAGCGCTATTAGTACGAAAGAAGACAATTAACCTTTTGTCGGTTAGTGGTGGCTTGGGAGATGGGCCTGTCCCATCAGCAGAGGGTGGTCACCCTAGTTCGGTAGCTAGGCCATAAGTCATGTATCAAGTAGTCATTCAACATTTGATTTGATGATGGAAGGGATAAAGGAGAGGAGGACGTCATGTGCTTGTCTTGCTGATCGGCGGGCTCTCTAGATGTGGTCCTTGAGTCTGGAACAAGCACTCTTCCCAACGAGAGGTGGGACGCTTTTGTTGTAAGGCTTCAGGTCGGCTTAAGGTAAGCCCGAATAGACTGGATAGAGTTTGAATGGGTGTTGGATTGGTCTTCATTTGAGCTAGTGAGGACTCAGTGCTGCACTGGCTGAGCTCTCTAATGGGCTCTTGGTTTGAAGATCGACCGTCAACACCAGCTATTATAAGTATCTATTACCTAGTTTGACATGACCAATTCTAAGGATTTACAAATTGGTGAAGGACTGCTCCCTTACATATTTAATGTTGGTGGTGGTAATTGTAATTGATGCACAAGCAATGTTGGGTGGTGAATAATTCTTGTTGATTTACTTCGTAATGACGTCTATGTGTTGCGGCTGAAATGCATAATTGTCCTACTTTGGTATAATTTTGTGTGGCTCTTCAAATACAATTTTATCTCGATTTATAATTCATAAAAGTTTTATAATATATTCCAAAAAGAATAGAACATCGTATTGTACATTAAATCTCAATTTTTTACTTTCTGTAAATAAAATTTAACTTGATAAACTTTAATTTATGAGAAAGATATTGACAAATTCATCTGACTTTTAGGATACTGTACTAGAAATTGGTGTTACTTGGAAGAAATTCTTGGAAGTACTTGATTCTGAGCAGGTGGTTTTAATCTAGGTTTTTTATTAGATTTAGGTTTATTTAATTTCTTGGCATGGACAAATTTCAGAAATTGAGATTTGCAAGTTTATCATTAAGCATGGACAAAGAAGAGGTGTTTATGTATTAAAATTAAAATTTAAGGAGTGTTTACGGAGTAAAATCAAAATTTAGGGGTTTTGTCAATTTTTCAAAGTTTAGCGATCAAAAGCTTTATTTTGAAATTTCAGGAGGTCAATTTATATTTAAGTTAAATTTTTGAAGGGTTTTTTACATTTTTTTGCTATAATTTATTTGCATATTTTATATAATTATTATTTAATACATAACCATTGTATATTCAAATATATTATTATTTAATTCTTTATTGCCCATTCTTTATCCAACTAGATGATTTTATAGATCATTTTATAATATTGCTTTAAATATATCAGATGTAGATGAATTATATTTAGATAATAATATATCTGAAAATGTTCGAAACCAATTGCAATGTTATATAATGCTTACTATATTGCGGAAAGAAATTGTTGATTACCCCTCTAGTGGGTTAAAGGAATATATTAAAGTCAATTTATGTAAAGTTTGCAGTATTTAAAGATAAACAAACGAAAAAAAAAAAAAAAAAACAATGGTTCAATTAGGCTGATAGCTATCTTTTTACTAAGAGTAGGAGGTAAATGTTGCCCTCCAAAGCCAATATATACTTTATATTATCAAACTAACTCAAACAATGAGTAACTAACATTTATATTAACAAACTATAAGTCAAACAATAATTAACAAACATCTCCCAACTTTGAACAACGAAACCGGTAACGAATAAACTCAATAAACTTTAGTTTATGAGGAAAATATTGACAAATTCAACTTGTTTTAAAAATTTAATTTCAATAGGTGTTTTCTCTAAATTTTAGGACATTATACTGGAAATTGGTGTTAACGAAGAAATTCTTGGTAGCCTTGAATTCCAAGCAAAAAGTTTTAATCAAGGTTTTTGGTAAGGTTTGGTGCTAACGAAGAAATTCTTGGTAGCCTTGAATTCCAAGCAGAAAGTTTTAATTAAGGTTTTTGGTAAGGTTTAGGTTTATTAAATCTCTTGATATATACAAATTTAGGAAGATGAGGTTTGTAAGTTTATTATCTGGCTTTCTGTTTATCTTACTCCAACTTAGATAGTTGGGTATTATAGTATATTCAAAAATATTATTATCTAAATATAATTTATTTGCATATGTTATATCATTATTATTTAATTATATACATAGACATCGTATATTCAAATATATTATTATATAATTATTGATTACCCATTCTTTTTCCAACAAGATAATTTTATAATATTGCTTTAAATATAACAGACATGAATAAATTATATTTATATAATAATATAACTTTCGAAACCAGGTGGAATATTATATCATGCTTACTCTATTGCTCAAAGAAATCGTTGATTACCCCTCTAGTGGGTAAAAAGAATATATCAAAATCAATTTACGTAAAGTCTGCAGTATCTAAAGATTAAAAAAAAAAAAAAAAAGGATGATGATTCAATTAGGTTGACTGCTATTTTTCCACTGCTAAGAATAGGAGGGAAGTGCTGCTCTTTAGAGCCAGTTTATATTTGACTCAGTGCAAGCATGCGTTGAGACACAATATTAATGTTCTTTTACCCAAGTCACGTGGGATTCTGGTTTAATTCCCTTGGATTTTCCGATACTTAGTTATGGGATATATCTGCAAACCCGAAAAATATCAACACATACACTTAATAAAATCTTATAGGTGATAGTGTTATCTGATAAAATTACTTCAAATTTTTTTTTTTTTAAATTATCAAAAATCTAATATCGAATATACTCCCTAATGAAAATAATAATATATTGATATATGTATTTATACAATTAGAAGGGCTATGATTTTAAAGTTATAATATGTTAATTCGGATATTCTACTAGAATATACCATGGGCTATAAAATTTTCCGCTAGACCTATTACCTTAAAAATTCCTAGTATGAATTGCAATGAATTACAACAAAAAGATGGATATCGATTGTTTTACAAGCAAATGGATTTCAACTACGATGATTATATTACATATATATATATATATATATATATATGCACGTATAAGTTATAAATAAGATTGTATTGGTAAGGTTTTTAAATTATTATAATAGATGGTATTTTAAATAAAAGATAAGGTGCAGACCTTTGTAATTGGGACCTAAACTCATAATAACGACAACAACAATTTTAATAACATTAATATGTTATAATAATAACAAACGATGACATTAACAACAAGAAGCGAAACTTACATTTATAATTGAAGTTCTTGAAAAGTACCTTGATAATATTTGAAAACTTATTATAAACTTGAGCTATTAGATTTGGAGTTCGACGTTATCCAAATTAGATTAAACTTCTTGATATGGTCACAAAAGTTAAGTAAAGTGATATCATGTAAATTATAATGTAGGAACGAACTAATTTTAATATTATCATGATATAAAGTTTTGATCTTTATTTATCAGGAACTTGACTATTGAGTTTTGTTATGTAACAAGAAGTTAGAAGTTGATTAAATAGTTTTTTTTTTTTTTTTAAAAAAGAAAAATGAGGAATGCATCCTAAGCTTATTTTTTATGTGAGAATAATTTTTGTTTGGTAAATTTTATGGTGATTATAATAGGTCCTTAAGAAATCTTCATGTTTGGAACTGGATTTAATCTCATTTTAGAAACTCTTATTGATGTTTTTTTGACTTAATTTTTGGATTATGAATTCGTAACATGTTATACTAAACTTACATGAAGAGAATTTTGAGCATGCCACACATTTGATATTAAAAATAATTATTTTTGTTAGCTACTCTATTATGAAAATTCAAAGATATAATTGACTTTCTCATATACTTTTGATAGAATTGGATTTGTTAAGATCCATAAGTTTAATGATAATTTGTTGAATAGTTAGTTTCAATTGTATACATAAGTTTGATTACTTAGACAAATTATGATAATTTCGAGTAAAGTCGAGTAATATTATAAAAGAATGGGTTAAGTTAGTTTAGTATCTTGAAGTATATATATTCATGTGAGATTATAGAAAATTTTGTTCAATTAATAGGGTGCATGTACTAATTGCTTTGTAAAAGATTGATAATTAGATGTACGCTCGTCTAAGGAACAAATAAAAAACAAATAAAATCCAATCATCAGTTATGATTTGGTCAAGATTTAGGGCTATTATTATAGACTAAAATAGCATATATATATATATATATATATCCCAAAAAGTACATATAGCCTATAATTTGCTAGCTATTGTGGAATATGGCCATATGTGGATTATAGAGCTATAATTATAGACTATAACAATCAATATAACTATCTCATATAGTATATAAACTATAACATGTTAGTTGTTATGGATAGATAATCATATGTAGACCACAACATTCAACTTTCTTTTTTTAATTTTTAGAAAAGGTTGAACAATCCATATTTCTTTTCTTTTTTTTGCTAATGGAAGATTTAAAATAAAAAAAAAAACTTTAAAAGGATGATGATCCAAGTGAAGGAGGTTGAGTTAGACTGAATCAATACTAAAGGGGCAATATTAATAATAATAAAAAAAAAAACTTAAGGGATGATATTTTTATATATAAAGTTTAGATTATTTGAAATGAATTATAGAACTTTGTGGGAGTAATTATCACTTACCGAAATTTTTTTTCTATTTTTAAAGAAAGGTTGCACTTCGAGAAAAAACAAAAAGATTGTACAATCTATAATTAAAAGATTCAATATTGCACTATCCTTTTTTTAGGAACACTAAAAGAGTAATGGTCCAAGTTAAGTAGGTTAAGCTAAGCTAGTAATTGAAGAAAAAAACTTAAGGGATGATATTTTTATATATAAAGTTTATATTATTTGAAATGAATTATAGAACTTTGTGGGAGTAATTATCACTTACCGAAATTTTTTTTCTATTTTTAAAGAAAGGTTGCACTTCGAGAAAAGACAAAAAGATTGTACAATCTATAATTAAAAGATTCAATATTGCACTATCCTTTTTTCAGGATCACTAAAAGAGTAATGGTCCAAGTTAAGTAGGTTAAGCTAAGCTAGTAATTGAAGGCGCCGCTGCTCTAGAAAGCCAACCTCATGTGAACCTCAATGATCACGTGGTCCGGATTTTAATATCCGACACAATTGCCCAATTAATCCAGTTCAACTTTAACCAACTTATTTGTTCCATCATCCTAATGCCCCCACTTGGGTTATAAGCTCACGTAACTAAGCTCGACACTTATTGTCTTGTGAGGATATTTACTTAAAAAGGCTTTTTGTCCGTAACTTAAGGAATGTGGGACTTATTAGGCATCCAATTTAACTTAGTGTTGTAAGCTTGTGTTGAGCCATACTTAATGTTGTTTCTCGCGACTTGAGTTTTGAGTGGTTGATTCAAACATATGAAAGAATAAAAAATTAAAGGGAAAAGCTAAATTTAATCATGGTCCAATCAAGATTAATTTGAGTTGAACTAGATTGGTTTTATAGCCAGATTAAATCAAACCGTAGGGTGAACCCGAGTTTAACAACATGAGTACAGTATTATGGAATGACCTACACTTGATTAATTTGGGATTCCAGATCGAATTCACTGATTTTTTAATACATAGTTATGTGATGTATATATATTAAAGGGCCTTATAGAACTTATCTATACACCATGTTATGGCAAAATTACAGTGAATAAGCACTTGGACGTGGAAAAAAGGTTTCCTCTTTGATTTGGTTCGCTATTGATATCCTATAACCAAACTGAATCATGAGATACCATGTCGAAGAAAAATCGAGTTTTTGAATCCGGTCCAAAAACTATCACGAGTTTTACATTGTCGAAAACAATAATCTGGAATCAATCTTGAGAACTTGAAAAATATATGGTGGTAAAACATGTGGAAGAAATTTAGACAGCCGAAATCTAATCTTCTAAAAGAGGTGATCCAAAAAAAGATGTCCCAAAAAGATTTTGTCTGTTTAGTTTTTCATGTGCAAGTTTTTGTTTACGTTTGCCATCCAAGACGCAAAGATTGAAGAGATAGGAAACAAATGTATGGACATACCAATGCATGGTATTTAAAAAGAAAAAGAAAAAGAAAAAGGAAAGAAATTAGGAAGCAAAAGAGAAAACGTATACCTTGTGACCAAAGTAATGAATTTTTTCCCGCGTTTTTATTCAAAATGTAAAAACACTAAAATGTTAGAAAGAAAGATAGATATTAACATTCAAATATATAATTTCAAAAAATAAGAATAAAAAGTGAAAGAGAAAAAGATCTTTCAATGAATCCGAAACTATCGAAACTCTCAAATTGATATATCATGTATGTGCAAGTGCAAGTATATCCTATCGTGTGCTGGGGGATTTGAGATGATCCACCTGTGTTATTTGCTTGCCTAATTGAGATAATAAATTATTGTTAATTGCATTAGTATTATATATGCATGTATTGTATTCTATTTGTCATGTAAATAGGTATATGCGGTGATTATAATATAAGGCTTCGATTCACCCCTTTAGGATATGTTTTTTTATGTTTTACAGATAAAGATGCATGTCATGGAAACATTATAAGAAAATAAGATTTATCGTATGGATTACTTTTTTATATAATAGAATAATCGTATTTTTTTAGTAGAAGTGAATATTGTATGTAGAAGATAGTGATACTGGAAATAGAATATTGTATTTTATGTTGAAATATTGTAGATTTAGTAGTTTTGAGCCTTTACATATTTATATTGCAGTATATATTACATCGATATCTCTAACTTTCTTGATGATATAACATACAATACACTTCCTCTAACATGCATTTGACCTTTATATGTGAATCTTGATTGTTATCTATGCACTTATGAAATATTGTGAGGGGGCATCAATGTAACTTTAAAACATTAAGGGTTCATTAGTTAAAAACAAGTGATATATGCTATACAATTTTATTTTATTTTATTTTTAAAAAACAGGGGTTACCCATGTTGTTTTAGATTATGATCTCTTATTATACTCTAATTAATATACGACGGTCAAAATTAAACAAATTAAAATAAATCGAATTATTTGTTAAGTCTAGCTCGTTTATGTGTAACCATTAAACAAGCATCACAAAGAGATAAAACTGCAGTAAAAATACAAAGTTATATGTTTATTGAATAATACTAATATATTATATGAATCGATAAATAGTATATAATACCAATAAAATTTAACACGTCAAAAGATAACTAGTATTTTTTTCAAAAGCACGCTTTTTTATTATTACTTATCAAATTATTATTAGTATTTATATATTATTTATTAATTCATAACTGATATTAATATTATTTAATCTTTTTTCCTGTTTGTTTTCTTCCTATTGTTTCCCGTCTCTTCATTAATTTGAAAATGCCAATGCAAATGTTACGGACCTCCCGAAATGGGCCATTCTTAGGAGGTTCCTAAAGCCCAAAGACGAAAGCCCAAGCCCAAGCCCACTAAAAGCTTATAGATGATGAAGAGCTCTAAAAGGTTCCAGAAGAGTCTAGAATCTTGTATAGTAGTAAGTAAGGGTAGGTGAAGGTAGTAGTTGGGAATCAATTGTAACCATTAGATTGAATTGATCTTAACTATTAGATTGTAAAGGCTTTCTGTATATATAGGGGAATTCCCCTCAGATGTAACACATAAGTGATTTGAGTGAATACAATATACTATCAGAGTTTCTCTCTCTACTTTCTCTCTCTAACATTGTGAGTGTGTTACAGGTTGACTTAGCCTTCCTTAGTGAGGTCAGGAACGCTAAGTGTCGCATGGGGTCGAGCGACGGAATCCGCCTGTGACAAGTGGTATCAGAGCCTGAAAAAGAAGCTGCTTGTGGAGAAAATATCATCCGGAGGAGACAACAACACTTCAATGGTCGATGAGTTGGCTGACCATGATGATCGCCGTGTTACCAGGCAAAGGACTAGGTCCTGGGACTTGCTGAACTCCCTCCTTAATAGGATGGATAGAGCGGAGTTGAGCATTGCTGAAGCGAAGGAACAATTCGATGAATCACAAGGCAACCTTGAAGAGATGGAGGAAGAACTTCAAGGCAAGTTGCAAGGAGCATTGAATCAAGCCATTGATGAGCTGAAGCAGCGTGACGAGACGATTGAGGGGAAGAATGAAGTACTCCAAGCTCGAGTCATTGCTTTGGAAACTAAGGAGGAAGGTTATGAAGCTAAGATGGATGCTATAATGGCGGCCATGCGCCAGGAGATTGAAGAACTTAAGAACCAACTAGCAGCATGTCGGGTGGCAATGGTAAGTGGAGTGACCATCCAGTCTGCTCATAGGATCGATGTCCTCAAGCCCGAACCTTTCAATGGGATACAATCCGTCCGGGAGGTAGACAACTTCCTTTGGGGAATGGAACAATATTTCAATGCTGTAAGAATCCTGGATGACCTCGAAAAGGTACGTACTGCTGCCATGTATTTGAAAGATTCTGCTATGGTATGGTGGTGTAGGAGGGCAAACGAAATCAATACTTGGGCTAGCTTTGTACATGAGATCAAGGGGCAGTTCTCTCCCCAAAATGCTGCTAAAGAAGCAAAGGTGAAGTTGCGTCACCTAACTCATAAGGGTGACATCAAGCAATATGTGAAGGAATTCTCAGAACTAATGTTGGAGATCCCAGACCTTAACCAGGATGACGCTCTAGTGATGTTTTTAGATGGTCTGGAACCTTGGGCAAAGTTAGAACTAGATCGAAGGGGAATAGAAGACATCTCTAAGGCCATAGCAATTGCTGAAGGCCTAACGGAGTTCAAGAAGATAGAACATAAGATCCCAATAGGAAGGTGGAAGGGGGGAGTTGAGAAGGAAAGGAATGAGAGTTCCTTAAGAGGGAAGCCTAAGATGGAAGAGCGGAATAATGATCGGGGCAGGACTCGTGAAGGAAAAGATGGGGAATGATGGAAGCCTCGAGAATTGAAGTGCTATTTTTGCAATGGGCCCCATTATGCTAAGGAATGCCCAAAGAAAGAGCGGTTAGCAGCAATTATGGCAGATGAAAGCTCTAGTGAAGAGGATGAGGCCAAACTGGGTTTGGTACGACTACTTAGTGCTATGAAAATGCAGGAGAAGCGAAAGGGGTTGATGTACACTGAGGTAATAGTTGCTGGCAAGAAGTTGAATGCCCTTATTGATACAGGGGCATCTCATCTGTTCATCTCCGATGTAGCAGTAAGTAAGATTGGAATAGAGGTGGAGAAAACCAAGACATGGCTCAAGATGGTAAACTCAAAGGAAGTCCTTACTACTGGAGTCGCCAGGGAGATAGAGCTCCATATGGGAGGGTGGAAAGGGAAAGAAACCATCGAAGTAGTACCTATGGATGACTTCGAATTTGTGATTGGGATGGAATTCTTAGATCGTATAGATGCACTTATTGTTCTTCGTGCAAACTGTATATGTATTCTCGAGACTAACTCTCAATGTGTGGTGCCTGTTACGAGGAAAGCTGGTCAAGCCATAAAATTCCTTTCCGCTATGCAACTAGCGAAGGGTTTAAAAAAGAATGAAGCTACGTACCTAACTACATTAAAGGGGGAAGAAGAGACAGGGGATCAAGAGGTAATTCCACATCGAATGGGGGAGTTGCTAGAAGAATTCAAAGACATCATGCCTAAAGAGTAGCCAAAGAAGCTATCACAAAGAAGGGAAGTGGATCATGCGATTGAGCTAAAACTAGGTACAAAGGCCCTTGCTACTGTTCCTTATCGCATGCCCCTAAAAGAATTAGAAGAATTGAGGTGGCAATTGAAGGAGTTGTTGGAAGCTGGATTCTTCCAACCGTCAAAAGTACCTTTTGGAGTTTCAGTTCTCTTTCGGAAGAAACACGATAGGCCCTTCTAGGTGCATATTGACTATAGGGCCTTAGATAAGGTCACTAAGAAGAATAAGTATCCTATTCCTTTGGTATTAGACTTATTCGATCGAAGGGGAGAGGCAAGATACTTTTCAAAATTGGAGCTACGACTGAGATATGGAGATGAGTCCAAAAACACTTGCGTTACAAGATATGGTGCATTTAAGGTTCTTGTTATGCCAATGGGGCTCATAAACGCCCCAGCTACTTTTTATAGTCTTATGAATAGGGTATTAGCACCATTCTTGGATCATTTTGTTATGGTTTACTTGGATGACATCATGAATTATAGCAAGCCTATGGAAAAGCCCTTAAAGCATCTTCATATAAATTGCTTAGCCTTAAGGGAAAACGAGTCATATGTAAAGCTGGAAAAATGTACTTTTGCAAAGAAAGAAGTAACCCTTTTAGGGCATGTAGTAGGAAAGGGGAAGATCAAAATGGACGAAGAGAAGATACAGGCCATTCGAGAATGGAAAGAACCTACTAAGCCCACCGAATTGAAGGCATTTCTTGGCTTAGTAAGTTATTACAAAAATTTCATATGTGGATACTCTCGAATGGCTACCTCCTTAACGGATTTACTCAAGAAAGATGTCTTATGGGTATGGAAGGAAGATCGACAGAAGGCATTTGATACCCTGAAGGAAGCAGTCATTAAAGAACAAGTTCTTACGCCCTCTAATTTTGGTGAAGTATCTGAAGTATGCATGGATGATGGTGATTATGCCATTGGTGAGGTTTTGATGCAGGAAAACCATCTAATAGCCTTTGAGAACCGAACGTTGAACGATATAGAGAGGCGATACCCAGGAGATGAGAAGGAAAAGATTGCTGTAGTATATTGCCTTCAAGTTTGGAGGCACCTTGTAAGTATAAGTCAGTGGGGCTGGTCTAAGTTATTGGATGTCATACAGCTCTCTTTTAATCTACAGAAGAATGAGTCCATCGGACAGAGTCCTTTCGAGATCGTCCTAGGAAGGCAACCCTTAACTCCTTACACAGTGGCAATAGGATATACGGGGTCCAGCCCTCTCGCCTATAAATTTGCAAGGGAATGGCGGGAAAATCACGACTTAGCTCGGACATACTTAGGCCGAGCTATCAAGAGAACGAAGAAGATGGCAAACAAGAAGGGGAGGCTGATGGAATACCAGGTAGGTGACCAAGTGCTTGTTAAGTTACATTTGATACAATGTGCGAAGGGACAACTACATAAAGGTCTAATGAGTCGCTACAAGGGTCCATTCTCAATTGTGAAACGAGTGGGGCGAGTATCTTACAAGTTGGAACTTCCATCTAAATTGAAATTCCACCCGGTTTTCCACATGAGCATGCTAAAACCATCCCACAAAGATGAGGAAGACCCTATAAGAGCTATATCACAAAGGGCCCCAATAGGAGTACGGGATTCATTTGATAAGGAAGTGGAAGGGATCATAGCTGATAGGCGTATGAAGAGACGTGGACAAACTTCCAGACATGAGTATATGGTAAGATGGAAGGGAAGACCAAAGAGTGAGGCTAGTTAGGTACTAGCCGAAACACTGTGGCAATTTAAAAACAAGATTCGACAATTCCACGATGAAGGAGCGACGAGAGCGTCACAGGATTGAGCGGGGGAGAATGTTACGAACCTCCCGAAATGGGCCATTCTTAGGAGGTTCCTAAAGCCCAAAGACGAAAGCCCAAGCCCACTAAAAGCTTATAGATGATGAAGAGCTCTAGAAGGTTCCAGAAGAGTCTAGAATCTTGTATAGTAGTAGGTGGGGGTAGTAGTTGGGAATCAATTGTAACCATTAGATCGAATTGATCTTAACCATTAGATTGTAAAGGTTTTTTATATATATAGGGGTATTCCCTTCAGATATAACACATAAGTGATTTGAGTGAATATAATACACTATCAGAGTTTCTCTCTCTACTTTCTCTCTCTAACATTGTGAGTATGTTACAGGTTGACTTAGCTTTCCTTAATGAGGTCAGGAACGCTAAGTGCCGCACGGGATCGAGCGACGGAATCCGCCTGTAACACAAACGTCACGCTTATTTCAACCACCAACTTCTCTACCGTCCTTCGGACTTCCCCACCAAACATAACACAATCTCTAGAAAATAAAACGTGACAAAGAGATATACATCGTTTGGGATTAACTATTCCTTAGTTGGATAAGGATTGCTTAAATCGTCTCCCTCGTTCGATGGTGGCCACTCATTTTAACCCACGTGTTAAACAAGCAATGTCTCTTTTTAATGAATTCGGTCTGGAGTAGCCCTGATGGGTCCCAAAAGAGAAAAAACAAAAGTAAAGCAAAATATAACGTAAAATTCAAAATTTTTAAAAAAATTAAAAGTTTAAACTAATTTAATGTAAATAGAAAAATGATTTCCATTCATTAAATTGAATGTCTTACACGTAACATAAAAAATGAATATACTTTATAAAGATATCTAATCTATATATAAACTTTTACTAGAATAAATATCTTATTCCTTTGCGACTATCTTTTATTTTTAAAATTTATCTGTAACTTCTAAATTTTCCGTCCTATTCCTAATACTGCAAGTTAATGTACATCTGGTTAACTATTTTGTAAATGGGCTAAACGCTTTGTAGTTTGTTATCCTTAAGGTTCCAACTTTTTAGTTTAAATATTTGTTAATTTATTTTGAATGAAAATTTAAATTTAAAAAAAAGAAAGAAAAAATTCGGCATTCATATTCATGGTGCAGGTTCCAAAACCTTTTTGTTGGTTTAGGTTGTTGTGAAATTTATCTATCTACCATGTTATGTTAAATACGACATAAATCTAAAAGAATGGTTCAACCTTCATTTGTTTAGCTTAACCTGCAACTTTTCTTGAATGTTTTTTAATCAATTCATCTACGCAATTTACATTTTTCTTCTGGGACGTACTTTCAGCAGAATTACTAAATGTGATTACATTTTCGACTTTCATCTTAGCTTTGGTTCCAACTTATAAAAATCAACTTTCTTTAATTAGAAAAATGTCACCCAATAATTTATACTATTATATACATATATATATATATATATTTCTTGTGCATTTTTTTTTCTCTATGTGACCATAATAATAAAAAATAATACTATGAGGGGATATCTATTTCTCAAAAAAAAAAAAAAACCGAGTGAATCTTAATTCATCTTCAAAAACACTACCAATAACACGATCAATTGGACCCGAAATTTCCCTAACAACTGCTTCAACAAGAACGTCCAAAAAAGTAACAAGAGTTTTATCAAAGATCTATTGGTAACATTGTAGAATCTTTGTATTTCACATTTTTCCTTATTTTGTTCTTTTACATCCACATCTTCTTGGACAAGAAAGATGGTCGAATCCTTATCTTTCAACATGGTTCCGATCTTGATAATCTTGAATTATTCTCTATTATCATAATCTCTTAGGATGTAAATTTGCTCTCGATGAAATCTCCCAATGAGATCTTACAATGGAATCTCTCAATTGGATCTATCGATGAATATCTCGAAGAGAGCGCCACAATGATGTCATCATAGCTCTAATTTTATAAAAATAAGGAATCGATAAAAAGAAAACGCTAAACCGAAGCAAGTTCGTATCCAAGAAAAGAGTATAGTGAGAGAAAGAGAGAATTCTAAATTCTTGATTTATTTCTATAAATGAATCATTGAGCCTAATTAAATCACCCTAACTCTAATTATAGTATTAACTGCTATTGTCGAATTCAGACTTAGTGATTGATCCAAATATGTGAGGAAATTAAAAATTAAGGAAAAAATCAAGTTTGATTGGAAGTTGCATCGGGATTGACAAGTTAACCCGATTTTAACAACACTGAAATTAACCTACCTCTCATTGCTTATAAGCGTGTCCAACTATGCTTAGCGACTAGTAATGGCTCTCACCTTTTTTATTAAGAAGATTGGTTTTTTCATAAATGAGCAATGTCATAACTCATAATTTCCTAGGCCTTTGTACCTAAAAGGGTTATGTTAGGGAGGTTAAATTAAATTGAGTTGGTAATTGAACGGACCAAACATGCTACTTTAGAAAGACAACCTCACATGATCACGTGGTTTGGTTTTTAATATTCGACACTTAAGTCACCCCATTAGTTATAAAGCCCAATTTAACTCTCTCTAACACTTGTTTGTCCCACCATCTCTTAATGCCCTCAGTTGGGTTATAAGCATGTGCAACTAAACTCAACACTTACTATTTTGTCAAGATATTTGCTTAAAAAGGGTTTTTGTCCATAGTTTAAGGAATGTGGGACTTATTATGCAATTATACAAATAAATATCGTACGTTCAAGTGTATTATTATTTTCTTCAAGCCACTACAATTGTTGTTCCTACAGTACAACATGACATCAATGAAGCGAAAGCGAAGGTCATTGGAGAAGCTTTGATAATTGCAAGAAACAGGGGTTGCTACGAGATTGAATTAGAGTTAGATTCTTTACAAGTTATGATGGTAATCTCATCTCTAGCTAAGGTACCTTAGCAGATGGCTTCTATTATCCATGATAGACTTGGGCGGCGATTCGAACTGGCCTTGAATCTCCGATTCACTGGTCGCGGATACATTGAATCGTGACCGACTCATGAGCTAGCTGTGCAAGGGCCGGTTTATAGCCCTTAAACAGGTTTTTTTTTTCTCCCAAGCTTTTACATAATTTTCTTCCCTTTTAGCCTTGTCAATCATTCATCCATTTTTTTTTTCTTCAATCCGTCTATAAAGTATATATTAAAAAGGGAAAGAAAATAAAATATAGAAAAGTCTCTTATAATATAAATACCAATAACCTAATCTGATCGAGTGGAGTGAAGTGGTTGGAGGGAAAATATTTTTTACTGTATTTTACTATCGCTCAAAAGATACTTACGTATCCGCTAATCGGAATCAAACCATTGTAGTTTGGTTTGAATTTTTAGAAAACCTTTAATTTGTTGATCAATTTTACGTTTTGAGAAAAGCATCTAAGTGTATGTAATTATCCAACTTAAATTTTTTGAGAGAAAATAATTTTAATCGGTTATAATTTTGAAAAACCTAATGCTATATCAGCACTTTTAGGAAAACCATGCTATTTAGTTTTTTTAAACAATTAGAAAAAAAGATTTTTCTGCGTAATAAAACTTTTTTATAAAGGATGAAAAGAAAACTTAATATATATCATTTTAAGATAATTGTTTATGTTCGTGAGTAGGAGTGAAACCCGTGGGTGAGCTTGGGCTTCCATCAGATCAATTCTAATCATTAAAGTAATTATCCTCCTCGCTTGATATCTCGCATAGTTCTTATTGTCTACAGGTCGCCTTATACCAATCTTCTGTGTAAGCATTTATCTCAACACTAACAACTGATAGGAAGGCTCGGCGTTTGTCGATAATCAGGCCTGTTGTACTAAACGCTTAAACAACGACAACTGTTAAAGTCAAAGTAGCGAGTACTTCACGAGCGATGTGAGGTAGCAGTAAGTAGTCCCTTCTATGCCTTTACCACTGTCACGCCTCGAAGCGGCAGAGTCGTAATAGCCCCGCCGTGTAAACCATCCTAAGATAGAAGTTGGCCTTACAATCGCTATCTTAAACCTGATCTACACAAAGCGTCCGCGACTAATCCGTTTTGAAGTAAACAGTTTGTAATTTAAATAATTTATTTACCTAAGAAAGTGAGAAAAGTTATATATAATCACTATAATTCAATTATTACATTAATCAGAAATGAAAAGTAAAATATGTGTTGATTCTTCAATGTTTTTCCTCACTCCCCAGGATCCAGCAATTGCTAGCTCCAGAGTAGTTGTTGCCGCTTCTTAGCCAGCACCTGTACGATGTCTATAGGGATGTGAGCAAACACAGTTCAGTAAGTTAGGACGGAAGACTTAAAACTATACCATACACACAACAAGGTTTTCAATCACTTATTAGCTGCAATGCATGTGCAAGCAAATGCCATCGCACGACATTGTCCGACCCGTCGTGAGATTAGAGAAATTGCGCTCGCCCTAATCCGGGTTGAGGAGTTGCCGTTAATGCAACAGCTCACGACCAAACCCAGGCTTGTGTAATGGAGACCTTGCTCCTCCCACGACTACCTTCGAACTATTGTCTTCACCCCCGCCACGACCTCCTCTCCTGTCACTTAGTTCGACTGAGGATGAAGAAGGGACCATTTTGCAATCCTGCGCTATCCCTTCCGAAGGGGTCGGTATTTGGCCGGAGAGTCCTAAATTCCCCTAACGGGTTGCCATGCATGTCCGATTATGATTACTGGTCGAATATTTGATTAAGTCCAGTTTAGGGTGATTAATCATTTCATACAAATCATACAATACATGCTATAGCAACAAACAGAATCATAGTATCACCCATAATCAAGCACATGCACATATCCAACTATCTAACAAGCACAACCAAGCATAATCTTAAGTCTCCAAAATATAGCATCATATTAATCCCAACTTACCTCGACTCCTCGCTCACTCACTTGAGGTCCGATTTGCTTAGGCCATCGCCGATCATCCCTATAACACGAACGTGGTTTCAGCTTTTCATATAAATATTATAAGTTCATTTTATCCTATAACGCTTATTGTTAGGTTTTGTTTAAGATTTCATATGCCTAATTATCTAGGTATTAAGTCTTTTACAATTATTCTAGGTTTGGGGTTGGGTTCAAGTTTGGTTTTCGCATCGATTTCCAAATTAGGTTTTGGTTCGATTTTTAAGTAATTTATTAGATTCCAACCTTAGAAATCCGTTTCAACCCCTAATGTGAAATTAATCACATTACTTCCCGATCTCCTAATTACCATCATTACCTCTAATTAATATTTTAGTCCATCCGGTACACTTAAATCCTTATTTGTATACCGAATTTACTCATAATGTGAGAAATTTTTACATTTTTCATATAATTACATAAATTCAAGTTTCCCATTAGATTTCTTGTACATTTTTATTATTATCACAATATCAATTTTTATTATAATATTTCCTATTTATTATATTTTCAATAATTACCTATTATGTATTATTACCTTCTATGTATATATATTACACTTCTAATATTTCTATCACTCTAATTATCATCTCTAAACATCAATTATCATTTCAAAATGTCTAAATTCATCCTAAATCAGATTTTACTCCAATTTACCCTAATTTACAAAATTATCTTAAAATGTACTATTTTTCCATATTACCTATTTACTACATAATTAACCTAATAATTACATCTAACACTCTAATTGCTACAAGTATCATACTCCATTATATTTTAACATCCTAAAACATCTACTTATTCACTAAGTCAGTAATTAATATCCTAATCACCTAATTAACTCCAAATTACCCATTTTATGCCTCATTTTAGGGCCTAAAAATTATCTAAAAATTTCAAAAATTAATTTTCGAAAACGGGCTTCATAGCACTGTTCTATATCATCTAAGTAATCTACACAAAAATTTTGGGCTTGAAACTACACTCCTAAGGTCATTTATTTCTAAATTGAAATGTGCTCGGTTTTGCACGATTTCTTAGGGACCATATATTACAAGATATAATTTCATTAAAATAAAATTTTTCCTAAAAACTACATACAAAAATATCTTAGAATAACAAAATTCATAATTTTCTAATTATATTTACTATTTTTACAAAATTACACAAGATTCGGGCTGGAAATCGGACTCACCGTTTTGGGTGGCTCCGGCTACCGCGGGCCGCCGTGACCTTGTCGGCCGGCCTAGGCGCTGCCACCACCGTATGGTGGTGGTGGCCGTCCACTTCTAGCTGCTCGTCTGGTAAGGGTTCCCTTTAAATGCCCTAACTGCACAGTTTTTCTTTTTTTTTTTTCTAAACCGAATTTTTCTCTCAATTTTCGACTCTCCCTAATTTTCTCACTTGCCAAACTGCCCAAATGAGCTCTGTGATTTTTTCTACTATTTATAGACATTTTCTATAATTATTGTGCATTAAATTAGATAAGACAATTACTTTATCCCTTAAAATTTGGCTTTTATGTTGCCTAATTCTTATTGGTTAATTTTTCTTTTTCTTATCCTGACATGCCACGACCAAGTTTACATCATTCCATACCCTTCTGATTTTTTTCTGATTTTTCCATAATCATTTTATAATTTTCTTTAATTATTTGCTTAGTTTTTGGCTAATTTAGGTAATTACGTGTATTTTTATCTACACGTAAATACATGTGGGGTACACGTGAACATTCCTAATTATTATTTTGGTTATTCTAAAATTTTTAGTATACATATAATCTATCTCTAATAATTTATTAGTTATTAAATTACACTTTTTGCCTTTTCGGTAATTAGCAATTATTATGCTTAAAATTTGAAAATTTTATAATCTCTTATTTTATTACTTATTTTTTTAAATTTAAGTTTACGGGGTCATTTTTACTAATATTCTTCTCAATAGTTTATAATTTGGGTTTGATCGGATCTTTTAACCGATCGCCCTAAATCTTAGGTTCTAAGTTCAATCCTACGGTTACTTGGTTGAACTTTTGGGCTTACAACCACTACTCTAAAATATCAAAATCCTTGATAGAGATATTCTTAGAAAACTCAAAATTCATATTGGTGTAATGCTGCATCTCAGGCATTGGACCACCAGATCGTTGCCTTTTTAACTTTTACACTAATAACTACTCACCCATGAATGAGTAATGCCACTCTTTGGTGGATAGCAAAGGAAAGACTAATAACTGACCACCATACTAACTTTAGTAATGGTTGGGCACCTCTTTTATGTTGGCCGTCGTTGCCAACACTACTTGCTGTATATTCAAGTTGTATACGTTTTGAGAATCCATTAGATCTTCAATGTAATCATAATAAGTTTTTAAATACATTAGTAATAATTCTGCTTTACAACGAGGGTCTAAAATAGTTGTTACGAGATAAATACGAGGAATTTCTTTATAATAAGTTAAGTACTTTTACGTCATATCGTATATACATGCATACAAGTTTAGGTCCTCACGGGCTTAAAGTAACACGCCAAGTATACTGGCAGTTGACATAACAAACAAGTGAACTCTGAGCTTGTAAACTTGCGAAAAAGTTTCAGTAGCATCGTAAAAAACTTTTAAAACTTTTAGTAATCGGATACAAATATCTCAGTTACTAGGGAAAATGTCAACTCTTTACATGTTGTACATTGCAAAGTCACACAGCAGCTCACTATAAGAAATTATGCTATGTAATAACTCGTAAGTCAAGTTCCAACAATGTTGCACATCCATCTTAAACTTCCGAAACCTCTTCCCGCGCTCTATGCAGAAGTTTCTCCACTTTTTGTGAAAGGATGGCCTGTCTGTTTTTATCTTGACGACGTTCTTGATCGGAGCTATATTGTCGAGCAAAGTTCCAATGCTATTTTTGACATACGAGTTAAGAATATGACATGTATAACGTATGTGGAAAAAACCCCCCCCTAACGTTGGTTGATGGTAATTTTGCAAATCAAATATTGATGCAGTATTAGCAGTTGTATTATCAAAACCAATAGAAAAAAATTTTCCTCACTAATCCATACTCATTTAGGATTTCTCTAATAGTTTTATAAATATTTTGTGTCGTGTGTCAATCATTAAATATCTTTAAAGCCAATAGTCATTTATGAAGTTGCTAATTATCGTTTACTTAGTGAATAGTAACACCCATATAAGAATTATTATGAAAAGGATCCTTCCATATGTCTATACATATGGATACTTGCGTATCGAGGGAAGCAAACTTACCTATGAGCTTCCTTTTACCTTTGTGGTAGAGCTCCTATGTAGCTTAGGTTATCGTTCTGCGGTAAGCTGTCATAAGCTGGAGTTAAACGTCTCTTACTCGTATCAACTCTGCCACTCTGATGCATCTGTATTGAATGAGAGATACATGCTCACTAGGTACTGTGCCGAGTTATACTTATGTCCCTCTTCATCATACCTTAGTAGCATTTGACTGGATAAACTACCGCTTCGGGTAATTTGTTACTGCGTTCTATCTATTTCCACCTCCCCAGGATACTTCGACCTTAAATACCTATTAAGGGTACCATATCCCTCTCCTGTTTTCCACAAGTAACTCATGTTGCAGTAGTTGCCAAATGCCCTTAAGTTTCCCATTTCATCGGTACCTTTATAGAAATGAGTAATAAAAATATTAGACTTATCGAGTTTAGGGAGCTTACTTAAACCAGATGATCTCGAACTGTTAAGCCCATATTGTCCCATATGTTACTCTTCTATTTCGGGAATAATTTCTATATCGTTCTCCTCATCCTCGAACATGCTTGCACGGTAACTCATCCGTAGAGGTTCAAATCTTGCGAGTTACACATGGATGCTCATACGAGAAGGTTCGAATCTAATACGACGTTCATGGACACTCATGTATGAAGGTTCGAAATCGGGAGGTGGTGTGCCCCAGTAACTTACACATTGATGTTCAACGTCAAAGCTAGAAGGTGGTATGTCGCGATTACTCATGTGATGAGGTTCTATATCAAAGCCTAGAGGTGGTGTAACTTCTTTTTCTACATTCTCAATCATATCGTATGTCCTTTGCTCATTCATATCATACTCATTATCTAAGTACGCTTGAATGTTCTTAAATCATTGTGGCGCATACGACGTATTAGAAATTTCAGCATCCTCACCTTTACTTTTACCATTAGATGATAAACCATGGTTTTTACTAGAGAAGATACGGTGTAAAAATCTTTTCATCGATGCTAAGATTTTTTCCTCTTATGTACTACAATAAAGATTTATAAGTGAAAAACAGAAATAATTTGTAAGAGAAAATAAAGCAAAAATTATATGGTGGGTATGTGTATGTTATCATTATTTGCTAATGCACATTGTTTTGTGCAGTGGAGTGAAGAATTATGCACAAATATTGGTGATTAGTGGAAGGAAATATTTTCACTAACGTTTCATAACTGAAAAAATTTTGAAGGCAGAATGGTTGGAATTAAAAAGATTTAATTAGTTTGTAGAGTAAATGTTGCTACTAGACCTGAAGCTACTATTTATAAGGGTTGAGGAATGTGTAAACGTATTATTTGAATTTTAAATTTTCAAATTTTAAACAATTCGATGACACAAATTTTAAATTTGCATGAATTTTGAACTATAAATTTAAAATTTATGGCGCATACGCCGAAAGTTAAATTTGCAAATGTAAATTTAACAAGGATATGGGACAGAAGACAAGGGGGTGTAAGGGTGGGGCCCGATCATTATGACCGGCCATTATTTATTTATGTATTTATTTTAAATACTTTGGAAATATGAATCGCTAGTTTAACCTAGCTGTTTTGCTTAAGCAAAGTACTTGGGCCTTAAAAGCCTAGTGGTTCGCTAAGATGGTTCGACCTGGCCACTATTAGGTCGAGACAGTTCGACCTGACCACTATCAAGCTAAGCTGGTTCACAGTTTGAAACCAATTTTTATCCAGATCTAATTCTTGACATGATTCATTTGAGATACTTGTTTACTAGATGTGTATTTACTTTTATTCTTAATGGAGCTAATATGTGTGCACATTAGGTTGTTACTTAAACAAAATTTAGGATTCTCCTTTGCTTTATATTGACTATGTATCTAGATTGGCTAATTTAAACTCTGTCCTTGATAGTTAAATGTATGTTTCATGTTTGGTAAAATAAAAGAAAGTATGTTATTATCTAAGTATAATTTATTTATATATTTTATATATAAAACAATAATGTGTAATTATCTAGTCCATTGAAATAAGGTTCAACATCAATTCAATGACCTTGGACGAGGTCCTTTAGGGTCAATTTATGTGAACATGCCCACCAAGTGGAATATTATGTAATGCATACTATAATGCCCAAAAAAAAAAAAAATGTTGATTAGTACAGCCGAAATAATATCTCGTTGGTAAAAGAAAATTTAGATAATATTATGAGTTGAAGTATAACTATTACTTAGTACCATCACAACAATATTATAAAAATGCATACATATTGGTTGTAAATGGAAGCATACTATTATCTAAATAGTTAATTTACATGCGTTATACACTTAATGTCATGTTGTTTCTATTTTAAGAACATTCAACATTTATTTTTTAAGAATTGCACCAGTACATTTTTTTTTTTTTGCCAAAGCATTGTTACGGTTTAAATAGGACATATAAAGACACACTTAAATATATAAAAGAAATAGAAATATATACACGCATATATATCACTAGTGAAGTACAACTATTACTTATTGCAACCATAAAAATATTATTTAATTATATATATAGACGTCGTATATTCAAATATATTATTATCTAAATGTAATTTATCCGCATATGTCATATTTAAGACAACCATCGCTTTAATGCCTCCTCTTAGGTTAGAAGCCCACGCATCCAGGCTTAGCTATTCGGAGTTCTTTAATATAATTTATTAAGAAGGCTTTTGTCTATAATTTAAGGAATATGGGACTTATTAGGCCTTCCTCAATGCAAGCATGTGTTGAGACACAATATTCTTTAATGTTCTTTACCTGAGTCACCTGGGACTCTGATCTAATTCTCTTGGTTTTTCCAACACTTAGTTATGGGATATATGCGAAATCTCGAAAGTATCAATAAATAAACTTAAGAAAATCTTATAGGTGATAGTGTTATATGATAAAAATACTTCATAAAGTATTTTTTAGAATTATCAAAAATCTAATATGAAATATAATCTCTAATGGAAACAATAATATATTTACATACGTATTTATACTGTCAGAAGGGTTATGATTTTAAGATTATATTATGGCAATTTAGATAAAATTTCTACTAGAATATACTGTGTGCAAAAAAATTTTCAACAAAAACTATTCCTAACAAATTCCTAGTGTGAGCTGTAATGAATTAACAAAAAGATAGATACAAATGGTTTTACAAGCAAATGTATTTCTTTCTCTTTTCTTTTTTTCCAATATAAACTTCGATAACACATAGCTAGAGACATTACATGCCAAGGGTATATGTATATGTATAGTAAGTTATATAGAAAGAATGAATGACAAGTGATGCTATACCTTAGTTGAAAAAAGTGTAAGGGTTAATAATAGGTTTGGCGCTTCGTGAGGACTTATGTTATTAACAGATGAATGGATTCTCAAGATTGAGAAATTATGCACTATGATTAATAACAAGGTCAAGGTTTAAGAGTGTTAAAGTATATTTTAATAAGGATGTGCTTCTACACTAAAGCCAAATTTTATGTGGGCTATTTGGAATTTTTTAGATTATTTATCAATTTATTAAAATATAGAGAGTTATTTGTAATATTTAAACTTTTAAGAACTAGCCAAGGCTATCGTAATCTTATTGAATTATCATTAGTCTTCCATCGAGATGTATCATGATTCGAAATCCCCCTATCTGAAAGTTCTATCTTAATTAGAAAAAAAAAAAGAAAAAGAAAAAGAAAAAACTAATTGAAAAGTTTATGAGCCAAAATTATATCTCATTGCTGAAAAGAAATTCAAATACCATACATATTCAAGTTGGAAGAAAGCTTGAACTGTCTATATTTGTCTCGAATAAGTTACGTTTAGGCTCTACTAAGTTGCAGTTCAAGCAAAAATGGACAAACTAGTTTTCGGGTCAATTTAGTTAGATGCCTTTGCATTTATTTGTGTGTTTTTTTCTTTTTCTTTTTTTTTTTTAATACGAGGTTTGACATCGATACAATTACTTTAAATGAGGTCTCATAGTGTCAACCACCAAGTGATATATCATGTAATGCTGACTATATTGGCAAAAAAATATATTGTTAATTATCCTTTTTTTTTTTTTTTTCAAATGTAGAATGATTGTATATTTAAAGAAAAATAATAAAGGTTATGGTGGTTAGCCAAAATTATATCTAGTTTGTAAAAAGAAATTCTGATAATAATTTTACACATCAAATTTAGAGTATACAGAATGAATTTTAAAACATTTCCAAAAACATTTATCACTTAGTAAAATTTAATGGAAGAGATTAACATTAGCTTTTTTTAAGATGGCTTGCACTATGGGAGGTCATTGCTGGCTGCATAGATAATATTTATGTATCCAAATTAGATTTTCGTAAAATGATTTTCAAAACTTTCCCAAAAGTAAATGTCACCCACTAAATTTAATAAAAGAGAGCGACATACGAAAATCAAGAAAACCTGCACAAACCATATTTTTAGCTAATAGAAGATAAAATAATTAAAAAAAAAAAACTTCAATGATGATACTTCCATGTATAAAATTCAGAATATGTAAAATGAATTTTTAATTTTCACTTAATAAATTTAATATGAGAGATGACATTCAATATTTTTGGGGAACTAAAACATGATGGTCTAAGTTAAGTAGTATAGGTTGAGGGCGAGAAAGATTTCATTATTACTAGCAGTCTAATATATCATGTAGATCAATGAATAGTATGTAAACACTAATAAAATTTTAACACGTGTAAATACTAATAAAATTTTAACACGTAAAAACATAATTGATACTTTTTCAAAAAATATATTCCTTCATTATTATATATCAAAATTTTATTAATCTACATAATGTATTAATATCATTAAATTTTTTCTTTTTAGACTGGGCCAACACTAATCGTCAAGGTAAAGGCATGTTGCTTCGGGAAGCCAACCTTATGTAGTTTGAACATTCATTTGGACACTTTAAACAAACAACATAAATGTACTTATAAACAGATAACCCCATCACATATGGTACTCACCTAGATTTTACTCGATTGGGTAGATTTTGGGTAGATAATTAAAACCATAAGATAAGTTTCAGGTAGTAATTTTGTAGAATATGTTCTCATAGGGTAAGATATGAGTAAAAAGTTAGGGTACCATGTATTCACCATGGAGCTTGTACTTTAAAGCAGACCGAGTATAAGTTTCAAGATCCCTACCCTATAAGTAATTAACTAAAATTAATAAATAAAGGATATCATTTTATTAAAATAAAGTAAAGTCCAATCTATTGGAAACTATAAACTAAACACTTATTAATCCTTTTTCTTCTATCTTTCATTTTTAGTCTTTACTATATTATCATTTTCTTTCTACTCATTTCTCTTTGCTAAATCCATTATCTTATAAAGCATATTTTCTATAATGAAATAATTTCTTTATTTTATATTTGATTAAAGATTTGGTATTATTATTATAATGAGATCTAATTTTCTTAAAGTATAAAGAGATTTTTTTATTGATGCATGTATTTTCAAGAAGAAAAATATTTTAATTTAGATTTATATTTTATTCCATTTTTCACGTTATGTCTTTATTTCCCCATAATTAATTGTTTGATCTTATATTATTATCATTATATTTATAATTATTAAATTATACAATATTATGAATCTTTTATTCATATTTTAATAAATTTTGTAGTTTTCGCATTAAATACAATGTTTACCGCTTTCGTTTTTTAAAACAATGTGCTTATTCCCTTAAATATCTATGCGATGTGATTATTATAAAATAAATATTTCATTTATACAAAGAATGTTTTATATAGTGTTTTCATAGAAATTCATCTATAATAATAATAATAATTAAAGAACCATTTAAGGAAAAAAACAATTGGCCGGAAATGTATCTCGATGTACTTTATTCATTGGCATCAGTTGAAAGATTGGCCAAATTGAGCAATTGCTTTTGAAAAAAAAAAAAAGGTCAACCTTATTTTATTTTTAAAAAAAAATAGCCATATTGAAATTTATAAATAAAATGACAAAAAAAATTACAGGTTCTACAGAGTATAAAATGTAGGGTGGTTCTAAGGTGTAATAGGATATGATATGAATAGCAAAGTTATGAAACTTATATTCGTAGGATAGGTTATGGGTAAGGTATAAGTAAAGCCTTATACCTTACTCACTCTGTACTTGTTCTTTCTTACTTTTAACTTAAGATGGACAAGCCAATGAGAAAGCCCAATCCAACTCAACCTACTGACAATCAACATTATTTTTATGTAAGAAAATTTGCACTATCCATATTTTTAGCTAATAGAAAATAAAATAACAAAAAAGCTAAAAGGATGATATTTTCATAAATAGTATTTTTCATATATAAAATAGAGATTATATAAAGAAATAACAAGTAATTACCACTTACTAAATTTAATAGTAAAGAATAATATTTTCTTTTCTTTTTTCTTTTTTTTTTTTAAAGAAAGCTTGCACTATCCATATTGTTAGATAGTAAAAGATTGCACTATCCATATTTTTGCTAATAAAAGTTAAAAAAATAAATTAATGTTATAGTTGGTACATGAGAATAGATTGAAAATGAAATCGTGATTTCAAATTTTATACCTTTTCTCATATTTAGAAGTACTTTCAAAAAGTCAAATCACAATTCATTGGTATTAGTCATTCCAACTTTAGAGGGAATTCTATTTTGTCTTTCCGGAGAAGGAATTGCTATACCATTTCGCCTTAATTAGTTATTGTTAATTGAAGATTACTCATTTAACTTTTAACCTAATTATATCATTCAATAATTGAAAGCCTGTTTTTTATATATACAAATATTACTACTTGTAATATTAAGCAATGATATTTTCATGCATAAAATTTAGATCATATGAAATGAATTTTAAAACTTTAATAGGAGTAATTATTAGTCAGTAATTTGATAGAGGGGAGTAACATAAGTTTATTTTTATTTTTAAGAAAGGTTGCATAATCCATATTTGTAGCTAATAAAAGATTGCACTATTTATACCTTTTGCTAATGGAATATTTAAAAAAGAAAACACTTTAAGAGGGTCATGATGGTTCAAGTTAAGCAGGTTAGATTGATTCAATACTCAAGAGCAATATTAATAATAATAAAAAGGAAAAACTTAAGTAATGATATTTTCATATATAAATTCTATGTTATATGAAGCGAATTTTAAAATTTTTGTGGGAGTAATTGTCGCTTAATAAGTTTGATAGAAGAGAGTAACAGTCAACTTTAATTTTCCTTTTTCTATAGAAAGGTTGCATTCCCCCACCCCCACACCACTGCCCCCCCCACCCCCATTGC
>JAMXBB010000005.1:114016657-114216122 GCA_024138015.1 Lumnitzera littorea | reverse complement strand
ATTATTATCACAATATCAATTTTTATTGTAATATTTCCTATTTATTATATTTCCAATAATTTCCTATTACGTATTATTACCTTTTATGTATATATTACACTTCTAATATTTCTATCACTCTAATTATCATCTCTAAACATCAATTATCATTTCAAAATGTCTAAATTTATCCTAAATCAGATTTTATTCATAATTACCCTGATTTACAAAATTATCTTAAAATGTACTGTTTTTCCATATTACTTATTTACTACATAATTAACCAAATAATTACATCTAACACTCTAATTGCTACAAGTATCATACTCCATCAGATTTTAACATCCTAAAACATCTATTTATTCACTAAGTCAGTAATTAATATCCTAATCACCTAATTAACTCCAAATTACCCATTTTATGCCTCATTTTAGGGCCTAAAAATTATCTAAAAATTTCAAAAATTAATTTTTGAAAACGGGCTTCATAGCACTGTTCTATATCATCTAAGTAATCTACACAAAAATTTTGGGCTTCAAACTACACTCCTAAGGTCATTTATTTCTAAACCGAAATGTGCTCGGTTTTGTACGATTTCTTAGGGACCATATATTATGGGACATAATTTCATCAAAATAATATTTTTTCTACAAACTATATACAAAAATATCCCAGAATAACAAAATTCATAATTTACTAATCATATTTACTATTTTTACAAAATTACACAAGAATCAGGCTGGAAATCGGACTCACCGATTTGGGTGGCTTCGGCCACCGCGGGCCGCCATGGCCTTGTCGACCGGCCTGGGTGCTGCCACCACCGTGTGGTGGTGTTGGCCGTCCACTCCCAGCTCCTCGTCTGGTGTGAGTTCTCTTTAAAAGCCCTAATTGCACAGTTTTTCTAATTTTTTTTCTAAATCGAATTTTTCTCTCAATTTTCGTCTCTCTCTATTTTTTTCACTTTCCAAACTGCCCAAATGAGCTCTGTGATTTTTCCTGCTATTTATAGGGCTTTGTGGGATTTATTGTGCATTAAATGGGATAAGACAATTGTCTTATTCCTTATTTTTTGGCTTTTGTGTTGTCTTAATTTAATTAGCCGAATTTTTTCTTATTTTTCCCAGCTGCCACGACCCAATTCTAGATGATTCATGATTTTTCCTTAATTAATTATGAATTTTCTTTAAGCATTTAGTATTATTTTAGCACATTTCACGTACTTTAAGTAATTACGCGTATTTATACTTACATGTATATTCATATATAGTACAAATAAATATTCTTAAATATTATTTAGATCATTCTATTATTTTTAGTATACATATAATCTATCTCTAGTAATTTATTAGTTATTAAATTACACTTTTTGCCTTTTCAGTAATTAACAATTATTATGCTTAAAATTTGAAAATTTTATAGTCTCCTATTTTATTACTTATTTTTTTAAATTCAAGTTTACGGGGTCATTTTTACTAATATTTCTCTCAATAGTTTATAATTTGAGGTTTGATCGGATTCCTTAACCGATCGTCCAAAACATTATGTTCTAGTTCAATCCTATGGTCAATTGGCTTAACTTTGGGGCTTACAATGGTTTAAGTTAAGCAGGTTTAATTCAGTGGTAACTAAAGGGGTTAGACGGCTCTATAAAGCTAACCTCACATGACCATATGGTTTGGACTTTAATATCCAAATATAATTACGTAGGCAACTCAGTTATAAAGCCTAATGTGACTCTACACACACTTATGGTACGTTTACTTGGAGGGAATTGAAATTCTATTCTCTCCTTATTTCTTATTATAACGTTGATTTGGTTTTTTGTCACAGGATTGCAATTCCATAGAAATCTCTATTACTTGAAATCAAGAAATAGGGATTTTTTAATTTAACTAAGGAATCTACTAATGCCATTGTCGCTATCGTTGCTGCCGCTACCACCGTCATTACCACCACCATCATTACTCTACTACCAATTACTGCTGTTGCTGTTGCCAACACCACCACTACCATACCACCACTACCACTGTATTCGCTGCTACCACCGACACCACTAACCATCGTTACTATTGCCATTGACTACTGTAGCCACCATTGCCATCACCATCACAACCACCATTGTCGCTACCGCTACCACTACCACCAACCACCATAACTATTGTAGCCACCACTACCATTGTCATGCCTCGAAATGGTAGAATCGTAATAGTCTTGCTGTGCAAACCATTTTAAGATACAAACTGACCATACAGTTGCCACCTTAGACCTGATTTACATAAGGCATCAATAACTAACACGCTTTG
The DNA here is from genome assembly GCA_024138015.1 of Lumnitzera littorea. Taxonomy (NCBI): domain Eukaryota; kingdom Viridiplantae; phylum Streptophyta; class Magnoliopsida; order Myrtales; family Combretaceae; genus Lumnitzera; species Lumnitzera littorea. The sequence goes on along the minus strand of JAMXBB010000005.1, from coordinate 114,213,837 downwards.
AAGTAAACAGTTCATAATTTAAACATGATGTCTACTTATGAACTTAAGAAAAATATATACTTATATTAAAATAATCTAAGTATATTTACAAGATTTAGCTACTTAATCATAATCTACTTAAGTGATCTATAATCTAATACTAAAAGTTTTAAATATAAACCTAAACTTGAGAGTATATCTGGTCTTTAGTTTATATTCTTACTCCCTAGGATCCTGCAGTTACTAGCTTCGAGATAATCGTAAGTTGCTTTTTAGTTAGCACCTGCAATAAAGGTTATAGGGATGTGAGCAACCACAGCTCAATAAGTTGAGATAGAGACTTAAACCGTATAATAAACATAAATAGGGTTATCAATCAAATCATTAGGTACAATGCATGTTCAAACAAATGCTATTGCACGACGTTGTCTAGCCAGTCGTGAGATTAGAGAAATTATACCCACTTTAATTTAGATTGAAGAGTTTCCATTAATACAATAGCTCATGACCAAATCCAGGCTTGTGCAATGAAGACATCACTCCTCCTGCGATTACCTTTGAACTATTGACTTTACTGTTTCTACGACCTCTTCTCCTATCACTTAGTTTGACTAAGGATAAAAAAGAGATCAATTATGCCATCTAGCACTATCCCTTTCGAAGGGGTCAGTATTTGGCCGAAAAATCCTAATGTTTCCCTAATGGGTTGCTATGCATGTCTAGTTTACGATTACAAGTCATAAATTTGATTAGGTTCAGTTTAAGATGATTAATAGTTCCATACAATTCATACAAATGCAAGTCAAACAACAAATCAACATTATAATCAGCAGCTCAAAATAAGTATATGCATACAACTAATTATCTAACAAGCACAATCAAGTATTATTCAAGCCGTCAAGTACTACAAATTAGTACTCCAAAATACAGTGAAGTATTAAACTCAACTTATCTTGACTCTTCACTTGCTTACTCGAGGTGGGACTCATTCAGTCCAACGCCAATGATCTCTATAATACCAATGTTGTCTCAATTTTCATATAATTGTTATATGTTTGTTTTATCCTATAACACTTATTGTTATATTTGGTTTAGGGTTTAATATGTCCAATTATCTAGGTTCTCAAATCTTTTACGATTATTCTCGATTAGAGGCTAGGTTCCGGTTTAGGTTCAGTTTTCGCATCGATTTCTAAATTAAGTTCTAGTTTAGTTTCTAAGTACAATTTTATACACAAACCCTAAAAATTCATTTCAACCCATAATGTGAAATTAATTATATTACTTCCAAGTATCCTAAATGCCATAATTACCTTTAGTCAATATTTTATTTCATTCGATGCACTTAAATCCTTATTATATATTCCTATTATTAATATAATATCAATTTTTATTCTAATATCTTCTATTTATTATATTTTCAATTTTTGCATATTGCGTATTATTATCTATTATGTATATAATGCACATCTAATATTTCTATCACTTCAATTATCATTTCCCAACATCAATTAACATCTCAAAATATATAAATTCATCTTAAATCATATTTTACTCCTAATTACCCTAATTTACAAAATTGACTTATATTTTACTATTTTTCCTATTACTTATTTACTACATAATATTCTAATAATTACATTTAACACCCTAAATGCTACAAGTATCATACTTCATCAGATTTAAACATCCTAAAACATATAATTATGTACTAAATCAGTAATTAACCATTTAATTACTTAATTAACAAAAAAAAACCCATTATATGCATTATTTTAAGGCCTAAAAATTTCAAAAATTAATTTTTGAAAAAGGGCTTCATAGAAATGTTTTATAACTCTTAAGTAGTCTATACAAAAATTTTGCGCTTAAAACTATACTTCTAAGATTATTTATTTTTAAACCAAACAAAACTCGGGTTTGTAAGATTTCTTAAGGACAGTATATTTCTAGATATAAATTCATCAAAATAAATTTTTTTCCTAAATCTACATACTAAAATATTCTCGAATAACAAATTTCATAATTTTGTAAGCATTTTTAATATTTTTAACAAATAGGAAAAATCGAAAGAAAAATCGAACTCACCAAAATTGGTGGCTCCGACCTCTATCGATTGCCATAGCCTTGTCGTCCAGTCTGGGCCTTACTACCACCACATAGAGGTGGTGATCGTCCACTCCCAAGTAGTTGTCGAGTGTGTGTTTCCTTCAAAAGTCCTAATTATATAGATTTTTTGTAATTTTTGTAAAAGCCCTATTTCCTTTTAAATTTCGGTGCTCTCTAATTTTCTGGGGTTTCAAACTGACCAAATGAGCCTCTGTAAAAATTTGGCTATTTATAGAGGTCCTGTGGATTTTTGGTGCATTAAATTGATGTGAAATGAATCTTTTCCTATTTCAAATTGCTTTTTTTTTTTGGTTAATTTTTCTACTTTAATTTTCTGCTTGCCATATCTCTATTCTAGACATTTCAATAACTTTTCTGAATTTTCTTGACTTTTTCTTAATTATTTATGAACTTTCTTTAATGAATTAATCTTATTTTAATATATTTCGGGTATTTTAAGTAATTACGCGTATTTCTACTTATATGTAAATTCATATATAGTATAAACAAATACTTTTAAACATTATTTTAGTTATTTTATGATTTTTAGTGTACATATAATTTATCTCTAGTGATTTGTTAATTATTAGAATGTATTTTACGTATTTTTTTTTATAAATAACGAGTAATATACTTAAAATTTGAAATTTCTATATTCTTTTATTTTATTACTTATTTTCTTAAGTTCGAACTTACGGGATTATTTTTACTAATATTTCTAGTTTTATTTTATAATTTAAATTCGATCAAATCATTTAGTCGATCGCCCTAAAATCTACGAGTCAAACCCTAAATCATGATTGTAGGTCTTACAACCATTACCACCATCAACCGCCACCGCCACCGCCACTGCCATTATTGCTGTTATTACTACTGCTAACCACCACCGCCAACTACCACCGCTAACCTATTACTTTAGAATTAGTTGAGAAAGAAAATGGACTGAGAATAATTTAGTCATTAAAGTTATATTTTATGTCTATTTTTAAATTATTTATAAATCCAACTAAATAAAGTAATATGTATTACACTCTCATTCTATTCCTTAAGGAATTCCTATTGCATTTCCTCTCATTTTATTCTATGAAGTAAACAAACCATTATTGTTCCATCATCCCGATGCCCCCGCTTGAGTTATAAGCTCATGCAATCGAACTCAACACTTACTCTTTTGTTAGGATGTTTACTTAAAAAGGCTTTTTGTCCATGACATAAGGAATGTGGGACTTATTAGGCATCTGACTTGTCACAATTTTGTAAGCTTGTGTTGATGAAATAAAATCAATGTTATCAGATCCAATCTAAGTGGTTGACTCATACATATGAGATGGTCAAAGTTTAAAGGGTTAGAACTACGTTTAACCAAAGTTCACTCGGGATTGAAATAGGATTGGACCAAACTGATTTTATGGCCACATAAGGTCGAACCGAATTGAATCTTATGGGATAACTTGGATTTGACAATACTGGGTGCAATACTGTTGAATGATGTGCTCTTGATTAATGTGGGAATCTTGATCAAACTCATTCATTTTCTAATGCTTAGTTATGTAGATGTGGTGTATACAATATACACATTGAAGATCCTTGTAAAACTTATCTATCCATCACGTTATGGCAAAAATACAGTGAATAAGCACTCAAATGTGGAAATATAACGAGAATAATGAAACAAAGGTTTCCTCTAAGGTTCTTTTTCTTTTATGATGGGACTGATTAATGCTTGCTCAATAGTGTAAACATGAAATATATAATATGCAAGAAGGTTGACTCGTTTTAAAGAATTGTTTTTCCAAGGTTTGAATTTTTGTGGACCAAAAAAAAAAAAAAGAAGAAAAAACAAAAAAACTCATGAAAATCTATTAAATGTCTTATCCATAATTCTTTTACAAACTAATGTAGATAACCATAGTTGTTAATGTGCAACTTTTACTTATAAGTACCACCATTATATTAACATATATATCCTATTATTGAAATAAGTTCATTGATGGTAATTGTCGATCGGCTACTTTGAGCAGGGACCTCTCAGGCCCCGACTTTATCAGCCAAGCCTTACCACCCTAGGCTCGCCTCTGTAGGCCTCAGCCTCGTGCCTTTGTGGTCCAGGGCCATGAAGTATCGTAATGATCATAAACTACAAGATAAGGATAAAACAACTACGTCCTAAATATTAGGGACACGTCGGGCACGATAACTCCACTCTCCCACACTTGTGAGAGAAGATCTCTCCTGCTAACTGATCTCCAACAATCGGCTTCACTTCGCTATAAATACTAGGCATTTACTCAATGATAAGGATTTCTACAAATTTTGCATTTTAAGCCTGCACATCAAGTATTCTATTCTATCAAAAGCCCATTGTTAACTTAAGTATTGGAGTGGCCATGTCGAATAACCCCCTAGCGTCTCCTCATTATGCATTTTTTTGTAGACCCAATATGTGCAGACCTTAATCAACTACTGGCAAGAATTGAGAAACGACATTCGGCGCCATTTGTGGGAACAAAAATTCCTACACCCGAAATCTTAAACACACCAAATATATAATCCACATCAAGCCTTTCTACATCATATCCCAGTACGAAGAGCAAGGAAATAAACAATTGGTGAATAACCAACCTAGGGCAACCATCCCCTCCTAAGAGTTGTGCTGGAAGAATGTCTAGAGTACATGGAGTGCCTGGTTGAGTAGAACAGGGAGCTTCGCCTCGTTTAGGCGAGCGCGGAGTATTGCAGCATACAAACTCACTACCCTGAAGCTTCAGATGCCTGCACTGGGTGGGACAACATCCAGCAGCAGCAGCAGAATGGAAGGGATCAGCAACCTGATTTGCAACTGCGCCAGTAACCAGCAAGGTCTGCAGCTACTTGTGACCTAGATCTGGCTAGCAACGAACAGGAAGCCGACTTGCAAGGAGTTCAAGCTCATTTAACTGCACAACGAGCTCATTCGACTAATGATGCCAACTTAAACAAGCTTCATACGATGGTAAGGCGACTCTCCGAGCAGTAAGGGAGCAAGCATGCTAAAGACACCAGGCTAGTCGTTAGCAACAAGACCCCATTCACCAAGGGTGTCCAAGATGAAGTGTTGCCCCCCAACGACAAACTTCCATCCCTGAACCAGTATGATGACACAGGTGACCTCAATGACCATCTCCTCCACTTTTATACCCTCATGAACCTTTACAGTCATGGAGATGCCATACTGTACAAAGCCTTCCCGAGCACGCTAAGGAAGGCGGTACAGATGTGGTTTAACCATCTCTCTAACAATTCGATTAGCTCCTTCGATGAGTTGGCCAAGAAGTTCAGCTTCCATTTTAGGGCTAGTAAGCCCTCGTCTAAAGACACATCGTCCTTGTACCTGGTAAGGTAGGGTGAAGGTAAGTCCTTGCATGACTACGTGGCTCGGTTCAATAACATCATGGTTGAGATCCCTTAGTTAGATGAGGGAGTTGCTGTTCATACCACACAGCTTAGCATCAGATCCTCAGGAGATTTCTTCCGATTGCTTGCAAAGAGCAAGCTAAAGACCCTGGCTGACTTCTGGAATAAAGCTTAGAAGTACATCGACTAGGAAGATAACATTTGTGCCAGGCGTAATGCCAACCGAGAAAGGTTAAGCAAAAAGCAAGATAAGGAGAAATTGTCTATAAAAGATCACCTCGGCAGAAGGATGTCGAGTAGGCTAAAAAGGAAGAGCTCTAGGAAGAAGAAGCACCGATGAGACCTCAACCTTCTCCCCCCTCCCATTTATAGCTAATATACGCATCTGAATAGACCTATAGCCTAGGTCTATTTCGAAGTGAAGCACCGAAACTTGCTATAGAAGCCATAGAAAATGCAGGGAAACCTTAGTCATCAGAACTTTGACAAATATTGTTAGTTCCACGATGACCACGACCATACAACTGAAGAGTACTTCCAGTTGAAAACGCTGTTGAATACACCAGTCAACGTGACTTCTTTAATGAATATGTAGCCCATCGGATGAATGATGACCGTTCAAACGATGATACTAATAGGGCACCTCGGAGGCAACGGACTGAAGATGCCCAAGCAGAGTGGAATAACGACCATCGTAATGATTGCGCCCTTAATGGTGTCATAAATGTAATTATGGGGGCCCTGCACTTTGGGAGCTGGCCAAGCACCTGCAACTCGGTTAACGCTCAATCAGAGGTGCTGGTAGTTAGGGAGAAGAGACAGAAGTTGGACACCTCCATCTCCTTCTTTAATGTTGACCTTAAAGGGGTTGACACTCTCTACCAAGACACCCTGGTGATTGGGGCGAGGATTTCAAAATTTGAGATCTTGAAGATTATGGTGGACACTAGCAACTCCACTGATATACTTTTCCTCCACATGTATGACAGGATGAGGAAGAAGCTGCCAATAAAGATGAAGCCGTACCACCACAATTTGATCAGCTTTAATGGTAGCATGGTTCGAGCCAAAGGCATCATCACGCTGGATATGGAACTTCGTGATGATGACCACATAGCATGACGACTCGTGGAGTTCATTGTGATTGATTGTCCATCTCCTTATAATGCGCTTTTGGAAAAACCAAGCCTAAACGCATTTAAGATGATCACATCCTCCTTGCACTTGAAGGCTAAATTCCCGATGCTTATTGGGGTTGAAGTATGTAAGTGTGATTAGAAGCTCTCATGAGAGCTATATGTTAGGGCGACCAAAGGCGATGACGTCTTCACCTTAGAAACAGACTCGCAGGAGAGATTAGCTGAAAGGGGTGAGCCCGGAGAAAAAACGGAAGATGTCCAGATCAGTGCTTTTCCTAACTAAACTATGAAAGTTAGGATTGAGACCCCAACCAAAGTAAAGGACAAAATCATTGCCCTCTTATAGGCAAATTCGAATAGGTTCGCCTGGTCAGCGTCAGACATGCCCAAAATTTCTCCTGACTTGGCGACCCATAGCCTCAACATTAGCACCACAACATGGCCTGTCAAACAAAAAAAGAGGCATTTTATCCTAGAACGATAGGCCACAATTGAGGAGGAAGTGCAGAAACTACTTAAAGTCGACTTTGTGAGGGAGGAAAAGTACCCAATGTAGCTAGCAAACGTGGTACTAATTAAGAAGAAAAATGGGAAGTGGTGTATGTGTGTCAATTATATCGACTTCAACAAAGCTTACCCCAAAGATTGTTTTCCTTACTCCAGAATTGACCAACTTGTCAACTTTACGTTAGGATACGCCCTACTAAGCTTTATAGACGCCTTCTCGGGATACAAGCAAATCAAAATGGACCTAAAGGATAAAGTCTATACCTCCTTCGTCACCAACTATGACACATTCTGTTACATTGTGATACCATTCGGACTAAAAAACGCCAGGGCCACATACCAGCGAATGGTGACAAGATTATTCAAGCCTTAGTCGAGTACAATATGGAGGTGTACATCGATGACATGATTGTTAAGAGCCAAAAGTCGGTGGATCATGTCAAGGATCTTCAGGAAGCCTTCGATCGAATGTGCACATACGACATGAAGCTGAACCTCTAGAAGTGTGTATTCGATGTCGGCTCCGGTAAGTTCCTTGGATTTCTAGTCACCTAGAGAGGTATTGAGGCTAACCCCGAAAGATCACGACCATCAAGGGAATGAAGCCTCTAACTTCAATCTAAGACGTACAAAAGCTCACTTGCATGGTGGTTGCCCTGAGTAAATTCATTTTGAAGAGTGCTGACAAATGCGCCGAGTTCTTCAAAATCCTTAAAAACTCAAAAGGTTTTAAATGGATTCTAGAGTGCGCCACCGCTTTTTAATAGCTCCAGGACTTCCTTATCCATCCATCAGTCCTCTCCAAGCCTATCTCAGGGGAGGACCTGTTATTGTTCCTAGTCGTAAGTGACTAGGCACTCTCCTTTGTACTAGTCAGAGCAGAGGGAAGAGAATATAGGCTGATTTATTATGTCAGCCATATACTTCATGGGCCCAAGGTCAGGTACACCTGGGCAGAAAAATTCACGTTGGCCATTGTCATCATTGCTTGACGATTGAGGCTCTACTTCTAGGAGCACTAGGTGATCATATTGACGAATCAACCACTATGTACCATGCTGCAGAAGCTTGACACGTCAGGACGAATGATGAAGTATGTGATGGAGTTGAGAGAATACGGAATCTAATACCAATTACGAACAACCTACAAGGTGTAGGTGCTAGTCAACTTTATGGTAGAATACACAGGAGAGGATGAAGTACCCCTTGGTGGTGACAAATTGGTATGGACCCTCCATGTGGATGGCTCCTCTACCTCGAGGGGTAGAGGCGCGGGCTTGGTTTTAACAGGCCCGCATTAGGTCACCATTTGGTACGCCCTCAAGTTCGGATTTGATTCTAATAATAACAAATCCGAATATAAGGCGCTCATCGTTGGTCTCAAACTAGCCAAGGAGATTGGCGCGGAGCAGTTACAAATCTTCTCAGATTCTATGCTAGTCGTCTAATAGGTCCGAGGTAATATGAAGCTAGAGATGACACTATAGTAAGGTGCCTCAGAAAGTGAAGAGCCTCCTGACGGAGTTCCCTTCCTGGGACATCATGAAGATCCCTTAACTAGAAATTCTACAATAGGCTGGTTATCTAAGCTAGCCTCTACTAGCATACGGAAGCTTGAAATGAAGGACAGCAAGATCTTCATAGAATACTTGTCGTAAAAAAGCATAGCTCCAAGTTCGGCTGAAGTTTTAGAACTAACCGCGGCGATACTTAAGCCAAGCTGGATGGATCCCATCTGGAGCTACTTAAAGGAGGGTACGTTGCCAGAGGACAGGAGGGAGTCGAAGAAGCTTCGATGCCATGCCACCAATTACATGCTAATTAGCGGCGTCTTATATCTAGGGGAGTCAGCCTCCCTCTACTCTGGTGTCTCCAAGAAGGGGAAGGGTTATATGGCATGGAGGAGCTATACGCTAGAGTGTGTAGCAATCATATTCAGTCTTAAGTCTTGTATCTTTAGGTGCTATGACTTAGATATTACTGGCCTACTATGAGGTAAGACACAAAGGCCACAGCTTAGAAGTGCTCACAGTATCAAAAGTACACCCCAATCGGTTACGCACCTAGCACCACCTTTCAACCCCTGATAAGCCCATGGCTGTTTGCATAATGGGGCATCAATATCCTTGGTGTGTTCTTAAAAGCATCAGGAGGACGACAGTCTATAATTGTCGCCGTCGACTACTTCATAAAGTGGGTAGAGGCTGAAGTCGTGGCTAGAATCATAGAGCGGAGCATGGAATCCTTTGTTAGAAACAACATTCTCTCTCGATTTAGAGTTCCCTACGCACTGATCATAGATAATGGCTAACAATTCGATAACCCCAAGTTCAAGGAGTTTTGCGCTAAGCATTACATCACCCTACACTTTACCTTACTTGCCTACCCCCAATCAAATGGACAAGTGGAGGCGACCAATCAGGTTGTTTTAGACAACCTGAAGAAGTGTGTCAATCGGTTTTACCGCGCCTAGGCTGACAAGCTGCCTAATATCTTATGGAGGTATAGGACCACATACCGCACTTCAACGAATGAAATCCCCTTCCGACAGGCTTTCGGGTCAGAAGCAATCCTCCTTATCAAACTTGAGCTCTCCAATATTTGGACTCGAAGTTTCGGTACCCCCTTAAATGATTCATTGTTGTAGGCAAGCATCGACACAATTGAGGAAACCAAAGACCTTGCTGCTGCTGAGGTTATTACATATCAACATTGAGTCACCCGATATTATGATCAGAAGGTCCGATACAAGGAGTTCAAGGTCAGTAACCTCGTGTGTTGAAAATTAGAGGCCATTGGTCTACAAGAAGGGTAGGGCAAGCTGGCCCCTAATTGGGAAGACTCAGTTAGAGTAAGGGAGAGACTGGGTAATGGAGCATACAAGATGGAAAGATTGGATGGCGAGCTTATCCTACACACATGGAACGTTGATAATCTACACCTTTATTTTGATTAGAATTTCATCATGTACAGTTTTCCTTTCAATTGTGTCGAAATAAAAGTTCTCAATTGATTGTATACTTCTCTCTCTATCCTTTTGTTTCTGCACATGAATAGCTACCTAGGTAGGTCGGAACACTACTGATTTGACCCCCTTAGGGTAATCTCAATAAGGGGTAACATCCCTTGTACAGAGGAACTCCTACAAATAAGGTAGGTTGGAACGCTACCAACTTGACCCCCTTAGGGTAACTGCGGCAAGAGGAAACACCCCTTGCATTGAGGAACTCCCACGAGCCAAGTAAGTCGGAACGTTACCAACCTGACCTCCATAGAGTAACCTTAGCAAGGGTAAACACCACTTGTGCAAAGGAACTCCCCTAATAGAATTGTGATTAAGGGTCAACAAAATTTAAAGAAAGATAGAGAATAGCCAAGGACGTTCGAAAAACATTCATTTATTTCCTCCATGGATGTTTAGTTATAGAGCAAAGGCCGGCATTCCAACCTTAATTACATTAAGTAAAGAGAGAGAAAGAGAGAACCCTTCTACTGCCTCGAATCGGCTAACTCTAGTAACTCTAAAAAATTTGAAGTGTCTATCTATTCTAAGTGCTGATCCAGAGGCACTTTAGACAGCTGGACTTGAGTCAGAAGGGGGCTTGAGAGATGTGAACCAAGAATGGTCGAACCCCCCACAATTGGATCTTCCCCAGGGATAGCTTTTAAGGTGGCTTAATGGGAATCAAGTTACTGGACCTCTGACCTGCAGCCGAGCCCGAAGACTAGAGGGGTCGGCACGACGAATCTTTTTATTCCGACTAACCCTTACCAAGGCCAAGTACTTTCTTGCCGAGTCACCCTTTACACCGAGTTGTATAACTATCCATTTTTCTGTAATATGTTGAATGATGATTACTAACTAATGCCAAGCCGATCAATTACTCGGCATCCTCCTTGCCGAGAAGCTGAAAGAGAGACTTCGGATTGACTAGGCCATCCCTACTTGGATAAGCCATTTGTCTGTACTTTTTGTCCGTATCTTTTAATGACCTCGCCAATGTAGCTTCGCTACGTATACAATATCATGTGCAAAATCCGTTGCACTAATAATTGTTTTTCTTGTATATTCATTTTTACTCTTTTGTATCTTGTGCATTACTTCCTTAAGAAATGCCCTTTTTGTCTTTTTCCTTTTTAGACAAGTTGCCCTAACTTATGGGTATAAATACCCATTACTTGTAGCTGTAAAGGATATTAGATCATTCTTGATACACTTTTTGAGTACTTTTTCTTTCTTGCGTAAATACTGTTTGTTTACTCTCGGCATCACTCTTATCCTTTTTTGTAAAAAAGGCTAGATGACGAGTAACCTTACTAGATTGATTTATGCATCATATCGAATTGTGTCATGAGTCTTTGGAAATTCCATTAGTGTATCATATCCCTTGGATTTGTTCGTGGATTTTTACTTACTATTATGTTCTTCATTTTGCCCTTTCACACTTTCCCCATTAATCATTTTTCGAGCTTTCTGTAAGCTCAAACCCATCTAGCGACCAACTTTGTCTATTCTTGGTTACAGTTCACAACATAACTTCTTGCTAAGTTGTTAAAGCAGGGCTGGATGTAGAGGTGCCTTACCCTCCCTTGGCAATAAAGGACACACTCACATCTTTATCAGTTGCCCAGAAGGACTCTTTTTCTCGCTAGGGCTTTCCTCTTCTTAATGAAAGTTGGGGAGTCTAGGAAGTCAAGGAAGCTTAGGTCCAAGTTCGGATAATGGTAGAAGATTTCCCTCCTAGTGAAGCGAGTAGAGTCAGTAGAAAGGTCCTCCAGCTCTTCTAGCTACTCCTTGGTGGTCCTATAGTCGGCGACTACCTTCCTAATTGTAGCATTGCTGAGGACCTCCCCACTCTCCATCTTGGAGATGATCTCCTCTATCTCCAAAACTCTTCCTTACAGTTCCTTAACCTGTTGCTCTAGAGTAACCTTCAAACTGGTTAGCTCTAGCGACGTAGCCGTAACACCCTCACACTCGGATGCCTTCATCGCTAGCTCGGTTTCTCGCCTAGCCACGGAAGCCTTCAACTCGGCGTTCTCCCTTTCAAGTTGGGCTGTAGCTTTGCCCTCCTCGTCCAGCTTTTAAGAGAGATGAGCCTTCATCTTCTGCTCGTTCTCTAGCCAAGCCTTCAACTTCGTAACCCTCTAGGCTATTCCCTCCAATTTTCCCATCTCCTGCTTAATGTGCTTGAGCCTCACCTAAAACCTCGCCACCTGCACAATAGAGTAGTGCAGGCGCTCGTTAGCTTGAGCGAATTTTGTTAAGTACCTTTTACTAGAAGTTTCCGCCTTTAGTAAGCACTTGTTTTGCTCATGCAACTCCTTCAGTAACCCTGTTACCTCTTTTTGAGCAACATGAGACTTGCTCAACTCAATGAGCGCTTGGTCGTGGTACTGTAAGATGAAAAAGAAACCCATAAGTTAGTACATGACACTATAATACAACACTACAACAGCAAGGAAGACCTACCTGTAGCATTAGTGTACTCAAGTAGCTCGTAGTTTGTATGGGGTTGCCCTCGCCCTCTTTGGAGATCCTTTCTAAGACAACTTAATTGCCAGGGGTATAAGACCTCATCGAAGCCTGATAGCTAAGGGTTCAGTGCTACATCGTTAGGTCGTCGGTATGGACTTCCTACTTCGACCTTAGGATCTTCCCTCGGGCGGCCTTCTTCATTTTCAACTCGAGGGTTCCCTTCTTTAGCGCCTCATCTTAGGAAGTCTATGGCGCTTCTAGGAATGAGTCTGACCCTAGCCCCATTTTTCATCAGTTGTTGATAACGTCTAAAAAGTCGTCCCCCATGTCATCCACACTTTAGTAAGGATAAGCTAGAGGCTACTCATTTTACTTTCCCTTGGCCAAAGGTCCCCTAGCCAAGGGCTTATGCTTCTTAGCCCCTGGACTTAGCTCCCTAGGTACTTCGGGAGCTTTGCGCTTATTGCCTGCAATCGTAAGTCGGGCGGCCACCTCCTCAGTCTCTCTTTCCGTTACCCTCGGAGGAGAAAGTACTTGCACATTGAGCCCCTCTGCTTCGGCACCTTCATTGCCCACGATGATAGGCCTAGATGATTAGATGAGGGCAGGAGTGGGTAGAGCCATGCTCAAAGGCTCCATGTCCACAGGCTCATCGTGGATGTCAAGGGGAATCCCATGTGGCAAAGACTTCGACTAGGCCTTATTGGTCTCACTTGGCCTCGGCTTCTATCTTACTGCCTTCCCCATTGGCTAGGCCGCTTTGGATTGTGCTTAGTTTCGGTTCATCAGGTCATTCGTAGATGGACGAGACATCCTTGAAGCTAAACCCTTGCTTGCAAGAAGACTAATCTAAAGGTTAGAAAAAGAAAACAAAGACAAATAAAAAGAAACTATTACTACCATTTACAAAACACTGCCGTAACCAGTACAACCAAGGAAGTTCTCCCATCCTACAGGCATTGGACAAAGCACCCCGACACTAACACAACAAATAGGTGCATAAGAATGAACTAATACCTTTAACCCACTTCTCTACCGCAGCCTTCTTTATGCTGGGAAAGAGCTTGGAGATCAGGTACTGAAAATACCTTTCTACGGTTTCCGCAGCGTTGATCTCCTGGCCACTTCTCAACTCCACGAAGGCTAAGATCTCCTGGACGGCCTCAGCGTTGTTCGGCCCGAGCCTCTTCTTACCTCCAGTACGGATCATTCTGATCCATCAAGTCTAAAAGTTGGCCTCTTCGAGCAACTCTACCACCATGTATTCGTCCTGTCAGCCTTTGATCGAGTCGATAAGGCCGTAAAACAACTTCTTTCTTGGGAGCGGTTGGAGGTAAGGCCAATCCCTGACGCTCTTCCACATGTAGAAGTGGCAGAAGAGCTCGAGAGTAGCCTTTATCATGAGGTATTCACAAAGTGCTTGGGACACTTTTAACACCCTCCACCTATTAAGAGGGACCTACGACGGGCTGTAATGGTGGTAATCGGAAAATTCCCTCTCAAAACGACTTAGGGAGAGGCGTTGCCTAAACTCCAAGCACTTCTCGAAAACCACAAAGCGCCTCCCCTAGAGAAAGGCTACCTATTTGTCCCTGTACAGCAGCCTAATATGCCACCGGGTATTACCCCCACAAGGAAGTTACTGATGACTCAACTGGGGGCAGATTCCTTACTTTTACTTATACGGCTATCAGGCCCCTTGCCCATACCGGGAGTGTCGAATAAATCCTTTGTAGGGGGTAAGGGAATATCCGTGTATACATCTCTAGTGATGGCATTAATGATTTTGGCCCTATCCAACGCTTCAATGGTCATCCTCGTAGGTTGATCGAGTTGTACTAGTGATGACACTTCTCCCTCTTACGCCCTGAGGAGGACCACTCCTTGTAGAGTCTGAACTGGAGGTAAGTTGCGGCAAAGAAGAGCTAGCCTCACCTTTGTTAGTAAACATGATGATGATTTTTGAAAGAAAAATTGAAACTTCTGAAGATGGTTTAAGAATTTGAACGTGAAGTAGAAATCGCAATGACTAGGTAAGAAGAATGTGGAAAAGCGCTCTCTCTCTATAATACCCTCATTTATAGGAAAATTTCCTAGGAAGTTATACAGGCGGTTACAGGGATTCGTACAAGCACGAATCCTTTGAAATGCTACATAGCAGGCACGTGGAAAGCACTTCGATCGAATAATCAACTTTAAAGGACAATAAGCATATAGTTGCATATTAGCCAACTGTAGCATGACATTTGTCATATCGCATTTAATGCATGGAATACAGGTGGGCAAAAGTCACATTTTGAAAAATTCCTTCCATAAGAAGTTTCTTTAAGGCCCATTCAACTCCCACTGGTTACCATAGCTAAAACATGATGCCATTGCCTATTAAGTTGTAAGGGTGTCCTGCTTTGACACCCTAACCTAAGCATCACTCAAGTCTTCGGCACTCTACCTCATAATGACCGTTAATCACCCTTGCTTACCTAGCCTCGGACGTTTTCAGACTAGTGACCCACTACTTTGAATGACTTCCTGCCTCAGACCTCATCACCTCAGATCTACCTCATCACATCGACATCATGGCATTGGATTGAACTTCTCGAAGTCGAACCTGTCACGCTTAAGCAGCCTATGCATTCCTTCTCCTTGCCTCTTCCTCGATAATGAGACTGCGGAGGGGCAAGTGTTGACATGATACTTTGGGTAGGGACCTCTCAGGCTCGACCTTATCTGCCAAGCCTTGCCACCCTAGGGCCTATGCTTTAGTAGCCTAGGCTTATGAAATATTATAACGGTCATGAATTACAAGATAAGGATAAAATAGCCACGTCTTAAATATTAGAGATATGTCAGACACGACAACTCCATCTCTCCCACCAACTGATCTCCAATGGCCAGCTTTACTCCGCTATAAATATCAGGCATCTACCTAGCGATAAGGGTCTTTACAAATTCGGCATTCTAAGCCTACGCATCAAGTATTTTATTCCATCAAAAGCCCATTGCTGACTTAAGCATTGGAGTAGCTATGCCAGATAACTCCTCGGCATCCTCTCATTACGCATTGTTTTACAGGCCCAGTACGTATAAACCTTAATCAACTATCAACAATAATTGAGAAATGATAGTAATTATAAAAATTAAAATAATTGATAAATCGCATTGCGTTCTTTCCATTTAATTTTAATTGGATTGTTTATATTAGTTCTCTAATTACTTCGTTTTCTTTCTTAACAAAATCTTATTTTAGGTCAATTTTCATTGTTTTTATTTTGGCATCCGTAAGGCAAATGTGTGTTTGTTGGTATTACACACACACACATACATATACATATGAGATATGAAAAGTTTTGGTTAAAATGAAATTGTATTTAATGTTTAAAGTGTTCAAATTTTTTATTATAAAAATCTCTAGAAGTTTTTCAAAAATCTTTACCACATAAAAGTCTTAGTTATTGATATAACTTGGAAATGCTTCTAAGTTGAATGATGTTATTTAATTTTAAAATGTCACTGCAAAATTTTTAGAGTACAACTGTCAATGATCTAAATTATCTCTAGTTTATGACCATTCTATTTTATAGGATTTAATAGGAATTAAGCTTTTTGAATTACTATTTCATCCTACAAGTTCAAAATGTACAATCTCGCAAAGTTGTTATTTTCAAAAGCTTATGATTGAGTCATAAATGAGTCGAACCAAGGTGAGATTTCGAAGACTTAGATTTGATTCATGTAAAAATTTTTAGACTCGAGTTGAACTAAATTTTTACTAATTGTAAAAATAACAAGTTTGAGCTCGAGTTCAAACTCTTTGAGCTCGAGTTCAAACTCTTTGAGCTCGAGTCTGTTAAGAAAATTTGAAACTCAAGCTTGACTCGTTTAAACGAACATGCTTGAGTTTGTTCGCGTAAATGAGCCCATGCTCGAGTTTATTTAAATAAACAAGTTTACGTCTAAACAAGTCTAAGCTTGAGATCGAGTTTGAATTAACGCCCAAAGTTAATTTAAAAATTTCAAGGTATTCCTTTTTTGATAATTTTTAAAATTATATTAGTCTTATTTTTATAATCTCATATTGTATTTTTTGATATAATATGATTTTTAATATAATGTATTTGCTTGCAAGCTAATTCATGAGCCTACTTACGAGTTAGTTCGTTACAATATAAACAAGCCTACTCAAGAGATGACTCGTGAGCCTAAATAAAAATTGGAACTTAGTTCGTTTAAATAGACTAGTCATTTTTTAAATTATTACTCAATTCCTTCGTAAATTGAGATCAAGTAAAGTTGAGTTCGAGTAGTTGATGAGTGTTTCAGCTTATTTATAGCCTTACTTTATAACAAAAGAAAATACTAAAATTGTGTAAGTAAATTAAGCATGCAAATCCACATAGTATGGCTAGAATTAAACAGGTCAAGCCATCTCAACTTGTTTAATAAATTGGAATTTTTTGTTTAGCTTGACCCTTCTAACTCAAATAACCATTATACACCACCACATCAAAATTGAAATGAGATAAAACCACAATAAAGGTACAAAATTATCCATTTATTTCCTAGATTTAGAACCTCTAAATTTATCTTTCCTTAGTTTATCTCAATTTATAAATCAATGATTAAAATCATCTAGATTTTTGAAATAAAATGTGATATCATCATGATGTCTTTCTATTAATTTTACCTAATAAATACAAATGACAACATCTTAATAGATTAAAGTAAAAAAAAATTAAGAAAAACTAAATTAGGAATCCTTACAATTTTTTTTTGCCTCTACATTCATTTGAAAATGCCAATGTAAATTCTACACCCATTTCAACCTAACTTCTCTACTACCCTTCGGATTTTTTTCCCAACCAAATGTAAAACAATCTTTAGAAAATAAAATGTGATAAGTAGATATGCATGTTTGAGATGAACTACTCCGTAGTCGTAAGGATAGTTTAAATCTACCCGTTTTAACCTATGTGTTGCATGAGCTATTTCTAGTAATATTTACTAAGCTATTGTTTAACAGGTTATATTTATTTTCTAAACTTTATTCATTTTTACAATTAAATAACTAAACTTTAAAAACCCTAATTCATTGTATAAGTAAACTTTTTGCAATCATCTATAGTACCCTAGCTGAATTTGTTAACTACCATTATTATACATGGAATTCTCAACTAATCATAATATGCCACATATATATTTTGCCATATAAAATTGTATAGTACCACTCATCAATATAAATATTAATAAAAAAAGACTCAAACTTAAACTTGGCCCCATGTCACATTTTAAATGAAAAAATAAATAAATAAGACTATTTCAATTATAAGTAATATTTTAATATTACTCAAACAATTAATAACAAATTTAATCAAAAAATAAGAAAAAATATCTTCTTTCTCATTCTTCCCTACCTCTCGTTCAAAAACAACCATAGACAACCAGCACCACCTTATCTCTTTCCTTCCCTTATCACTTCCACCACAATCATCTCAATTCTCTTTCTAAAATTCTTTTCTCTCTCTATAACTATCATTTTCTTTAAAAAAATTCAAAATGGGATTGGATAAGAAGAGTTCGAATGGGGTTTGAGGGGTTATGAGTGGTTCAGGAAAAGTGAATGTTAAGATTTAAAGGAAAAATTGAATTTTTGATGACTTTATATTAGAAAAAGCTTAAAATCATAACATTGGAAGAGCTTGACATGAAACAAGGTGTTTAGAAGAAGAAAGATGATATTTTTCACTTAATACCACCAATGAATTACTCAACTATTGTGTTGATTTGAATACTATCATATTAGGTATACAAATGGTTACATTGTACACCAAAATTTGCATGTTTCTTTAGGTTCTTTTTAGTTTCAAAATTAAAACTTTATGTTTCTTTTAACAATTGGTTGCATCGTACACTATAGTTGATAGGTTTATTTAGGTTGTTTTTAGTTTCACAGTTCCAAATTAAAACTTCATTGGTTAAAACTTTATGTTTTGTTTTTTAGGTTATTCTTAGTTTCAATAATAAAACTTTATTTTCTTTTTCAATTCTGATTGTTGGGCTAAATTAACCTTGAACTAGGTAGGATTTAAGTTATATACATATGAATTTTAGATATTCATGTTGTTTTTTATGTAAAGATTGGAATCTAGTGATTACAACTGTTTAAGATGAGTTCAATGAAAGTTGGATGACAAACAACTTAAAAATTCAGGATGGGTTCCATAGTATTGTTTAGATGGGTTCAAACTTCAAATTGGTAGGTTGTTATGGGTAGAGAGTTCCCAAGAGTACAATGTGACAACTATTTATTGGTCATAGTTGGAGAGATAATGTCGATAGTCAAAGAAGAAGAAGGAGGAAAGGTTGGGATTTTTTTTTTTTTAACTTTGTTTATGTGCAAAATTAAAGTAATTTTAATTTTGCACTTAAACAAAGTTAAAAAAAATAATTATGTTATCTTTTTTTATATGATGTAATTTTAGATTCATTAAGTAATGGAATTTGTTTTTAAAACTATTCTTATAGATATGTCACAATTCCAATTTTATCCACTTAGGTATTCATAAGGACTGTTATAATGTTAAATTAAAGTAATCTGCCATGTGTTAAGTTGTGATTGCTTAGCATTAACAAAGGAGGCATACAGTAAAGCTATCTATATCCTTAGATCTCTTACTACTTGTTGGCTGTTTACCTTTCTTATTTTTTTATACTTAATTAACTTAGATATTGAAGTAGCCACGTCAATTAGTCCTAACACTCCTTAAACCTAATGTATTCTATTTTGTAGACCAAAACACTTAGCTAAATTTCACTAATAATAGGTAAAATAGCATAGGAAAAAACCAAGCAATAGCTTCTTTTTTTTTTTCTAAATGGAAATCCTAATTTATAATATGGTTGTATTAGGAATTTCATCCTATTGCTATTTTACAAACTAATTACAATAATAAGCTCGCATGAGTAGGAATTGTTACTTCGATATACAAATTAATGTTGATGTCTTCTAAATTATTCCATTAATTGAACATATAATGAATGTAACGTAGAATGTCTTTATAGAAATCTTGGTGAAAGAACATTGCATGGCACCTAATGAGATAACATGGAGGAAACAACAGAGAGGAGGAATAGATTGTTTTAGTATCTTGAATGTACGAGTGATAAATAAGAGAGTTTAAGACATCGAGCATATAACTTAAGCATTTGAGATCATTCTTTTCTTAAATTGCTCATTTCTTTTTAAAGAGTTGAAGTTTAACCGTAGAATATTATTTCTTTTATCTCCCTAAAAGTGTCAAGTGAAGAGGAATAACTTAATATTTATAGACTCTTAAGCGAGGTGACATCCATCAAATCACCTTAATAACTGATAGATAAGATAAAGCTTGTCTTGAATGATTTTACTAAGGGTTCAAGGCCAATAACAGTTCTCATGAATGTATGAGCTTAAGAAAGGTTAAATGATAATAGAATTATGTCACATGCATGTGATGCCATCGACTGGATTCCTTAAATCTAAAATCTCTATTGGTAAGAATGATTCAAGAGTTTTAAAATTAATTTTAAAAAAGAAAAGGCAAAATTACGTACTAGATGATGAATGTTTGAGATCAAATTTAAATAAAAGGATAAAACTTTTTAGTGATTCAAACAAATGATGACATAATAACTCTAGTATAATATTATTATATTTTATTGATATGTCACATTAAATATACAAAATATTGATCACTTGTTATGTAATTTTTATCCTTTATTTAAATATAATGTTATCATTTATTTACATCACTTATTAACATTTACTTCTATTTAAACTTCCCAAACATTTAAGCTCTAATATGTTATTTTATTAGAAAGAAAATCAATTCATAAGGGTCCTCTATTATCATAGCAGGCATTCTTTTTAACTCAAAAAAAGAAGATAAGATGAGTTATCTTCTCTCCTAAAAATTATTAGTTTCTATCTTTTTATTAGAAAATGAAATAATATCTAATAATAGAAAAAAAACGAGTGAGATAATTAATTCTTTTGAAGAAAAGCAAGAAAATAATTTTAATTCAACAAAAAAAAAATAAAAAAGGCTATTTTCGGTGGAAATAATGTCCGAGAAAAAAAAATGAAGATGAAATGGGCTTCCATTATCCAGCCAGCCCAGACAGCCTAAGCACAGCCCAAAGTCACATATAAAAGCCTAACTCCGAAACCCTAACCCTAAGTTCACCGGACGACAGGAAAATAGCAGCATCGTCAACCAAGTGAACTAACAATGGTAAGCCAATCTCTCCTCCTCTCCTTCTCCATTGACGAGTCGTCTGTTTTATTTGTGTAAATGGTCTCGGCTTCTAGATTTGCTAGGGCTTTAACAAATTACCAGTGTTTATGTTGTCTTGAAATGATTTCTGAGCGCGGTGTTCGATTGGTTATAGCCTGTGATGAGGTTTTTGGTTTAGATTGGTAATAATTCGTATTTACCGAAACTCCTAGCATTTTACAGCTAATTGCTTGAACTGAAAAATGGAGATGATAGAAGTTTATAGAAATCGATATTCATGGAAATTTGAATTGTAGTGTGGTGTTCATCTATGTACTGTTGAAGCAGACAAATATAGGGTCCAATCGAGGGGGCGTCCCCGACGCGGCTGTGCGGTAGCTTCGGAAGTTCTTGAAAGTTATAAAGCTTGATTTTTTCTTAATTGGAATATTCTTATCTATTTATTTTTGCCCTCCTCCTTTTTCCTGACAATTGCCAAAATCGTACTAGTAGTATAAGTATCATCCTAGGATCCTAATAGAATTCCAAGTCGTTTTTGTTCATGTCATGATGTCGGTTTCTCAAAGGAGTACTTTGCTAAACAATATGTTTTTCTTTTCGTTCCGGTGATTACACTTTTCAAAACTATACTTTGCGAGTTCTGTGAGTTGAATCTACTTTGCTTGCCATAACATGGAATCTTTAATTTTTTGGTCCAACTATATTGTTGCTAAGTGAACCTATCCGTCCTGTTTATCCTGTTAAGATATTAATCATTTGCAAATTTGAATTCTGTCTTGTTTCCCTTGTTTTTGCCTAGAGCTACAAGTGGCTGACTAGCCATTAAACGTCCAACAATACAACAGTTTTACGAAATTTTCTTCTTTGTTCTGGATATTTTATGATGCGTATCCTTTTTATGCAGATCTTAATTTCCATTGCTGTCATTGTAATTAACTGTTTTGGACCTTGTATGTTAATGTCAGGTGAATGTTCCAAAGACAAAGAAGACCTACTGCAAGAACAAGGCCTGCAGGAAGCACACTTTGCACAAAGTGACACAATACAAGAAGGGGAAGGATAGCTTGGCTGCCCAGGGCAAGAGGCGTTATGATCGCAAACAATCAGGTTATGGTGGACAAACCAAGCCTGTCTTCCACAAAAAGGTAGGAGATTGTTGCTCCACAGGGAGTCCTGTGCTCTTCTGAGTCCATAGGGAATTATAAATTAATTTGTTTAATTCTTGGTTTGATAGGCAAAAACTACAAAGAAGATTGTGCTGAGGCTTCAATGCCAGGGCTGCAAACATGTCTCCCAGCATCCAATCAAGGTAACTGGTTTTCATCAAGTCAAGCATTTTCCTTGGATCTTGATTTATATGCTTCATGCCTGTTTTACGAATTAATGGTTTCTCCCTTCTGTTCTGCAGAGGTGCAAGCACTTTGAAATTGGTGGAGATAAGAAGGGAAAAGGAACCTCTCTGTTTTGAAGGATTTCTCTTTTCTTTCCTTCTTTCTTTTTTCTTTTTTTGTTTTTTATATTACATGACATCAGTCTTTACTGCCATTTGTCTATTTCCTTGTCTTTCTCGTTGGAAAGCACCAGGAATTCTAGAGTTTGGAGTAGTTACTGATCTGTTTCTGTATTCCAAGTTAATCTAGTTGCAAGGGATTGGAACAATTTTAATAGCAATTTTGTGATATCAGACTATGGTTGCTGATCAAATTCTTTTCTTTGAATTGTATGTTCTGCAACTAGTGCTGCTATCTTAAGTGTTTAGGTACTGGTATATCCCCTGTGTTTAGGTAATTCAGCTTTTTTCAGAATAAAGCCAATACTGGACGGATGGTCTACTTGCTTGAAAAGATTAGCCTGTCCAGAGCTCTTTTAAGCTTGTTAGTCATACTTAACATGGAAACTCTTGCGTGTTGGAAGGATGTATCCTAGGTGGCTGATATGCCATTTCCCCCTTGAAGCTTGGTAGCTTCATTTGTATTTAGATTTTACGTTTTACGTTGTGTTTGGTTTGCTGGAACTGAATATGACAAGGATAAATGCATGTAGGTGCACTCTTTTGGGGAAGATGGATGGTGTTTTTTAACTACTGGGTTTTTAACTCATTATAAGCCAATATTGTCCCTGTAATTTGTGGAAAGTCGGGGTAGTGATGGGGTGAGATGGTGGTGGTTTAGCCGTTTAAGGAAGAAAGGAAATCAAGAGACGGGAAACATATACCTGTTTATGCTTATGTAATGCCATTAGCGATGATCGAGGGAAATAAGGCTATTAATAGATTAAATCATCTTTTACTTGTTACATATTTTTTGTAATGTTTTATTATTGATAACAAAGGGCATTTATTCAATTTATTAGAAATGCCCTTTCCTCAAGTTAGGAACATAGTTTTTCAAATCGAGGGTGTTTATTATTATTTTCACCAAATTATACTGTTTAGTTTAGGAATTTTTTTAGACCATGAAACTTCGGTTTAATTTCGTTAGACCATTTATATTTTAAGAAATTTTACTTGCATGAATGTTTTTTTTATTTTTTTCAACTATCACATGTATTAACAGTATATAAGAGGTCGAAGAGGTTAATAATTATGTAATAAAGGAATTTCAACAGTGTCTTGGTAACTAATTTTATTTGTAAATCTAATATATGGTATAAACTTTAGGTTACTTTATAGATATATTATCATAGAACTCAAATAGGAATGCAATTAAATATGGTAGTGGGTAGTCGTAGATGTTTAGGATATATATTTAGTGTGCTCAGTAATTACCTATGCATATGAAACTTGGCAGTAGAAGAACGTATTACTATCAAATGCAAACTAGTTTTTATCATAAATTAATGTTTGATAAACAACAGAAACACTAAAACGGGGATATGGGGTGTTAAAGGATTGTTGAATCCAATAGTAGGTTCATTACAATCGATATAAGATTCATAAGAAATTAAAAGTATAAAAAAGCTAAACTTAATAATCAAAATGATACTTATAGGGTGGGTCTTTATTAGTGTTATCAAATATGAATTGATTCATACGGTTCAATCTGGTTCAACCTGATTTTATCATAAAATTAGTTCAGTCTAATTTTGATTCAACTTTGATTAAACTGTGATTAAACTGGTTCGATCCCTTTAACCTTTAATCATCTCATATGTATTGATCAATAACCCGGATAGAATATGACAACATTAGGTTTTATAGTGGTCTTTCCCTAATTTTATTGTAGGCTTTTTTATAATGGTTTTATTATACAAAATAAATAAACAATAAATATAGATACGAATAAAGAGAAAGTGGGATTTGATGTCTTATTTATTATCTTATAATAACATAGTAATAAAGATATGGATGCCGACTAAGATAGTGAAAAAGAAGCTACAACAAATAGTATAAGTAAAGATTATTTATGATGGTTTTATAGAGATGTCCTATGTTGTCTGTTGATAAATTATAATTATTATTTGGAAAAAAGTATTTATTCATACATTCTCATAACTAATTTATTTACTCAAATATTTATCTTAACTATTGATTGTAGAGAATCAACTGAATGTAATAAAGAGACTAGACCTAGGTCCCTCACAAAAGGGTATCAACAGGCTTTGTTATTGAACGGGCTCCTTGCTGCACATGTAAAAAGCTTTCGATGGGTTTGTCCACGAAGTGCCGTTGATGCTTAAGTTAGTAAGGAGGGAAGGAAAAGGAAGGATTGGGGGAAGCTTGAGCACTACTTAACCTAGAGAGTGGGTGCTAAGATGACGCAACGTTCTTGGGTTAACAGGGAGTAAAGAGCAAAGAGCTAAGGATTTTGAAGGTTTGAAATCAGAATCTCTTTACTTGTTGGCTCCTTGCGCTATTTATAATGCAAGGAGCTTATATACTAAGGGCACATATTAGCTTGCGATTCATCTGTACTTGCTATTGGTAAAGGAAATGCACTAAAGGACTGATAGGGTGGCTTTAGATGTTGATTAGTCATGACTACACTAGCAGCAACTTTTGTAACATAGAGCTTTGACATCCTTAGAGGATATTGGGTGTATTGACCATACTACGAATGTTAGCCACAATTAATAAGGTGAGGAGAGATGTAAGTGTTAAGGACAAACAACTTTGAGGCTAGAGAAGAGAGGCTCTTAACAAACTATAGGTAGTAGGATAACCTTCTAAGAGTGCCTGTGGAGGAGTGAGCATCCTCGAGTAGCAACCATGGACCTAAGGTAGAGAGGGCCTTCGTAGCCTAAATACACCCGAGTAAGTGGTCGGGTACTGAATGAGTGGGTCTTTGAGGTGACTAAAGGTGAGCTAGTTGTTCAGGTACAAGCGTTAGAATGAGGCATAGTGTTTGGTCACTCGATTGCTAATGGGCCTTAAAAGGCCTTTAGTAATAACCATAATGTAAGTGTAGTATCCTATGTTGTTTGGCCAAGCATTAAAGCAAGGAATGATTCCAACTTCTATAGCCTCCATAATGTCTAAATTCAAGTGAGATAATTGATGAAATTTAAGGAAAAAAGTGGTACTACACCCAAGTTGCCAAATATTTGTTATCTATTAAAACTTTCATGATTTTAGTAGTAAAGTTCTTAGCTTAATTTAATGTTGTGGACAAGCCTTTTGAACTACTAACAGAGTTCAGATAGTTTGGTTAGAAAACTAACTTGATAGGCTCAGAAAGAGATTTCCAAGCCAAGGCCTTACTCGATTATCTCACACGCAAAATAGACCTTGAAGAAGACCTTTTCTTTTATAATGCCTTCATGGGCTTACTTTTTTAGTATTATATAAATATTCATCTTCATCCAAAAGTCCATCTTTTATGAAGGTTTAAGAAGGCTATAATCTTATCCATTAATGGTTAAAAATGATTTAAGGGCTTATCTTAGTTCGTCTATCTTCAAAATATCCAATGGTTAAGGTTGAGCATCAATATTTGTAGATAAAGTTCTCTTTTCCTTATTAGCAACATTTAAAGTAATAGTAACTTCCTAAAAATCGTTGTGCTTTATTGAAGTTACTTCACATAAGGTTAAAGTATTTAATTAATCAAGAAGGCATGGAAAAGAATCGAGATTGCTGAATTCGAACACACACACACTTTGAGAAATTGAGTTTATTTTTTTTTTTCTTCTCATGCTTTTTTCTAACAATATTTCTTTATGCATTGTTTGCTCGAGACTAATTTGAATAAACAATTATATGTTTTTTATATGATCGACTATCGATAATAATCAATAACCATACTATATAAAGTTTTTATACTATTGATGTTAGTATTTAGTTAATATTAAGATGCAGCTACGTGATAATGCCATTGCATGACATAAAAATTTAATTAATGGAAATGAATATTGAATTTTAAACAATAAATTTTTGTCCTTTATTATTAATCTTAACATTAGTACATTATGTCACTTAGATAGTATTTGGTTATTCGAATTGGATATGGAGAAAAAAAAAAAAACTGGATAGCATTAATGTATGGAATACATGATAAAATACTTTTATCGTATAATGTTATAAATTTTGTACAATCAAATGGTATTTTAATATCGTAAACTATATATTTCTATTAGTTTGAAATACCATGTAAGAATATTGAAATAGTATATTTGATACCCGGAATAATTTTTTGACTAGTAACTACATGAAATTGTATAATTGTAAAATGATTTAGAAAAACATGCGAGTAAAACTTGCTCATGTGAATATTATGAGGAAATAGAATGAAGTAATTAAATATACTAACAGCTTAGATCATCTTTAGTCTTTACCGGGTCTTTCGTAGCGCGTTGTCCAAAGGAGGCTCGAGGGACGGTGAGAGTTTCTTCACGCGTTACAGCGCGTTCTAACTGGTACCTGCATTTCTATTTTTATTTTTTTTTATATTTTAATGTTTTCATTGGTTGACTGCATATTATTAGACTTTCAAAAAAAAAAAAAAAAAAAATTGAAGAAATTTGTTTAAAAAAACTTATAAATACCTTGAAAAAGTGAATTCCTTAGTACATTGACATGGAGCATAGAAACCGGAACAGATCCCTTTACAGTAAAGATGCTCTTAGTAATATAAATGCTATAGCTGGTGATCCAAGTACTCAGTCCCTATTGCATTCATTAGAATGATAAAAAGAAAAGAGAACGAATTAAGGAAATAAAGAAAAATAGAACGTGAAATTGCTAAAATATTCCTATCTTATTTTAATGAATATTTATTATATTAAAGAAATTTTTTTTTTCAACTATTTGCAGCTAACAATTTTATATCTTATAATTTTAATAATTAAATATATTTAAATGGTAGTTATAAAATATAAATCAAACCCATTCTATAAAATTTTTAACTGTTACATTCTATTACATAGTTATCATTTTTTATTATACTTATATTTCTATGATTGATTTTTTTATTTATCCTTTATTTATTATTTTGAAAATCTATTATATTTTTTGTTTGATCAATATTTATAAGGACTTTTACTTAAGAAGTTTATTAAAGTTTTGATTTTACAAATATATTATTGACATTATTCTATATTTTTTAGTGTAAGATTTTTTTGTATTTTTTGTATACGTAATTTGGATGTGTTATCTGTTAGTTATTATAGAGCATAGTTTAATAAGTTTACGTATATATATTTGTTTTTATTTTTTTCCTCTAATTTTAAAGAAGGAAAAAAATGACCCATCACAAAAAATATTTGTAGATTGTTAGTTTAAAATTCAAATAATTAATTAAAAAATAAGAATAATTGAAATAATAAATGTCTAACAACAAAAATTTTGAATTATATAAATAGAAAAACAAAAGCAAGAAAAATTTTACGTTAAGATAAGATTGAAAGTATATAAATAATTTTGTTTTTAATTGGTTAATTTGAATATATAAAAGAATTAAAAATTAAGAAAATAAAATTAAATTTAAATACATTTTAATTGGAGTGAAATTAAAATTAAATAGAATAAATTTTATAATTAAATTAAGTTGAATCAAATTAAATTATATTATAAGGACGAGTTAATTGCCTATAAGCACACAAACTCTCTCTCTCTCTCTCTCTCTCTAAGTCACGTCTCACCTTCTGAACACCGAAAAAAACAAACAAGAAACATTAGAACCAAATTCGAAATCAACAACTATAAAAATTAAAAATCCCTTTTGTTCCATTCTCCCCTTTCTCTCTCCAATCTTTTCCTCCTTATTTTCTTTTGAATTTCATTCTCTTTTTCTCTCTCCCTAAACAGCAATAATCACCCAACTTCTTCTCTCCACATTCTTAAATCGGTTATCTTCTTGATTTATAATGGACACCAATAGCGCTAATAATAATGTTAAACTAGTAGGAGAAGAAGAAGAAGAACAACAACAACAAGAAGAAACCAAGATCAATATCAAGAACAGCGAAAATCACGAACAAAACCCTAACAACACCAATCACTCCATTACTCAAGTCACTCTTACTTCTGTAGACGACGATGACGATGATGTGGAGCATCTTCATGATGGTGATGTTGATGACGGAGAGGATCGGAGTGAGACTCGTAATCGTAACAGGACACGGTTCACTGAGTTGAGTCAGGTCGATGCCGATTGGGCACTTGCTAGGACTCTTCAAGAGCAGGTATTCAAAGTCAGCCTTTTTCCGCTTATTGGTCTTTTGTAGTACTATTTTTCAGTTATGTCATGATCTGCGTATGTGAAATCAGTGGCGGAACTAGGAGTTTTACTCGAGAGGGACGAGGCTGTGTTATCATAAGGATTAGAGGGGCGAAACTGTAAAAATCAAGAATTTATAGGTGTGTCTTTAATGGAATTTTTAAAATTGCACTGGGCAATCAAAGAACTTTTAAAAGATTGAATTTTGGTGTAATAGCAGTAGTCGTTACTGTTCTTTTATCTGGAAATTTCGTTAGACAATGTGAAAAAGATTGTGAAACCCGCTGAAGGCAGATGATAAGTAGCTTTCTCTAGCCTGTTATCGATTTGATAGCTTTGGCAACTTGATTAGTTGCCCTATACACTGGATTTGGATTGGATTTTGTTGTTTTACGTTAGATTCTCAATGAATTAGTGATTGTCGTTTGTTGTTGAGTAATTCTACTTTCTTGTGTGTGCTTATGTGTCCTCATTGGGAAGTTTGGGTCTTGTTGCGTGAAATACTTCAATTTGAATTGTAGTTCTGCAAACACTTAGATGGTTATTTTGTATATTCAGTTGAACTTCTTGTGTGACCTGTGTTTAAAGTTGTTCTGCTTTGATTCAAACGGGACTGTGTGAAGTGGAAGTGGAAGTGGATTCTACTGGAATTTCTGGGGAAAAAGAAGTTGCAGTGGAAATTTCTGGATAATGGGTTATGATTTTGAACCTTAAACTCTGAATTCAAACTCATATAATGTTTCTAGATGGACTCTGAACACTTCAAGCCTTTGTGGTTTTAGCCTTGTCAACTTGTGTTCCTTTTTATTGTTGTATGTTGTAAGCAAAAACTGGTTGATTGTTCTTTTAGGAAAGGGCATATATGATGCTAAGAATGAACAATGAAGGTAGTGAATATGGAAGTTGGGAAGCTGGAAGCTATTTGCATGATGAATATGAAGATTTTGATGACCCCAATGATGAAGCTGGTGCAACGGACGAGGATGGTGGCTCATATGCCAATGAAGATGATGCGTTTGATGTCCATGCACTGGCTGAGGCTGGCGAGTATGAAATTGACCCAGCTGTTTATTCAAGTGATGAGGCATTTGCTAGAGCTCTTCAGGATGCTGAAGAGAGGGAAATGGCAGAGAGGATGTTGGCTCTGGCTGGACTAAATGACCGTTGGTGCTCTTGACTCATTGATTCCTTCCCTTGTTTAAGTGACACAATCTTATGAGCTTTTTATTTGTGTAGGGGAAATTGATGTTGATGCTGTGGAGGAGCATGGACCCCATTCCCAGGTGCAAACTTATTTTATTGCTGCAATCTCTCCATCTCTTGGGGTGGAACCACTTGTCCTCAACTGTGTGTCTGTTTCTATCTACAAGAGAAGTAAAGAAAATGGTGTGGGTGGGATGTGTTGTGTTTGCAATGGTTGGAATAGGAAATGGATACATGATTGGGACATGTGATATTTATCCCATCCCTTTTCTCATTATGATTTGATTAGTTTTATGTGTGGCCTTGGCCTTGAGCATTACATTATTTTGCCCCAAGATGGGTGAGCTTACTGGAATCTAGATACATCAATGTTTGTTTTTCAAGTGTTTGCTTTCTGATAACAACATTGTTTTCATTGCTCAAAGTAGATAAAAGAATAAGTGGCGTGATTGCCTTATAGAGGAATGCTTTTCAGTGAAATGGCTTTGTCTAAGAAAAACCTGTAAGGCGATATGAGGTGGAATTGATGGCAACATCATAGTGAGATTACTACTCAGTAGCAGAGAGCAATTAAAATATCTTTGCTTCTTCATTCCCTAGAGACGAAAAGTTTGATTGAGATGTTGTCCATAGGATACAGACAAGTAGGTAGAAATGGTGAAGTGCAATTATATCACATTATTGTGTAGTGAAACATAAACGACATGGAGAAACCAGTATAGCATGAATGCTGGAATGTAAATACCGGAAAATGAATATCGAGGGTTCTGAGGTTTTGGATGCTTGTTTTAAATTTTTGTTCAAAGTTCTTTCGTGATGTAGCCTTTTTAATGTGCATAGATAAACTGTGTATTTATATCTGAGGTTTTTCTGGGTCAGAAGGGCTATGCGTCACTTCATCAAGTTGGAATATGACCTTGTATTTAATTTTTCATTACATTACAGGAAACATGGGAAGAAGTTGATCCAGATGAGCTTTCATATGAGGTCAGTTGGCTTAGTCTTTGTCTTAAGTGATTACACATTTTTATCTTTTATTAAGCTTTTGGTATTATTATTGTAGGAGTTACTGGCCTTGGGTGAGGTAGTTGGGAGTGAAAGTAGAGGGCTTTCAACTGACATGATTGCGTTATTTCCTTCAGTAAGCTACAAAGCAGGAAGCAGTGAACATGCAAATGCTGAATCGTAAGCTTATTCTTTGATATGCTTTCTTATTTTTCTTACAATTGCCATTTTTTCTGAATGATGTATATATCTGTTTCAGTTGTGTCATTTGCCGGTTGGATTACGAGGATGATGAGACTCTGACAGTGCTTTCTTGCAAGCATTCATACCATTCAGAGTGTATAAATAACTGGTTGCAAATAAATAAGGTAATAATTGTCTTGTGGCCTATGTATTTAACCTTTTAAATCCAGCTTAGAGGTTTGAGTTACGAAATCCCATTATATCTTTCTTATCCTTCTTTCCTTGGCTATCTATTACTGGCTATACAATAAAGTTGGCATGTGAGTTGCCCTAAATACATGGTTTTTCTCCTGCAGTATATATATTATGACATGTTAGTTCCTTTGCTAAAACCAGTGTAGATGTTTGATATGTTTCATAAAAAGCCTGTTAGGATTCTGTTGTAATTTCCAGTTTATAAATTAAAACCAGAGGTGGGTTCGCAAAAAAGAGCTAGTGACTGACTTTAGTTATGTTCTTTTGTCTTTTTCTGAGACCTATTTTAGGTTCAGAATTCCGTAATGCTCTTTAGACCCTTGTACGATGTTTATGAAATTGAGATAGGCTTTTAAAAAGCATGAGACTCTGGAACTTTAGGCCTGGGCCAAAAGAAAAATTGTAGTTTGCATTGGGTTGGTGATATAAATCCTCAATTAATTCACGTTCTCTTCAAAAATTAGAAAAGTCATGCTTAGCTTATATTTTTTCTAACAATCTGTCTTTTGATCCGGTGCACATTAGTGTCCATTTAGCTGGTAAGAGAGATTCCAGTATGCCTATGTCCGCTTGTGTAACTACATCTTGGCTTGCCACATTCTTAAAAATATTTGAAGCACCGAGATCGCTTTAGGTAAAAAAAGCAGAAAAAAATTTCTTGTACTTTTTGCTTTTAATATGTTAATTACTAGGATAATCAGGATCCTCCAAAATTTACTCTAACTTTCCCTCACTGTAATCCCTCGAGATGTTGACATGTCAATTTTGAAGAACCAACGGTCAAGATTGAATCCCTTATCTGCCTCCTAAAACATTCTTAAGCTTGAAACATAATTCTCGATTTAGAATGGCAAAGCGATAAATCTAGATAATGCTTGCAACCATGTTGGGTAACGCCCTAAAGGCAAAGCTATTTCACAATAAAACTGCTGTTGATTCAGCAATGTTTTTCATTTTTAGAAGATTTTTTAATAAAAGATGGGAAAAAAAGGCAAAAGAAATGCAAATGCCACAGCCATTTGTTGCTACAAGTCTTGCAGATTGCTGCATGATGGAGAATTTTTTCTGAAGCAATATTAACTTTCAAGGCAACCAGTTGTATTTTATGGTCAATAGAAGGGAAAACCAAGACTAGCATATATGAATTCAAAAATTAAGCTTGTTTTGCTTAAAGTTAATTGGTAAAGACTAGAGGGGTAATCCGTAAGAATACAGAGGAAGGAGATGAATAGTTTAAGAGCATGATGAAGAGGGATTTAATCTTGACCATTGGTTTCTCATAATCCACACGTTATCATCTGGAGAGGTAAATTGAGGAAGAGTAAATATAGAGGATCTTAGTTAGTAACCATGGCTGTAGCATCCCTAGTATATTGAAGGACATTTGGCCACCATTGGCTTCTTTGTTACTAGGTAATTTCTGACCACCACTATCCTTTGCCATCACCAAAGATCATAATGTAATTCTAGATTAAGCATTTTTTAGACTGAGGTGCACTTAGTTCCTTTCCAACCTTTAAGCTAATCCACCCTTAGTCCTTCCTAGTTTGGAAAGTCAGGCTATGGAAGTGTTTGCATGGAACAATTTGATCCCTCATTTTATTCTGACATGGGTGCAAGAGGGGCGCCCATTAAGGGCATACTATTGAAGGGAAGAGTTAAATTAAGAAAGCAAGGGCTTGCTTTCTTGTCTATAGCTTCTATTCACCACAAATCAATTTTTCGTTGTGCAGGAAAATTAGTTGTCAAGAAGTTTTTTCTCAAAAGTTATGAGATAGTTTCTGAAAACTTCATTTGATAGTTAGTGAATGAAACAGGAATAAATTATCTGAATAATCGATGCCTTTATGAACAAAAGGTTTCATCACATGCTTCAGTTTGCCGTTGGATGTAGCCATTTATATTTAATCATCTGCAGTTTGTTCTACAAAAAGAGAGCTGCTGATGGATGTTGATTATATGAAGAATTTTCTGGAGTGAACGATGGTGATACTTTAGCTGTTCAAGCAGGAGCTAAAGATTGTTGAGATATTAACAATTGATAGTTGATAGTATTGTGTGCATTGGAATGAGAATCATGGACTTCTTGAATGAGAAGAATGAGGGCCTCCTTCACCGTGTTTAAACATCTCTATAATTCATAAACAACATTGTTCGTATGGTATCTCTCCTTAATTAGTCTACAAATTAAGGACAAGAAAGTGCCATCTATACACCTCTACTCAGAATCCTGTTGTAATTATCTTGGTCTTGACTAATATGGTTCCTGATAACAACCACAAATTATGAAACATCATGGCTGCTATCAAGCGACCATCAGTAGCAATGTGCTCTGGTTATGCAACAAATGCTTCAGGGATTCTGAGCAAATCATAACCTATGAATTACTTTAATTGTGTTCACTAACCTGGCAATGAAGTGGTTGTCATTTTGTAGTTTTACTTCCCCATTTTATACCGGATGTTTAAACTCAATTTCATGGGTGCAGGTATGTCCTGTTTGCTGTGCTGAGGTTGCGGTTCCTGCAAGTAGCAGGTAGAATTTGCATTCGTTCAAGTCCTTCATAGGTGTGTCGGTCGGCAGAGGTCCATTTACAATTGACACCTGTTGTTGTCTTTGGTTTCTTCATGTCTTATGGACCTAAGTTCTTTTGAGTTTCTTGGAATCATGCTATATGAAGATTTACCAATCATCTCAAATGTACAATTGGAATTTGGAATTAGGTCAACTGAACACCTTCAGAACTGTCATAAAGTTTAATATATCCATTTTCAGCTAAGATACAGAATGCATGTTCTATTGCTCAAGTACATCTGGCTGGCTACCCTTTATATATATATATGAAAAATGATCAATGAACGGAAAGGACCTTACCGAAATTCAAAGCCGGAAGTACTGTTGGCATTCTATTGGTTCATGTAGCTTAAAGCTAATTGTTTCGTAAAGACAAGAACAAGCTGTTGGCCTCATAACTGATTCGCACCAACAGTCGGTCTTATATTTTGTGTCGTGTATCAAAGCTCTATATATACAAGGTAAGGTAAGATTTTTATATTTTTCAAAAGGATAAAGAGAACATAGGTGAAACTAGAAAGGAAGCAAACAAGATACCTACCAAATCAACATAAGCATCAAAACTCAAAAGGATGCTTAGGTCAATAAGGTGCTCAAAAGGCTTCCGCAACAACAAAACGAAAATACAAAAAACAAATTACAAGAGACACCGATTCCAAATGTAGTAGCAACTAGCGACTAGTGTGTGTGTGTGTATGTTTTTCCACCCCCCTCCCCTTCCCACTAAGTAGGATGCTCGAAGAGATTAGATAAAGGGAAGCACTGATCACTCCTTAAGATGCTAGCTTACACATAGCGTAAAGCCTTTCGTATGCAATGAGCATGAAATGAAGGTTTGCCCACGTTTAGAGGTCTTGTTCCATACTAGAGTAATATTCCTTGCATGTCCATATGTTGTCTTTATAATAGCTCCAAGGATAGACAGCTTGCTTTTCCCCAATCTGTCAGGTACAGTAGAATTAGGCTACAAATTACGAAGTAAGAGTAATATTCCTCTACAAGGATCCAACCGACCACTTCCAACATGTCCCATTGATGAACAAACATAACCGGGTTTCTTTTAGCTAGCCTATCTCCAAGCCAACTTACCAAAGGGCCCCCGGGAGGCCAAGAGTCATACCAAAAGGATATTGCACTGCCGTCGCCAACTTCTACTTTATAAGTTGAAGTGCATGCTCCCTAGTTTATTTTGAATATTTCTCCTTGCCCAAGAAGCTTCATTGGGTACCTTGACATACCAGAAAATTTGGCCCTTAAATTTCAGCCCTAACCCAATTAGGCCAAAGGGACTCTCCAAATTGCTTACAAATATGCCCAACATGCTTCATTGAGCTACTTTATTCCATATGTCCAAAGCTACCTTCATCTTTGGGTCTACATACTATATTCCAACTCGCCTTAGCTTTTGCCTTCTCCTCATCATTTCCATTCCACAAAAACCGTTTTAGTTTGGACTTTGAAGGAAAACTGTATCAATTTCTTTTGAATTTTATTCATTTGTCATGGCTAGTAATATTTGCAATAGATCCAGCTTAATGATCATAATAGAGGGATAAGCATAATATTGTGTTGAACCTAAAGTTTATTATTTGATTTTGATGAAAACAAAATTAAAAGTGTATAATTAAACTTGTTGATTTCAATAAGAACAAAACAAAAAGTATATAATTAAGTATGTTGTTTTTGAAGAGAACAAAATAAGAAGATGATTAAACTAAGTATTATTTAATTATATTGAGATAATTGAATAAGATTAATTAATTTGCTTAATGATTAAATATATCAATTATCTCTACAAGAAATTTAATTTTTTGAGTGGTGATCAAATGATCTTGAAATTAGATTGCAAAGAGTATTCATTTGTTGTGTGTTAAAAGAATTTTCAGATGATGTTTCATCTACCGGGTTGATGGCTTAAGGAAAAACCAGACTGATAGTGTAAAGTCTTAAAAAACACGAAGAAAAACACATTGACTTGGAAGAATCGGCTTGTCGGTAGTTAAAATTATCGGCATACCGGTGAATTTGATACAACTAGCCATTGGAACATTTAATGTACTGTAACGGAAAGAATTGAATGTGATTATATAAATGCTCAACAACCCGACTAAGGATATAAGAGAACTGATGTTTTGCTGTAATATTTCAACATTCTCTTGTATTAATTGCTAATATTTAGAGAGATTTGAAGTGTAGTGCTTGTGAGCTATTAGTTGCAAAGTATTGAGAGTCAAAAACACTACACTAATAATCCTTGAGATTGAGTTTTGTGTTATAAGTTGAGATTGAGTTTGAGTTTGAGTTTTGTGTTATGAGTAGAGATTGTGACTTGTGTTGAGAATTGTGAGTGAGAAACTTATGTAATCAAGTTTGTATGTGTGTAGCTCTTGGACCTTAGATTGAGAAATCAATAAAGTAATGTAAAGTTCTCGATTGGAGGCATTATGTATTCGTGGAGACTAGGGGGTGGTCCGAATTTTACGTTATATCCAAGCTTGATCTTCTTTATCTTTATCTCTTTTAATTTTTGCACTTATTATTGTTTCATTATTGCTTTGATTACTCATGTTATTGCATTTAGTTGTTTATATTGGAAAAGAATTGTAATTTATCCTTAAAACTCAATTCACCTCTCTTCTCTTGAGTTTAGCCTAGTGTTCTTCAATTGGTATTAGAGCTAGTTTTTAAATCTTTTGCTTAATCACATAGTAGAGTAAAGATCATAGCATTTAATACACTAGGCTTTATGGAACGGGAAAGCTATAAATAGACCACCACTATTAACCGGGAATAATTATCCTTATTGGAAATGTAAGATGAGTATATTCTTAAAAGCACAAAATAGATTGTTGTGGTAAGTCGTTGATAAAGGACCATTCAAGATAGAAGGTAAGGAAGAAAATAATTACATCGATAATGATTAGAAGTCGGTAGACTTAAATGAAATAGCTATGAATATCTTGCATTATGCCATTAATAAAAATAACTTTAATAGAGTTTGTATATGTAAGAGTGCTAAGGAAATTTAGGAAGAATTAAAAGATACATATAAAGGAACTAGCTGAGTAAGGGATACAAAGATAAGTTTATTATGTAGACAATTTGAAAACTTTAGAATAGATTCAAATGAAACTATTGATGAGATGTATAATAGATTCATCAATATCATCAATCTTTCGAGTGCTCTTAGAAAGACATTTATTAATCTTAAAATAAATTTCAAAATCCTTAAGTTTTTATCAAGAGATTGGGAAGCTAAGAGAATCGCGATTAAGGAAGCTCATGATCTTAACACAATGCCAAAAGAGCAACTTCTTAGAACTCTTAAAACTCACGAGATGGTTAAAAAGCAAGGAGATGAATCCAAAAAGAAAACAATTGCTTTAAAAGAAATCAAAGAGAGATTTAGTAGTGATGAAAGTAAAGATGATGATGATGATGTGGCCATGATCACAAGAAATTTCAAGAAATTTACGAAGTTCAATAGGAAATTGGCAAAAGATAAGGATGAAAACATATCTTGGTTAAGGAAGTGTCACGCCCCGAAGCGGTGGAGTCGTAACAGCTCCCGCCGTGTAAACCATCCTAAGATAGAAGTTGGCCTTACAATCGCTATCTTAGACTTGATCTACACAAGGCGTCCACAACTAACCCGCTTTGAAGTAGACAATTTGTAATTTAAACAAATCATTTACCTAAGAAAGTGAGAAAAGTTATATATAGTCACTATAATTCAGTTATTACATTAATTAGAAATGAAAAGTAAAACATGTGTTGATTCTTCAATGTTTTTTTTCTCACTCCCTAGGATCCAGCAGTTGCTAGCTTCCGAGTAGTTGATGCCGCTTCTTAACCAGCACCTGCACGACGTCTATAGGGATGTGAGCAACCACAGTTCAGTAAGTAGGGACGGAGGACTTAAAACTATACCATACACACAACAAGGTTTTCAATCACTTATTAGATGCAATGCATGTGCAAGCAAATGCCATCGCACGACGTTGTCCGGCCCACTGTGAGATTAGAGAAATTGCGCCTGCTCTAATCCGGGTTGAGGAGTTGCCGTTAATGCAACAGCTCACGACCAAACCCAGGCTTGTGTAATGGAGACCTTGCTTCTCCCGCGACTACTTTCGAACCACTGCCTTTACCCTCGCCGCGACCTCCTTTCCTGTCACTTAGTTCGACTGAGGATGAAGAAGGGACCATTTTGCAATCCTACGTTATCCCTTCCGAAGGGGTCGGTATTTGGCCGGAGAGTCCTAAATTCCCGTAACGGGTTGCATGCATGTCCGATTATGATTACCGGTCGGATGTTTGATTAAGTCCAGTTTAGGGTGTTCAATCCTTACATACAAATCATACAATATATGCCAGAATACAAACAGAATCATAGCATCACTCATAATCAAGCACATGCACACATTTAACTATCTAACAAGCACAACCAAGCATAATCTTAAGCCTCCAAAATACAGCATCGTATTAATCCCAACTTACCTCGACTCCTCGCTCACTCACTCGAGGTCCGATTTGCTCAGGTCATCGCCGATCATCCCTATAACACGAACGTGGTTTCAGCTTTTCATATAAATATTCTAAGTTCATTTTATCATATAACGCTTATTGTTAGGTTTTGTTTAAGGTTTAATATGCCTAATTATCTAGGTATTAAGTCTTTTACAATTATTCTAGGTTTGAGGTTAGGTTCAGGTTCGGTTTTCGCATTGATTTCTTTATTAGGTTTTAGTTCGATTTCTAAGTAATGTTTTAGATTCCAACCCTAGAAATCCGTTTCAACTCATAATGTGAAATTAATCACATTACTTCCCGATCTCCTAATTACCATCATTACCTCTAATTAGTATTTTAGTCCATCCGGTACACTTAAATCCTTATTTGTGTACCGAATTTACTCCTAATGTGAGAAATTTTTACATTTTTCATATAATTACATAAATTCAAGTTTCCCATCAGATTTATTGTACGTTTTTATTATTATCACAATATCAATTTTTATTGTAATATTTCCTATTTATTATATTTCCAATAATTACCTATTACGTATTATTACCTTTTATGTATATATTACACTTCTAATATTTCTATCACTCTAATTATCATCTCTAAACATCAATTATCATTTCAAAATGTCTAAATTTATCCTAAATCAGATTTTATTCATAATTACCCTGATTTACAAAATTATCTTAAAATGTACTGTTTTTCCATATTACTTATTTACTACATAATTAACCTAATAATTATATCTAACACTCTAATTGCTACAAGTATCATACTCCATCAGATTTTAACATCCTAAAACATGTAATTATTCACTAAATCAGAAATTAATCATTTAATTACATAATTAGCCCTAAATTACCCATTTTAGGGCCTAAAAATTATCTAAAAATTTCGAAAATTAATTTTTGAAAAAGGGCTTCATAGCACTGTTCTATATCATCTAAGTAATCTACAGAAAAATTTTGGGCTTGAAACTACACTCCTAAGGTCATTTATTTTTAAACCGAAACATGCTCGGTTTTGCATGATTTCTTAGGGACCATATATTACGGAACATAATTTCATCAAAATAATATTTTCCCTACAAACTACATACAAAAATATCTTAGAATAACAAAATTCATAATTTTATAATTATATTTACTATTTTTGCAAAATTACACAAGATTCGAGCTGGAAATCGGACTCACCGATTTGGGTGGCTCCGGCCACCGCGGGCCGCCGTGGCCTTATCGGCCGGCCTGGGCGCTACCACCACCGTGTGGTGGTGGTGGCCGTCCACTCCCAGCTCCTTGTCTGGTGTGGGTTCCCTTTAAAATCCTTAACTGCACAGTTTTTCTTATTTTTTTTATTTTCTGGATTTTCTCTCAAATTTTCAACTCTCTCTAATTTTCTCTGATTTGTATCTGTCCAAATGAGCTCTGTAATTTTTCCTACTATTTATAGGGCTTTGTAGAATTTATTGTGCATTAATTTGATGGGATTTTACCCCAATTCCTTGATTTTTGGCTTTTTGTTTGTCCAATTCTTATTGGTTATTTTTTTTCTTCCTGACCACGACCTGATCTTGTTGTAGCTTATCCTCTTCTGATTTTTTCTGATTTTTCTATAATTATTTTGTATTTTTCTTTAATTATTTGCTTAGTTTTTGGCCAATTTTAGTAATTACGCGTATTTTTATCTACACGTAAATACATGTGGGGTACACGTGAACATTCCTAAATATTATTTTGGTCATTCTAAAATTTTTAGTATACATATAATCTATCTCTAATAATTTATTAGTTATTATATTACACTTTTCGCCTTTTTGGTAATTAGCAGTTATTATGTTTAAAATTTGAAAATTTTATAGTCTCCTATTTTACTACTTATTTTCTTAAATTTAAGTTTACAGGGTCATTTTTACTAGTATTTCTCTCAATAGTTTATAATTTGGGTGTGATCGGATCTTTTAGCCGATCGCCCTAAACCTTGGGTTCTAAGCTCAATCCTACAGTTACTTGGCTTAACTTTGGGGCTTACAGGAAGGAGAAGAAGGAAGTAATGAAGTGTTATAATTGCCAAAAATCGGGACATTCAACAATATTGCCCGGATCTTAAGAAAGCCGAGAAAGGAGTAAGGAGAAAGGCTATGATGGCAACTTGGAGTGATGGTGATTTAAGTAACTTAGATGGGGAAATGTGCTTTGTAGCCATGGACAATGAGTTACGTTTTTCTTTCTAATGATTCTTTATTTAATGAGCTCAAAAATATATATGATGAATTACTTAAAGAATTTATTAAGGCTCCGAAGAAGAACAAGATGATGATTGAAATAGGAAGTGAATTTGATTTATTTAGAAATGAATATAATAAAGTGAATGATGTCAAAGAAAGTTTAGAGGAAGATAATGAGTAATTAAGATTAGAAGTTGATAAATTAAATAGAAACAATGAAAACTTGAATCTTAGGAATGAGGAGTTGGCTAAGGAAAATAATCAATTCAAAGAAAAGTGTAATTCCCTTCAAACAAAAGTTGAAAGCATGAAAAATGAGGATAATATGGTTGATAGGTTAGGAGAGCTTCAAATTGAAAGTTTTATCTTAAAGTCTAGCCTAGATGATTCAAAACAAGCTATAGCTAAGTTCGTAAATGGAGAAAAGAATTTAGATAAGCTCCTTAGCTCTCAAAGGTAAGGATTGAACAAAACCGAAATTGACTATAGTAGGGAATATATTTACAAGTCATATAAAAGTCACTTTGTAAAAGTAACAACTAAGACTTATAACTATTGTGGTAGATATGGCCATATTGCACATACATGTGTAATACGCTACAATACCAGTTTGAATCATAGAGGTAAGATGGTTTGGGTTCCAAAATGACAAGGACATATCATTGCTACTAACCACAAAGGATCTAAACTCACATGGGTACTAAAGAAGTAATCACATGTTTTTATAGGAACTTCAAATAGAGGTAACTCAAGAAACTTGAATGGAGAATACTCAAAGAAAACTCAAAATGCATCTAACATGATATTTAATTCAAGAAACTCATTCAAGTAGTCTCCATACAATAACTAGCATATTTTGTGTACACTTGAAGTTTTCTACATTTGTTTAGGCTTTCTTGAGCACATATCTACCATCCTTGTGCACATATTTATCATCCCTTGATTTTAATGTCAAATGTTAGCTCTTACATGTTTAAATACACTAATATTTCATACTTGAATGGTTGGCTTGATTTGATTATAAAACTATGCATAATTGATATATCCTCAACTACATTTGAGCTTACATAAGTATTTAGAGACTTAACTAGTGTTTTTTCCATAGCTAGCTTTACAAGTTATGCTTAAACTCTCATCATGTTATAATATGCATATAAATCTTGCTTGGAATGAACAATTGCAAATATCATACTTTTTGTGCACATTTGAAGTTTCTCATGTATATTTGGAATCATATGCGCACAATTTTGCCATGTTTCGATTTCTGTGTTCAAATCTAATTCCTACATTGTTTAATTTTGTCCATAGATTGTGGTTGAATGGTTAATCTAGCCTATTTTTGTTTTTGTGCAAATTTGACTCCTTTAGACTCAAATTACACTCTTATTGTTGTTTGGGAAGTCATGTAATCATTTTGTCCATTTGCATGCTATATGTTGTAATCATGCTACCCTTGTATCTATAAATACCATTGAAATTTGTTTAGAATACCAAATTACCATGAAATTGATTTAGTATGTATGTATGACATTAAGCTTAATTTGTAATCAATGGTTGATTTTGATGATTTTAAGTGGTGATTTTAGGACTTTTAAATCTTTCTTGAGATATTTTCCTTTCAATAAGCTTGAATATGATGATGAAACTTGCTTTAAGTATTGTTTTGTGATAACTAAGCCTCATTGCTTGAATTTAGTCATTCATGCATTTACAAGGCTTAATAATGAACTTTCTTGCAACTAATGGCTTAATTTCATTAAATCTTGCTAATGTTGCTAAGATACAAACTTTTCACACTCAAGTATACCTAAAAAACATGGTCATATAGATTTGATGCATAAAATATAGCGTTTAGTATGCTTTGGATACATTTGAAGTCATTTATAAGCAACTAAGTTTATATATGCACAAATTAATTATGCATTGGTTTTTGTGCCCCATACAGGGTCTCATATGTTTATTTTCATCTCTAAATCATGTTCGAGTAGTCAAATTAGCTTGATTTGAATTTCGTATATATTTGACCTCTCTAGACTCTTTTTAAGTTCTAAGTGTATTGTGGAGTATTTCATGACTATTTATGCTAATATAAATGTTGCTTGGTTTGATTATGTATTTTTTATACTTCTTGGTATCTTCCAAATATGCTTAAACTATAAACTTGTCTTGAATTTGAGAAAGAATCCATACTTGCTCAATAGCTACATTTATGCTTAACATTTGATTTTAATGAACTCAAGTAGTGATTTTTCAATTTATAGAGTCTTAAAGCTATATTTTATTTCTACCATACTTAAACATGTATTTGAAATTTGCTTGAAGTGTTGGTATGCAAAAAACTCAATGCTTATGCACATATTTTGCTCCTACATGCACATTTTCACTTCATCATGAATTACATGGTTTAATGGATTTGATTCGGATAAATCTTGGCTATCTAGTTAAAAATTAAGTTTTTTAAGCTTTAACGGACTCAAATAAACTTGTTTAAAGTGTAAAGATATTCATTGACTCTCTACAAATCAAATTGGATTAGTAACTTTGCTTAAACAAGTGGTTTTTGCTGTTTTTCTACAAAACTGTAGACAATTGGTAAGCCGGTTCACCTAAGTACCGGCAAGCTGGTATACTGCTTTAGATTTTCATTTTGTTTTGGTTCTATTCTAAGAACCTGCATGACGGTACCCTTAACCACCAACATGCCGGTATACTATTTTTTATAACAAATTTGCAATATTTTTGTTCTTGTAGCAAACATACTGGCTCCCTATACTACTAGCTTGTCGGTACCTCTGTTTTCAGCCACAAATAACGCCATTCCTTTCTCTCTCTTTCCATCTTCTTTCTAAAACCCTTCTTTCTCTTCCCCCAAACCCTAGAATCCTTCTCTCTCGTCAATCTTCCATCTCTAAACTCTCAAAATCATAATTTTTCTTCATTAATCATCTCAAAATCCACACAATCTCTTAGTAATTCCTTCACTTATTCAAATCACACTCTCCTCTTCTCCTTCACACAACTTTCTCTCTACACTAAACCCCCATCCACCATTAAGACACAACCTTGATGAATTATAGCCACTTTTAGATGAACTATCACTACTCATTTTGCCTCATTCCTCTTCCAACTTAAAGATGATGATCTACAAGTTGCATGAATTGCTAACTTTCAATCTATTTTATATATGCTCTTCATTGTGTTTTTCTCATGTTATGAATTTAGCCATTAGCCATTAGCCATTAGCCATTACTATTGTTATTTTCTATTGTCTTGCCTTGGCCATTATCTTGGCTTTTATTGCTTATGTTGCTTATTTATATTGTTTACTACTTGTGGTTTATGTATCTCATGGAGTTATTACACTCCCTAG
Source organism: Lumnitzera littorea (assembly GCA_024138015.1). Taxonomy (NCBI): domain Eukaryota; kingdom Viridiplantae; phylum Streptophyta; class Magnoliopsida; order Myrtales; family Combretaceae; genus Lumnitzera; species Lumnitzera littorea. The sequence goes on along the minus strand of JAMXBB010000005.1, from coordinate 114,169,965 downwards.
AGTTGACTCACATTTTTGAATATTTGATGTGGCATGGGCTAATTTTGATGAATTTATTATGGAAATTTTATTTTGGCATGGTTTTTAGGTTCTTTAATTTCACTTTTATAAAGGGTATATCCTAAGGCTTAAGCTGGGATTATGTTGAAATTTTGACTAGAATCCTCTTCCTTTTTCACCACTTGGATCCTCCTCTTTTTGATGAGGCCAAAGGAGGAGAAATATTCAAGTTGTTAGAGTGTTAAAACATATATTACATCGAATTAATAATAGTTACTTAAAAGATGATATTGATCCTATGACTTTAGCATATCTTGATTCTTTGAAAGTTTGATGTATTCTTTACGTGAAGTTATTAAGAAGTGAGACTTAATTCTTTAGCACATCAATGTACTCTCATTTTGCAAGTACTCACTTAATCTTATTCAATTGTCAAATATCTTGAAATTGAGCGCTAATTTGAGGGGGAGCATTAGAATGAGGGGGAGTATTAGATTGAGGGGAAGCATTTAAAGTATAAGAGTTTTGTTCTCATAAAAAGGGAGAGACTGTTGAACCTAAAGTTCATTATTTGATTTTGATGAGAATAAAACAAAAAGTGTATAATTAAATTTGTTGATTTTGATGAGAACAAAACAAAAGTATATAACCAAGCATGTTGTTTTTGAAGAGAACAAAATAAGAGGATGATTAAACTAAGTATTATTTGATTATATTAAGGTAATTAAATAAGATCAATTAATTTGCTTAATGATTAAATATATCAATTATCTTTACAAGAAATTTAATCTTTTGAGTGGTGATAAAATGATCTTGAAGTTAGATTGCAAAAGTATTTGTTTGTTGTGTGTTAAAAGAATTTTTAGGTGATATTTAGTCTATCGAGTTGACGGCTTAAGGAAGAATTAGGTTGATGGTATAAAGCTCTGAAAAACATGAAGAAAAGCACATTGACTAGGAAGAATCGGCTTGCCGGTAAAGTAATTTTTACTAGCTTGCGAATAGTTAAAATTAATGACATGTCGGTAAGTCTGATACAACTAGCCATTGGGACATTTAATGCACTGTAACGGGAAGAATTGAATGGGATGATATAAATGCTCAACAACTCGACCAAAGACAAAATAGAACTGATTTTTTGTTGTAATATTTCAACATTCTCTTGTATTCTTGTTGTCTATAATTCTCATTGTCTCTTGTATCATAAATTACTAATATTTAGAGAGATTTAAAGTATAGTGCTTATGAGCTATAGTTGCAAAGTATTAAGAGTTAAAAGCATTACACCAATAATCCTTGAGTTTAAGTTTTGTATTGTGAGTTCAGATTGAATTTTGTGTTGTGAGTAGAGATTGTGACTTATGTTGAGAATTGTGAGTGAGAAACTTGTGTAATCAAGTTTATGTGTGTGTAGCTCGTGGAGTTTGGATTGAGAAATTAATAAAGTGGTGTGAAGTTCTTGATTGGAGACATTGTGTGTCCTGGAAACTTGGGGGCGGTCTGAACTTTATGTTATATCCAAGCTTGATATTCTTTATCCCTATCTCTTTTAATTTCCACACTTATTATTGTTTTATTGTTACTTTAATTACTCTTATTATTGCATTTAGTTGTTTATATTGGAAAAGAATTGCAATTTATCCTTAAAACTCAATTCACTCTCCCCTTGAGTTTAGCCTAGTGTTTTTCATATCGTTAAAAATCTAGTGAAGAGAAACCAATACTTTAACACCTTGACTTATGTCGATCTTAAAGGTGACAACCAATAGAAACAAATAGAACTAAAAGCAAAAATATAAAAACAGAAAATAAGAAATTAATAAGATCATAGCAAGACATAATCTAACATAACGACTTCACCCCTCCTAAGCTTAGGGTAGATATCTATTATTCCTGACTTGCTGATCATCTCTAAAAACTTTTTTGATAATGATTTGGTAAGAACATCAGCTTCTTGATTCCTCAAGGAGATATATAGCAATTTGATGTCTTTATTTTCTAGCTCACTTTTAATGAAATTCTTGTCAAGTCAGGCATGCTTCATTTAGTCATGCTGGATAGGATTTTATGATGTTTAGAGCCAATTTGCTATCACAATACATAACTACTTTACCAATCTGCACTTTTAAATTTTGTAATAATCTCTGCAACTAAAGTACTTCACAAATTCCTTGTGTTATGGCCTTGTACTTAGCTTTTATACTACTTCTAGCCATTACTAATTTTTCTTGCTTCACTAAGTGACTAGGTTTCCCTAAAGTTTAGTACAAAAACTTAATGTAAACTTTACGTCTTCAATGTCACCACCCCAATCTACATCTATAGAGGCTTCAAGATCCTTACTCTAATTTTTCTTGATAAATAATCCTTGACTAGGAGATCCCTTCAAATACCTAAGGATATGGTTTACAGCATTCATATGGTATCTCATTGGAGAGTGCATTGCTTAGTTAACCAAGCTAATTAAATAAGCCAAATTTGGTTAAGTTAATGACAAATAGATCAATTTGCTAACCAACATCTGGTATTTCCCTCTATCTATAACCATATCACCCTCAACAGCAAGATATTTCCAATTTTGAGAAAGAGGGGTACTTATTTGCTTGCATCCCAATTTTCTAGTTTCCTTTAACATATCTATGATATACTTTCTTTGGCTAATCACAATACCCTTCTTGTTTCTTGCAACTTCCATGCCTAAGAAATACTTCAAATCCCTAAGTTCTTTTATTTCGAACTTAGCCTTAATCTTTTTCTTCGAGTGTTCAATTCCATCCACATCATCACTAGTGATGATCATGACATCTACATATATAATTAGGATTGATTTGAAACCACAACTATTATGTTTAAATAAAGTATTCTCTACTTAGCTTTGTGTATAACCTAAATGGATCATAGTATCACTCAACTTCTTGAACCATGCTCTAGGAGATTGCCTCAATCCATATAATGATTTATTTAGCTTGCATACCTTGCCTTTTATTTCCTTCCATTGTAAATCCAAGTGGCAATTTAATATATACATATATCTCTTCTTCCAAATCTCTATTTAGAAAAACGTTTTTTACATTCAACTGATGTAAGGGTCAATGCTAGTTAACTACTATAGATAATAAAACTCTGATGTAGTTCAACTTTGCTATCGGTGCAAATGTTTCCTCTTAATCAATCTTATAAATTTGAGTATATCCGTATGCCACCAGCCTAGCTTTATATCAATCAATACTTCCATCTGACTTAAACTTGACATTAAAAACCTAGTTGCTTCCCATGGTTTCTTCCCAACAGGAAGATTAACAATTTCCTAAGTGCAATTTTGATTTAGTGCTTTCATTTCTTGTACTACTGTATTTCTCCACTCTAGAATTGATAGTGCTTCATGTATATTCTTTGGTATAACAGTTACATCTACTTGGGTAGTAAACACACTAAATCTTGATGAGAGTTTAGAGTAATTAACATAATTAGAAATAAGATACCTTGTTTACGACCTTCTTTCCTTTCTCAAAGCTACAGGAAGGTTTGCTTCACTGTTCTTCAATTCCATTTTCTTTGATGGGACTAGTAACTTTGGATCAAGCGATTGACAATGACTAAGAGGTTTATTTCTTTGTGTATAACCATGGATGGGTCAATTTGTTGGATTATCCAAGGCATCATCTCCTGATAATTTTTTTGGACATATAGCTAAATTGTTCAAACATTCATCCCTTTCATCTAAAGCTTCATTTAAGTTGAACTCATTCAAATGGAACTTAGTTTGATCATACCCTAAATATGTGTTTCCGATGTATCCTATGACACAAGGACTAGATGATTTTGACTAAACATTAGACTCAGTTAGATTCTAACCTGTTTGGGTTTACTGGTTGATGACTACAAGAATTTGTTGCATCAAACAATGGAATGTGAGGATTTTCTTTTAGCATGAAAGGTCTACAATAGTTTTCCTCCTCTACAACAACATTTCCTTGAAAGTAGTAGTATAATAATATGGTTTCTCCTTAAGAAATACAACACCAGATGTGGTATAGAGACTTTTGCTAGGAGGACGATAGCATCTATACTCCCTTTGTATAGGAGAATATCCTAAAAATATACATTTTAAGGCTTTAGGTTCCAATTTGTGACATTGAGTTGAATGATTCAAGATATAGATTGTATACCTAAAGACTTTAGGTGACAATGTATTGAAGATCCATGTGTTACAATAAAATTGAAGTAAAATACTCATGGGTGTTTTAAAATTCACCTCTTTAGATAAAATTCTATTTATCAAATAAGTTGCTATTAGAATTGCTTGACCCCATAAATGACAAGGAACATTCTTTACAAACGTCATGGCTTGTGCGGTTTTAAGGAGGCGTCTATTCTTTCTTTTTGCTACCTCATTCTATTGTAGAATATAGACAGATGAGCTTTGGTGGACTATTCCATTATCTTTTAAATAAGTTTCAAATTCATTTGAACAATATACTCTCTCATTGTTTATGTGAAGAATTTGTATAGTTGTTTGAAACATATTTTTAACAAAGTTGTGAAACTATTTAAAAACATATGTGACATCATACTTGTTTTTGAGAAGGTATACTTACCATACTATTGTGTGATCATCTATGAAGGTGGCAAACCATTTATGCCTTGAATATGCTAAAATCTAGGTAAGACCCCATATGTCACTATGAACCAAGTGAAAAGGCATGGATGGAGTGAGAGCGAGAAGAATAATACCCTTTAGAAAGCACTTACAATGGAAATCATTGAAAAAATTTAGGGAAGAAAAACCAAGACTCTAACACCCTGACTTACGTTTGTCCTAAGTTAACAACCAATAGAAACAAATAAAACTAAAAACATAAAATAAGAAAGAAACATAATAGGACATAATCTAACATAACGACTTCAATCTTAATCAAGGATAGAACACTCTTCGGAAGGATGAAAATTGAAGACCGATAAACTTGTAAGGAGAAAAGGATACTTTTAATCAATTGAATGCAATCGACATAAGAAAGCGCCTTATAAGTCTAATGGTTGATCCTTGCTGTTACTTTGTTTACGAGAACTTACACATAGTCTTAGATATCTTCATTGAAGAAAGAGGAAACCTAGATATCAAATGGGTTAGGAACCTATGATAAAACCAATAGAGTAGCATATTCTCTCACAAATATGGCCATCAACATCACTTAAAAATAGATTGCTTTTTGTAGAATTATCTTTCAACCTTGAAAAGGTACAAAACTCATCTAAAACTTCCCTTTAGCAAAGATGAGAACATCATCGACCAACATAGGTATGTCAAATATTTCCTTTTACACCTTCAATGTAAAAGAAAGCTATCTTGTATGCTCAACCCATAATGAGGCTGAAATACTTCTATTACAAGAACGAAGATGTAAGGGGAAATCGGGTCCCCTTAACTAAGGCCCCTTGATGAAGAAAAGAAATCGACATGCTCCTATTAATGTTGATAGAGAACATTGGAATCTTGATGCAAGCCATAATCCTTTTAATAAACTTCACAAGGAAATAAGGCATTAAAGGAGAGTTAGAATGAAGCTCCAATGCACATTATCATAAGTCTTCATTCTTTGCTATCTCAATTAAAGTAGTATGTAAATGCAGTTTCCATTGAGACTTCCTTTCTTCCCTAACTAGAAATCAACCTACTCTAGATTATTACCCTTTGACTTGAGTTAGAGGTAAGGTTAAAGCGAAGCCACTAAAAGAAGTCTCAGAGGTTGGTGAAAGAATTTGGCATGATACTATAATGGGATACTTTTTAGGTCTTAACATAGCATTCCCAATTGTTCAACCTATAACAAGAAACTTATGGGGTAGAGAGGGACTTTTAGAAGTCTTAAACAATGGTTGTAGTTTTTACTTCTTCAAGTTTAGGGATGAGGATAACCTTCTCAAAGTTTTAAAATAGCTGTGGTACTTCTCAAACCAATTCCTAATTAGAGAGAGATTATGGATTGATATGTGTTTCATAAGAGTTCACCTTAAGAAAATGTCGGTTTGGATGAAACTTCAGAGGTGCCTATGGAGTTCATACATGCAAATGGTGTTGGATACGTGGTTAGTGCATTGGGGAAGCCACTACAAGTAGATATTACCACTACTAAACTTGAAAGGGTTCACTCCACTATGCTAAGGCTTTTGTAAAAAAGGAAGTAGACGTAGAATCTAGGGATAGCTAGGTGCATAGAGTGGATGTTGAATACTATAGATGTTCTACATGCAAAACTTTTGGGTATAGTGTGATAGTGAATGCCTGGAGCAAATATGAGTGGAGGAGAAGAAAGAGGATCATGTAAAGGGTTAAAAGAGGACTTTCCATGGAGATTAGTAGAAAATGCCTAGATAGTTAGAAATTAGAGAAAGTAAACACTTTAGGAGATATGATGTGTAATGAAGTTGTTAGATGTATAGCGAAGAGGATGCCAAGAGGTCGACTAAGGTATGGTGTTCAACAAAGGTAAGCATGGAGTACTAAAACTTGTAGCCCTTGTTATGCCTGGTAAAGGCAAAGAAGTAGCACCTATTATGCTTATGGATTTAGATTGATTGAGTTCTTACCCTCTTCTATGGTCTTTTGATTCACTCCCTAAAATGTAGTAACTTTTTTTTCAATTACTTGAAAACTATATGGACTTCGGTGCTTTAGGACTTAGCTAATAAGTTTGAAAGTCTAGATCTTAAGGTAAATGAGTGCCATGATGGAAGGTGCTGGTCTTAGTATTGACTCTTATTCAATAGTGCTAGAGATATAGCTTGATTCATCGCCCCTCCTATAATTGGATCAGAAAGAGATCGTGAGAGCAGTAAATAAGAATGAAAAGGGGCTAGAAAGAAAAGAGATTGTGAGATGTCCAATAGAGATGGTGCCTTGATGGAGATCTAGGGGCTAAATGCCTCCTTCATTCTTTTATGTATATCATAGTGATTGAAACTTGGAATATTAGGGGTTTGCATAATCTCGATTAGAGTAGAGAGGTAAATAAATTATTTATAAACCATAATCTTTCTTTGATTGGAATTTTGGAGATAAAAGTTAAGAGGTTGTCTTTTGATACCAATAAAAAATCATACCTTACCAAGTATCAAACTATGGATGAACCTATATGATATAGCTAAATAAGAATAAGATGGGTATAACTACATTGATTTCTTACTTTGTAATCGATGATTCATTTTAAAAATATAAAGTAAAGCTTTAATTAAAATATAAGCAATTGCATTCATTATTTTCACATGCTTGTGATCATTGGTATAATTCTTTAAGTTGAAACAGGAGGCATATTAACTCATGCACTTGATAACTTAAATTACATAACATAAATATTTATAAACTTAGCATTTAAGCAGTTCATATATTGTAAGCTATGTGAAATCTACTAAATTGTGTGGTAAAACAAGCTATAAAGAAAAGAATTTACGTTTGAATTCACATAATAATTCCTTAAAATTGCCTATTCTTGTTTGTTTTTTCACATTATAAGCAACATGCTAATTTCCAATAGTAATAAACAAATACATAACATGAAACAAATCAAGACAATCTTCAACTGTTTAAGGGTGGAAATTTTAATGCCAATGTTCATTGGTATAAGATTGTTGTGGTTAATTGTAACTTGAAAAGTAGCAATTATAGTAAATAAGAAAATTGAAACAAACCAATTCATTTGAGATAGGGTTTTATGATTCTCATCTTCATTTGAAATTAAAGGAAAAAAAAAAAGAATAAAAAAGAAGACTTGACTTTTGGCGTTGTGCTCATATAGTTGGAATGAAGTGGGAAGGCTTTTCAATGAGCAAGTTTTGAGTAAATGAAACCCTACTTTGTTATTGTGTTTTAATTGTATACTTTTGGTGGAAAAAATGAAAAACTTAGAATACTAATTAATATTAAATAGGTTGGTGGGCTAAATTCGAACCCATTTACTGGACCTTTATAGTAAATAGGTCCATATATGGGTGTGGATGTGGACTCGAATCCTTATATAAATTTAAATGTGTTTAAATGGGTCTTAACATATTTGTGTTTCATATTGATTTTTTCTACACACAAATCCATTTAAGTCGTATTTGTATCATGTCTGGGTTTAATGGGTCAGGTCTCGAATAGTTAACCCTACCAAAATTAGGGGGTCCAAACTCAAGGTTTTTCTTAAAATAAATCCACTAAAGGAATTACGGAAATAGTTTTTGTTGTTGTTGTTATTATTGTTGTTGAGTGAATAAGGATAGGTTGTCTCTTCTCCCCAATAGGTTAAGGACTTGACTGTAAACTTCTTTAGGGATTTGCTCAACGAGAGTCCTTTTACACATTGAGTGCTGTTATATTGCATCATGCCATTAGAAGGCGACTTAATCTAGCATCTATTAGGAGTTGATAGCTCTAGTTTAGGATAATGTCATAAAAAAAGGAGTATAATCTCTTACTAAAGACAAAGCTCCTGGTCTATATGGCTTCAATGCTAATTCTTTGTGGAGTTACTTAGGATATTTGGTAAGGAAGTTGCTTTGGCAATTAAAGATTTTTTTCCCCTTCCTACTAAAAGGCTCTTGAAGGAAGTCAATTCAACTTGTTTGTCCCTTTTCCTTAAGGTTGATAATCCTTCTTCTGTGGTGGACTATAGACTAATACCTTACTATAATCTTATGTATCTTAAAAATTTTGGTAGACTAGTTGAAGTTGGTAGTACCTTCTTTGGTAGGTAAACAACAGACGGTCTTCAAAAAGGATAGAAAAATTGTTGATAACATCCTTCTAGCTAAAAGCTTTTAAAGGGTTACCATAGGTGTGTCAAAGGGGTAAGATGTGTGATAAAAATGCTACAAGGCTAGCCGTAATATTGTACGTAGCTAGTTGAGAATATATATATGTATATATATTTTGCTTCAGTTATAATTTTATGGGAGTCATGTTTTTGCAGCGAGAAGCCAACATGTGCCTTCTCCTTTTAAATTCCAAAGCAGGAGGTTGTGCAAATGCTAGGTTAAAAACACCTCATAGAGATCCTTAATGGATCAAATTAAGCCTCTGAATATGGATAGATCCTTAATTAAGGATTCATTTTACATTTGTTATTTCATTTATTACTTATTTAGTATTGGATTGGCCATCTCCATGTACAAACGCGTTAAATAAAATCATTTTAAGTATTTTGTTGATAAAAGTACCATGATGGAGAGTTACTTTAATTGTAGACATGCCATCCTAAGGAACTCATGGAAATTCTGATTGCCTTTTGCTACTACCTAACTATCATATATTGGCTTCTCCCTCCACTTGGGATACATAGGAATAAGAACAAATTAGGATAATTGATCCTAACTGGATTAATAAATCTTATTAAGGGATTTTTCATCATAGATAAAGGTTTGAAAAATAAGTATGTAGCGTATAATAAAATGAGATAGTTCAAATCATGAAGACTTAAAGATTTCCCCTATGTTGGGGACTCAACAGATTCATATCCAAGTTTTTCATAGGTACATTTCATCTTTTAAGTTAGCCTTTTCACTACATGGAATGATAAATGACGTATTAAAGGATTTGATGAAATTTTGGTATCGACAAATAAAACTCTAACTATACACACACACACACATAGAATGATAAATGATGTACTAAAGGATTTGATGAAATTTTGGTATTGATATATAAAACTGTAATTGTATATATATATATACATAGGTATGCAATTAATTTTTATTTTTTCTTTATAAAATATTATTAACTTTTATTATAAATGTAGACAAATAATAGAAGGTAATAAATCTCATATGAAAGTTCCATAAATCCCGATGAACAAACGGACGTATGAAAATGCCGGTGTAGGTGCAACTTTGGGGATGCCTATGGAGTTTATGCATGTAAATGTTGTTGGCTATGTAGTTAGTGTGTTCACAAAGCTACTAAAAGTGAATATTATCACTGCTAAAGTTGAAAGGTCACTATATTAAGGCTCTTATTGAAATGGAAGTGGATGGAGAACTTTTGAGGGTTTTTGCTAGGCCTATTATGAGTCAGCCCAGACTTACTTAATAATTCAAGCCTATTTTATTGAAATGCTGTGTTCTTTCTCTCTATAGTGCCCATGAGCAACGTACAAAAGCAAATCTCAGTCTAGATCCTTCTCCAGACTATAGTTATGACTTTTTCTTTTTATCTCTCTATCTTCGTATTCTTTCTTCCTCTTTAAGAACAATGTTTAGGGTTTTCAAAACAACTCTCTTTACGATGATGATTTGGGAAAAAATTGACAAATCTGAGTAGCAAAAGAAACGATCTGATTACTAAAAGTCATTGTATTGATTTATCTCTTATGAGTATGAATCTAACCTATTTGTTTTATGTATGCGAGGTATGGATGGATTGAATGCTTGAATGGAAGAAAGGAAATATTGATTGATAAGCCCTGGACTTCGAGTGCCAAAGAAGCTCCTTATAGGAAGGTTTCTCTTTAGCGTTTCGATGCCTAATCTACTATTGTCCTTTTCTTTTTATACATCTCTCAGTACCTATCAATTCGTTTGTAACTGTAAAATACGAAGTCTGTTGTTTTTGTTACTAGTATTATGGTTTGTAACTGATTGCAAAACTACTTGTACACTTGATTGTTTGTATGACTCCTTATGTTGCTTGTGATGGTATACTTAAGCCTTCATACATAGTCATCCAGATACTTCGGACGTCTTTTGTTGATTCTTGGTTGTCTTCTATCTACTATCATAACAGATTTCTCCCTTTCTTGAACATTGACCTTGCCTTTAAGGTCAAATTTAGGATAATCCCTAATAAAATCCTATAAATTGACTAAAGTAGAATCCTCTGGAAAAAACGACTCCCATTGGACCAAAAGTTGTTTAACTTTAGTCCCCTGTTTCAAAAGTTCCCTAACATCCAGAACTACTTGAGGTTGGACCACTAAATGATTGTCTAAATCTAAGGCTGGTAATGGTCTAGGTTCATTCTTTTTACCCTTAGCTTGCTTTAAAAGAGAAATATGAAAAATAGGATGAATTCTAGATTGTTTTGGTAAATTGAGTCTATAAACTACTAGTCTTATGAGTTCAATCACTTCAAAAGGACCAAAATACCTTCTAGATAACTTATAGGACAATTGATTAACCAATGAAGTCTATCGATAGGGTTGTAACTTCACATAAGCCCAATCTCCAACAAGCAACTCTTTATCAGATCTCTTTTGATCAGCAAAATTCTTCATCCTCTACTATGCTTTGGCTAAGTTATTCTTTAAAAGAGCCAACACATCATCTTGATTTTGTAACTCTTGATCCATTGCCTCCATTAATGAAAACCCTTTTACATAATTGGGAATCTGAGGAGGATCTCTTCCAAGTATTTGTGTGAAAACTAGTATTAAATGAAAAATTTACCTAAGGTAAATACTTAGGCTATAGCTTTGGTGACTCCATTACGGAGGTCCTCAAATAGTGCTCTACAATCTTATTAAAAACTTTTATTTGACCATCTGTTTGAGGATGGTATGTTGAACTCATTTTCAACTATGTTCTACTGAGCTCAAAAGGCTTTCTCCAAAATTTACTTAAAAATACACTATCTTTATAAAAGACAATAGTTCTTGGAAAACCGTAAAGTTTACCACTAAGTCAACGAATAAACTTGCTACTGATGTAGTTATGTAATTAGTCGTTAAGGGTCTTATATGATAGTCTTTTGTAAGTCTATCCACAACCACTAGTATTATAGAATACCCTTTTGATAATGGTAAACCAGTAATAAAATCTATTGAAACATCATCAAAAATTTGTTGTGGTATAGGAAGTGGTTGTAATAACCTAACTGGAGATGTTGTCAGATATTTAATTTGCTAGCAAACATGACAACACTTCAAAAATTCTTCTACATCCTTCTTTATTCCTTTCCAATAAAATGCAGCACTTAGATGCTTAAAAGTTTTAAGTATTCCTATATGACCTCCCATTGGTGCAGCATGAAATTCCATTAGTAAAGTAAGAATGATGGACAATTTTGAGGAAATGAAAATTTTGTTGCCAAAATAGAGTAATCCGTCTTTATAAGATAAAGGCAACTCAAATGACTCCCCTCTACAACATTTGTCCTTCAATGTTATCCATTCCTCATTGTGCTCTAATTCTCTCTTTAGTACATTGATTGAGTCAAAAGAAGGAATTGATAAATTTAACAATTGAAATTGTTCTTCAAACCTCTTGGATAAAGCATCCACCACTTTATTATCAAGGCCTGGTTTGTATTGCATCTCGTAATCATACCCCATTAACTTCACCAGATATTGTTGCTATTCTAAAGTCTGAATTACTCGAGTTAGTAATTCTTTGAGACTCTTCTAGTCTATTTTCATTATGAAATGCCTCCTTAAGAGATATTGTCTCCATTTCCTTATGGCTTCCACCATTGCTGATAACTCTCTCATATAAACACTTTCTTTTTGCATCCTTAGGCTAAATTTCTTGTTGAAATATGTAATAGGATTTTTTCCTTGATGCAAAATTGCACCCAATCCTATTCTTGATGCATTTGTTTCTATAATGAATGTCTTCGAAAAATCTAGAAGAGCTAAGATTGGCGTAGACATTAGTGACTCCTTTAACATGAATAAAGCTTCCGTTACTTTAGTACTCCAATTGAAACTATTTTTCCTTAACAAATTTGTTAAAGGAAATAGTATTTTAGCATAATCTTTCACAAAGCATCTATAATACCCAATAATGCCTAAAAATCCTCTCAATTGCTTTACTGTTGTCGGCTGAGGCTAGGTTTTTATTGTTGCCACTTTCTTCGGATTTGGTTGCACTCCCTATTGTGATACTATATGTCTAAGATAGTCAATACTATTTTTAACAAAAGAACACTTGTTCTTTTTAAGGTAAAAAACATGTTTCCTCAAACATTCAAAAGGCTTTTTCCAAGTGCACCATGTGATCTTGTACATTTTTGCTATGTATTAGAATATCATCAAAAAATACTATAATGAATTTTTTGACATATGGCTTGAAAATGTTATTCATTACTGATTGGAATGTTGCTAAATCATTATACAATCCAAAAGGTATTAATAAGAAATCATAATGTCCTTTATTTGTTCTGAATGTCATTTTGTGTATATTAGCTGGATTCATCTTGATCTGATGATATCCAGCACACAAATCTATTTTGGAAAAAAAATTGTGGCTCCCCCTAACTCATCCAATAACTAGTCAATTATCGATATTGGAAATTTGTCAAGGATAATTGCTTGATTCAATGCCCTATAATCCATACAAAATCTCCATGAGCTATCTTTTTTCTTTACCGATAAACTGCTGATGAAAAAGGACTAGTATTAGGCTAAATAACTCCACTCTCCAACATTTCCTTACCCAACTTCTCTATTTCACCTTTTTGGAAATAAGGATAGTGATATGGCATGACATTTATGGCTTTTGTTTCATCTTGTAAGTAAATATGGTGTTGAACATCATGCATTGGTGGTAATGATGTAGGAGTCACAAAAATATCTTGAAATATGCTTAATAATGATTGAAGTTCATTATTGCTGGTAGTATCATGAAGTTCTAATTCCTTCTGAGCCACTAAATTGAAAAAACGAGCCACATTGTTAGACTTTATTAATTTCCTCAACTTTGATCCCTTAATTTGCTTTGGGATTATGTCTTTATTTCCTTGAAATTTTATTGTTCTCCCTTGCTACAGAAACTTCATGCTTAACAAAGCATAATCGATAGTAATAAGGCCTAAAGCTACCGGCTACTGTATTCTTAATACCAACTCAGCTCCTTGGATTTGCAAAATATAAAAATCCACTAAAAATGTAATCTCATTAAGCACTAATGGTACTTCTTTGCACATAGTTGAGCAAGTTAAATAATCCCTATTTCCAATCATCACTGAAAATTTAGGAACTACAATTATTGGTAATTCCAACATTTTTGCAACACTATGATGCATGAAATTATGTGTGCTTCTAAAATCTGTTAGTATTGAAATATGCTTACCTCTTATTGTTCCCTTTAATCTTGATGTTTTAGGAGCCATAGATCCCAAAATTGCATGGTAGCTTATTTCCATTGCTTCATTAATTGCTTCACATGCACCAACTCCGTCACCATTTTCCTCCTCCTTTCCTCCTCTTGTAAATTCAAATCCTCTTCCTAATCAAATTGATTTTTGTTTGGCTGAATCACCACAAGAAACTTTGCTTTACAAATATGGCCTCTATGGTATTTTTTATCACAATTATAATAAAACCCTTTTTCTCTTCTCAAAGACAATTTGGCTGTTGTCATCTTCTTTATAGGTAATGATTTTTTATTAGACTTTAGGGAATTGGTCTTGGTATGAATGTTTTGGCTATTTGGTTTATTTGAAGCTTGTGATGAGATAGAAGAATTTGTTGGTTTTTGAAACGATGGTTGATAATATGGTCTTGAAATGAAAGATGGGTTTGAATTTTTATTTGAAAATAGTGAATTTGATAAAGATTGCTAGTTCTGAGATTTTGATAAAGAAAAAGATCTATTGAGAAGTTTTTGTAGCTTTGTCTTGTGCAATTTGGCTAAATGAACTGCTTCCAAATATGATGATGGTATCGTTGAGATCACCTCTGCTGGTATGTTGGCTTTGAATCTAGATACAAAGCAAATTTAGATAAAACTCTTGGATAACCCCAAAATATGATTGAGTAAGTTTTCAAGCTCATTTTGATATTCCAAGATTGATCTTTTTTGCACTAATTTTGACAATTGGCCCTAATAATCTTAAAAAATTGAGGGTCCAAACCTTATCTTCATTGCTTTTTCAAACGTTGCCTAAGTAGTTAACAAATCATTCTTTGTTAACCACTGAAATCACTTTAAAGCTTCATTTTTCATAACAAAAGAAGCCATTTTCAACTTCTAAGACGGTGGAACTTTATGAAACTCAAAAAATTGATTTACCTTAAAAAGCAGATCTTGTCCTGCAAACTTTGGTATATCTAATTTGATTGATTGACAAAATTGATGTGAATCCTGATGATTATGAGAAGAAAATGATGAAGAATCTTCATTATCCTCAGGCTTTTTCTGATTCTTTTACAGAGGTTGAAAAGTTCTTATAAAGTTTTTGAAATTGTTATTCATTTCAGCTAGGGTATGCTCCACATTATCCAATCTTGATTCCAAAGATATAAACTTAGCATCATGCTTTTGGATATCTTCCCATAAACTTGTGATTCCTTTGGTATTGTTCGCCATGTCCTTATTGAATATTCGACTCTACTTAATGAACAATGAAAGCATTAATTGTTAGTTTGATTATGGGTCAACCCGAGCCTACTTAATAATTTAAGCCTGTTTTATTAAAACATTGCATTCCTTCTCTCTACTGTACCTAAAAGCGACGTACAACAGCAAATCTCAGTCTAGATCCTTCTCTAGACTATAGGTACGACTTTTTCTCTTTGTCTCTTTGTCTTCGTATTCTTTCTTCCTCTCTAAGAACAGTGTTTAGGGTTTTCAAAACAACTCTCTTTATGATGATGATTTGGGAAAAAATTGACAAATCTGAGTAGCAAAAGAAACGATTTGATTACTGAAAGTCATTGTATTGATTTATCTCTTATGAGTATGAATCTAACCTATTTGTTTTATGTATGCGAGGTATGGATGGATTGAATGCTTGAATGGTAGAAAGGAAATATTGATTGATAAGCCTTGGACTTTGAGTGCCAAAGAATCTCCTTACAGAAAGGTTTCTCTTTAGGGTTTTGATGCCTAATCTACTATCGTCCTTTTCTTCTTATACATCTCTATTTGTAACTGTAAAACACAAAGTCTGTTGTTTCTATTAATAACATTATGGTTTGTAACTGATTGCAAAACTACTTGTATTAGTGATTGTTTGTATGACTCCTCATGCTGCTTGTGATGGTATGCTTAAGCCTTCACATATAGTCGTCTAGATACTTTGGACGTCTTTTGTTGATTCTTGTCTGTCTTCCGTTTTCTATCATAATAGTTTTTGAGGTAGAATGTTAGGATGACTTGGTGTGTAGAGTAGATGTTGAATACCATAGGTTTCTTACATGTAGAAATTTTAGGCATACCGATAGTAAATGCATGGAGTAAATATGGGAGGGGGAGAAGAAAGAGGATCGTGTAAAAGATCAAATAGGAATTTTGATGGAGGTTGATAGGAAATGCCTAGATAATGAAAAATTGGAGAAATTAAATGCTTTAGGAGATGTGATGTGTAGCAAAATTGCTTGATGTATAATGAAGAGGATGCTAAGAGACTAGTGATGGGTATAATGATCAATGTAGGTAAGGGTGGATTATGGAGTGGTAAAACCTGTAGCCCTATCATGCCTAGTAAAGGCAAAGGATAAAACTTGCTGTGCTTATGGATTCAAATAGAGTTCTTACCCTCTTCTATGGTCTTTTGGTTCACTACCAACAAAGTGTAGTAATTCTTTTTAGTTACTTGAAAACTTTAGGAACTTTGGTGCTTTAGGACTTAGGTGATAAGTCTAATATTCTAGATCCTGAGGTAAATGAATGCCTTAACTTAGATGGGGCTAGTCTTGGTATTGACTTTCCTCTAGAAGTACCGAAAATATAACTTAGTTCATTGCCCCTCCTACCATTGGATTAGAAAGAGCCATGAATGCAATAAAGAAAAAGAAAGTTTAAAAAAGGGGTAAAGGGGAAAGAGATCGTGAGATGTCTAGGGGAGATGGTCCTTTGTGGGAGTTCTAAGGGCTAAATGCCTCTTTCCTTCTTTTGTATATATCAATGATTGGAGCTTGGAGTATTAAGGGTTTACATAGCCTTGATTTGAGTAGAGAGGTAAATAAATTATGTTCTAACCATAATCTTCCTTGATTGGAATTTTGGAGACAAAAGTGAAAGATTTATTTTTTTGATACAGTAAGAAACCTTACTCCATAATCTTGGCAGGTAAAAGAATATCCTAAAGGACGTATTTAGGTGGTAAGGAAACCTGTGTGTTGTGCATGCTTATTTCACTAGGAAAATAAAAGGATGCACATAACTTTTGTTTATGGACATATGTTGCAAATGAACACAAAGTTTTGTGGAATGACGTCCTCTACTTAAGCCAATGGCCCATTATTGATCCTTGGTGACTTTAATGAATGTCAAGAAGTTGAAGATAAATTGGTCATAATGACAATTTGACGAAAGGAGTGGAGCATTTTAATGAAGTTTGCTTTGAGCTAGAGCTTATTGATATGAAAGCATTAGGTCTTGTATATACATGGGCCAACAAAAATAAAACTAGTATGATTTTTTGGCGACCAGTTAGAGCCCTAATAAACAATTCTTAGATTGAGGCTATTCATTTATTTAAAGTTCAAAGTTCTTAGCCTAAGCATTTTGAAATCATAGTCCCTTAGTGGACAACTTCATACCTAACCTTTGCTTAGGAGGTCATTCTCTCTCTCTCTCCTTCTTCCTTTTTAAAATTTTTTTTTTATTTTGAGCACCCTCTTAATGGATAAAATTGAGCCTCTGTGAAAGGATCGATCCTTAGTCGAGGGTTCGTTTTATGCTTTTATATTTTCTGTTCCTTTTATTACTTGTCTAGAATCGGATTTGGCCATCTCTAAATACAAACATGCTAAATGAAATCATTTCAAGAATTTTATCGATAAAAGTAGTGAGATGGAGAGTTACCTTAATTGTCGATGTGCCATCTTGAGGAACTCATGAAAGTTTTGATTGCCTTTCGTTACTACCTAACTATCATTAATTGGCTTCTCCCTTCGCCTGGGATCCTTAGAAATAAGAACATCTTAGGATAGCTGATCCCAACCGGATTAATAAATCTTATTAAGGGATTTTTCATCATAGATAAGGGTTTGAAAAACAAGTAATTGAATGTATAATAAAATAAGATAGCTAAAATCATGAAGACTAAAGATTTTCCCTGTTTTGGGGACTCCATAGATTCATATCTATGTTTTTCATAGGTACATTTCAATCTTATAAAAACCTTTTTACTACATGGAATGATAATATAAATGATGTATTAGAGGAGCTAATAAAATTTTGGTATCAACATATAAAACCCTAACCACATACACACATATATTTATATATATATATATGTATACGGTTAATTCTTATTTCTTTTTTATAAAATATTATTTACTTTTTTTAAATGTAGACAAACAATTGAAGGTAATAAATCTCATACCAAAATACCATAAATCCAGATGGACAAATGGACCTACAGCTACCTCTCTTAAGTAACGAGTCTCTCGCTTGACATAATAATAATAATATTGCGAGAATACATGAAAACCACTTATTTTGCCATACTTGGTAGCTCATTTTCCAACTCTAACTAAGAAACCAAAAGAAGTAAATAATACTACACAGGAATTTGCTACACATATGAGTCGAATACCCTCCGATATACGTACACAAACTATGCCCATTCGCGTGTGCATCGACACCATCGATCGTACGTGACCTGCAAATTCGGCCAATCTGAAGAAGAAATGGCAAAATCTTGAAGCCAATTTGTGAGGATGACTTCTTGATCTATGGGTGGTAGGGTTGATATCACTTGGTCCATTGCTTTCTCGGTTTCCAGCTTTTCTAGGCCGGACAACATTGGATATGTCAATCCATTGCTTGCATAGCAACATAGAGGAAGCCAAAGCACTAGCAACCCGTATTTGACTTCTCTTGGAATTTCAATCTTTTCCCTAGCAAGCTCTACAAACAATATAGCTGAAAAAGGAGAGAATGTTAACCGCCAGTTACACTATGTTTGAATAGGAAAGTGGGAGTTTCAAGATTTGGGAAAGAAGGGAAAGGGAAAAGGAAAGGATTTGGAAGGGAAAACTTTTCTTGATCTATCAAAATAATTTTTTCCAAACCTGGAGAGAATTGAAATGAATTAATAGAAAATGACAATTTAAAGTTGTAGGGATAATTATATCATTTTATTATAACAAAAAAAAAAAAAACGTATTACTATCTTTACCGCCACATTCCTCTTTTAATACAAAGAAAGAAATATAAAATTTTTTCCCTCCACTTTCTTTTTTCTTTAATTCATTCCTCTCACTTTCTTTTTTCCTTAATTCTTTCCCTCTTCTCAAACATAGTGTAAATAACCATCTAAGACAACCCAGGCTTAAGTAATATTAAATACTAACACTCATATTGATTAAGTAGCGTTGAATAAGTACCAATGAAGTAATAATATGCAATATTTTACGCAAAATATGAGAGATGGTTTTATTTGTCCTATACTTATCAGTGTACATGTGGTATTAGTACCATTTTATTGACAATTAGTAGACACGATAATGTTAGTTTTTGCTTTAATTTCGACTTAAGAAACACAATCATCTATCCATACATGGCGAGATGCAAGTTCGTAAAAACAAAGAAAAAAAAGAAAAAAAAAAAATTCAAGACATCATAGATAATGTTATCAACGACATGATAAGACGGTTCAAAAATTTAGAGTTTAGATAATCTCAACTTTTCACTTTGAAGTTGTGTAAATCGACGAACATGGCCATCGAGATGATCCAATTCTCAAGAATTTGAAGTAGTATATATAGCCAAAATAGACCAGATTATTGGATGACTAAATATGCTAAGATGAATCATCTGGACTGACTTTGCTAACAATGAAACTTCAAGCAGTCTCATGCACAGTGTTGAATTTAGACGGCAAATAGAGAAGAGAAATAAACTATTACCGTAAATCTTAATAATAAAGGCTTGAACTCTGGGGCTTGCGTTGAGGGCCACAGTAGCTAAACCCGAAGCATATCCCCATTGCTCTAAAGCTTCATCCACAGCACCATACTCTCTTAATTTGTAAGTCGCCCACAACAGCTCTTGCGCCAGCTTCTCCGCCTCCACGTCCCCATAGTCAGCTCGACCACGACCACGACTACGACCACCACCTCCCACCGTCGGTTGCTGGTCACTGTTCCATGGGAATGTGCCATCCTCCATGTAACGAAGAGCTGCACCTACACAAAATTTCATGCCCTTGAGGTATAAGACCATGTATTTGCCCATAGGCAGAGACCGAATGACGCGTGTCGGCCAAGCGCTCGTGTCATCTCCCGATTGGCTCTTTCGGAGAGAGCGGTGGAGGAGGGTGGAGGTTCTTGCGAAGGCTGAAGAGAGAGCCGTACGATTCACTTGTAAGAGGTCCAAGTGACCGTCTCTGACGTTTTCTTCCATCATTCTCTCTGCCATCATCATTGTGAATTGGTATTTTCTTGACGTAGCTGGTATTTCGTTTAGTAATGCCAACACCTGGTTCATGAACACAACATACAGTAGAGATCTGAAAATCTGTAAACGCGTTTCTAAAAGAGGTTTCAATTATATTAACTGCATCAAATCAAATCAAAAGTGTGGGTGACACTATTTTTAATATTTGAATGCCGGATAATACCATTAGAACCTTTCTTTGTACTCTTAGAACTAAGATGTCATGATGAAAAATTTAATAACCACTCGAATTTTATTTTATTTTAATTTATGTTAATAGTTTTCATCATAAATAATACATTTATTATAATTAAGAAAAACTCAAATGTTCTCAATGTCTAATAGCTTTGCATTTTCTTACTGGGCATAGATCCCATTCTCTTAGTCCTTATTATTTATATGCACTGAAAAAAGAAAAAACAAAAAAACATTAGAGAAGAGATCTACCTATTTTAGTAACACTTTTATTAAGAATGTAACACATAAAAAACGTGATTCAATATTTGATCTTATATATGGCCGAATTTAATAAAGTGTATTGTTGAAAATACATAGATCCTCTTTTACATTACCTGTTTTATTATTTCTTTTATCTTTTTCCTTAAAGTGAAGGAAAAAAAAAGAAAAAAAGAAAAAACAAACAGAGAAACATGACCGACTTTCATTTGGGACCAAAATCTTAACCCGTCGAACAGACAACATATGCCAAAACAGGAAAGCCGCAAAACGTGTTGAATTGGCACGAAAGGCCAAAGGAAAGGAAAATTAAAAGAGAAAAAAAAAAAAAAAAAAGACAAAGAAGACACAGAGTCCAAAACGTGGGGTATATTCACATAGTTCATGTCAGGAGCCCCTCTTGCATGCAAACCATTTGTCCCTTTGATTGCCACGAGGAATATAATCCCCCTCCCAAACAAATTGATTACAAAATAGCAGCAGCAGCAGCAGCAGATTCCCAAATTAAATATAACGGAGAGCTATGTTTGTCATCAAAGCAGACCAGATCAAGGAAAACCAATAATTGAACCTGTTAGATATGCGTGATTGAACCGGTTAAAAATATTTTTGGGCCTTCCATTATTTCAAACCTTTTTTTTTTTTTTTTAATTAAAGAAGGATTCAAATCTAATTTATCATATATTATCCCCATCACACCTCACACCTCTAGGTTATATAATTATCAATAAAAAAATTATTTTTGACATAATAAGAACACTATAAAAATTTACAATTAAGAAAACTATATATATATATATATATTAATTGTCCCTTCACTTTACCATAATAGTAATTTCATTCTTCCATTCTTTCTTAATGAAAGAGTTATCGTATATGATGTTTATTTAAAGTTTCGGTTCGTAATAGCTATTCAAATTGGAACCATTTTTCCTCCTATATGTCCTCAGTAACATCAATAAATGATAACATCATATTTATTCATAATTTATTATATTTTTATTTTAGCATATCTTTTTCACTCAATGAACGGATTATAAAAGTGGTATAAATTTACAGTTTAGAAATTTTCTTCACCCGATGGCAGCATGTGTCTCAAAACTCAAAAATCATACACAGCTCTGAATTTCAGAGAAAGCAGGAGTGCACCCTTTTTGGTGGTATAGATAACTTTTATGATGCTGGCGTAATCCAATCCTACTAATTTATATTCATTTTTCCCTGAAGTCTATGGAACCCATCCTTAATTTTTATTTCCCATAAAATATGGAAGCCTCGAATGAACATCCTTGATCTCTCTTTTTAATGTTATAACGGATTCCTCCCACAACGTGACAAGAGACACGACAACCTTATAAAATAAAATCATGCAAAATAATTATTAAGCTGACAAATTAAACGAACAATGACTTACGTTATTATATATATAAACTTACTGATACATAATGAATTATAAAATACATAATTTGATTCTTAAATGCTTCATTTATTTGTAGACTCGAATGATATATAATGGTTATATTAAGTATCTCATTTAATCTAAATTCAAAGTAAAAGAAAAAGAAAAAAACAAAGAGGCCGATACTGTTTAATATTCTACAGAAGAAATATATATATTTCCCGCACATTTTTAGCATTACAAGCATTGCACTAATAAATATAATAAAAGAAAAATAATATCGATAAAATTACCATCAGCGGCCTTAAGGTTATCCGGAACACTTATTACATGTTTAATTTAAAAAAAAAAAAAAATCCATACCGTTGAATTTAAGAGTTTTTTATTCGGCTTCTCCAATAAGTATTTAAGCACATAAAACATATAAGGACAGGGATAAATAAAAAGAAAATACTAACAAATGAAAGTCGGGGTTAAGAAGAAATATACATATATGTACACACTTACATGCGAGAGAGCTCGATTGAGGGGTTTAAAGGCCGGTCCCTCATATCCTCCATGCAAAATCATGTCCAAAGAAGAGGTCGAAGAACCCGGCGGCAGCGATAACGCTGCCGTTGACACAGTGGAAGAATCGCCTAACAAAGGTGGCAAGTCGAACAACGACCCGATACTCGGCAAGTAAAACGAACAAGAAGAGCGTAAACAAGGGATGTTATCCATCAAAACCCTAAGAACCCACAAGGTGGCCCAAGTCATTAGCATCACCATGAACCTCAGGTGGTCGCTCACACTCCATTTCTCTGGCTGCTGAACTTTTGAGCTCGAAGCCACCGTGATGAGGGTTTTCGAGGCCATGTTGACAGTGGACATGAAGAGGGAATGGATGAAAGCGGGTGGTCGGGTTTTGTAAGCGTAGTCTAGTTCTAATCCTGTTGTTATTGCCATGGTTGAACTTGAAGTCGGTTGATTAAAGCAAGGAGCTGTTGGCCTCGGGTTTGTTTAGTAAGAAGAGGAGGGTGGGAAGGGGTGAAGAGTATTTATAGAGAACATTTAAAGAATATAATAAATAAAACGACAAAATATAAAGTTACCCATCAATGGAGGTAAGCAGATGATTCATGTTTTGTAGTGGGAGAATAGTTGGATTGAAAAATGGTTATACAATTAGTATAGGTATTAATAAAATTTCAATAAGTAAAAGTATAGATAATAGTATTTTAAGAACTAAACAATACGATTAATACTTATATATCATTTATTAATTCATGCAATATATTAGTATTAGTATAGATAATAGTATTTTAAAAACTAAACAATACGATTAATACTTACATATTATTTTTTAATTCATGCAATATATTAGTATTAGTAGATTTTTTTTACTGATCCAGACAGGATTAGTAGATTTTTTTTACTGATCCAGACAGATCCTTATAAAATATCAAATGAAAAATCCCTCAATCTCTTTATTTTTTATTTTCCATGAAAATGCTTTTTAATCTCTTAATAAATGTTTTAAGAATACTCATCAAAAGTACCTTATTAAATAAAAAGCATTAACCTAATAAAAAGAATGCAATTTTAACGATATTCTAATTTTTTTTTTCTTCATTTGACATGTGAAATACTTGGAAGGTAATATATTCAAATAAATGGAATATCGGATATTTGAACCGTCTCCACAACATTGGCTTGAGTTTGAGACAAATGGGTCCCCCAAATCAAAATATTGATATTACCACACGAATAATCCAAAGTGAGTGATAGTCCATCGTGTGTCCTTTCTACATGATAAGAACAATGCAAAGTTGAAAATCCTACGCATTTCATTCTTTTAACAACTCGAAACGTTTTTAAAAGTGAGTTCCCAATGAATGGGCTATGAAGTCCAATAAGCAATTACTCATTAATGAAATTTGCATCTAAATTAAATAACATTAACTAATGCACAATTGAGCAATCAACATTTATAGTATTGGTTACAATGTTTTATTAATGGATGCAGCAATTATAAGCAATCCCATTGTGGTTCACATGATATAAATAGGATCTAATGATCCCCGAATCTCAACATGATATCCAGTGAAGCCAAAATCATAACATGCAGAAATGCGGCTTGCCAGTGAATTTTATTTGTTCAATGTGTAACGATGAGATTGAAACACTGCAACATATTCTCCTTAACTGCCATTGGAGTAGGCTGGGAATTACGTTACAGACAAGAGCATAGCCGATTGGCTTGAGAGGAACTGTAAGACAATGAAGTTTAATTAGAAGAATACATACCTCCTCGGGAGGTTTTCATCTTGACTGCCCTAAAGAATATTTGGAGGAGGCGAAACAGTAAGATTTTTAGACAAATGTGGGATGATGAAGATTGTGAAGACAGAATCAGGAGGGAGGCATTTGAATAGTGGTCCTATTAGAGAAAAGAAAAGTTGCAACTGCAATACCGAAAACTTCTCCTGCCAGAACTGAATCTAGAATTTGGTTGGGTAAAGATTGCTTGTGATGGTACTGTGCCTGAAGGATCCAATAAGGTACGGACTAGAGTTATTTGTACAGATCATTAAGGAATTGTTGACTGGGCTCTACATCAGTAACATTACAGAATGTCGCTAGTCGAAGCTGAACTACTTGCTGTAAAGGAAGGACTTAATTTTGCTCATCAACAAGGCCACCGTAGAGTAGTTTGTACGATAGATTCACAGCAAGCCATAGAATGCATTTAGAATAGCAGGATAGATGTTGAACGCTGCCATATGATCCTCCAGGAATGTAAATGAGTTCTCACACAGTTTGATAATTTTCTCTATGTAAGATCACCTGTGAGAAGAACGGAGCAGCAGATCACCTAGCAAAGCAAGGACTTCAAATTCCGGGAACTTCTATTTTAGTGGAACTTCTACCATTATCTCTTTTGATGTTTTGTTCTTTCCTCACCAACTCTTTAGATATTTTACAAGACCGTAGCGATAGGGGAACTATTACCCCTACTCTAGACATAGGATGACTTTATTTTTCCATGGGACATGTTGTGGACTTTTTGTTTGTTGCATGGTTGAATGATATTAACAAGATTACCAAAAAAAAAAAAAAAAAAGGTGATATCCAATGGTATTTGAATTCAAAATAAATAAGATGCCTCACATTAGGTTTATCATCCATATTAGTCATCAATAATCTAGTCTCCTATTTGTGTTCACAATAGTGCCTTATATACCATTGTGGTCTATAGCTTCTTCTATATATCTTGACCCATATCAATCACCACTCCTCTATGTTAGCAACCCTACATATTCACAATAGAGATGATATCAATGCGTAAACTACTAATTGCTTTATTTTAAATATCTAATCCTCAATAAACAGAAAAACCAATTTAATGACCTATCTATTCAAAATGGTTAGAGGCCTTGGTGTAAAAACAAGCACCATTCCATTAGTTAATTAAAGGTCAAATATAACTTAGATTAATTTATGGATCCTAACATTAATAGTTAATCAAAACAAGGTATACTAATTATTCACGTGCACTTGGTTACTCCATAATTATTATCTTGAAGGTCAGTCTTTTGATAAATACTATAAATTGATAAATTCGAGTTTTTTTAAAGCTTCTATAAAGTTTATTTTAAATTACTTTAACTAATCTTTAGTAGGGGCGAGTAGATGGAGATAATAACATATATCCTACATAGAGCAACCAGGGTTTTTAAGCAAGGTTAATCAGATTTAACGCATGTTCAACCAAATGCCATCATATGACGTTGACCGGTTGTTATGAGATTAGAGAAATTGTGCCTATTTTAATTTTAGTTTTGAGAAGTTTCATGTTACGCATTTCGTGGATTGAAACAAAATCGAGACTTGTACAATGAAGAAACACGCTCTAGCTAAGACTACCTTTGAGTCACGATCCCTAACTTTACTGCAATCTCCTCTTCGGTTACTTAGTTCGACTAAAGGTAGGGAAATGACTATTTTTACCATCCTCATTAAAGGGTTCGTGTTTGGCTTAAGAAACCAAACCTTTTTCCCTTAGTGGGATGCGATGTAAGTGTAGTTAGTAGTTAAGTCGAGTTTATATTAGATTGCTTTTGGGGTGATCAAGTAATTTCAAATAATTCAATCTAACAACATTATAAAGCAACCAATACATAAAATCTAACACTCCAAATAGTAAAATATTATTCAAACACACATATTGCGTATGCATAAGCAACTATCTTACCATTACAACCAAGACATATATTAAGGTCTTTAAGTATCATTAAATAATACTTTAAAGTGCGACGAAACACTAATCCTATTTATTTAGACATATGGTGCTTAATGGTCCTGATAGTTGGTTTTGCCCGCTTTCATTGTTCTCTATAAAATAATCAATATAATCATTTTAGTTTTAATAAATATAAAGTTGGATGACTTCATTTTAATAATTTAAGTGTAGTTATGACTTATCTTTAGCGAGTGATATAAGCTTTTTATTGAGTTCTAACTTGCTGTTGAAGTATTTGAATAAGGTTTTAAAAGCTCACCTAACACCAAGTCTCGATCTTATAACCTTCTGACTAAGTCTCTAAGATTATTTCAGTTATACATTTACTCTAATAAACCCTTTGAAAAGACTCTAATGTTATTTCTACTAAGCAATTCACACTAACTAACCCTTGAATCAAGTCTTAAAGTTATTTTCACAACATTTCTATTAACAAATACTTCCTAAACAAGCTTATGATTGGGGTATGGTTAAGTCTTTTTTACTATTTCACTTTCTGATCAACCCTTTGAATTGGAGAATAGGTCCTTCTTTTACAAACCAACCCTTTGAAGATATCTTTAAAGTGATCTCATTTAAGCCTTCTAAATTAACTAACCTTCTACTCAAGTCTCTAAACTTAATATAATCACTTTTCTTTTACAAAACAATTTCTTAAGCGAAGCTTTAGCATATTTAGAGTTAAGGTTCTTTCATCTACTAACCTTCTGAACATGTCTTTGAAGTCATCACAATTAGGCTTCTTATACCAAATAGCTTCTCAAACAAGACTTTAACAGGGTTATGATCACAATCCTTTACCATTTATCCCTTTGATCAAGTATCCAAACCAAGAATTAAATCCCCCTTTTATTAGTTCAACCGTTCATAAAACTTTTTGAATAGAATTAATTTATACATTTACTCCTAACGACTTGCCTAAACATCTTATTCTAGTTAATAAGCATGATACAACATGATCATACAGTAGGTTTTTCATACCTATAATTATCATATCACTCTAAACATCCAAATTCTCCTATCCTTATGATAACTCTTATTTTAAACATATTTCACATGGTGATTTTATAATATTTTCCTCATATCTTTGGTTTTCTTTAAAGAAATTGATACTTAATTGAGTAAAATTTTGATTTCAAGGTTTGAATGCGTTCTTGGATTGAAAACGAAGAAAAGGAATCAAGTTTCACTCAATTTGGAGTTTAAATGAATGAGTTATGAAGTTACATAAACAATAGGAATTTTCGTCAGAAAATTACATAGTCTAGAACACAATTGTGTCCTTAAGCTATGTCTATCTAGGAAGATTTTAAGTACCAAGGTCAGTAAGTTACACAACCTGGGGACATAACTGTATCCTAAGTTGTGTTTGGTGACCAAAAAAAGAACTTTACAATACATTATAAAAGGACTTAATAGGGTTTTGCACAAAACTTTGGACATTTAAAAGAGAAGAGACTTGAAGAGAAAGAGGAGAAAAAGGTGAAAGCAACACCTAACTTTAAGATTGAAGAGATTTTTCATCAACAAAAGAGGGTTTTCATGTTTTATTTCTTGATTTTGTAGCAACTCATTTTTAGTTTTATTATGATAGCTTAAGATTCTTGTATTTAGGATTGTGGAACCTAGGATTTCATGTGACTATTAGATTTATTGATAATTTTCAATAAAGTTTCTATCTTTTCTTAATTCAATTATGTTTTTTAATTGTTAATTGATATTTTTAGGGTATCAATCTATGATATTATGCATGATGATTAAGAAATTACATATGTAATGAGATTTTGACATAATTGGAGAGAATTGCATGTGTACTTAGAGATAAGATACGTGTTTCTTTTAGAAAGTTGTTTCTTTTGTGTGGGAATTTATTATACATTAATGTGATTCTAAATTATATTACTAAGTGAAGAGATTCTGGTAAATAATTTAAGATTAGGGTTAATATGCTTAAGAAAGGTGTTAACTTTAACTGTGAATCCCTCCAGTTAAGAATAATAGAGATTGAATTGGAGACATTTTAAGCGGTCATATGTTAAACACTACGGGAAATAATTCCTAAATACGTTATTTACCTTCTTGAAATCGTTCTTAGTTTTATCACTTTCTAAATTACTTAATCAAGTCTCATAATTAGGTTAGTTTGTTAATTTTAGTATTTTTAATTCGTTCAACTTATCACAATCTTCCGATTAGATAATATAGCTAAAATTAATATTAATACTTGAGGTCTTTGAGGGATCGACTCGGACTCATAGCCGTTATATTAAAATTGATAGGTGCACTTGCCTGATATCACCTTACTTTAACACATGTATACCATAACTAGTAATTTGTGCTTATCTCAAATCTTATTCAATTCAACCAACTCCAGATCACACTTTATAGTAATATTTTATAGAAACAAACCTCAAAACCATTGTGTGTTGTTTTTCACATGACTAATTATACAAAAATTCCAAAAAAAGGAATTTTTCATCAATTTAAAGGCTAAAAAAATTACTAAAAATTATAGAAAATATTTTTGATCGAAATCTTTTCATAGGATCCAAACATGCAATATAGGAAAGTTCCAAAAAAAATTTTGGTTTTGAAACAATAATAATAGGGTCATTCAAATCGGCTTTGAAAATTGTTCGATTTCATTCGATTTCTCAAAGACATAATAAATCCATTTAGAATTTTTACAAACTAATATTTTTCTTGAAATGTATATGTAAAAATACTTCAAAATAATTTTCGGACCTGTTTCAATATTTTAAGAAATATAGGAATATCAAATGGAAATTGGAGCTCACCGGAAAACCACCATTCAGCTACCATCTTCCACCACCATTCTATTGGCCTACCCAGGTGCTACCTCAACTGTTGGCTAATGGTGGTGGTTTGGCCTTAGATTGCTCTTTTACCTTAGCTCCATGATGTTGCTTGGTTTGTGTAGGTTTTTTTTTTTTTTTCTCCATTTTCATCTTCAAGCTTTTACCAATGTCTCCAATTTTTCTATAACTAAAACATCCTAAAGAACTTACAGGGAGCATTTGAGAATTTTTTAAGGATTGTATAGTTGAGAATGAGTATTTTCTCTCTCTTCAAGCTTTAGATACCTTCCCTTTTAAGTTTAATTAGGTGTCCTCATGTGAAATTCTTCAAACAACACTTGTCCAAGAATTTGACATGCCTAAAGCCATCCAAAATTTGCTATCCTTACCATTTTGTTATGATTTGGCTATTTTCCTAATTATTTTAAGTTAGTTTTTTATAATTTAAAGTATCTTTAGTATTTTCATGTATGTAATTTTATATAGTAATCACACTTGAGATAAACGTACTATTTTTATATATTATTTTATGTCACTTTATAATTTTAGACTCTACGCAATTTATCTTTAAAGTTTGGTTAATTTTTATTATCTAATATACATATTTCCGATAGATAAATTACAATATAATACAATTTAGTAAAATCAACTATTTTTAGTTATATTATTATTATTTTATTATGTTTCTATAATTTGGACTCAAGGAGTATCTTCATCTATCTCTTAGGACTTATTCGGGAAATATTGTCCTCATTGGCCTACTTTTGTGTATGCCCTAAATTACTACCTTGGACTAATTATATGAAATTACGGAACTCACATTTCTATGCCTTTCAAAAAAGTTTTGTCCTCAAAACTTTAATTATCTACCTTACCTACTACACTTCTAAATACTTTAATATTTATTCTCATGTCACTAATCAGAATTAAAGATTTATCATTAACTTAATCTCTAAAATAACCATGTCTTAATCTTATAATCTTTGAATCTATCTATCGTGTATCTAAATAAGTTGCCCTTCTATTGCATTATCCTCTTATAGGTCTATTGACTTTTTTATCAATTAGTTTAACTTGAGGTTATCTCGTTATTGTATCTATACATACTTTACATTTTAATTTCTTGATTTTTGGAGATTTATTTATCTTGTATTTACATAGATGATTCCTTTAGTATATAATTCCATCGTATGTCCAGTGGTTAATTCCTAATATTATGCTTGAATTCTTCTTGAGCTTATATATTATCATCATATAGCACATTTTAGGGTATTCTACCAAACTTAAGAGTAAAGTAGGTAAATATATCACGTTTAATCTTTCCTACCAAATATCTTTAGGTATTTTCTATATATCACCGATTCCTATTGTTTATGTACTGTCTATCGATCCTTACATAAATATTATAGATTCATCTATTACTACATAGATCACCTTTACGTCAATAAGTCTATTGAGTTTCTTTTCATTTCTTGCTTATCTTCTATTTGCTCGTACCTTCTAAGCTAGGTTTTGAAGTAGCATATTTACTTAGTTCTTGATTTCAATCACTTTTTGAATCCGAGTTCTAAGTCTTTTAGATCCATGGTTCTTAAATATAATAGTTATGGACCATCTTTCGATCCTTAATCTAAATAGAATCTTACTTTCAACAGTGTTGTAACCCAATTCTTACTACTCATACATATCTTATCTTCCAACATTATGCCATATCTTACTCATTAACTTTCTGAATTTGATTATCTCTTATATTGATGGATCGCCTTCTATCATGAATTCTTAGTTATATCTATTGTTTTGTTTTTGTTGTTGTTGTTGTTTTTTTTTTTTTAAACTTTACTATGTTAGTCAGATGCTATGTCATAATTTCTATTGCTTTCACAATTTAAGGTTTAAGCACCCCTTTAACCTACATATGTAATCACAAAATTGAGTTTGGCAAATCTCAATCCTCTTACGACATACTTATAAGGAAACGACACTAACTCGATAGATGAATTTGACTCGAAACCAATACGATTTGGAATTACCAAGATTTTGATGAGTTTTATGACCGACACAATATGTTTGAATCTACTCAAAATAAAGAATTCATAAAATGAGACAAATAACTTTTAACAGATTTGACAATGGAAACATAAGAGTTCATAGATTTTCCATCCTCGTCTTGTATATTTACATGTACTCAAGATATATTGGGGAGTTACAATGATTCCATCATCATATTCTAATCTAGTAATATCTTCTTACTCCTTTTCTTGTCTTCACAATTAACTAGAAAGTGTACAACCTCATTGTTCATTTTACAGTTTGATCTTGCTACACCAAAGTCTTACTCCTTTTTATTTTCATAAATCGTTTTAGTTCATTTCAAGCATCTTCTTACATATTTTCTTGTGGTAATATTCTTTATCATCACTAGTTTTCATCTATCTAAACATGGCTCCATTTATCTCTTCCTTGCTCTTCATCCTATATATTTACTAAATTCCATATCGTACTGCTTTTAGAGTATAACTCTTACAATTACCAAGAATTTCCCTTATTACTCTCTAGTTGAGTTTATAAAGTCTCCTAAATATGTTTTAATGTGTCTATCTCTAATATAAGTTACCTCTTTGTTATAGTTCATCCTCTTTTCTAAACTATCTTGATTCCAGTCCTATTCATGCCTTAGGTCTCTACTTTACTTTTACTTATAGTCCTCAAAATTCTATCAATATCTTAGCTTTACAATCTAACACACTCTAAATCCTTGTTTCTAGACATGTTATTGTGTTCAACATCATATAATAAAACTTACATCTTACTTACTTATGTTTTTACCAGGGTATATTGAAACCTTAATCTTAAGTAAGGGGTTCATATTTTATATTTTGCCATCATTTTCCAAATCATCTTGAAAGTTCTCCTTTAAGGTATCTTCCTAAATATTGACCAAATTATTGATATGTTTAAATCTTGGTATTCTTAAATCCTTTTAGATTCCAACTCCTATCTTTGTCTTAATTGCTTTATATATATCTTCTTTAGTACTTAGAAATTCTAAGTACTTCCAAGTCAACTCGATTTAGGCTATTTAAGTCTTAGTTAAGTTAAAGTAGTTTCCTATATTCATCTTGAAAGTATCAATTCATCTGAACAAATTTAGAAGGTTCGATATCTTTTAAAATCTAAGATCCTAATGCTCTTTTCATTGCACTCCAATCTGAGACATTCCAATTAGCCAAATTGTTGCAATAACATCTTCAATCACATAGATATCTACTTTAATTGTCATCCATTTGGGTTTATCATTTTATAAGAATGGTAGTAATTAACTCTTAATAAGTTTCAATGCATGAGGGTACTTAGAAAAATCTTACATTTTCCCATCTTTCCTTAAGTATCTCATCACTTCTTTAGTCAAATATCTTATTTCCACAAGTGGTTATTTACTCAACATTCAACCATATATAACTTACAAATAAGTGGATATTCCCATTTTCAATTGACTTCTTTGAGGGAAAATTTCCCATTCTGTTAATATCATGCAAACTCTACCATAATTACTTTGATCAACCTTTCCTGATACTTGTATATCACTTGAGATAAACACGTTTTCCTATATAAGTATCGTTAATCAAGTATACTTGAGTAGTAACAAATTCCTGTATTCAACCTTGGAACTCAACATAATATTTAAGTCTTCGAACTACCTTTTGAAAGAGTTATTTCTTACTGATCCAATGTCATCTAGTTCCTAACAATAAATCTTCTATTGAGATTTTAGTATTCACAAATCATTCATCTCATACATATTTTGTATTTTACTAAATATCACAAAGTATTCTTTGTAATGTATAAGTCTTTGTTCATTAAGAATCAAGTACTAATCAAAACTTGTAACTATCACATCACTTGTATTCATGCCTGTATCATTATAGCATCGACATTCTTAGAACGTCTCTATATCTCTTAATTAATAAACAGAAACCAAAGTTTTCCCTGTTAAATATCATATTTAAATTCTACTCATCTGTGATTTCTTCACTTATGCCAATCTCTACAGATAGAAATTCTAGTATAATTAACATCACTTAAGACTATATACCTCTTACTTCTTATATTTTTCAAAATTCCACTATCTAATACTTGACCTACTTGTGCAAATTCTCATATATTCATTTCAAAGTACTTTTAACTTCATTTCAGATCATATACTTTAAATCCTAGCTTATGATTCCATAATTACATATCAGAATCCGAACTTGATGTGTTTAGAAGCTTCGTTATCATTAGGACTTACCATAGTAGCTTTAAACCAATGGGTCCTTCGAAATTTTGAAGAAAATAGAGTGAATAAGTCTATGAACTGACTAAAGTAGTTGGCATGAAGCTATTCAGAAGATACGATACACTAATGAACAGAACACAACACAACTTGATGCTTCACTTGCTATGATGTA
The DNA here is from genome assembly GCA_024138015.1 of Lumnitzera littorea. Taxonomy (NCBI): domain Eukaryota; kingdom Viridiplantae; phylum Streptophyta; class Magnoliopsida; order Myrtales; family Combretaceae; genus Lumnitzera; species Lumnitzera littorea. The sequence goes on along the minus strand of JAMXBB010000005.1, from coordinate 114,136,257 downwards.
AAAGTTGATGTCAAGATCCACTAGCCATTGATATTGAGATCATCGGCAAGATTAGATAAGAGTGTATGAAAATGAACTCGAAGGGGGTTGTCTTGCAGGAATAGTATATTCAATGTCTATCTATAAGGTAAGATGATTTTGGCTTACAAGGAAAATAGACTATTTATAGTAAGTTCTTAGGGCAATAATATAAATAAAGAGATTATAAAAAGGCATATAAAAAGGGGGATTCTTAGTACTTACAAAAAAGGGTGAAAAGAACAAACGACAAAAGGAACAAAGATAGTACAGTATCAGATGAGATGAACAGATGGTAGTACAACATTGGTTCCATACAAAGATTCTTTGATCACAGTAGGCGAGAGGAATTAAGATGTTTTAGCAACAAAGAATCTGAGACGAGAAGGAATGCTAGGAGAGTTGGAGGGAGGTTGAGAGAGAAGTACTCGGTGGGTAAGAGGCTAGCTCTCGTTACTTGGCAGGAACTCTTAGGAGCTGAAGGTCAGATCACTCGATACAGAGCCTTTGGTTAGAGGATAGTCAGCATTGGCACAAGAGAGAGAATAGAGCGTAGTATAATAACCTGGAGCCCTTAGGGAATTTAACCATCTACCTTCTGTGTACCGTTTCTCGTAATCGGTGGGTTGGTGAGAGAAAATTGTTTGGGTGAGGGACTGGAGACCTCTGAGGCATGTATAAGTCAATGGGCCAATGGTCGATAACTTATTAGAACTTACCTTAGAAAAATGTACTTTAAGACTTACCTCAACACCTAAGAAGAATTACATTATCATCAACTTTCATCTAGCAAGGATCTATATAATAGCTTTTGTACATATGAAAGATCACATATTCTCTTCTTAAGTATTGGTTTCTAACTACATTCTCTATTAATCAATTACATAATCATGACTAAATTAGCAAGAGAATTAAAATACATGAGAATATGAACTTTACTCTAAAATTTTATGTTAGGTCTTAACCTAAAAGAAATAATAGAAAATTAATCCTTCCTATAATGAAAATCATATAGATAACTTTTACATATATATCTACTAAAAGATTGCATATTTGTCTTCCAACTTCTCTGTTTCCTGTTATTACTACTATTAGTTATAAAACAAGATCATATCTATACTAAATAGAAGAGGTAAAACATTCTAATTGACATAAAGCTCATCTAACATCAAGAGTTCATTATGAAAAGAATAACTACGACATGTTAAAAGTAATCTAGTTTCCAATCCATGATTTTATCTTCAAAAAGTTAATTACTAGAAGTTGTCTCAAACTCTTACTAATTGTTAGCCTATAAACTTCCAAACTCTTTCGATTTTTTTTTTTATCCCAACAAAAGTTGATTTCCATGCTTATTCATAAGTACATCACTATCCTTAAGTCGGAGTCGGAATTGATTGTGGCCTATTTCAAGCTTTAAAACATTATAATTTGCTATGCTTATCTATCATCTTTAGTATTTTAATTAAGTTCTATTTTATAATTTATCTCTTTAGTTCTTGAATCAACCTACTATTTTAAGTCTTTAAAAATAATTTTCTACCTAAGGTTCTCCTATGTTTTAAACTTTTAAGGTTGTATATCCAATTATTTTCATCCTTCAGTCTTCAACTCAGGTTATTGTAACCTTGAAGCAATTTTTCAGAAGATTCTTCAGAATTTTCATTTAACTTCTTATTGGTTATGGTTTGCTATACTAACGTTTTGCAAATAGAAGTTTACAAAGCACCCCACAATGATATAATGAGAGAGTCTCTAAACAAATGTAGAATACTTTTAATATCTCCTAGTTATAGCTTCTTTAATAATTTCCTTTTTAACTCTTCAATCATTAAAAATGAAATTGTCAATACTAATGCAACACAACCTCCAATCTCAATGAGCATTCTTTCTCCAAATAACAATAGTAGTATAAACCATTAATTATCTTCTAATGCTCTCAATCATTCCAATGTCTCCAAGATGATTCTCTCAATATATATATGGGTATCATATAATTTCTCCAGAAACATATAGCAATACTTAATTGTTTAGTCTTAAAATAATTCATACAATTTAACCTTACAATGCCTAAGCTCTTCATTATCTATTATTGTCTCTAAGCATAAATAAGTCAATGATTCGGAATTCAAAAGTACAACATAAGTTAAATTAATATTACCTATTACCCATTATTGGTTTACATTATATACAATCTTATATGTATATATAACTCACATATAACCTTATAAGTCTAAATCTTCTATGTCCCATTTACTACCTCAACTCTCAGTGTTCTTAAGGTGTTTTAATTCATTTTAATTATGACATCTCAAAGTTAGTTCAGAAGAGTTGTGCTTTATGTGAATGATAGAGGACCATACTTTGATACCACCTTGAATTGTTACGCCCTAAACCAGGAAGTTGTAATAGCCTCATTATGTAAACCAATCTAAACTAGAAGTTAGCCACTTTAATTGTTGACTTAGGTTTAGGTTACACCAGGCCTTTACCACTCTATAGCTTTGAGTTGTCTAATTCAATCTCTATTTGGCATCAACCTATGGTGTGACTTACTATAGTAGTTTTTGAAAGAGATTTTGTAGTATAAAAGCTTGAAATGAAAATAAGTTTTATAAACAACTATAGAAAAATGACATAATATGACTTTATAAAAGTCCATAGGTTTATAAAACATAGATAGCTGAAAACTAGAGGGTTACTTAAAGAGATTTTATTAGTTTTCTTAAAGGTTAGTAAAGTTAATAAACAAAATAGGATTCTAGCCAATTGGTCTTGAATCCCACTCCCCGACCCCATTCTTTATACTTTTGGAACTTAGAGTAGTAGTGGTGTATCTATCGAAAGACCTACAAGATAACTATAAGGGAATGAGCAACAATTTACTCAGTAAGTAAGATGGAGATGATAGTGCATATTCTACACAGAGTAACCAGGGTTTTCAAGCATGGTTAATTAGATGCATTGCATGTTCAAGCAAATGCTATTGCATGATATTAACTAGTTGTCGTGAGATTAGATAAATTATGCTTGCTCTAATCAAGGTTTTAAGGAGTTTTACAGTACGCACTTAGCGAATTGAAACTAAACTAGGGCTTATATAATGGAGAAATATGCTCTACTCGAGACTACCTTCAAATTACGCTCCCCACCCTTATCGTAACCTCTTCTTTTGTCACTTAGTTCGACCAAGGGTAGGGAAATGATTATTTTTACTATGCTCAACGAAGGGTTTGTATTTGGCCTACGAAACTTAATCGTTTTTCTCTAGTGGGTTATGATGCAAGTCCAATTAATAGTTAAGCCAAGTTTGTGTAAGATTTCTTTTGGGGTGATTAAGCAATTCAATTCAGCAATATTATAAAGCAACTAATAAATAAAGTCTAGTATTCCAAATAGCAAAACATTATTTAAGTACATATGTTGCATATGTATAGGCAACTATTTTACCATTACAACTAAGATATATACTAAGGTCTCAAAGTATTATTAAATAATACTTCAAAGTGCGGTGAAGCACTGATCCTATTTACCCCGAACATGTGATGCTCGACGGTTTTGATAGTTGATCTCGTTCGCTTTTATTGGTCTCCTTAAAATCATTAATATAATCATTTTAGTTTTACTCAATATAAAGTTAGACAAGTTCATTTTAATAATTTACATGTGGTTATGACTTATCTTTAGCAAGTGGTATAAGCTTTGTATTGAGTTCCAACTTGATGTTGAAGTCTTTGAACACGGTTCTAAAAGCTCGCCTAACACTAAGTCTCGATCTCAAAACCTTTTGACCAAGTCTTTGAGATTATCTCAGTTATACTCTTACTCCAATTAACTCTCTAAACAAACTCTGAAGCTATTTCTACTAAGCATTTCACACTAACCAACCCTTAAATCAAGTCCTGAAGCTATTCCGACTACATTTTCATTACCAAATACTTTTCAAATAAGTCTATGATAGGGGTATGGTTAAGTCCCTTTTACTAGTCAACTTTTTGATTAACTCTCTAAATTGGAGAATAAGTCTCTTCTTTATAGACTAACCCTTTAAAGATGTCTCTGAAGCGATCTCATCTAAGTTTTCTAAATTAGTCAACCTTCTACTTAAGTCTTTGCACTCAATACAATCACTCTTCTTTTATCAAATAACTCCTTAAACGAAGCTCCAGCATATTTAGAGTTAAGGTCCTTTCATCTACCAACCTTCTGAACATCTCTTTGAAGTCATTATAACTTTACTTGGCTTCTTATATCGAATAACTTCTCAAATAAGGCCCCAATAGGGTTATGATCACAATCCTTTTCCATTTATCCCTCTAATCAAGTATCTAAACCAAGAGTTAAGTTCCCCATTTACTAGTTCAATGGTCTAAAAAACTCTTTGAATAGAATCAATTTATACATTTACTCCCAATGACTCACCTTAACATCTTATTCTAGTTTATAAGCATGATACAACATCTCCATACAATAGGTTTTTCATACTTGTAACTATCATATCACTCTAAATTTCCAAATCCTCCTATCTTTACTTTAACACATGTATATCATAACTAGTGATTTGTGCTTAGCTCAAATCCCATTCAATTTAACCAACTCTAGATCACTCTTAATAGTAATATTTTATATAGACAAATCTTAAAACCATTGCATGTTGTTTTTCACACGACTAATTGTATAAAAATTTTGGAAAATGACACTTTTCATCAATTTAAAGGCTCCAAAAATTACTAAAAATTATAGAAAATATTTTTGGCTAAAATCTTTTCATAGGATCTAAACATGCAATATAGGAAAGTTCTAGAAAAATTTTGATTTCAAAACAACAATAATAGGGTCAATCAAATTGGCTTTGAAAATTGTTCGATTTCACTTGATTTCTTATGTATGTACTAAATCTACTTAGAATTTTTACAAACTGATATATTTTTTGAAAAGTATATGTAAAAATATTTCAAAATAATTTTTTTTTCATAATTTTTGGACCTATTTCAATATTTTTAAGAAATATAGGAAAATCGAATGGAAATTGGAGCTCATTGGAAAACTACAGTCCGGCTATCACCTTCCACCACCACTTTGTCGACTTACCTAAGCACTACTCCAACTACTGGCCGGTGGTGGTAGTGGTTTGGCCCCAAATTGCTCTTTTACCCTAGCTCCATGATGTTACTTAGTTTGTGTAGGTTTTTCTTTTTATTTTTCTCCAATTTCATCTTCAAGCTTTTGCTAACTTCTCCAATTTTTTTATCACTTAGACATCTTAAACAACTTACAAGGAGCATTTGAGAATTTTCCAAGGATTGTATAGTTGAGAATGAGTATTTTCTCTCTCTTCAAGCTTTAAATACCTTCCCTTTTAAGTTTAATTAGGTGTCCTCATGTGAAGTTCTTCAAACAACACTTGTCCAATAATTTGACACACCTAAAGCTACCCAAAATCTACTGCCCTTACCATTTTGTTATGATTTTGGCTATTTTTTCTAATTATTTTAAGTTAGTTTTATATAATTTAAAGTATTTTAGGTATTTTTTGGTATGTAATTATATATAATAATCACACTCAAGGTACACATAATATTTTTATATATTATTTTATGTCACTTTATAATTTTAGCATCTACATAATTTATTTTTAAAGTTTGGTTAATTTTTGTTATCTAATTTACAGGTTTACAGTGGATAAATTATAATATAATACAATTTAGTAAAATTGATTATTTTTAGTTATATTATTATTATTTTATTATGTTTTTATAATCTAGACTCATGGAGTATCTTCATTTAACTCTTAGGATTTACTAGTGAAATATCATTTTCATTGGCTTACTTTCGTGTATGCCTTAAATTACTAGCTCAAACTAATTACGTGAAATTACGGGACTCATAGAATTTGTATTTAAAACACATACATGAAGCCTAAAGTTTTGATTTGAAGTCAATTAAAGTAAAGAGATAAAGGATAAAGTTTCAATTTTTATAAGAGGTTGGCATGCATATGTTTCTTATAGAGGAAAAGAAGTTTGTAATGGGAAGATATGAGATATGAGAAGTGAAAACCAACAATAAAGTTAAAGCTAGTAATGGAGAAGAAATGGGATGAGAGAGGTAGAAAATAAAACATACAATTGAGATAAGAGAGAGGTAGAAAGTAAAGTATTTTAGGTATAGATATTCTTATTGATGATAGGTTTGGGTTATAATCATAGTTGTTAAAATTATGAGTTAAAAATACGATTCTACGAATTTATGATTTTATGATATATTTTTTTAGTTAAAATGATTATAAAATCATTTATGTATAGAATTTTAGTAAAATTATGCACTTTCATATACAATTCTACAAACTTATGATTTTACTGGTTTTGTACGATTATACCGATTCTATACATTAAAATGAATAGTAGAATTGTGATTTTGACAACCACAGCAGTAACTGATATATTTACTTTTATTTTTAAAAAATTTAGAGTATTTGAGGTAGAAATATAATATTATTTTATATTCATTATTATTATTTAATAATTTTTATTGGTGGGTATAGTGTAACTTAGAGTTATATTATGCATATCTTAAAGTACGAAGTTTCAAGATCACTATAAGGTATAAAGATATTGTACTATCTTATGCCTTACCTTGTGAGAGTAAGATGTCGAAAATTGTATTTGAAACTTATCTTATGACTTTCAATATCTACATAGAACCTATTTGGTCGAATATAGTATTACAAGGTATAGGGTGGAACATGGTTACCCATTTACGCCTAATGTTTTGGATAATAGGATAGGTTTAGGATGTATTCAAATCAATTAAAGGTGAAAAGTTAGGCTAAGCTAGTGTTTGGCATGACTTTAGGTGAAAACAAGGAATTAATGTTGAGCTAGAAGAAAAAAAGGATCAACTAGGTGAAGAAATGGCTAACTACTTAGTGCATGTGACCAATTACAAGTAAAGTGATTGATCATAGAAGAAGTAGTTAACCTCTTGGATTGTTTTGAGTTTATATAGTCACTTTTGAGTTACTTTACCATAGAATTTCCTTTTAAATTTTTAGGCTCATAGACCAATAAATTTGTTATTGAGTATCCTTTTTAGATGATATGTCTATACTCTAATTACTAATATAAAGTGTTAAGGTATATTAGAACTAAAGTTAGCTTCTGCCAATACGACAATAAAAAGGGATTTTCAACCTTAAGAACTCATAATCTCACAATTCTAGATTGAATTTTGCAGGTTTTAGTAAAAGTTTGTTTATTATCCTATATTACTTTATGAAACTCAATAATTACAGTACAATAAAAAGAAACTTATAAGAAAAATCTATCATGTGAAAGTCAAATAAAATTTTTGACATCAACTTCCAATTCAATAATTTTTGTTGAGTGGGTTGAAGATAAAAAACTTTGAAATAAAATCCACAAATTTGAAACAACGGTGAAACATATATAGCTACATTAACATGTGTATAACTACTTCAATATGTACCATACCATAACGCTGCTATAAATTAACTTCCAATCTAAAAATAAAATAAAACTCATTAAATCCTAACTAAACATATCAGTAAATAATTGATATTGATAAGATATTATGTTTTTTTTTTTTAAACTTTAGATACCATACTCTAATCATAAATAAAAAGCAATTAAATTTTAATTTACTTTTTATAATAACCATTTATGAGATAACTGTATCATTTTCCTATTTCATAAAATTTTATAAACAAAAGCAAACAATTCAATTCACGGAGCAATTTTTCAAGTTAATTTGAATTGCAAATAATTATACTGCAAAGGGAAGACAAAAAGTTCATATAATTTCAATTTTAATTGATTGGGTGCAACAACCCAATTTTTCTGTTTCTAATCTAGTAATCTATAAAGATGTACATTATTATAGTTCATGAATTTAGATACACATATACCAATTTATAATAATTTAAGATGAAAAACAAAATAGATGTATGGCTAAAAACATTCAAATTATGATATAATTTTTTCACCTAGAAATATTCTATTTTCAATTAAATCAATGAAATATAATTTCTTATATAGTGAATGTTAAATTTGTGTCAAGGCTATGTAACTCAGTGGCATGAATATTATTTTTCTAATGGATGATTTAGGCTTAATTCTCCTTCTCCTGAAGTTGTAACATGATGTGGTTATAAAAAAAAAATGTCTAATTTGAAAAAAAAATTAAATTACCCAGATAGTTCGGTGGAACGACATGCTACACACAAATAGTCAATTAAAAAAAAAAAGATACAAATATAATGCAAGTTCATTAGACACTTTATATGCTCTGAAACCTTTAAGGGTGATACGAGACATGTTTAAAAATTCCTCATCGGCTTACACAAGTACATTGATAAATAAATTAAATGGTGATTGAAAAAAAAAAAAAATTCTAGCATAGGTATTGCGATAATTATGGAAAGGCGTATACAAATTGAGTAACAACGTAACACTTCAAAAGATACGTAAGTAAAACTGTTTGTTATGATTTATGGCAATGGTGTTTTTGAGAAAGAGGAGGGTAGGTTGATAGAAAAAATAAACAAATGAAAAATAAAAAGTGACATGTTGAAGGGACAAAATAAACAAAAAAAAGGGTGTAAGTTATTTCATAATAGAAAGAAAGAGGAACTATAAAGTTTTAATTGTAATAGGAAATTACCAATTTGCTGGAGGATTTTTTGGTCAATGGAGTTTAATTATGAAAAGGTATTATTTCAGTATATATCGTTGTTTATCATAATAACCTTAATCTATTGGTGACTCACTAAGAATTGTTAAATATTTAGCAATTATTTAATAAGATTAAAAATCAAATAACTAATATTTTAAGGTCAATATGGATGTTGTTTATTTTTTGAATTATAGACTTAAGACCTACTCGTCTATTTAATGGTATTTGGCACCGTGATCTAGCATGGATGTTTTTTACTTTCTAAATTACTAAATCACTATTTTCATTAACCAAATTTAAGCCCATAATGAGGCCTTTGATAAGCTATCCTCAACACATAGTATACATGTCACAGGACTGGAGGTTTACCCCTTCTAAAGTGTCATGTGGCACTCGATCATCTTTTATCTCTTCATATTTGCTTGTAATTTAGATGGTGAGCCAATCTTCTCTTCTTGATTACCCGGGACTGTTCTAAGCCTTTCATCTTTATGAGTGCCTTTAGGCATTGTCATAACTCCCCATATATTTAGGAAGCTCAACTATCTTAATTGGTTTCAATCTAATATGGCCATCATTAGGAGAATAGCATCAGTTCCTGATCAATTTGCTCATTGGAGGTCAAAACCCACCTTTAGAGAATATCTAACCCCATGAACAAACCGCTAGTTGATGCTACTCACTTTTTATTAAACTCGAGTTGAACATCCTCACTTGCCTTCAAATCCGACATTCTCTCTTACTTAAATCTACGACGCCTTTGTCTTGGTGCCAACTCTTCGTTACTACCCTCCACCAAAAGATCATCGACCTTACTTTACTCATTGCCCAACTCTAACCAAGATCACCTTCCCCAAGATTTCGGGCTTCTACAGGCTTCCCTTGTGCCCTCACCCATTTTTCTATCTTCCAAGGTCATTTCTTGTTGAGTGATCCAATGATAAGGTTTGCCTACTGAAGTTCAAAATGAAGATAGCACAAGCCCTTATTGGAGTCCATAATTCTAATGATGAGGAGGTCGAAAGAGTATTGAAGGACGGGATAGTATTTGAGCTAGGTTGTCCTAACCTTATCAAGTATCTAATTAAGTAGAAGGGATTACCTGAAAGCAAAAATGGTTGGGAACTCAATGAGTAATTGTGGTAATTCGAGGTGTTGATTAACAAGTAATGGGAGACAGCGATGAGGATATCTCTAGATTTAGGTGGGGGAGAATGTTATGGATGCTAAAAAGAACTTAAATCTAAGAGGTTCCTCAAGGTCCATGTAAGAAGAAGTTCAAGGCCTAAGCCTATTAAAACTTTGAGAAAATGGAAGCTTTTAGGAGATCGAAGCTTTTAGAAGACCTTAGAAGATCTTGGATCTTTGTATCTTAGCAGATAGGTGGTAGATAACATTGAAAATGTAAATATAATATAAACGGTTAGATTGGATTGTTCTTTGGCCATTCATTTGAGGAAGCCACTTCTATATAAGGGACTTTTCTTCATTTGTAACCATTAATTATTTGGGTAAGAATCATTTGAGTTTTAGAGTTTTTCTCTCTAAACACTTTTCTTTCTCTCTCTAAAAATTCTTGTGGACTTAGTGGGAAGATTGACTTAGTCACATTAGATTATTGCTGTGTACTAGACAAGGCATTGAGCCTTGTGATGCTAGCTCATCATATTAAACCTTGAAAACAGTCCATTAACCTTAAGGTCCACAAAGCGTCTGAGTATTGTTTGTGTGAACTAAGTTATTACTTTACATGTAACACACACATAGCCAAGCAATAGGTCTTAACGGGGATGACCATGGTCATGAGTTTGTTGGGGGAAAGCTTAAAGCTTAATGGGTCTTAATGGATGACCATGATTTTAGTGGCCTAAGTTATTATTTTTGGAGGTTGTTGAAATGCAGTTTTGTTTAATATAGATGTAGATTAGAGAAGAATCACATTTTATGGTTTAACTTACAACCTCCTTTCTTGAAACCATTCAATTCAGTTTAGATTGCAACATGGTTTGAATAATTATCATCACCTTCTTTTTATTTGCTCCTTTTTTTTAATCATATTTAATAGTTTGACTTTGATATTAGGGATATAAATAAAGTCCTCTATATTTGTGCTAACATTTAATTAAGTCCTCTAATGTTTTAATTGAGGTATATAAGAAATCTATCTTTGTAGAAAACCTTAATCAATTCCTTTATATTTCAAAGAAATCATTAAAATAGGATTTCCTATATTATAGAGCCATAAACATGGAGTATAACAACAACCAACTGTAAAGGACATTAATGGTTCACTTCAAATATAAAGAGCTTGATTATATTCTTATGGCATAAAATAGAAGATTTAAGTGACTCTTTAAAACATAGAGATCTAATTGGATCTTTTGCATAAATATAAACAACTTTTAATGTACTTATCACTTGGATATATCATAGCACATTTAAATTCAACTTTAGCTTCTCATTTTTCAATCAACTTTTACTGCTAACATAGGATATTTTCCTATATTTTTAGGAAAGAGGTTCAGTATGCTTTGGAGGGCTAAATAAGCTGTGAACCTTTTAAACCCTTCCCAAATCAAACATGAACAAAAATCTCACTCTATAAATAATAAAAAAGACAATTTATGATCTCGGTTTAGTCTGAGAAATATTCCTACATGTCGTTGTTGTTGCTGCGGGTTTTCTTTTTCAAATAATAAATTTATTTTATATTTTTATTTTGGAGCACTAAGGAAGATGTGCACAAGCAGAAAAACTCAGGGAATTAGGTTGCAACAACATTAAGACGCAATATCGTTAGCATTATTACATGTTGTATTGATTTCGCCAAAAAATAATATATATTCCATGATAAAGTATAATCACGTAGGCTATGTCTATCTACTCATTAGTAGGGATGTTTAGCCCATTAAAAGATACCTTGAATAGGACCGAGACGATTAAAATGACTTCTTTATAAGTTTGATATATTCGCTATAAAATTGAATCGAACTGTTTAGGATAAAACCATATTACTATAGCATTATATTTATTTATTTTGTATTTTTGATTTTATTTAAATCTATTGGTTTTACTTTACTTCTATTGATTTAATTATTTTGAAAGTAAAAACTAGCATTTATATTTCTTGGTATATAGTTTTCTATCTAAGTGGATGAAAAAGTATATACATTTGTTTATGGCAGGAGAAAATTAAATAACCAAAATTGAGAATTGAAAATGTAATTCAATGCAAATAACGATAAGGTATATCGAACATTGGTATCCTAACGGGATGGATCAAGTTTAATTTCTCTCTCCTCTCCTACAGTTGTTGTAATGAATTTTATGATTATAAAAAAAAAAAAGATCTACGATGCACTCAATTGTTTTTGAGGATAAAAAATCTATTATTATCAATGTCATATTCTATTCCCAAATATGTGTTATTACTTGAGTACAATCTATGTCTACCATTAGTTCTTAAAAAAAAGTATACAAATATAAATGAGATAAAATTAATTATCTATTTATCAATATTAAATTGCATATTGAAGATTTGACATTATAATTTATAAGAAAATTACATTTACAAATTGTGATTTAATGAATTAGGTACTATTACTAAATTGTACTTAATAAACAAGATTTTAATACTTTATTTGTCTTTTGTGTTGTTATAGCGTGTCAAGTTAAGCGTTTCAATGTGAGTAGAAGTGCTGTTGTGTTTTGTGTTTTTTACAGGCCAACATCGCATTTAATATGCAATTAATGTATGTTGCTTCAAATATATATAGCATTAATATAATATTAAAATCGCATTTAATATAATTGATATTTGTTTAATATTTATTAATTTTTATGGTAAATAAACAAATTTCTCCTTATTACCTTTATATTTACATATACATATACATATTTATTAAGACATTATAGTACTGTAGATGATTAAGGCAAAAGCATGTTTTCTCTCTCAAGCATGAAAAACCCTAATTCGAATATTCCAGGCGATAAGGAGAAGGAGAGTGATCTCTTCCACAAAAGTAGAAAAAAAGTCTAGCAACTACTGAATCCAACGAATATTCAGAGGATGGTATTGGGATTTTGAAATAGGTCAATGGTGAAGGTGGAAACCTTAGCTCTGGACGTTTATCATTTTGAGATACAGTGGCCACTAATATCCCAGCTGCATACGAGCGTTTTTGTTTCCAAGACTCCCCTATCCCTAATTCGATGGATCAGCATAAGGAGATTAATCGTGAAGAAGAGGATTCTCTTAATAAGAATAGCCTTGGGACTTTTCTATGTGAAATTTTCCGGTACAGAAATCAAAATGCTACGTGCACCTTGGAAAAATGCATTCATTGCCAAGGTTATGGGACCAAATCCGGGCTACAAACTGTTGTGGGATAGACTAAATCTGGGTATTGTCTAATATCTTTGGATAAGCCTATAGATTATCAATGGGTAATAAAATATGGTCCTTGGTTTGTGAGTGGCTGTTATCTGGCTCTAAAGAAATGGATTCCGGTATTCAAACTTGATACGACTGAATTCGATTCTGTAGTTGCATGGATTTGAATTTTCAGTCTCCCGGTGGAATACCATTTGCCTTTAGCTATACATCGCATAGGGAAGAAGATTGGCCAGTATTATGCTATGATTAGTATACTTCGGCCCGGAGAGAGGGAGATTCGCTCATATTTGTGTGCTGCTGAATATGAATGTACCCTTGAAGTAAACCGTTATTATCAATGGGGTGCCTTATAAGGTTTTATACGAAGGATTACTAAAAGTATGTGAATCCTATGGAAGGATTAATCACTCAACAGCCCGATGCCAATTTAAGGATAACGTCGAGGGGGCTACATAGAATACAATACTGCATGATACACTCAGTAAAGGCATATCCAACGAAGATACACCTTCCTCAGGAATAGAGAACCGTCTTAATAACAAGAAGAATAATGAGGGAATTGAACACTGTGATAGTGATGCAAAATGAAAACCAGCAGGCTAGTAATGTAGAGACTGGAGATTTGGCTAGTGCTCAGATCGAAAAGAAGTCATCTATAGAGTGACCGTGGGGGTTGGGAATGGGTCCAATTTAAGAGATCCAATAAGAAGAAAGATGAGAAACCCAACAAACATGAATAAAGAAAATTCCCAAGCTCTCGAAAAAGGCTTTATTCTCGTAGCAAAGGATCATGAACGAAAGGAACTTAGGTAAACCTTTATAGGAGTATAACGAGAAATAAAAGAGAATGGTTGAAAACCAAAAAGGCGTATCTTTTTGTGAACTGAGTAAGTTGAAGAGTCTGGGGGATATAAGTCAACAAGGGTCTTTAAGGGTCATTTGTCCTATTACGCCAGGACTCACCAAAAAAGAGATAACTCTTTCTCTCAAGAGGTTAGCATGACAACATAGTGGCAATGGTGGAAACGACTCTATCCTTGGTGGTGCTCCGAGAGGATTTCCCTCTACCAGAGGAACAACTAGATTCAAAACTTTGGGAAGTATGCATTCTTTTGAAAACAAAGGTCCTTCGAGTGGCGGTGGTGGACATCTCTGTGGATATGAACCAATGGAAAAAACACCAACTCCTAGAAATTCTCCTCCAACCGATTCATGTGAAGGGAAGGAATATGAGGATAAGACGAATTACGGTCACTATGAGAGCAGAAATGATGCTTGAACTGAGAATGCCAATGTCTCGCGAGACTCTAATGGGGTTGGATATCTTGGACCTTCTGGAGATGACATGTAAGTTAATGGTAGAAGTAATAATGCTTGGACTTGTTCGTTTAGTGGACCCATAGAGAGTTCCGTTTGTAGAGCCCCTGTTGGAAGATTAATGCAAGAAATTTACGTGAAGGGTAAAAGACTTCTAGATGATGATGGTCCAGACCACCTTTCAACCATGTAGGTGGAGGGTAGAACTAGAGAAATTGTGTGAAGATGCTTCTCAGATCAATTGGATTCGAATGTTCTGTAGTCTTCTAAATCTAGAGTTGATGGACACTTTTTCATCTAATATGCGTCATCAACCTTTTAAGATTATGGCAATGCTTAAGAAGCGAGTTTGGAGCATCGTTGTTGTCATGACCCTAAGAGGAGGGTTTAGTAAAATTACCTAGAATTTTTATATCGTGTGTACATCCATGGTTTAAAAATCATCTTACAAGTCAGGGATTGTAAGAGTCTAAATAATTATTCAAGAAGGTTTTGATCTTTACTTTATTAACTTACTATAAAATATAAATAACTATGGATATTTGATATTTCACAGTTCATCATAACCGTAGTGAATCAGTATTCCTTACTAAATGTTAAGATAAGGTAAAATAATTTAACAATTTACAAGAAATATTATATCGTACATAATCTTATATAAATATTTTCTGTATTAATTATTTTTATATCAATTATGTATCTTTCAATCAACTCTAACATTATCAACCTATTTCTGGTTTGTATTTTGCTCTTGAGATATTCTTCGATCTCTGCTTAAAGAAACCTGCAAAAGAAACTATAGGGGAATGAGTAAATCATGGCTCAGTAAGTTCGTTCCTCAATATTATCTTTTAATCAAGTTATCAAGTATTATTAGCGCCCATGCAATCTATCTATAATATATGCAGTGAATACAAGTAACATATTCACAGGAGTCTAGAAATATGGAAGGTATAGATTCATGTCTTCTACATGTTGATTTTTCTTTTATACTTACTCGTACGGTGCACCTTATTTTAACCGTATGAGGTTGCTTGGGAGTACGGTACTATTAAATGATACTCGACTATTACTCTAGTTTGAGAAACAATAATTAATATAGGTAGACCCCAATTAGGGCTATCCACCAAACATATCCAAGGCTCCTTGAGTACATAAAGCAAGTTCTCTCATTATCAAATAATATCCAAGGCTCTTTGGGTACAAATATACGAGTTCTTTTGCAAGAAATTGGAGATATTATACTAGCTTTACCTTAAGGATAAAATATTATTCATGGGTACTGTGAGCTCTTTTAGAAATCATACAAAAGATAGTTAAGATTGGACAAACGTTTTTCAAAAATACTTTTATAAAAAATCTGCAAAGCTAGTACTTTCTATCAGTATATCAATTGGGTTATAGACATGCAATAGATATAACTAGTTATTTTAGTTGAATAGTTATATTTATTGGTTTAAGAAAGTGATCACATGAATAATAGTATACAAAATAATTAGTCATTTAATCAAACAATTAGTATCAACCAACAAGCAGCATATAAATAACTAACAACAAATAGATAACAGATTATAAGAATTCCCTCACTTGAGTTAATGCTCACTCTCTTAACCTTTGAGAATTCCAGAACTCAATAATCAAATACCTAAAATATAAGAAAACTTATAAGTGTTCTGAAAAACTACGTTTCTTAGTTAACTAAATATCTATAATTATTTGACTAATTTCCCACTATAACCTAAGTATAGTACAAACGTAGTTTAACTTAAATCTTTTACTTACTCTTCTCAGTTTATTTTAAATTTTCAATTGCATATAACTTTTTCATTTTAACTTTGATTTTTATGAATTTATAGTTGATTTTTATTATTTTTTTATCATACTTTAGATAGTGGAGTTCGTTTTGGACGTTGTGATTGGCATTTTTCATGATGGTTCTGAAATATCATAAATTTTATTATTTTGACCCAAATGTTTGTAAATTATTATTTTTATCTTTTCTTTATAATTTTATGACTCAATAAATATCTAAATTATATATTTTTGTAATTTTTTTATTTTTAAGTCTATTTTATAACAATTTACTTATTTTGCTACTTTAATAATTCCCTAAGTAATTAATTATTTTATTATTATTAATAATTACGAATTTAATTAAAAAAATATTAAGTGCTAACATGGCAGTCTAGGAATGTTCTACGTGTCACTTTCATGGATTTTCCATATTTTCTACTTTTTCCTATTTCATAACTTTACTTTACTTAATATATATATCTATTATTATAATTTACTAATTTTTTAAAAATTAATCCAATTTCCTTTTATAATGCTCATGACATGTATATATAATCAATATATATACATATATATTATCTTTCTTTATTTAATGATTTAGTATTTTAGCATATTTATACGTGTATTATTTAGACATATACATATACTTATATTTATACTATTCTAATACTATACGTAAATTTATACTTATATATATTGTTATACTTATGTTTTCCTACTCTCTTTTTACACATATGTATTTATACAACTTATACTATACTTCACACACACACACACACACACACACACATATATATATATATATATATATACTCTAAAACTTAAGTATACCAAGTATTATATGTATGTATACATACTATAAACACCTATATACATATTAATATGTGCCATATGTATGCATAAATAAAGCATATGTGTACGTATAATTGCATATAATTACATATACAAGTATACTACCATGAAGGTGAAAAACTATATATGTAATTCAACATATGTACATGGATTTTATTTACAAGGTAGAGAAATACATGTCATCCTAATTACATACTTCTAAAATACATGAAACTTTACAAAATATATATATATATCTATATATAACAAAAGTACATGTAAGTTAATATCACAAAATAAATTAAATACAACAAAAATACTACTTAACTATTCCTTTTTGTATCTTGGAGAGTGGTTGAATCAAGAGCTCCTCTTCTTGAATTTGTTGATAGAAAATAAAAGAAAAATCAAAATGATAGAAATAAGAAGAAGTAGGGAAAGGGGAGGATTTGTGTGTTTTCTTGTTTTTGATTTAAAAAAAAAAATGAAACAAAGTACCAGCACCTTCGGTACATGCAGCTGGATGCAAAAGTAAGGGAAAGAAAAATAAAAAGAAAAGAAAAGAAAAACAAGATAAGATCTATCATGAAAATCTAGTCATCCTTATTTTCTATTTAGTCACATGGAAAAAAAAAAATTTGCAACAAGTGGTAGCTGCAAAATGGAAATGACGTGGACCAATTTGAGAGGGAAAAGAAATAAAAGAGGAAAGAGGAAAAAGAAAAGGAAAAGAAGAAAAAAATATAGTATATCAAATAATAATTTAATTTTTTAAAAATGCATTTCACTTTTACAAGATATTTGAAATAATTTATAATGTAGTTATAGAAAAAAAATGGAATATAAAATTAATGTATATTATTTAGTATATAAACACGAAATATATAGTCAAGTTAAATCAAAATAATTAAATTGACACAATATTAACAAATATACATTTAAATATGATATTGTAATTAATCATAAATTAATATTTATAATTTTATCAATTCTATTAATTAAGTTGTTACTTTTTACATTTGTAAATATTTAGAAGTTATCTCTATTCGTTTGTTAATGATTTTATGCGATTACACGTGTTAATTAGTAATCATATTTGATTAAGGTTTTATTACTTTTAAAATAAATTTGTACAGTTTATAAGTCTATGTTTATAGTTTTAAGTTTTTTGTTAAGTTCGAGTTTGATCTTGGATATTTATGGGTACATAGGCTTTAGAGTTTTCATACGTGATTTAGGTTCCGAGCAAAATTTTAGAATTTTTATCCTTTATATTATGTTCGAGTTTAAATTTTTAATTCGTTTTAAATTTATCAACTTCATTGAGTTAGGGTAATTACCTATAATATTTAAATTGATTCATGATTTAAAAAGTTAAATTTGCGGAGTTTACAATTATTGGGCCATCAAAGATCTATGGATGCAATATGATCCACAAGTCATTATTGTTATTGAAACTCACATGAGTTTGGAAGGTGCTAAGGAACTTCGAGAGCATGTAGGAACTAATAACATGTTGTGTGTGGAAGCGAATGGATATAAGGGTAGAATTGTAGTGTTATGGAATTCGGACGGTGTAGCAATAATTGAAAGGTACAGATCCCATCAACAGATTATTTTAGAAGTTCAAGTACATAATTCTCTTTCTCCTTGGTTCCTATTTGCTATTTATGCGTCTCTTAGATTTGAGGAGCGTTATTTGCTTTAGAAGAGTTAGAACACTAAGTAACCAATTGTTTTAGACCATGGCTAATGATTGGTAACTTTCATGAAGTATTGAATAATGATGAAAAGTAGGGTGGGCACCCTATTTGTCAAACATGTGTTGATAGGTATGGCATTGTATAGATGCTTGTGGTATGTTGGACTTGAGGTTTATTAGGCTAAGATATACTTGGTCAAAAAAATCCAGAAACTTAAGTGACTTAGCTTAGACTAGGTTAGATAGGGCTTGTTCCTGAGTCTAAGCTTTTGCACTTAACTTCAAGATAGATCCTTTTGACTACTTGTCCGAATATTAGAGTAGGATTGAAAAAGGATAGGCCCTTTGTATTTTAGCTTATGTGACTAGACCACCTAGACTTTAGGAATTTCTTTTCTATATGTTAAATTCCAAGTATTTTTAGATAACTGAATAATTTAGGGCCTTTTATAAATGATTTGAGATGTTGGAATGTTGAGGTCTTTGGTTTGATTAGTGAGAGGAAAAAATCTATATCAGAAAGCGTTAAGGAGGTATAGAGAGCTTTGTAGCAAAATCTTACCCAATTGTTCATTGACCGAGAGATACTCCTACAACAGGAGTTGGATATTGTTATATACATGAAGAAAAGTTGTGGGTAGTAAAAGCTTATTTGCATTGGTTGGTAGAAGGAGAGAGAAACACCAGGTTTTTCCATGTTAGTACCTTGGCGAAGACATCTAAGGATCATATTTCTAGGTTGTTTGATTAAGTAGGAAATTGGATTCATGACATTGAGGGTGTTCAGGTTATTATAAATAAAAATTTTTCCGAGTTGTTCTCCATTGAAAAGAATATTTGCCAGCTTCATATGCCAAGATGGGAGTTAAGGTACAATATTTTGTCTGATGAAGCATTTGTTGAGTTAGGGAAAGAAGTCCAAAATGAGGAGATTAGATAAGCATTCTAGTGTCTTGGAAATAACAAGTCCCTAGGAGTAGATGGTCTAAGTGCATAATTTTTTAAAAAGTGTTGGGACATTTTTGGGGGTATGGTGACCCAAATAGTTCGTCAAATATTTGAGTCTAGAAGGATGTTGGAAGAAACTATTAAGACCCTTGTAGTTCTTATGCCAAAGATCTTAGGGGAAAATAAATTGAAGGACTTCCATCATATTAGTTTATGTACAATAATGTATAAAGTTGTGAGCAAGTTGTTGGTAAATAAACTTAGAAGTCTTCTAAATGATTTAATCAGTCTAAAGTAGGCAAGCTTCATACCGGGGAGACAAGCTAAGGATAATATCATAATTTTTCAAGAGGTCCTTCGTTTACTAAATCAAAAGAAGGGTAAAGGCAATTGGAGGGTTGTGAGATTGGACTTGGAAAAGGCTTATGATCACATTGAATGGGATTTTGTCAGAAGAACTTTCTTATCACTAAGTTTTCCAGAGATTTAGATCAACCTTTTACTGCATTTTGGTCAATGGATTGATAATGGAGAGTTTTAAATCTTCTAGAGATTTACTTATTCATCTTTGTGATGGATTTGTTTAGTCAGTTGATTCACTGTATGATAAATAAGAAAGAATGGACTCCTCTATCTTTTAAGGGTTAAGACTTTTGTTTATTTGGCTTACTTTTTGCATATGATATTGTCCTCATGAGAGTAGCATAAAAGTAAAATGCCCAATGTATGTTGAGTGCGATTGATTGCTTTGGTTCTTTCTTTGGTCAAAAGGTAAATTTTGAGAAATCTTGCATTATATTCTTGAGAAATACAAAAGAAGAAGAGAAGAATAAGATCTATAAGCTTTTTGGTATTAAGGTGAATGTGGGTTTGGGGAAATATTTAGCTATTGTAGTGAAGGAGGCTAATAAGCTCAACAAATAAGATTTTGACTTCATTTTGGAAAAATCGAGAAGAAAGTTAGCTGCTTGGAAAGTGAAGATGTAGAGCAAGGTGGGTTAGAAAGTTTTGACCTCCTCCATATTGGAAAACATCTCAAACTTTTACTCTCAAGCAGTAGTACTTCTTAAGAGTATTGCTAAAAGTCTTGAACTATTACATAGGAATTTCCTTTAGTGATATACGGTTGAGCATCAAAAACAGCATTGGGTGAACTAGAGAAAGTTGAAGATGTTGAAGACTTATGGGGGTTTGGGCATGGTAGATCTAAAGAAATGGAACCAATCAAATCTTATTGGGATCTTAGCACGAAGAATGTACTTTGGGTGAATCTTCTGCAAGCAAAGTATCTTAAAAGAAGGTCGTCAAAGGTTTGGGAAGGGCTTAAAGTTCTAACATGCTCTTCGTTCAACTGTGATTTGGATAAAGGTGAAGGGGAAATTTAGAGTTTGAAATGTGATGAATACGCTATTTTGACTATATAACTAGCCCAATTCTAGAAGGTTATTAGACTGGCTATGTAGACCTTTATCAAGTTTGACAATGTTTTAACTATCAAGAAAGTTTGGAATGATACAGATTAATAGAAGGAGGAGATAATTGGCTATCCCCTTGATGAAAGACATATTAAGGAAGCTTAGGTAAGTAGTGTTAGTTGATGACCTAGCAGATAAAGATGTTTTGATATGGTTAAGTGAAATCAATGAGGAGGTGATTGCCAAATTGGCTTACAGGGAGCTTAGTTGTGAGGAATAGGACAGATATAAAGATATGGAATGGGAGTAGGTTTGGAGGACTCCTAACCTCTGATGCAATCGATTATTATTATGGAGGCTTCTAAACCAAGGTCTCCCTACATGTTATTGGCTTAAGCAAAGAGGAATCCTTATGAGTGGTCTATGTCCTTTATGTGAAGGAATAGAGGAAACTTCTTTGCATTTTTTTTTTCCTTTTTCCTGAAAGCAGGGAATGTTGGTTCTTAACAATATCCTTGAGGTTGATAGTGAGGATAAGATTTATGGTTGGTTAAGGAAAATGATGAAATGGAGGAAAGATAAGTGGAAAGACATCAGCACACTTGTCCCTGTCATGATACCTTTTATTCTTCGAGGGCTTTGGAAGGATAGAAATTAAAGAGTCTTCAATTCTTTACCTCAAAGTATCTTTTGGGTGTACAGAGTCTGAATTGATGCCAATGCTTGGTGGGCATCTAATAGAGTGCGACGCCTCCAATGACTTAGTCATTCTTTATTGAAAACTTAAGAAAAACTTACACTTCGGTAGATAAAAGTAAACTACAATGGGGTAGTTGACGTGGGGAGAAAGGTAGGAGCTTTAGGTATGATTGCTAGAGATAATCGCTAAAGAGTTGTTGTGGGGTTTTGTAAACATATTAAGAATGCCTTACCTTTAGAAGTTGAGTTGTGGGCAATCTTAGAGGGGTTACAATAGGCTTAGGAGTACATATAGAATATAATTATCGAGATTGAGTCTTCCCATGCAGCAAATTGGATTTAGAAAAGAGATGTAGACTTGACTATTTACTATCTAGCCTTAGTAGAATGCATTAATCTTTTTTTGTTTTTTCCAAATTGTCTCTTATACAGGGTTTACCGTGATTAAAATGGTACTATCGATTTGCAAGCAAAGAGAGGACTTTAAGTAGTAGACTACATTTCATTTTCTTGTGATGTTTCTAGCTTTTTGTTAGACCATGTTTTACGTGATGTTGGTTGTAACCACCAAAGTGAGTCAATTGTTAATGGGTTAACTATTATGCGGATGTCTTGCAGACGTTTGAACTAATTAGTTTATAATGTTTCATGGTTTCACCAAAAAAAAAAGAAAAACAAGGACATTATAGTATTACCTGTAATCTTTTGTTATAGTCAAATGGGACATTAAATGCATTGGGAGATGAGAAGGTTTCTAAAGTTCTCTTAATACGATAACGTATGGAGGTTAGTGCCTTTAATGATTGAAGATGGTGAAACCAACAAATATCTAGTTGCTTATATTGATTCTAACTCGATGAATTTCTAATTTGTCCTTTTTTCCCTTAGTATTTATTATCTATATTATTTAAGTCCTAAAGGCTTTATGTAATTACTCACTTCTTTTATTCATAAAATTTCTTAAAATGACCTTAGATTATACTTCTTAAAATTAATTAGTATACATTTGTTAATTTTCTACTTAACATTTTTTATGGACATTATAGTAATTTCACCAAATTAGCAATTTTTCCCACTCATTGGAACTCTCCCACCACAATCTCTTCGTAAATTCCTTTCGCATAAAATCATTAACTACCTTTTCAATTGCCTATTTATTGTTTTTTCCTTAAATGCTCTATATGCAGTTACTTATTCTTTTTCATTTTTCCCTCCTATACTCCATTTTTCTTAATCCCATAACTCAATAACAAAATATCCTTTCTAATTCTTTGTGACCAACTCTCTATCCAAATAAATTCATGTACTTTTAGGTTTGTAAAAGAAGGAAAATAAGAAAAGGAAGGAGAAACAAAATCGTTAGGGCTATCGATGATACAAAAATGGGACTGAATATCAAGAAATTGGTGAGATAAGGTTGTAACTTTGGGGAATAATGTTTGCTTAAATTTTTAATTCCAAATATGGAGGTGTTTAGGGTTATGTAGGTGTTTGGTTCGTTGATTGAGTGTCAAGTGAAGTCAAACCAACTCTTCGTATAGATGAATCGATGTCATTTTAGGTCTTTCAAAGAAGGAAAATAAGAAAAGAAAGAAGAAGCAAAATCATTAGGGATATCGATGACGCAAAAACAAGATCGAGTACCAAGTAATAGGTGAGACAAGATTGTAACTTTGGGGGAATAATGTCGTTTAAATTTTTAATTTTCAAATATTAAGGTTTTTAGGGTTATGTAAGTATTTGGTTTGATGATCAAGTATCAAGTGAAGATGATTGTTTCGACCATGTCATCATTGATTAATTGCAATGTCATCAGGGTTAGGTTTGAATTCATGGAGCCTATTTGATTGCTAAATATGGACTTTATTATAAAGGCTCAATTTTATGGTAGTAGAACTTAATGATTTGGCTTTTTTTTTTTAGTTTACAATTCACTTCTTATGGAAACCATTTTAGTTAATATATGCTCAAAATCATATATAGCTTTCTAGTTTACAAGAAAAATATTTATTGTTTAATCATTTTGAGAGATTATTGTGCACTCTTTTGGTCATTTTATTTATTTATTTATTGTTTTTTTTTGGAGAAGTTTTTCTTTTCTAAATATTACCATGTGGTGACTTTTGGATTAGATGTGTTTTGCATTTCAATTTTTTTTTCATCCTTTATGTTTTGCTTAAATATGTTGCTTTGTAAAAAAGTTTCTACTTCAAGATTTTGAGGTTTTATTATTAAAATTTATTTCATATAAAAGGTATTTAGATTATGTATTTGATTGTGCATCTACCATCTACAAGGTTGAATTCAAACTATGTTTCTATCTTTTTGGTCACATTTGAGTTCTTTTAAAATCTATAAGTGCATATTGTCTTTTAGATAGCATATGACAATGTAAAATGGGGTTGAGGATGATGCAATCATCTTATTTTTGAGTTGTTGATTTTCTTTCTTTCTTTGTTTTTGCTTTTTATTTTTTAAGAAGAAGAGTTGTTGAAATTTTAGTCAAGGTCGAACCTATGCTATGCTGAACAAAAATCTTAATGGGTAATTGGAATCTTGGTATTGTTGGAACATATAGTATTAAAATATAAAGAATAGATTCTTCAAATGAAACACAATACATAAGGTGACAACAAATGGCAATTCATTCATTTGTTATGGTGAAAGTCATAGTTATTGTTTAATATTTGATAGGAAAAAATTATATTACTTAATCTTTTTGATGAATTGTTGGATTGTGTTTCAATAGTTGATCTTAATTCTATATTGTTGGCGAACTATGTGATATGAAGATTATAACTTATTTTTATGTTGGTAGAATCTATTATACCTTGGGGATAATTACATAATTTTAACCATGGATCATACTAAACAAGCTTAATGAAGGTTTAAGAATGTGGTTTTTGAATGTAAATCACGAAGCATTTGCTATTTGTATGCTTTTTCCTTTAGTTTTACAAAAGCCTTGTTTCATGTTTGCTTACACGATAGAGTTAGACCGACTAACTACTATTTATGATGAAGTAACGTTGTTAAGTAATGTAACAAATAATAGCATATGCTTATTCAAGTTAAGTGTAAGAATCAAGGTCCTCCCTACCTTCTCAAAGCAATGGAAATTCGGAGGCTAAGTAGATTTTATAAAGCCTAATTTTAAAATCAAGTCATTTACTACTTACATGTGGGGTGCTTCGAGAAAGGAATACATTTGAAGCTTTTCAAATGGTATTGCTCCTAGACATACTACTTTTTTATATTAGCTATTTCATGAATGACAAGATTTTAATCATTTTTACAATTTTTTAGTGTTTTATGCGTATCTTTCTCTTTTTACCTTATTTTTCTAATTATTCTTTATGATATAATTAAAGTTTGTAATTGCTATATTTCAAATATTTGATGTTTTATTTTAGTGCACTCAATGTAGGTGTGTTGGCTAATATATTTAATATTAATAAAAGCATTTTCAGGATATTGAAAAAATTCTTATTAGTGTTCTTGAGGGCTAGAAAATAAAATAAAACAAATAGCAACACTTTACTAGTTAGCAATAAAGTGATGAAAATTTGCTTAGAAACTCTTTTTTGTTGCTAAAGAAATAATTGGCAAAACATTCAATAGTTACAATTTGGCATGTTATGATTATTCTCTTTATTTTATCCTAATCTTCTATAAGATAACGTGTTTTTTCCCTCTTCTCATGCTGAGAAATGATTTGGAGAGTAATATATGCTATGTATTATACATATTTAGTAAATAAATACTAATAAAATGTTGATATATATGATGTATGTAAATTACATATAGTAATTGATTTTAAAATTATTTCTTTTATTATTATTTATATTAATATTTTATTGGTATTTATATGCTATAAGTATATAATACATGACATGTAATATTTATCGAATTTTTCTTCATACTTTATGAATATAATTTGAATGGTTTTTCACAATTTTCAACCTCCCAGTTTTCCTTAATTTACGAATCAATGATTGAAATTACTTAATAATTTGAACAATATTATAACATCATTGTGATCATATCTACTTTCTTGTAATCTCCACTATTTATTACATATAGTAGCATTTTTTAAAAAAATAAATTGAAAAAAATCACATATGGCTTTCTAGTTGTTTAATCATTTTGAGGGATAATTGTGCATTCTTTTGGTCCTTCTATTTATTTATTTATTTATTTTTTCATTGGAGAAGTTTTTCTTTTCTAAATATTACTATGTGGTGACTTTTGGATTAGATGTGTTTTGCATTTCAATTTTTTTTTTCATCCTTTATGTTTTGCTTAAATATGCTGTTTTGGAATATGTGGATTTAATTATTGTATAATGAAATTATATGGGTTCTTTGATATTGGTCATTAGACTAAAACTCAATGGCTTTGTTTTGTAAAAAAGTTTCTACTTCAAGATTTTGAGGTTTTATTATTAAAATTTATTTCATATAAAAGGTATTTAGATTATGTATTTGATTTTGCATCTATCATTTACTAGGTTGTTTCAAACTATGTTTCTATCTTTTTAGTCACATTTGAGATCTTTCAAAATGTATTAGTGCATGTTGTCTTTTAGACAGCATATGACGATGTAAAATGGGGTTGAGGATGATATAGTCACCTTATTTTTGAGTTGTTGATTTTCTTTCTTTCTTTCTTTCTTTTTCTTTTTCTTTTTCTTTGTTTTTCTAAAGAAGAAGAATTGTTGAAATTTCAGTCAAGCTCGAACCCATGCTATGTTGAACAAAAATCTTGATGGGTAATTGGAATCTTGGTATTGTTGGGAACACAGAGTAATAAAATATAAAGAATTGATTCTTCAAACGAAACATAATACATAAGGTGACAACAAACGGCAATTCATTCATTTGTTATGGTGAAAGTTATATAGTTATTGTCTAATATTTTACAGGAAAAATTAAATTACTTAGTCTTTTTGATGGATTGTTGGATCATGTTTCAATAGTTGATCTTAATTCTATATTGTTGGTAAACTATGTGATATGAAGATTATAACTTATTTTTATGCAATAAATTAGGTTTTGACTTTGTTTATGTTGGTAGAATCTATTATATTTTAGGGATAATTACATAATTTTAACCATGAATCATACTAAACAAGCTTAATGA
Organism: Lumnitzera littorea; assembly: GCA_024138015.1. Lineage (NCBI taxonomy): Eukaryota > Viridiplantae > Streptophyta > Magnoliopsida > Myrtales > Combretaceae > Lumnitzera > Lumnitzera littorea. The sequence continues at coordinate 114,109,301 of JAMXBB010000005.1, read as the reverse complement.
AGGTTTAAGATTGTGGTTTTTGAATGTAAATCATGAAGTGTTTGCTATTTGTATGCTTTTTCCTTTAGTTTTACAAAAATCTTGTTTCATGTTTGCTCACACGATTGAGTTAGACTGACTAACTATTATTTCTGATGAAGTAAGGTTGTCAAGTATAGTAACAAATAACTAAGTGTAAGAATTAAGGTCCTCCCTACCTTCTCAAAGCAATGGAAATCTAAAGGCTAAGAAGATTTTATAAAGCCTAATTTTAAAATCAAGTCATTTACTACTTACATGTAGAGTGCTTCAAGAAATGAATACATTTGAAGCTTTTCAAATGGTATTGCTCCTAGACATACTACCTTTTCCTATTAGCTATTTCATGAATGACAAGATTTTAATCATTTTTTACATTTTGTAGTGTTTTATGTGTATCTTTCTCTTTTTTACCTTATTTTTCTAATTATTCTATACGACATAATTAAAATTTATAATTGCTATATTTCAAATATTTGATGTTTTACTTTAGCACACTCATTGCATGTGTGTTGGCTAATATATTTAATATTGGTAAAAGCATTTTGTGGATATTGAAAAAATTCTTATTAGTGCTCTTGAGGGCTAGAAAATAACATAAAACAAACAACAACATTTTACTAGTTAGCAATAAAGTGATGAAAATTTGCTTAGAAAATGTTTTTGTTGCTAATGAAATAATTGGCAAAACATTCAATAGTTACAATTAGGCATGTTATGATTCTTCTCTTATTTTATCCTAATCTTCTATTAGACAATGGTTTTTTTTTTCCTATTCTCATGCTAGAAATGATTTGGAGAGTAGTATATGCTATGTATTATACATATTTAGAATATAAATACTAATAAAATATTGATATATATGATATATGCAAATTGTACGTAATAATCGATTTGAAAACTATTTCTTTTATTAGTATTCCTGTTAACATTCCATTGGTGTTCACACGTTATATGTATATAACACGTGATATGTAATATTTATTGAATTTTTCTTCTTGCTTTATGAATATAATTTGAATGGTTTTTCACAATTTTCAACCTCTTAGTTTTTCACAATTTATGGATCAATGATTGAAATTACTTAATAATTTGAACAATATTATAACATCATTGTGATCATATCTATTTTCTTGTAATCTCCACCATTTATTACATATAGTAGCATTTGAAACAAAAAGTAAATTGAAAAAAACTGGGAGAACGTAAGTGGAGAGAAACCAAATTGATTATATTTTTGAAGTCATGTAACTTTACTTGAGACAACGCATTGAGTACCTTACAACTAGTTTCTATTGTTGTATAATTCTTAACCAAAAATGATTTTCTAATACTTAAACTACTTAGAGTGGTTTGAGCTTATCTTGCATGATTAAAGGTCTCGTTATTGGATGCTATTATTACAGTGTTTCATGTCCTCTAATGCTGAATCAAGCATACGATTAATGTAATAAGAAAAAGGAATCGGATCATATAAACAAAAATGTACATGAACATTCATGTTTGTGTATAACGTTGACATAGCTCAAGGTTTTCCTTAGTTGGTTCCTCTTGTGTTTTCTTTCCCCTACCTACATCATTACAACACTAATCTCTCTTCCCTCAATGTTTTTCGACATCATCTTGGCCAATGACAGCATCGTCAGGGATGAATTTTCCCCAGAACCAATGTGATTTCCATACTCGATTCATCTCTTCAATGGGCATTCCTTTAGTCTCCGGCGAGAAGAAGAAGATGAAAATGGTCATGAGAATCACAAATCCAGCGAAGAAGAAGAAGAGACCGAATTTCATGTGGCAAAGCATGGAGAGGAAGACTTGACCAATTATGAAAGTGAAGAACATGTTAACGGCCACATTGATCGATTGTCCTGCGGAACGAATTTCTAGAGGACAGATTTCACTTGGCACTAACCAACCCAAAGGACCCCATGACCATGCAAATGCAGCTACATACACACATATCAAGACCAATATGAAGTCGGCTGCTCCTCTTGATATTGTTCCTTCACCAGTAACCCCAAAGTTCAATGCAATCATTATTCCTACGCCAATCTGCAATGCAAAAGAAGAATATTTAGAGGGATTTTTACGTGGATAACATGTAAGAAATTTGAATTTATTTAGTTCTCAAAAATGCTAATCAATAAGTATATTAACCATATACGATCTAATAGAGTTGTATGTTTTGATCAGATGGGTGGATTTAAAATTATTCATGTATCATAGCAAAATTAGACCCTTCTACTTGATGGGTTTCAAAGAAAACCTTAGTCTATAGGCCCGAAAAAGTACTAATCAATGTATATAACTCCATGTTAGGTTTAAACTTTCAGATTCGGTGCTTGCTAATCTAAAATTTATTAAAAGGGAACATCGCATATAAGTTACCTGACAAATGATCATTTGGAGTCCACCTTCCAAGAAAAGCGCTCTTCTTCCCAGCTTGTCGACTGAGAAAATAGAAACAAATGTGGCCAGGACATTAACAACACCAGTAATCGCAGCGGACATGAGGGATGCATCATCACCAAAACCGAGTGTTTTGAAAAGAACAGGTGCATAGAACATGATGACATTGATTCCTGTAAGTTGTTGGAAAAATGGAATCAAACTGCAAATAACTAGATGTGGCCTATATCTTGCTTGCATTATGTTCTTCCAAGGGTGTTCAACTCTCTTGGCAGCTTCAGTAGCATCAACCAAGTCCTGGAACTCCTCATGGACATTCTCAGTGCCACGGACTTTCTGCAACATTTTCTTAGCTTGCTCGCTGTGACCTCTTTCCAAGAGTGAATTAGGGGTGTCCGGTAAGCAAAGAGATCCAATGGTCATAAATATTGCAGGGACCGTGGCAAGGCCTAGAGAGATTCTCCAACCCCATCCTCCTTTGATTTTAACAGTTGCATAGTTCACGAAATTTGCCACAAGGATACCGACAGTTATAGCCATTTGGAATCCTATGTTTAGTGCTCCTCTTACTTTTGCTGGTGCCATCTCAGACAGATACACCGGAACAGACTGTCATGGACATTAAAAATTATAAGCAAAGCATAGAATACATCAATCGAGTGCAAGCAGGGAATTGAAAAGCCAATTGAGCTTATACCTGATTGGCAAATCCAACACCGACACCAAGAAGTAAACGGCCAATAATAAGTAAGATGATGCTCATGGCAATGGCGTTGAGGATTGCACCGATTAAGAAAGCTAAGCCTCCAAGAAACATGGACACCTTTCTTCCGAACTTCCTAGTAATTACAGAAGCTACGAAAGAAGCTAATAATGCCGCAAGGTAAAGAGAAGAGGTGAAAAGTGTCAAAATCTCGTCATCAAATTTGCAGTATTGACTTTCGTGATGGGTCTCATCTTTTGTCCTGTGATACACTTCTGGGAAAAACTTGAGCAAGAAATCATCCATAGATGTCACTCCTCCTACGACACACAAAATGTTGAATTAAAAAGAAATTCAATATATTGATTATATAGTCCGGCATGATAGCTTGATTATGACTAAATAATAGAAGACGGCGGTTGGATTACCTGAAATACCAAGATCGTAACCAAAGAGAAGGCCACCCATGGCGGCCACCACGCAAGTGATGATGACAAACACGGTGACACCACCTTCATATTGTCTTTGTGGTCCTTGACTAACAAAGCCTCCTCCTGCCATCTTAACACACTTTCAATTCGACAAGTTGAAAGTGTTAATCAGTGGTAAGATAATTTGATGTTGATGGTAATATTTATAATATTTACAATAGGTTCGGTTAACAATATTACTGTATAGTTGGTTTCCTTAACCGTTTTGGTATAAGAATAGGATTTGATGATGTGTGTTCTTTTCATGTAAGACTCATTTATCCTAATGTGATAATTTCAATCGTGCCCTTCCTTACCTGTTCCTTCACAAATGGCAAATCTCTTGATTTGATACGCAGTAGCCACATTAGTTCGTTTGATTATCCAAAATACTCGGATAATGTCTGTCATATCTGTTCTCTAATATTTGAATTTTTCAATTGGTCTTATCTCAAAATACTTGTGGCATTCCAATAATAGTGCACGTAGCACTCCAGACATGGACAATGGTCGAGGTTTTTTATCGAGGTAATTCATTTATCTGTATGTTGCAATGTCATTATGTGTATTTATGGAGCAAATGAAATTAATTTTGATTGTTGACAATAATTGATATTATAGCCTCGAGTTGAATATATGGGCTGCACTTAATATATATATTTCAAAAAGTTTGAATGGTATATCACACTTATACCATATGTTTGTGTTTGGTAATTGAAAGTGGATTGAAATGGAGTTATGATTTTTGATTTCATTCATTTTCTCTTTATTTGAAAGTGCATTTAAAAGCATGTGTAATAAATGGCAAATAGAGATATAACTGGAGTAAGTTTGGAATGGATTTTGTGAAACTCGAACTTGTCTCTATAGGTTTTATCTCCTATTTTCAAAACTTGATTCTATAGTGTTCTTAACCATATAGAGGCGGGTTGTTATAGGATTTATATGGGATTAAGTAAAAGATAGAAAGAAAGAAATTAAGTAGGATTAAGATTATATTTACTAACTTATATAATAATAAAAAATAAGAATTAAATGTATTGTATAATATAAAACTTATATAAGATATGTATATTGTATAAGTTAAGAATATATATGTTTATTAATATATATATTTTTTTTACTGACTCAGATTTTCCATTGTGTTTTTTTTTATAATCCAAAAATTTAACCTTAAACTCTATATTGAATTATATCCCAAAACCCAAATTTATTACCCAGTTTTTATCTAATTAGGTGAGCCAAATATCCTTTTAACAACTTGCACGGTTGCATCTCCAATGGCGAATTCAATGTAATTAGTATCAATGACACGCGTGCAAAAGTGTGAAACGTATAACACTATATATACTATCGATGGTCATTAGTAAATCTACTATAAACATAATGCATTTAATTCCATAAACAAGAAATTCATCTAAAACATAATTTAGACAAGTAATACCAATGAGAAAATAGATAAGTTTCACTTGAAAAATTGTACAGCAAACAACTATTAGTAAACAAAAACTGGAAATTGAAATTATAAAAGGTAGAGAAGGTCGATATTGGTACATTTGAAAACGTTCAATAATGATGACAGCATTTGTAAATTTTATAACATCTAATGTGTATGCGTGAAGTATGACTTAATTAACGAATATGATTGAAAAAAGTATATCCAAAAGTTAGAAAAGGAAAAAAAAAAAACAAATTACTATGGGTGGTGCAACTAATATAAAACATAGGATATATGTCTAATCCCAAAAAATATTTATTTATATATTTATAGCAGATGTCATGTATAAAAAGTGAAAAAGCACAGAAGTGCAAGCCATATCACTGTAATTTACCATATAAATAAAAATCGGACAATCAATTTAAATACCTTATAATACATGGGTTTGTGTTACAATCATAAGAGATAGAAATAAATGTCTTAACGTTAATTAAATAAAGTTCTAGGTAATTATATAATATTAACAACAAGAAGTGTAATTAACCCATATACTACATATATATGTCTTAGTTTGTCACCATACATAACACTGACGGACTTGCGTCCACATGTGTGTTCTTTAAAATGAACAGTTTGCCTAGCCATATAACAACCTTATAGGGCTCACGTGAAAAGGGATTTCACAGTCGTCATGTCACGTAATACAACAATTACATCCCAACCGCCTTGCATTAGTGGGTATCCAATCATTATTACATATAATCATATTAAATATAGTTAGATGATATAAAAATAACTATGAGTTTCAATATAAGGATGAAATTCAAAATCCCCTATAAAAAAAAAAGAAAAAGTAAATTGGAAGTTTTGATATTATTTCTACATTTCCGGTACAAAAGAATATTTATTTTTACTGGCATATAGCTAAAGGCAGCTCTCATTCGTAGACGATCCTTGACTGTCCTGTGCTTCTTTGCTGTAATCTGCAAAAACAGATCGTTGAGAGATAAGCATATATCGTAGCTCACTGAAGTGGCATGCACTCTTAAACTTTACACAAAAACACACAGAATTTAAGCAAGTTATCAAACCTATCCTATACATAAGCAACTGTATAGATTTAAGCATTAAACATTGTCTTATAGTAACCAACATGAAGTCTAGTTATAATCCCTTCTTGACCTTAGGTTGGTATAAACACTCCATTTTTGCTCTTTTATAGTTCTAAATTTTTGTTTTTTGGGGATCCTAATTTAGAAAGTAACAAAAAAATTGAAAAATAATAAAATACAAGAAAAGAAAAGAAATTGAATAAAGATTAATTAGATAGAATCTAGATTAAATAGTTATTGAAAAACATGAATATGATATGATAGCAATAAATTCAATAAAATAAAGATTTAACTCCAATCTGGATCTTTTTCAAATCAAGATTGAATCTATTTGAGATCTTTATCAACTAAAGATTCGATATGATACGATACGAAAGATTCATTTTCGAATCTTATAAATAGAGATCATGTGGCAAGCCAAGGAGTTCAATTTACACACATACACACAATTCCCTTCATCCATCATTCCCTCTCTCTTGCCATTGACATGCTGAGCCACTGCAAAATCCATAGACATAAAGCATCGAACCAACCTCAGACCTATCCTACACAAACATCCTAAGCTCTATACCCTTGTACTTTCATACTCACACACGTCTACAACACAGCAACACGATAGCACGGACAATAGCACCCAATTCTAATCGCTCCATCCCCGTACGATTGCTCCATCTTCGCGCAACATGGTAACATACGCATGGCCCCAATATTTGCACACAATCCTCTCTCAATATTGAACAACAATATAAAATGGCATCGAAGTATAGTGATCTACTCTATTTCACATACGATTAGGAAAGTTGAGTTGTTTATTTGTTCTTTTTATCTATTTATCTTTTCTTTCTTTTGGTTTATTTACTTGTCATAGGTTTAGTTAATAATTAGTAGTTGTCTTTAAGATATATAAAAGGAAAAATATGTTAGCTTAGGAAATTAAACCTTTTCCAAACTTTTTTTTTTTAAGCATAAGGTATTTAGAATTTCCTAATTAGAAAAATATTTTTTTTTCAAAAGAAAATAATAATAATAATAACACACCCTTTTCCAAAACAGGACATTTTTTAGAAAATTTTCCATAAAATAAAAAAAAACTTTAATAGACATATTTTCCATTGTTAAAATCTTTTTTATGGTTTAAACTTTTTTTCTATGGTTTAATTTTTTTTTCTATGGTTTAAATTTCTTTTTCATGGTTTAGGTATTCTTTTCTATGGTTTAAATTTTTTTTTCTATGGTTAGATTTTTTTTCCATGGTTTAGACATCTTTTGTATAGTTAGACCTCTCTTCCATGATTTAGGCATTTTTTTTTAAAGTTAAACATCTTTTCCATATAAAAGTTTTATCAGTTTAAAAAATTTTATCACTTAGTTTTTGTTTTTCAAAAATGAAAATCTTAATTGAGGACATTTCAAAAATTAGGTTTTTAGGGTTTTTTTTAATCGAGAATAAGAAATAGGCTTTTAGGGATTTTTTCTTAATAAAAATAAAACGGTTAATAAAAACGTAAATATGGTCTGATTGTTTTTTTATAAAAAGAATCAACACATTAAAATGTTTTTAGAATGAACTACGAATGTCTGATCATAATTAATAAGTATATAGGCACTTCCGAGGTGACATAAAATTTGTAAAAACTTTAATTTTCCATTTTTTGTAAATTCTAGCTTGAATTCCCCAATTTTTTTTCGTAAATAAAATAAATCCAATTTAATTTATTTACTAGTGATCAAATTTTGTTTTAAGAAGGGTGATTTTGAAAATAAAATCTAATTTCAAAAAATTAATAGTAGTACTTGGAAGGGTTTAATAAGGTAGCCCTTAAACTCAAAAAATTTGATTTCTTGAATTCTTTTAAAAAAGTTTTCAAAACATGGACTAGTAGTTAAAATAGAATTGATCTACCTAATTAGTTCTAATTTAATCATTTTTCTCAATCTTACCAAGTGGTGACTCTAAAATTTTCAAAATAATGAAATCAGATTTCTCGTAACTTTAGTTGATGGTTTAAATTAAATAAGCATAGGGTTTAGTTTAAATCAAGTTAGAGAAAATGAAATTAAACAAAAAAACTGAAAATTCGGGTTTAACAGCTTGGCGACTCCATTGCGGACGCCATTAATAGGGTTAACCATTAGAATTACCGAAATTATGATTATTTTTCAAAAAATAAAAAAAATACTTAAGTCAATTATTTTTTATTTATTTTATTTTTTTATATTAACATGTTTGTTGCAGCTCATCTAGGGGGGTCGTTTGGGGATTCTTATTTTTTATTTTATTTTTCGCATCATAAATGTATAATAGATACAATCAGAACTAGGTCATCTTAGGACCTTCAGAGGGGAGCCATTGTATAAGCTTTGGATGTTGTGGCGAAACCACCTTTCAAGGTCGATTAGGCTACCCTACTTAAGTTCAGATGTGACCATAGAGTTGTTGCTTTGAAAAACGCGATGATTGCAAAACTTGAGGACCTTTAGAACCTATACTTTGTATACATGAAAACCTTTTTCAAAAAATTTGTGAGAACATGTAATGTGGCAAACCCAGATGGTTAGGGACAGTTGTGAAGTTATATTTCCTTACATTTTCCTTGATAGTCCCATTGTAATATTTACCTGTAAATATTTCCCTATAATAATTCCATGTAAAGTTTAGGATATGCTTTAATTGTAATTTTAATTTTTCTTTAGATAGGTATGGTTAGATCAAGTCAAGGGGCTTTCGAACAAGTCTATGTCTACCCACCTCATTAGCCTAAAAAATTACTCTAAATGTAGTTTCGACTTTTTAGCCCAAATAAGTAAGAATTTATTAAGAATAAAATTGGGCTTATCTTGTCCCTATAGAAGTTCCCTATGAGTATTACCTTAGTGCGAGCCTTAACACATCTATGGGAGCCCAAATCTATCGCTTTTTGTTTAGGCCCACATTAGCTGAGCCCAACCTTCGTAGAGTAAATAAAAAAAAAAAACAACAACAAAACAAAAAGAATCAAACTTATAAAATAATTTTAGGTAGTTGCCATTTTGCTAAGTATTCTACTAGCTAGGAATATTCATTCTTTTGAATAGATTAATACTTTGTAATAGCCTTTCTCATTTGGAATAAATAGGATTTAGATATTTTATCTGTTTAGTCTTTTATTCTTCATTCTTTAGGATTCCTCTTCTGTAAATAGACTCTTAGTAGCGTTGTTCTATAGTTAAATAAATTCTGTAGGCCTGTGTATATAATCCTAAGAAAGCAATTCCTCATTTATAATTTGATCACTAGGTCTTTGTAATGTAAAAGCCCTAACTTTTTCTCTTTCTCTTTCAAAAAGAATAAAAACAAAAAAACAAAGAAAGTTGTTAACGGTTGCAAATCTTTATGGGACTTGGGACAAACACAAACCACTTGGCTTATTAAGGCAGCTAACCTAAACACATCCACTTTGCTCCAGAAGGCAACTAGCTAAACACAAACCTTTAGCCCATTAAGATAGTTAAACCAACTTAAAGCCCTTGTGACATCAAGTCTAACAATGAACTAAGTCAAAATATGAAGCCATGAAACACCATCCTAAGCTTGAGCCCTAGTAAAAAAAAAAAGAAAAAAAAGGCAATTCACAATTCTTTCCACCTTAAAAGACATCAATATTGGTCCATTCGATGCTAAAGAACCAAGCCCGAAATCATACATGAGAGCTAAGGGACATTAAGACCTAAAAGTCTAAGGTAATTTAAGTAAGAAAGCGAAAGGTGCAAGGTATTTGATCTTTGAAATTTCATTTTGAACTCAAATTGAGTGAAAGTTATTGTTTCACAACTAGGACCATGTTTCGAGAAATTAAGGGGGTAAGGTCAATCTCTAACTTAGGGTAAACCAACATGTGCTCTTACCTAAAGAATTGGTAACTCACTTTTAAAAAGTTTATATTGAAAGGAGGCAAGCTATATTCTATATACTAACCCTTAAACACTTTGAGAGTTGAGTGACATAATGGTGAAGGATTTTTAGACTCATTCCTTAAAAAAAGTTCAATTTGCATTTGATATGCAGACCGAAATGAAGTTATGCATTTATTTTCAAATCGCAAGTACAATTATCCTTTGTTAACCACATTGAATTGATTTGGAATCCTTTCAAACGTAAACCCTATTAAGAACTACCCCATAGTAGGGCAATTCAAAGGTTAAGGTCATTGATTAAGAGAGAAGGTTAAAAACTAGTTTGTGCTTACCTTAGTAACAACTATTCCAAGATAACTTTTGTTTTTGATAAATTGTTTTTCAGAAAAAGAGCTAATACTTTTCCAAATACCTTAAGACCACACATACCTTACCCGAGCCCATATACTTGAAAACCATAGATTTAAGGCCTTGAGTTATCTAAAGACAAAAACTCAACAAAAGTGATCATTACTTTTGAGAAAAAAAAGTAAGAAATAATGAAGAATAAAAAGAAAAAAAAAAAGAAGAAAGAAAGACCTGAACATTGGGCTTAGGAAAAGCCTTAACCAAAGGAGACCTAGAAGCCTAAGTTGCTCTAATCCTAACCAAAAACACAAAACCCCATATTTATTTCAGAACCGCATTCTTAACTACAAACCAAAAACCCCCATATTCATTTTAGAAACATACTCTAAATCATGAGCACAAAGACTTTTCTATCTATCTTATATCACACAAGACATCCCTACCCACAATATCTCTCACACTTAGTAAAAGCTTTTATGATCTTCAGGGATAATTTATCTTTAATAAAAATTATTTTTGAAATCGAAGTAAGCACATTTCTAGTTTTTCCTAAGGGTTCTTGACTTGTACATCCAGGTTGGATAAAAGTATTTCTTTTAAAATAGTCCCTCTCCTTAATCATAGTTGAAACCATTTGACTAAAAGCCTAATTGATAATGTTGAACCCAAAAAGACCTAATAGATTGATCAAAGCGTATCACTTACAAACTGAACCATAATTCTTAGAATAGTAGTCAAGAGTGCAATCTAGATTAGGAGTGTGTAAGAAAGTTTTCTTTGACTAAACTAATCGTGAGTTACTTTTTTCTTAAGAAATGAATGTTTAAAATCATAAGGTTTTACTAAGAAACTCAGTATCAAGGCCAAAAACTAAGATAGATATGAGATGTCCCACATGGTTACCAAAGAAGGGGATGTTTATAGCATTTGCTTCTTAAATAAGAATTTGTATCCATTAACAGACTTCAAAAAAAAAAAAAAAAAAAAAAAGAGAGGAGAAGAGAGACATAAGAAGAAAGGAAAAGAGAGAGAGAAAGTAAAGGCTTGTTACAAGTTCCTTCCATCCATTTTTAAGTCCATTTAGGCTTGAGTGACCAAATCTTCTATTCATGTCATCTACTTCTAAGTTGTTCTCCTTGATGTAGTTTTTATTGTCCATTGATTCTTTTTCAAGTCTAGAAACCTTATCCCTAATGTCTTTTTTTTTTTTGTTTTTTGTCATAAATGGTTTTCACTAAATTCTTCAAGTTAAGAGGATCTTAAAAAGGTTACATCCTTTAGTTCTACTTCTTTAGGGTCTTAGTCAGTTTGAGGAGCGCTTTCCCCATCTCATCTTGGTTAGTTAGCTCATAGGGGCACGACTAAGTCTTTAATATCTTTTTAAGGTTTTAGCCAGCTCAAAGAGTACTTTGTCTGTCTCATCTTAGTTAGTTAGCTTATAGGGGCATAACTAAGTCTTCAACATTTTTTTAAGGTCTCAATTAGCTTAAGGAGCACTTCACCTATCTTATTTTGGTTAGTCAACTTATAGGGGCACGACGAAGTCTTCAACATTTCTTTAGGGTCTTAACCAGCTCAAGGAGTGCTTTACCCATTTAATCTTGGTTAGTTAACTCATAAGGGTACGACTAAGTCTTCAATATTTCTTTAGCGTCTTATCCAGCTCAAGAAGCGCTTTACTTGTTTCATCTTAGTTAGTTAGCCTATAGAGACATGATTAAGTCCTTAATATCTTTGTAGGGTCTTAGCTAGCTTAAAGAGCATTTTACCCATCTCATCTCACCCATCTCATCTTAGTTAGTTAGCTTATAAGGATACGACCAAGTCTTTAATATCTTTTTAGGGTCTTAGTTAGCTCAAGAAGCGCTTTGCTCGTTTCATCTTAATTAGTCAACTCATAGGAGCACGACTAAGTCCTTAATGTTTCTTTAGAGTCTCAGTTAGCTCAAGGAGTACTTTGCCCATTTAATCTTGGTTAGTTAGCTCATAGGAGCTCGACCAAGTCCTCAATATCTCTTTAGGGTCTTAATTAGCTCAAGGAGCACTTTGACTATCTCATCTTGATTAGTCATCTCATAGAAACACGATCAAGTATTCAATATCTCTTTAGGGTCTTAGCTAGCTCAAGGAGCGTTTCGCCCATTTCATCTTGGTTAGTCAACTTAGAGCAGTACGACTAAGTTTTCATTTATGGTTTTAGCTAGCTTAAGGAGCGCTTCGCTCATTTACCTAGGTTAGTTAACTTAGAGGAGCATGACTAAGTTTTCATTTAAGCTCTTAGCCAGCTTAAGGAGTGTTTCGCTCATTCACCTAGGTTAGTCAACTTAGAGGAGCATGACTAGGTTTTTATTTAGGGTTTTTGCCAACTTAAGGAGTACTTTTCCCATTCACTTAAGTTAGTCAGCTTAGAGGAGTATGACTAGCTTTTCATTTAAGGTCTTAGCTAGCTTAAGGAGTGCTTTTCCTATTCACTTAGATTAGTCAGCTTAGAGGAGCATGACCGAGTTCACTTTTAGGGTTTTAGCTTCCTTAAGGAGCACTTCACTCATTCACCTAGGTTAGTCAATTCAATAGTGCACGACTAGGTTCTCATTTAGAGTCTTAGCTAGTTGAAGGAGCGCTTTGCCCATTCACTTAGGTTAGCTAGCCTACAAGACGCTACCTTCCTTTCAATACCTTTAAGGTTCTTGCCGGTCTACAAGGGTTAACTAGTCATAGTGCATCTTAAGACAGAGTTATCCCTAAGATAAAAATGGTGTCTCTTTTGTCTTAATGGTAAAATTTTACTTAAACTTTATCACAAAGAGAGGCAGTTATGGACACCCCATTTTTGCTCCCTTATAGTTCTAATTTTAGTTTTTTTAGGGGCCCTAATTTAGAAAGTAACAAAAAAAATTGAAAAATGATAAAATACAAAAAATTGAAAAATTTTAGAAAAAGGAAAATAAAAAAGTAAAAATGAAAACAAATTTGAAAAAGATTAATTAGATAGAATTTGGACTAAATAGTTCTTGAAAAAAATGAATTTGATACGATAGTGTTAAATTCAATAAAATAAAGATTCAAGTCTAATATGAATCTTTCTCAAATCAAGATTTGAATCTGTTTGGGATCTTTATCAACTAAAGATTTGATACGATATGAAAATTTGTTTCCGAGTCTTATAAATAGGGATCACATGGCAAGCCGGGGAGTTCAATTTACACGCTTGCACACAATTCCCTTCATCCATCACACCTTCTCTCCTGCCATCAACACGCCGAACCATTGCAGAATCCATACACACAAAGTATTGAACCAACGTTAGACCAATCCCACAAAAAATCCCAAACTCTACACCCTTGTACTTCCATACTCCTGTATGTTTATAGCACAATAGCACAACAACACGGACAATAACACCCAATTTTGATCACTTCATCCCTGCACGATCACTCCATCCTCACACAATGTGGCGACACATGCATGGCCCCAGCATCCACATGCGATCCTCTCTCAACAGTGAAAAACAATATAAAGTGGCACGTGAAGTACAGTAATATGCTCTATCTTACGTACGATCAGGTAAGTTGAGTTGTTTATTTATTCTTTTTATCTATTGATTCTCATAGGTTTAGTTAATAATTAGTAGTTATCTTTAACATATAAAAAAGGAAAAATATTTTAGCTTAGGAAATTACACCTTTTCCAAACTTTTTTTTTTAAAGCATTAAGTCTTTAGAATTTCCTAATTAGAAAAATGCTTTTTTCAAAAGAAAAAAAAAATAATAAACCCTTTTCCAATCTAAGACATTTTCAGAGAATTTTCCATAAAATGAAAAAAAAAAAAAATCTTTAATAGACATCCTTTCTATGGTTAAATATCATTTTTATGGTTTAGATATTTTTTTCATGGTTTTGATATTCTTTTCCATGGTTTTGATATCTTTGGTATGTTTAAGCTTCTTTTCCATAGTTTAGACATTTTTTTCTATGATTTAGATATCTTTTCCATGGTTAAACATCTTTTGTATAGTTAAGTTTCTCTTTCATGATTTAGATATTTTTTGTATAGTTAGATATCTTTTCCATATAAAAATTTTATCATCTTAAAAAATTTTATTATTTAGTTGTTTCTTTTAAAAAAATAAAAATCTTAATTGAGTACTTTTCAAAAAATTAGATTTTTAGGGTTTTTTTTTTTTAAATTGGCAATAAGAATTAGGCTTTTAACGATTTTTCTTAATAAAAATAAAACGGTTAATAAAAACGTAAATATGGTCCGATTGTTTTTTATAAAAAGAACCAACACATTAAAATGTTTTTAGAATGAATTACAAACGCTTGATCTTGACTAATGAATATGTAGGTACTTTCGAGATGACGTAAAATTTGTAAAAACTTTAGTTTTCTATTTTTTGTAAATTCTAGCTCAAATTCCCCAATTTTTCTTTTGTAAAATAAATCCAATTTAATTTATTTACTAGTGATCAAATTTTGTTTTAAAAAGGGCGATTTTGAAAATAAAATCTAATTTTAGAAAATTAATAGTGGTACCCATAAGGGTTTAATAAGGTAGCCTCCAAACTCAAAAGATCTGGTTTCTTAACTTCTTTTCAAAAACTTTTCAAAATGTAGACTAGTGGCTAAATTAGAATCGATTAGAAATTAGAATCAATTTGCCTAATCGTTTCTAATTTAATCATTTTTCCTGGTTTTAATAGGTGGCGACTCCAAATTCTTCAAAATAAAGATTTCGGGTTTCCTTTAACTTTAGTCTATGGTTTAAATTAAATAGATATAGAGTTTAGATTAAATCAAGTTAAGGGAAATGAAATTAAACAAAGAAATTGAAATTTAGGCTCGACAATTGGGAATTCGAATCCATTCGTCATATAAGCTATAGACAACAAGCAGTTGATTTGGATACCTCATGTGCCACCATATAGAAGTGATGCCTTTCAACAATGAGTCTTGTTTTTCTTGTAAAAAAGTGATTTTTGATGCCCTGTTTGGATGGCAACTTGGTGTTATTGAATGGAGCTTGAAAATTAAGCAATCAAGCTTTATTAGACTTAGTCATATGAATGCTATTATAAGGCATTTGAATGCCTTAAGAATAAGCATATTCTATGTTGGTGTAAGGATGGTAGTCTGAATGGCTAACCATTCATTTAGGTACCTAAAGGAAAAATTATGATTTTACTAGTTGAGGGAGAACCATTCGAATGGCCATTATAAGCATTCAAATGACTAATTGCAGTTCTAGTAAGCATAAAACTTTGGGTTTTCATCCAAACTTGATTCCACACATATTCTCTACTCAATTCGCTTGTGAAACAATAATATATCACTACTTATATATCACTATTAGCAAGGATTTCATGTCATTAGTCATTATTCATTCATAAGTTCAAACCTCAACATCACATATACTTATTCATTATAACATAACACAAACAAAGGAGCATTATCGAGTTTTTCTAGTCACCTTGGTTGCATTTCGATAGCACATAATAGTTTAGGAATTGATCAAGGATGTTGAAACTACTTAAATAAAAGTGAGATTAAAGGCAATCACTATGTAACCTAAAACTCTACTTAAGCTAATGAAAGCTCTATTTTCTTACTTTTTCTTTTTTCTAATTACAATTTAAAATCTTGAAGGCATTTTTGTTGTTCATTTTGTTCATTACTATTAGGTGTATGTTTCAAAATTCATTGGATTTTTATTGGAATAGGCTTATAGCAAGAAATACATGATTTCAAACACTAGCTTATAGTGACAGTTTCTAAGCTTAAAAATGAATTTTTCTTGACGTTATATTTGATATAAGGTGATGGTGGTTGAAATTCCTCAAATATTCATAAGTCATTCAATTAAGAGAGAGAGAGAGAGATTTTTTCAAAGGTTGTTTGCAAAAGAATTTATTTTCTAAGGCTAAACATTTTCGAAATCACCTTCTTACTCTTTGTAAAGTTTTGAGGAGTTCCACTAAAAGAAAATTTTTAGATAAATATTAAGGAATATTAAAATGATCAAGACCTAATTTTAGAGAAAAAAGGAATTTTTGTAGCATAATTCAAAAAGATTTTCCAAAGTTCGAGGCCAATTTTTCAAAATGATCGATCTACCATTATGTCGATTTTATCATAATAATTTTAAGGGAGTTTGTACCATCTATGGGATGTCCCAAAACCATGAATGAAGTGATTGAACTAAATGGATGTCAATTAGGAGAAGTATCATAAGGGTAAGGTTTAATTTTTCAAAAATGACTATATTA
Organism: Lumnitzera littorea; assembly: GCA_024138015.1. NCBI lineage: Eukaryota > Viridiplantae > Streptophyta > Magnoliopsida > Myrtales > Combretaceae > Lumnitzera > Lumnitzera littorea. The sequence continues at coordinate 114,092,640 of JAMXBB010000005.1, read as the reverse complement.
CCCTTACACCTAGGTTTTAAGAAAATTATTGAAAAGTGGGTCTTAATAAACAATTGGATATCTTGAAATGTTAGCTCAAATGAAGTTTAATTAGATAATTTGTTAAGCAAAATCTTAGTTAGTTAAGAGATGGACACATGTCACAACTTAGTGGTAGGTACCAAATGGGTAGGGGACTACAATATCTTTAATGGTTTTGTGCAAGCCGCTTTATAAATCAACAAATGCAGATTGTTTTAATTTAGCCCTTACTCTTCTAAAACCCTAGAAAGCTCCTAAGGTAGATATGAAGAAAAACTAAGCTAAAATCCTAGTTATATTAAGTTAAATCTTAATTTAAACTAAACCACTGACTAATTAAGCTCTATTTTGTGATGAATCCTATGAAAGTCATCAAAAAGTGAAAACTATTGGGGGTATTTAGTAGTGGCATAAGTGAAGAGGAAGAGGGAAGGTAAGATTTTCAAAATCCCATGATGATTTGAAGAGTTCAATGATTTAATTTTAGTGTTAGGGCATTAACTGAGTGATTTACTTATAGAAAAACATTTAGGTCTTGAAGGAAACTCCTTAGAAGACATCTTTTAGGGCAGCCAAGAAAGGATAATGGAAATTTGGTGTGCTCCTCTAAGAGGTAAGGTCATACTCTTGATTAACAAGATGTTTTATAAGGATTTAAGTTGGTTTAATGAATGGAAGTTGTGAGATGTTGAGGTTCCTTTTGTGGTTGCCAACTCTGGTGGAGTTTACGACTTTAATCTTATAATTTTGTATACTAATTTCTAGTTCCAAGTGATATTTATTTGATTCTCTTGCTAAACTATAGGTTAGATAAGAGTTTATATAATTGTGTTGATAATTAGTTAAGTTGAGATCCAAAAACCCTAACCTCATTGCATGTGACCACTCGCTATGCTAATATGTATGTTTAATTACTTTGTGTTTTTCAACTTGATAGAGTGGTTGAATAACGATATTTGATGTGAGTTGGTGACTAAAATGAATAAAAATTGATGGTCAATACATGTGTGTTGGTTTGATGTTAAAAAGGTGTGATCTTGATTTATGAATAAATGTTTAAGTTTGAAATGGATATGGATAATGAAATTCCAACAATTTGTCTTAATCTAAATTGTATTATAAATATAATGATTCATGATAATCTTGAGTTTAAAATGGAATATGAAATACCTTAATTAGCCTAGTAAATTTATTTAAATCATAAATCCCTTAAGTTAATATCGTTAGAAATCGAAATTAACCAATTTGATTATTCTAAAATTCTTATTTTACGTACTTATTAAGTATGTTAAATTTTATATTTTACGTATAGACTATAACAATTTTATTAGTACTTTACATTATGACATTTTTTTTATATAAAAGTTTATTATCATATGCTATACACACACACACACACACACACACACATGCTCTTATTATAATTAATTATAGAAGGTCCTAAAATAAACTATCCTAAAACCCTATCCTAAACCCTATCATTGTCTCTTCCTCAGTCGCAATTCATTCTCTCTCTCGACCTTCACTCTCTCTCTCATCTTGACATTCTTCACTCTCTTGCCTCATCATCTTCACCCTCTCTCTCACCTTCGTTTCTTGCTCTTCTCTCTCTCGTCAACTTCTCTCAATTCCCTTGTCAACTTCTCTCTCTCTCATCTCTCGTTTTTCTTCTTCTTTTCAATCTCCTTCCATCCTCTCACTCTTGTAAACAGTGCCCTTCCCCTTAATTTTCAAAGTTCAACTCAAATTTTTTTTTAGTAGCTCTCGTCCGAAATTCAAGTGATTCCAATCTCGACTGGTTATCATCCTACGCGCTCCATATTAACCTAGTAAATGTTATTAATTAATTATTTGAGTATATTATTTTATGAATTATAATTTTGTATTGTTATTTATGATATTTTCTTGTTCGTCGTGTTTAGTGTTTCTATCTTAGTTGCATTCGCGAGCCGTTTTGATTTCATATTAGGTACCATATATATAGTGCATATCTTATTACTATTATTTTATTTATTATTTCCATTATTAGTGTTGAATTCAATATTGTTAATATTTAATTACTGCTTTTAAATGATTTGATTATCATGTTATATAGTGTCATTTTATATAAGAGTCATTGTTAAGTATATTTTATCGTATTTCGGATTATTGGTTATAGATATATACGTTGGGGCCCAATTTCTGTTTTCTATTGTATTTAACTTGGTTCACTAATTTTTGTTTAATTGTAGAATTACGTTAATGATTGTATTTTATACAAAAGTCCCTAATGTTAATTTGGTGTACTAGGAAACTATTCTATTATTGGTATGATTTATTATTGATATCAATGATTTTGTGATCTAATTATTATTTCACAATAGTATTATGTATATATATAATAGCATATTACATTAGGCATAGTATATCCATTTTATCTATTTATTATTATTTTATCATTCCTTATAAGTTTTTACGAATCATTCTATTTTCCAATTAGGTACGTATTATTTAATTACCATATCGATTTGATAATCTATATTATTTAATACTCTAATCATGTGTGCATTTTATACATTCTTCTATATATATATATATAAACATATATATAGATACATTATGTACCTTACAAATTACTATAAATAAGTAATCTTATATAGTTATATCAATTTTTGGTTCAATCGTATTATGTTATTATTATTTCATTCAACAATTTCTTTCGAGACCTTGATTGGATAGACTTTAAGTTCATAGATAACTCTTAGTTTGGACTTAGCTTTAGAATGCTTAAAGATTAACGTGTTATTTATTTTCTTTTAGATTTGTGGCATTCAGTTTCCCTTGTCAAGGTTTGAGTTTTATTAAGGTTTTGAGATCTGACTCTTGTTTTCGATTTTGGAGCAATCTTAGGTACGTGGTGCTTATTGTTTACTTGTGTTTATTAGGTTAGAAATGATCTAACTAGACTAACCTATATTCGGCCTAATTGATCTTAGTTGCTAATTATGCTTGACCTACTTGCTTTAAGGGCCTACAATGGCAAATCCTTAGAGGGGCAACTGCTGATCATGTGTGAGGATTCCCTAATGGACTCATACATGGGACGACGCAGTTAGAATATTAGGTTTTGGACTCTGATTTTTTAGTATAAAGAACTTAAAGGAAAACGTATATTTATATCCAACTATATATGTGGATAAAGACCAAGTGTGGCGAGGTTATGAATACCCCTTTGTCGTTCTGTTGGCCTAATGTAATATAATTAAATTGCTATTTGTGTTATTCTATTATAATTGCATTTCTGCACACGAATGATCTAGCTTAGCATATGTATGTGTTTGTATACTCATATTAGGTTTCGGCTCATTCTTTTCTTTTTCATGTACTAGATTTGAGGACTACCTTACTTTTGAGGAGACGTATGTCGATGATATCCAAGAGGAGGATGGAGTCAAGTACCTTTACTTTTATGATGATTAGGATAGGGTGATATCTATTTTACTGATGGTTTTGTATTTGAAGGAGATGGACTCCTTTTGATATATGAGGATTTAGTTATTTGACTTATCTTATGTTTTGGTTGTGACTCGAGATGCTTCTGGACTATGTTGGATGTTTCAGTTTTTATGAGTTTATGAGTGGGTGCAACTATCTACTCCTTTGTGGTTTTCAAGTAGTATTGTGGTATGATTCTCTTGTGTTCTTGATTTGTGGACTTATAAGCCTTATATATTTCAGGCTAATTGGGATATGTGGCAGGTTGTAGCGCCCATCTAGGGTTATAGCGCCCATCTAGCATTACGAGGTGTTGCAGAATATGAGTGATATATATTACTTATATGTTGATATTTTTGCATAAAGATGGAATTTTGATAATGATAGATAGAAGTTTAGTTAAGGGTTTTGAAAAATTCCAACTTTTGTTAAGATTTCATGATTATGATGTATGGTTAATTTTGTTGAAATAATAGTTTTGATTTGCCTTAACAAACATGTGAAATGTTAGAATGACACATAGCTTGTCAATACCATAGATGCATAATTTAAAATTTCGAAAATCTATTAAGTATTTATCATGTTCATGATGAAAATTAATTATGTTCTTGAAAAAGAAAAAGGTGGCCTTTTTGATGTATATTGATCCTAAGAATTCAACCTAAAAGTGTTCTTCATGAAATTTTAACAAATTTTATTTTCATATTGTGTTTTGAACATAGAACCCAATTCCATTATCAAAATCTTCAATCTTCAAAGACCTTAAACTTGATTTTGGATTGAATTTTATGATTAAAACTTGTTTGAAATTAGTGTATGATGCATTTGGAACGTAGGCTAGTAATAAAGAAGTGGTTGTGGGCCTAAATGCCTAAAAGAAAAAACTGATGGGAAAAGATGACAAAATAGTAAGGTTGTTAAGCTTGGGTTGACTCTTATGTTTAATTTAACCTAGCTATAAAACTGGTCTAATCCAACCTTAGTCTAATCTCAATTGACTCTTATGTTTAATTTGACCCTTTCATATGTTTGGGTCAACCACTTGGGTCGAGTTTGATAAAATTGCAAAATAGAGATGATATAATAAAATTAGAGGAAATAAAAAGATAACTTAAGAATGGACCATGGCTAGTTAATCCTAAATTAGCCCACCAAGTTTGATCAAAGGAAGACTACCTATACCAATCGTAAGTGACAGGTTCATGCCCAATACACACATACATAGCTCTATAAATTAGTTTAAATTGATTAAATGATTTGACTAAATTACATATTTTAATGGGCTTAATTCTAATTCCCAAAATCCTTAGGCCCATTAATCTTTTTTAGGCCTAAACCTCAAATTGGCCCTAAACCCATAACTTACAATAAATATTGTAAACCTTAGGAAATCAATAGTTGAATCCTAACTCAAGTCCGAGTGTCCTAAACTATATAATAAGTCAATAAGGCTAGTAACAATAAAAGATTATGAAATTTAATAAATCAAATATAACACCGATAACAAAACCCTAGGAATTGATCAAAACCCTAAATCGCATACTAAACCCTAAAACTGATTTATGCACCATTAATTAAAATTGAACTCGAATTTATTCGAAACCCTAAAATTATAAATATAAACCTATAAAATAGTTAAATATTACTCGATAGTGATATAATCGTAGTCAATTACAATTTTCGACTACAATTTTTGATTAAATCACGTATTCGCATGAAATTATAACGAAATCGCTACAATAACTTGTAAAAATTATAATTGTAATGGGTACCAATTAAATTAATAAATTTTCACAAAAATTTAAAAATTAATTTAAGATGAGTATTGTTATAATTTATATGTTTCGAAAAATTACATATATTTATTATTAATTTCTATTTTCCTTCTCTTTCTTTTTCTCTTTTTCTCCTTTTCTTCTTTTCCTTGCTTGCTACGTCCTACAAAATGGAAAAAAAAAAAAAAAANGAATTATATGAGTATATGTATATGTATAAATACAAATATACGAATATATGTATATGTATATAAGAATATGTTTGTTTTCATAAAATAAGTATATACATACATATAGCGTATAACATATAGTATCTATATGTAATATACCGAAAATATATATGTAATATAATAATATCTATAAACTAAAATAAATTTATAAGGAATAGGTATATATATATATATATATATTACCGTAAATTAATAGTTTTTCAATAAGGTAAAATTATAAATTTATAAAATATATTATAAGTCTATATACATATATATATATGCATAAATCGTGAAATATAGATAAATAATAAGAAAATAAGAAATAGTAAAAATAATAATGACAATAATAATAATAATAAAGCAAAAATCTCAAAAATAGGAAAAGTATACTCAAAATAATAAAAATATCAAATATATGGTTTAAATAATTATTACATCGTAAATATATTAAGAAAAAGCAAAAATTAATATTTTATAATTTTTAAACTTAAAAAGTAAATTTTGTGATATTTTTATATCACAATTTAAACTATGAGTCACAACGTCCAAAACGAACCTCGTTACGAAAAAATATGCTCGAAAACGATCAAAATAGACTATAAGTTCATAACGATCCAAGCTAAAACGAAAAAATTACACGCGATTTGATAAAAAGCTCGAATTTGCAATTTTACGTAACTAGGTGAAGTAGACCTTACAAATTATGATACTAGTTAGCTTTAAATTTCTAAACTTACAAATTTCTATTATTCTTAAGTGATTTTGATATAGACCTTAAGCTGCCACCAAATTACTTCGACCCTTGAGTTAGCCATGACTGAGTGAGTTTTTCCTAATGATTCCATACTTGTTTGTGTTTGTAGTTAGTGAATATAAGTTATGATTTATAAATGAATGTGTATGGGGTTGGGTTATGCTTGTGCATGATAATTGTTGTTGATGATGAATTTACTTTAAATTTCAATAATGTAATGATTGTTGTATAGTAGATTCACTAAGAATTGATTGTTTGTGACTTGGAATGATCACTGAATAAATAAGACTTAATTTTATTCGACTAGAAAAAGTTAACTTGGATTATGCATAGATCATGCATTGCATAACTAATTCTGGCAGTCATATTATACAGAGGTAGCGAGGGGCCATATGTGGGTTGATTATTGATTGTGATAGATTTTATATGGTGCACACGTGCAATATGACCTTACCCTGGCCAGCGTGATGACTAGGCATTGGAAGCGCCAACCACCTGGCTAAGGGTCGAGTCCAAAGGCCTTTGTTTAAGGGTGAATAAGGGCTGCGTGAACTTACTTACAATCATATGTAGAACTTGTTTTGATAAAATTGATAATATATGTATCATTATATTTTGATTACGAAATGAGGAGTTTCGTTATGAAATAAGTTCTAATATGATACCCGGATCTGACTGTACTAATGAATCTCCAACCCTGACTTTGGAGGGCGTTAAATTTGAGTTGCATGCAATACCGGTCACTTGCATGTACTTGTTTGGTATACTATTTGTTATGTATTCATTTGATTGAACTTAACTATTGTATAACTTAATTGCTGTGTGATTGAGGAAAATTATCTCACTAAGCTAGTAGGCTTATACCCTTGTAGTCTTTTCTCGCAGGCCGATCTTTTTGTGGAGTCAGGCTGTCGTATGTCCGAGGTTAGTTTTCTACACAGGGTCAGTATAGGAGTTGAATGTGATTGGAGAGTACTTCTGATAGTTTATAGATCTGAATATATAATTGTTATACTAGTTGAACTTAAGACATGTTTCAAACTTTGTAGTTGTAAGCTTTTATACAAATAGACCATTTGTTATGTTTTTATAATATTATTATTTATCATGAAATGATATTGCTTAAGCTTGCGTACTCTTGGTAGTTAGTAATAGCTGTAGCCTTGTATATCATATAAACGGGTTGTCGATTGTAAGGGAATTCAATCTACAATCCTTTGTATGGTATACGACGACTGCTACGACTAGCCTCCTCAGGTCGTGACAAATATGGACTCTAACTAGATAATAAAAGACTTAGGGCTAAGTGAAAAATCAATAGAAAGATCAAAGCCTAATTGAAATAATAAATTATTTGATGGGCTTAACTTCTATCAAAATAAGTTTGGCCCATTTCTTTTAAGGCTCATACCCTTTATAGACCTTAACTTGACATAAGCCTTATAGGCCTTAAGAATAAGGTCTCAAACCTAATAAGATGATTAAGAATTTCAGTAGGTAATTAAGAATATAAATCTATGATTAAGTTAATCAAAATTGATTAATTAATTATGGGCTTGACTCCCCTTTCAAGATTAATTAGGTTTACTAACCACTTAAGGCCCATAACCTAAATAGACCTTACTAATATAAGAGGACTTGGACTTAATCAATTACAATTAAAATGGTAGACTTCATATTTATCAACATAATAGACTTAGATAGATGGTTAAGTAATGATAATTGGTAATTAATCAAGTAGTTACTTAATTTAATGAACTTAGTTATAGGCAACTTACTATAAGAATAAGTGGTCAACTCATATTAATAATGACTTTTGCTTTAACTACATGACAATTGATATGTGAGAATGGATGCAGGTTATTTACAAATTGGATCTGGAGATGGCTATTGATTGTGTTTTTAAAATCATACAAGTACGCGGTAATCTTAGGTGCTACTTGTTAGATGATAAAACCCATTTCATACATAAATTTTAGGGTAGTTTTGTTAAGATTTTATTGTATTTGTTTTAGTTTCCAAGTATTTGAAGCTTATTTGAGAACTATTTGATTTGTAAGCTTTGATTGAAGAATTAATGAAGTTTTGATGTTTTCGGAAAGAGTTTAAAGAAGCTTTGAAGCATTGAAGAAGAATACATTTGGAGATAGTGGAATGGGAGCAAAATTTTATTCAAAATTGAAGGCTAAAGAAAAATCACGATCTAGGTCATGCCAATACTTCATATTTGTGATTCTTTTATCTAAGAATTTCGGAGAATTTTAAGAGTTTTAAGTGAAAAGGAGAAGCACGCCTAAGTTCATGGTCATGCTTTTAAGGGAATGAACATGTTATTAATAAAAGATTCTTTATTTTTGGAAACTCCCTTATAACCTTATATTTTAAATCTTAAAAAGAGAACTCTTTTGAAAGAATAAGTAGTGTAAAGTTAGAGGCTAGGGTTCTTTTCCTTAATCTTTTTAGGTTTGTTTCATGTTCTAATTTAATTCTTTATAGTAAATTTTTATTAAACCTAAGTTCTTTTATATGAGATTGTTCTTTGTTTATTCAATCGATGATATTTATTGTTGTGATCTAATTACATTATGCTTTAATGTGTTAAATTGATAAGTTCGAGTTATTAATTAAATATTTGAGTTTGCTATAGAGATTAGAGATCCTATAATGAATAAACTAGTATAATTATAAGGAATTGAAATGGATTAAGTGATTAGCTATTTGATTTCTCTGGATTAGGGTAACCTAATAGTGGAATTTAAGGACTTAATACAATCTTAATATATTCTGTTGTAGAAGTAATTCAAATAAATTATATTTAATGTTAGGAATTGATTTGTTGAAGCGATTCTAGTTAACCTATATAAGTAATATCCATAGTCCAATAAGTAATTGAGATTAAAAAATTGCATAGATCTAAGTAGTAACTAATGAATTCACTAAGGAATATGATATTCTTAATTGTTTAATTTGAAATTTTTATTTTATTTTATTGTATTTTGTTAATGTGTTTATTAGGGTTTATTTATTTAGTAGGGTTTTAAATTAATTTGAATTTAATTATTGATTTGGATAATTGGAAAATAGGGAGAATTATTAGTAATTTGGATATTTCATCTTAATCATATAGAGTTTCCTAAGAGATCAACATTCGAACTTAATCCATTTACTAGGCTATAATTTGATAAGTGTACTTTCTTCTTATCACTAGATAATTAGGGTTTATAAATCAAATTAATACGTAAACTTTGTTAAACTAATTGAGTGTTGCTTATAGTAATTATCCAATCTAGAAGGTAGCAAACCTTGGACTAGATTATGAGTTCGTAGATCATGGTTTTGGGAGGACATGGCAGATTAGGTACGTGGGCCAACATGGTACCATGAAGTGTTAATTTCTGTTATAGCTTTAGCTACTTCAATGGTGTAACCCTACAAAGCTGCTTAGGCTATGTTGGTATGGTGGGTAGTTTCTAAGATAAACATGAGGAGCAATTGAAGTGTGCTTTAATGATGGGAAGCTGTTTGTAACCACTTGTACTACTTTTAGACGGATTGGTTTAGGCGACAAGGTGGTTGGATACACTCATTAACCCTTGATGCCTATTATAGTAAGGTTAGACCCCTAATTCCCTTGGTTTATTCAGATTCATGAGTACTCTTGTGCTACTTGTTTTCTTCTACGCTTAATAATATAATTAAATGAGTTGCTTGCTACATCAGAATAGGCTTGTATGACAAGTGATATGGTGGTTGTGATTGCTCCTACATTAGGTTCTTTGGAGCTCATTCTTTTATTTTTCTCAAGTGGTTTGAATGTTGCCTGATGATTGAGGGTTGTTGGAGATGTTGTAGGATCAACCGATAAGTGTTACAAATGTGATTCATGCTATGTATTCCATATAACACTTTCCTAAACTTATTATTGTTCTTGCATGGGAACTTTATAGCAGAGTTACCTGAGTGCTTGTATGAATCGAGAATTTCTTTTGGGCCCTATGGATAGGTCAGTATTTAATTATATTAGTAGGTTGTTAAGCCTTTATACTTATTAAGTATAGGGGAAATCTATTATGATATTCGGAATTGATGTATGGTTGGTATTTGAGAAATGAATTTCAGCTTAAGTTTGCAGAGCAGATTTTTGCCCCATGATTTCAAATACTCATGCAATGATTTTCCTAACCTTAATATTGATTTTTGAAGTATTAAAATTAGTTAAAAACCCATCTTTAGTAAAGGAAGCCTTATGTGTAACACTTAAGTGTTACACATGATGGACTGCCATGGCACTAGTAGAGTTGGGGCATGACAGTGGTAGCTCTTGTGAGTAAACTCCATGTTTGGAGTGAGATAGAAGTGATTGCTTAAGGTCTCATGGTCGAAAAAGAAAGATACAATAGCTAGTAATAGAGGTTCAAGTTTAGTTAAGCCAGCCTGATTAAGTAAATTTGGAGGCTCTTCTGTTATGATGGTAATGGTTTGTAGGTAGTAATGGTGTTTGGTCAAAAGTAGACATGAAGTAGTGTGTATGGATGGCTTTGATTGAGTATTTGGGCATATATGTTGTGAGAAAAGAAAGAAAAAGAGGAGGTAGGTTTTTGTCCACATTCATAGGAGAGAAGGAAATAAGAGTAAAAAGAAGAGAAGAAGCAACAGGTAGAAGAGAGAAATTAAGGACTCTTCACCTGATCCTAGATGGACTAGCTACTTTAGTCCATTGAGCTCTCTTGCAACAATTCATGGATGATGAAGCCAGACTCTTCTAGAAAGATCAACCTAACAAAGTATCTAAGCTCTCTGCAATACTTTACCATTTATAGAGTAGAGGATGGTTGCCTATACCCTAACTTGTTTAAGGTTAGCTTGATAGTATGTTGACTTATCTAAGGCCGTTTAGGAAGTAGATACCTAAGCTCAGATGACCTTGAAGTTAGCTTGGTTGGTATGTTTTCGAGCTCTCTACTTAAAATGTCGACCTGTCCAAGGGAGTTAAATTGCAATTAATACCGACCAATGGCCATTTTGCCATGCCAATCTTAGTGTACTATTATTAGCACGATACCCCTTTTAGTAATTGTGTAGGACATAAAAGGTTTACCTAAATGGCAATACTCATTCATGTACTTAACCCTAATCATGTCATAGAATATTCATAGTTTATCTTATTCATTTCTTTATCTTGTTCAATTATATTCCCTTACCAAGTTCAAGCTACTCTTCTTTAACCTTCAAGTAAGGTTAGTGGAGAGTGTAATATCTCGTTATAAATATATATTCTTGAATATGATTGGAATTATGTTAGGTGGAAATTAAGATTTTGAACCTTAATTTTTATAAGTAATTAATTAAATAAATATTGAGGAAGAATCAAATAAATAAATATTTGAGGTTTGAAATGTAGGTAAATATAAGTTTAAGGAATTACACTTGATAAGAAAATAATAATAATAGTAGTAGTAGCATTGTTGTTTTTAAAATAAAGCCTAATAAAAATAAAATATTAAGGAAATTTCAAAATATAGAATTTGATGTCTAAAATATGAAAGGAAGCCTCGTATCAAAGTCGAATCTAAAAAATATTGAATTTTGTTGTTAAACAAGTAACTAACATCAAAATAAATGTTAGTATATAAAAATATAAGGTAACAATAAAAAATTGATAAATTTAGTGTGCTATTACGACTTATTACACAATAACAATAAGAAATCGATACATTCAGTGTGTTATTAAGCCTTATAAATAATCCTAAGTTTGTTAGTAAAATTTCACTTAAATATAATGTAAAAATAATTTCATTACGTGTATAAAAGAAAGCCCCATACCAAAGCTGGATCTTAAAAATATTGAATTTTGTTGCTAAATAAGTAATTGACATCAAAATAAATGTCGGTATATAAAAATACATGGTAATAATAGGAAATTAATAAATTTAGTGTGCTATTATGGCTCATTACATAGTAACAATAAGAAATTGATAAATTCAATATGCTATTACGTCTTACAAATAATTCTAAGTTTGTTAGGAAACTTTCATTGAAATATGATATAAAAATAATTTCATCACACGCGCAAGTTATACATGTGCTATAAATTCAATCAAACAAAATTTAAGTTTTGGTTGCCCCTACGAGGAAAACACTCATGATTATGCTCTTTATCACTTAATTTTCTTTCCATTCAACACATGTCAAACTCTAAGATGTCACTCTTCAAGCTTCAATATATTATACATCTCTTCCGAGACCAGGACCTTTTATCATGACTTCGGCTCGACTAATTTGAACCTTCCTCCTTTAACAAAAGCAAACTTAAGCCTTCACGTTCTCTCTCATTTATTTTCCTATACAGTCAACCAAATCAGATCTAGACACACATCTAAACTCTACTTTAAACAAACTTCCACCATACCACCATTCAATGGCCAAACTACAACCTATTTGGTTAGAAAACACCATCAAAGTGGACTACTCAAGCAAACGTGTGAAACTTAGTAAATATTTTTAGATTTAAACCTGGCTAGCCTACATATTTCAAGCTTCCATTTCTCTCTTCTAGCCACCTCTTGATAGAAAGCACTGAATGTTTCTATTATTGGGCATTTACATCACTTGTCATCCATTGAGTGGTAATATAAACAAGTTAAAAGATCAAACTTTCTTGTTGTTTGCCAATTCATGATAATTGCAAGGGTTGATTTAATCAAAGTTTCAAATGTGTTATAGGCAAGTTTTTAAATAAAATTTTGCATGATTTGAAAGTATACATAGAGTAGATTTAAGATATGATAACTTTAGGTGATTTGAAAGATGAATCAATAAAGAAAAATGGAGTCAAAAATTGACATTTGTAGGAAAAATCTACGACTTGCATGTTTTGACAAATGCTATAATCACTTGTCCTATATGGGATATTTGTGCATGCACTACCCTCTTTATAGTAAGATATGACCAACCAACCATTGAGAAACTTAGTCCTACATAGATTATTCACCTATATCTTTTCTTCTATTTAATAGACATGATTGAGAAATCTAATGTAATGGAGGGAAGCATCTTATGTGCTTTGGAGACGTAAATTTGGCAAGAGTGGGTTTTACTCCTTAGCTACTTCACAAAGGAAATCTTTAATGGGAGAGTTTTATTACAGGAAATATGAAAGGAACAATATAAGAATATTAGTTAGTCCTATGTGATTCGTTGGCTAATGATTGACTCGTATATATTGGTTAAGGTAAGAAACAAGATATGAGATAACTGTACCTAGGAGGCTTTGCTTTATGGGTGTGTGCCGTATAGCTTGGTTCATTTTAGTTCCCTTTGCATTTGGCTCGGTTTGGAGGCTTTGCTTTATGGGTGTGTGCCGTATAGCTTGGTTCATTTTAGTTCCCTTTGCATTTGACTTGGTTTGGTTTTCATAGGTTGATTTGATCCTTTATAGCTATAGCTTAAGATACTTTTTTTTTTTTTTTAGTATATAAGTCTTAATAAGATTTATTTTAGGAAAAAAAAAGTGTACTTAAGTGAATATACCCAAATAATATCTATTTTAGAAAAAAGTATGTAACTAATATTTCCAAGAATTTTTTTGTTTTACTATGATGATATATGAGCAAGTATATGTATCGAAATACTATCTATATATATTCTCTCTCTACTAATATAAATGAATAAAGATAAGACATTGTTATTAATAAAAAATAATTTTTCAATGAGCTCTAATAGTTGAAAATACTTATTATTTTATAGAGATCATTTATTATAAAATATATGGAAATAATTTTTTAAAAAGGGACTCTTAGCTATGGTTCATTACTTATGAAAATTTCGTATAAAATTTAATGATAATAAAACTGTAAACTCTGCAAATTTAGCTCTTTGGGTATTGAGTTGATTCAAATATTATATGTATTTACCTTAAGTCAATGGAGTTGATAAATTTAAAACTGATTAAAATTTTAAACTTAAATATAATATGAGTAAAAAAACCCTAAAAATTTTAACCGAAACCTTAATTGCGTAAAAATAAGAAAACCTAAACTATATGTATGCTTAAATATCTAAGATTGAACTCGAACTTAATAAAAATCCTAAAACTATAAACTAAAGCTTATAAAATGAAGGGATAATGTCATATTTGGTACCCGAACTGATTGAGGCTGACCTTAGACGCAAGCTTTGATGATATGCTCACACCATGGTCTTCTTTATGTATTTGAACTCAATTCATTTTCAACCTAAATCTAATATATAGAGGGAAGTTTCTTGGGGGTTGGCAATGTGGGACTTGTAAAATAAGGGATTGAATAACCGCTACTTTACAATTATTTATGTGATTTTGTTCCACTTTTTTTAATTTTGTTTGTCTTTAAAAATAAACTCTTAGTATTCAGTCTATGCCATGAGATCTTTCACATCATATAAAAATTTCTTCAAAATCCTTCCAAAATGGGTTGCAAATAGTGGATCAAAATAAGCTTACTAAGTTGATTTTAAAAAAAATTGCAACAACTACATGTATGCTTTTCTCAACTTGTATATTTGATTTTTATTATTTTAATGTATTTTCTTTCATCAAATTTGCTTGAAATATATTTTACTCCATGTGTACTTTTAAATCATTCAAAGATTTCTTTAAAAACTTATTTTAAACATATTTAAAACTTGGATCAAAGTTGTGCTTAAACATACATATACTTGGTGTAATTTTTTTTAAACAGTTGAAAAGCTCACTTTGATCGGGTTTTAAGCAAGTTTTGAATGTGTTTTCTTGAATTTTTTTTGTTTTGTATAATCTAAGTGTACTCACATAATAGATTCAAGATATGATGATTTTATGAAAGTTGAAAGTAAAATGGAGTATGAAAAATTGAGTTGAAGTCAGGTTCTCATGCGTTTAAACTACAATATGTAACATAGCTACTTTAACTTATCCTACATGGTTAGATTACTATTTCTTGCCTTCTATATAATAAAGCATTTTTTGTGTTAATGTTGAGAGACTATAAACCATAGACATAAGTTGAAGGATAGTTGTTCATATATTTATATATATTATCTTAGAATATGATTTTTTTTCCAAAACTTATTTCTCTATATATTTTAAATACCACATGTCAGTTCATGGTTCGTCCATTAGTCCATGTTGGGTTTAATGAAGTTTGGTTAGGTACTATAAATAACACAAAAAACTTCAATTAGGTAGTAAGTTAAACTTTTCAAAGTATAGGTAGTAAATTGCAAATTTAGATAAAGTTCAGGTACCAAATATGATATTAACCCTAAAATGAATAATTATACCCTAAAAGTATTAAAAACCTAATAGAATACGATTATCGACTAACACATGTAATGATGTAAATTTGTCAACGAACGAGTTGAGATAACTCCCAAATATTATAAACATAATGAGTAACAATTTAATTAACAAAATTTATAAAATTATGAATGTTATTTCATAATTATTATTAATTCTATGATTTTACGTTTGAAAAAGTTTACTTAATACTTTTAATTTTCCTTTCTTCTTCTTTCCTTTTTCTTTTTCTTTTTCCTCTTTCTTCCTTTATTTTTTCTTCTTCCACCTTGCCTTCTAGAAAGTGTTTGGCTGCCATGTGATTTTTTTTTTCCTTGTTCACATGTCTCATAAAGAGGATAAAACAAAACTATTAGATAAACCACAAGTCACATCCATTAATTACCTATCCTATCTTCTTTCACTTTTTCTTGTAAATCTTTTATCTTTTCTCTCCTCCTTAGCCGGTTCTATAAACATAACAAACATATCCTTTCATTTTACTTTTTCTCTTCTTAAACATACTAAATTATACACTTTGTTTTCCTTACTCACGAAAGCTTCTTCCCTTTCCTATTTCATTCCTTTGGTTCGCCAATTCTTGCTCTCTCTCTCTCTCTTTTTTTTTTTTTTTAACAAATTATAAGGAGAAGAAGAAAAGATGTTGGATCAACTTTTCAAGATACCAAAAGAAGTAATTAAGTAGTATTTTAATGTATTTATTTTGTTAACTTATATGTACTCTTGTTAATATGTCTGTATTTTGTAGAAATACATGTATTTAGGGATTATGTAATATAATTGATTTTGTAATTTCCTTTCTTTGTATCAAGGTATTTGTATATGTAATTAAAATTATATACATATTGTTCATTTTAATTCATATACATGTATATGTATGCACTTATGTGTGTGTGTGTGTGTGTTTATATATATATATATATATATACACACACAACTATATGCATATATATAATAGAATCAAATACATCTAAATATATGGTATATTTTAAAATATATATAGTTATACGTATATAGTATATACGATAGTTATTTTCATTTTTCTATATATATATATACATATGTGTATGCGTTCTTATATAAATATATATAAGTGTAAAGTATAATTATATATATATAATATAGTATATTTAGGTGTATAGTATAAATTTACATACGTATTTATATATAAATAAGACAAGAAAAAAAGTGTATAAGTATAAAAATATGTATACTAGTAGTATATTATGGTAGAAATACATGTATATACTTAAATAGTATTTATACAAAATACTAAAATACCAAATTATTAAATAAAGTAATATATATATATATATAAATACATATGTATGCCATGGGTTTAAGAAAAAGAATTAGGTTAATTTACAAAATTTAATAAAATATAATAATAGATATATATATATATATATAAATATTAAGTAAAGTTACAAGATAGGAAAAATTAGAAAATATGAAAAATCAATGAAAGTAACATGTGGAACATCCATAAGATGCCACATCAGCATCTTAAAATTTTAATTAAATTCGTAATTATTAATAATAAGAAAATAATTAATTAGTTAGGAAATTAATAAAGTAGCAAAAAGTATATTAAATAAGTATTTAACCTTAAAAATATCAAAATAAGTAAATTGTTATAAAATAGACTTAAAAATAAGAAAATTACAAAAATATAAAATTTAAATATTTATTAAATCATAAATCTCTAAAGAAAAGGTTATAATTATAATTTATAAATATTTAAGTCAAAATGATAAACTTTGTACTGTTTTTAAATTATCATAAAAAATGTATGTTACAACATCTAAAACAAACCTTGTCACGTAAAAGCATATCAAAAATGATAAAAATTGAAGTTAAAATGAAAAAGTTATACGTGATTGAAAATTTACGATAAATTGAGAAAAATAGGTAGAAGATTTAAGTTAAGCTATATTTATACCATACTTGGGTTATAGTTGAAAACTAAGCAAATAATAATATATATTTAGTTAATTGGGAAACCTAGTTTTTTAGAATAATTATAAGCTTTATTATTTTTTAAGAACTTGATTATTGAGATTTGGAAATCCGCTTAAAGGCTAAGCATTAACCAAGGTAAGGGAGTTCTAATGATTTGCTATCTATTTACTGTTTGTTATTTGTATACTGCTTATTGGTGGATACTGATTATTTGTTGAATGACTGATTACTTTGTATGCTATCATTCGTGTGATCACTTTTTTAAATTGATAAATATAGTTATTCAACTAAAATACCTAGTTACATTTGTTGCATATATATAACCAAATTGGTATATTGATGAAAGAGTGTTAACTTTGCAAATTTTTGAGAAAAGCATTTTTGGAAAATGTTTTTCCAATCTTAAATATATTTTGTATGATTTTTGTGAGGCCCTGTAGTGCCCGTAAGTGATATTTTTATAGTTAAGACAAAGCTAGCATAGTATCTCTAATTAATTGTGAAATGACTCGCATATTTGTATCCGTGAAGCCTTGGATATATTTTGATAGTGAAAGGACTCGCTTTGTATGCCCAAGAGGCCTTGAATATGTTTGGTGGATAGCCCTAATTAGAGTCTACCTATATTGATTACTATTTCTCAACTTGGGTAATAGTCAAGTGTCGTTTAGAGGGACAATACTCCCAAGCAGTTTTATGTAATTAAGGTGAGGTGCTTCGTGTGGGTAAGTACTATAAACCTTATAAAGTTATTTATCTAAACCCTAAATTAGACCTGAATGTTCTAGAGAACTTCATAAGTCAATTGAGTAAGATTAAAATTTTATTAAATTATAAATTTAAATATATTATAACTAATAAAAACTCTAGAATTTTGATCGAAACTTTAATTACATATAAAAACCTTAAACTCTATACATGCGTAAATACCTAAGATTGAATTCGAACTTGATAAAAACCTTAAAACTATAACCCTAAGCTTATAAAATGAATAAATTTACCCCAACAGTAATAAACTCTAAACGAATGTAATTATTGACTCACATACATAATCGCATAAAATTGATAACGAATGTGTTGAGATAATTCATAAATATCATAAACATATCGGGTAATAATTTAATTAATAAATTTTATAAAAATTTATAATTATTAAATTTATAATTTTTATGTTTAGAAAAGTTTAATTTTTCTTCTTTATTTTTTTTTCCTTTTTCCTTCTTTTCTCTTTCTTTTTCCTTTTCCTTTTCCTTTTTCTTCTCCAATTTTTCCTCCTTACCACATTGAAACTTCCAGACTTTGTTCAACTACCACTTATGTATGTTTAATTCACCATGCATTAATTATTTATATAAAACAAAAGCCTTAGGTAAGCTCTTTGTCAAATTATCTTATCACCAACTTGCTTTTTCTTTTTCTTTTTGAAAACCCTACGAATTTAGCCAATTGTGAGTAGAATTGAACTCTAGTACTGTAAATGACTTTATGAGTCATTAAGGTCGAGTAAGATAAAAATTTTATTAAGCTATGAATTTGAATATATTATCGATAATAAAAACCCTAAAAACTTGATCAAAACTTAAATCTGATGTATGCACAAACACCCAAAATCGAATTTGAACTTGAAAAAAACCCTAAAACTACAACTTTAAGCTTATAAAATGAATAAATATAACTTAATAATAATATAACTATAGTCGATTGCAATTATTGATTAAATCGCGTATAAATCTTAACAAACATGTAGAAATAACTTGTAAATATTATAAACGTAACGAGTATCGATTAAATTAATAAATTTTTATAAAATCTCAAAATTATTTTATAAATACTAAATATATAATTTTTGTATTTGGAAAAATTAAATATTTTTAATTTAATTTTTCTTTTTCTCCTTTTTCCTTTCTTTTTCCTTTTTCCTTCCTCTATTTTTCCATGTTTCTACGTTGGTTCTAAGGATTAATTGCAGTTGCCCATGTGCTTATAATTTCATCTCCAGGTGTTGCAAATTAGTAAGGACAAAATCATAATTACTTTGTCCTATCACTATTAAGAAGTTATCTTGCATTGGATTTTCTTTTACTTTTTCCTCTTTAAATCACTCGAAATGCTGTTATGTTGGATCTTTACGCCTAGAAGAATTTTTTTTTGCACACACAAAATTCACTTGTCCTTTGTCTACATTACAAATCGTGAAGCATTCTTTTTATTTCTAAACTCCTTTCCAACAATTAAGACGAAGAAGAAGATCCTCATCACCCTTCTTTGATTTAATTTGCTAAGGAAATAGGTAGGTATTTTTATTTATTTTTGTACATATATGTATTCTATAACATGTATATATGCACATATATGCATGCACAGGTATATATATATATATATATATATATTTTATATACAGTATTTTTATTATATAATAGATGTATGTATGCGTGAATAGATATATATATATATATATATATATGTACCTAGTATTTTTATTATCTAGTGTACATATGTATGCGTGTATAATATGTCTATATATATCTATACTTGGTTTTTTTTTTTTTTACTATATAGTATAATATATGTATATTTAGATTATGTGTGTGTGTGTGTGTGTGTACTCTTAGACATGAAGATTATGTATACGTATTTATGTATATTATTATTTATCTTACGTATTTTAGTATATATATAAATATGTAATACAACCTATATGTACATATGTATATAAAGGACAAATACATATATATTTATACTCTTACGTATAATATATGTCACAACCTGAAGGGGCTAGTTGTGGCAGTCGCTGTATATTATATAAAGGATTGCAGATTGAATTCCCTTATGATTGACTATCCTTTTATACGATACATAAGGCTACAGTTATAATTAACTACCAAGAGTATGCAAGCATAAGTAATATCATTTCATGATAAATAATAAAATATAGAAACGTAACACATAATCTATTTATATAAGAATTTACAGATAAGAAATCTAAAACATGTTTTAAGTCAAACTAATATCATTCGATTACATAATCAGCTTTATAAACTATTAGAAGTACTTTTTGATCACGTTCACCTCCTACATTGACCCTGTGTAGAACACTAACCTCGAGCATGCGATGGCCTGACTCCACAAATAACTCGGCTTGCGAAAGAAGACTATAAGGGTATAAGCTAACTAGCTTAGTGAGATAATTCCCTCAACCATACAGTAATCAAGTTATACAATAATTAAGTTTAATCAAATGAATGCATGACAATCAGTATGCTAAACAAATATATGCAGGTGACCAGCTACTATATGCAATTGAGATTTAATGCCCTTTGAAGTCAGGGCTGGAGATACATCGGCACAGTAAGATTCGGGTATCATATTATAACTTATCTCATAACGAAACTCCGCGTTTCATATTTTAAAATGTAATGGTATATTCATTATTAGTTTTACTAAAAATGAGTTCTATATATGATTGTGAGTAGGTTCACGCAGCCCTCATTCACCTCTAAATGAAGGCCTCTAGACTCGACCCTTAGCCAGGCGATTAGTGCCTCCAATGCCTAGTCATCTCGCGGGCCAAGGTAAGGTTATATCGCACGTGTGCACTATACGAAATCTATAATAATCAATAATCAACCCACGTATGGCCTCTCGCTACTTCCATGTAATGTGATTGCTGGAATTAGTTATGCAGTCAATGATTATGCATGATCTAAGTTAACTTTTCTAGGCGATTAAAATTAGGTCTTATTTATTCATTGATCATTTCAAGTCACAAACAATCAGTTCCTAATGAATTTACTACGCAACAATCAATACATTATTGTAATTTAAAGTAAATTCACCATTAACAACAATTATTATACATAAGCATAACCCAACTCCATACATATTCATTTATTGATCATAACTTATATTCACTAACTACAAACACAAACAAGTATGAAATCATTAGGAAAACTTACTTAGCCATAGTCGACTCAGGGGTCGTAGTAATCAGGTGGTAACTCAAGGTTAATATCAAAATCACTTAAGAATAATAAAAATTTGTAAATTTGGAAATTTAAAGGTAAACTAGTATTGTAATTTGTAAGGTTTACTTTACCTAGATACGCGAAATTGTCGATTCAAGCTTTTTATCGAATCACGTATAACTTTTTCATTTTAGCTCGGATCGTTATGAACTTATAATTCATTTTGATTATTTTTTAGCATATTTTTTCATAACGAGGTCCGTTTTGAACATTGTGATTCGCAGTTTGAATTGTGATATAAAAATATCACAAAATTTATTATTTTAGTTTAAAAATTATAAAATATTAATTTTATTTTTTTCTTAATATATTTATGATTTAATAATTATTTAAATCATATAATTGATATTTTTATTATTTTAAGCATACTTTTCCTATTTTTGAGATTTTAGTCTTATTACAACTATTATTATTATTATTGCTATTATTTTTATTATTCATTATTTTCTTATTACTCATTTATATTTCACAATATACACACACATATATATATATAGACTTATACTATATTTGACAAATTTTATAATTTACTTTAATGAGTAATTCCTAATTTATGGTAATATATATATATATATATATATATATACCTACTCCTTATATAATTATAAATTTATTTTAGTTAGTAGATATTATTATATTATATATACTACTTACTTAATATTCGGTATACAATATATAAACTATATGTTACACTCAGTATACTACATATATATACCATATGTTATACATATATTCTATGTTAAATATATATATACGCCATATGTAGATATATGTATATATGAATATATAACTACATATTGGAATATATAATTACATATATACTATACGACTACATAATATTCTTCTATAGATATATACATATGAAAATAAAGTTTGTATATATTTATATACATATATAATTATTTCACGTGTACACATATATATATATCTATATTTATTTTGTAAAAATACTTAATACATATTATATATAGTCTTATGGATACATACTACATATACCTACAGTATGTTATACCTATGTACATACATGTCTACATACATATCTTTATACATACATATATATTTTTTAATTTAATTACTTATGCATACATACATGTATTGGTAATGTAATATTTACTAAAATACAATACAAATACTACATATATACATGTACATACCATAAAATATGCATATATACTACAAAAATAATTTTACATACCTATTATTTTTTATTTTTTTCTTCTTCTTTTCTTCCTTCTTCTTCTTCCTTTTCATGGTTTGGTGTTTTAAGTTTCCAGAATTTTTCTTCTTTTCGATTTGAATTCTTTTTATCTTTTTCCGGATTTTTCTTCTTTTATTTTCACGTTCCAGACCTTCACTTTCGGCTGGAATGATTATATATATATATCTTACATAAATCCATTTGATTTACGCATTTATGGAGAAAAGACAACCTAATCCAATTATATTTGATTTGCTTCTCCTAATTGCAACACCTATTTTTTCTAATTCTTCACGTGGGCTGCTCAATCTAATCTTTTTTCTTTTGTTTTCAAGACATAGCAACCAAGGAGAAAGAAGAAAAGAAAGAAAAGAGAAAAAGAAAGAAAGAAAAAGGAAGAAAACAAAAATTAAAAATAAACATATGTAATTTTTCTAAACATACAAATTATAACAATTAAATTAATTTTGAAATTTTATGAAAATTTATCAATTTAATTAGTACCCGTTACAATTATAATTTTTACTGGTTATTATAGCGATTTTATTAAAATTTTATGCGAATAAGCGATGTAGTTAATAATTGTAATCGACTATAATTATATTGCTATTGAGTAATATTTAACTATTTTATAAGCTTATAGTTATAGTTTTAGGGTTCCGATCAAATTTAGGTTCAATTTTGATTAATGGTGCATAAATCAATTTTAGGGTTTTAGTATGCGATTTAGGGTTTTCGATTAATTTCTAGGGTTTTATTATCGGTATTATATTCAATTTATTAAATTTCATAATCTTTTATTGTTACTAGCCTTATTTACTTATTATATAGTTTAGGATACTAGAACTTAAATTAGGGTTCAGATTATCGATTTTCTACAGTTTACAGTACATATCTTTAAGGTTAAGATATTTTAGTACATAAGTATATTATGCATATAAACATATGTATGTATATGAATAGTATCGTATACGTAGAAATACGAGTATATTTAAATAGTACATATATAATATACTATAATATTAATTTAATAAAGATGAAAGTATATATATGTATGTACTGTAACATTAGGAGAAAGTATAATAAATAATTAATTTAGAAAATTTAATAAAATATAGTAATAAGTATTAATATTAAATATACCATAAAATGCAAAATAATAAAAAAATATGGGAAAAAGTACAAAAGGATACGTGGCACTCCCATATGCTGCCATGTCATCACTTAAGTATAAATTAATTAATTTTCGTAATTAATAATAATAATAAAATAATTAATTAATTAGAAAAATAATAAAGTATAAAAATTTGACTTAATAAATCTTAACTCAAAAAATAAGTAAAAATGGGTAATTATAGTAAAATAGACCTAAAATAAGAAAATTACAAATTATACAATTTAAAAAATTATTAAATCATAATTATATGAAGAAAATCTTAAAAATAATATTTTATAATTATTTAAGTCAAAATGATGAATTTTGTGATATTTATATATCACAATTGAAATTGCAGGTTATAACGTCTAAAACGAATCTCGCTACAAGAAAGTTTGTTCAAAAATAATAAAAATGGACTATAAGTTCATAAAAATCGAAACTATATTGAAAAAGTTATACGTAATTAACGAAAAAGCTCGAATCAAGCATTTCAAAAGAATACATAACTAATTTAAGTAGTTCATACCAAATATATGAATAATTTAGTTATTCCACTTAAATATTCATTACCTTTCATATTCTTTAAATGTTATGTGATCCCAATACGACTACCAACTTACCAAGTGAACTATTATGATTATCGATAAACTCAATGACCAAGTGAGTGCTCCCGATAACTCTATACTTTTTTTTTGCTCGCAATTAGTGTATCTAAAGTAAATGTTAATAACTTGATGCATGGGCGTTCGGGTTATGCATGGGGGTTTGGGTTATGCATGTGTCTAAAATTGATTGATTACTATGTAAAATACTATTAAATGTAATAATTGAAGATTTAGTTATATGATTAATTGTTGTATAATTTGAATGATTTGTTGATAATGTTTGATCATCTTATAAATTGACTTAATCATATTCGACTTAATTAAAATTAAATAGATCATGCATAAGCATAAACATTGCATATAATGTTCTAGCTGTTACCTCAGGGGTTGGTAATGAAAGGCTTTGGAGGGATAGATTCCCACATGATTTGATTAGTACAGTGTATGAGCATTGATACAATAAGATTCTACCGTTAGCTTGTGGGTTTTACTGGCACCAGAGATGCTAACTATGGGTAGGGGTCGGGTTTAGAGACCATCGCTATAGGTTGTAAGTGTAGATTGCGAAGGTTACCTTATCATTAGACTTGAGAATTTATATATTACTGACTGTTAGAAATAGAAACCTATTTCGTGAAACAGGGAATTTCTATATGTATTTATACATGGTTAAAAACCCAAGTGTTAGAGCCCGATTGTGATTAGTGTCGATGTTTCTCTAACCCTTACTTTGGAGGGCAATAAATTCAATGTTGTATGAAGCACCAATTAACAGCATATACATTGTTTGGCATATTATTTATTTATGCTGTTTGTTTATGCATTCATATGTTTGTTAATAAACTATTTGATAACTTATTTGCCAGTATAATATGAGGAATATCTCACTAAGTTCTTGTAGTTTACTCCTTAATAGTTTTCTCTTGTAGATTGCTAGATAATTGGGATGGGTTAAGAGCTGATCGTTGAGTACTAGTATTGAGGTGCTTGAAAGTTAGAATATGAGGATAGACTATGTAAATAGTTTGAATTACTACATATAATTATTCATATTATATTCAAATTTTATAACTTTAATAAATTTAAGTTTTAGAACGTTATTACCTTATCTTGGCATTTGGTAGGGAATACTGGTTCTCTACGATTCTTATGGATTGTGGAATATTGAATATCCATAATTACTCATATGTTATAGTAAGTAAACTTTAGTGACTAATTATTTATAGTCTTATAATCTTTGACTTGCAAAGTGATTTTCGTATTACGAGTACACACGTGATATAAAAATTTTAGATTATCCTATTAGGCCTCCTTTTAAAATCATAACACTTTTCTTTTATTCATTGTATTTCTCTCTCTCTTTCCCTACTAAGTCTACGACCGACTAGAAGCAAACACACTTCTTATTTTGTTTTCAATTTCAAAACACAAAGATAAAACCCATACATATATTTCCCTTCCTAAACCAAGAAAACCCCTTGCCTTTTTCTTCTACCTTGGATTTTTCTTCTACTTATTTCAACAATCAAGAAGAGGAAGAAGCTTTTCAATCCATTACTCGTCAAATTACTAAGAGAAGTAAATAAGTAGTATATAGATTATATTTATTTTGTAATAATTATTTATATGTACTATTTCATATACATGTATTTTGTAGAATCTTATGTATCATAAGAGTATGTAGTGAATTTATATGTATTCTATTATTTTTGTAAGAAAGGTCTATACATGTATTAAAAAATATGTAAAATTAGCATTTCCTTATGTTTATGTGTTCATATATGTATAAATACTTTGGTATAATTATGTATACATATATATTATAATTGATTATATAAGTATTTGGTATAAAGAAATTTATGTATATGTATATTATGTATTTTCATTATATATGTATATGTATATATGTGGTTGGTTGTATATGTATGTATGGAATATAAAAACATAAGTATAGTATATGTATAAACATGGTATATGTATATGCGTATAGCATATATATAGTTTATTTAGGTTTGTATTATTAAAATGCATATGTATATATATATATATATATATAAATAAATTAAGGGAAACTAATTACATAAGTATATATACACGTATAAAAAATACATATATTAATGGTATAGTATGTATAAGTATACAAGTATACATATACTATAATACTAAATTATTAAATAAAATAAGATAATACATATATAAGTGTATGTGTCGTGAGTTTTAAAGAAAAAGGAAAATGGATTAATTTACAAAATTTAATAAAATATAATTATATAAATTTTAAGTAAAATACAAAATAGGAAAAAAATTGAAAAATATACAAAATTCATGGAAATGACATGTGGAACCTTCCTATACTGCCACATCAGTAATTAATAAAATTTAATTAAATTCGAAATAAGAATAAAAATAAAATAGAAAATTATTAAAATATAAAAAAATGAATTAAATAAGTATTAAACCTTAAAAATAGCAAAATAAGTAAATTGTAATAACATAGACTTAAAAATAAGAAAATTACAAAAATATAAAATTTAGATATTTACTAAATCATAAATATGTAAAGAAAAACTTAAAATAATAATTTATAATTAATTAAGTCAAAATAATAAAATTTATAATATTTTTACATCATAATGAAAAATGTGTGTTACAACATCTATAATGGACCCTGTTACGAGAAAGTACGTTCGAAAACGATAAAAATAGATTATAAATTTATAAAAATCAAAACTAGAATGAAAAAGTTATATAGGATTAATGAAAACACTCAAACCAAGAATTTCATATGAAAAGATAGTTAATTTAGGTAGTTGATACTAAATATATGAATAGTTTAGTTATTTCACTCAAACACTTATTATTTTTCTTATTCTCTAAATATCAGGTAATCACGAGATCAAGACTGATCTACCAACATATTATTATGATCTCTAACATCTATCATAGCTAAGTGAGTATTCTTAATAATTCCATACATATTTGTGTGTGTAGCTAATGAATATTAACTGTTATTAATAGTTAGATGTTATGTGAGGCTGGGTTATGTATGTGTATGATATTGTTTGTCAATTGTGAAATTATCTTAAAGTATGATATTGTATTGTTTGTTGCATAGTGAATCCAATAGGAATCGATCTATCTGTGATTTTGATTGATCATATAATAATTGGACGTAATGATATCAAACTTGAACTAACTAAACCGGAACATGCATGAACATACATTGTATAAGTAAGTCCAGCCGTTACATTATATAGAAGTAGCGAGAGGTCATACAGGAGTTAATAAATTATGTTTATAGAGTTTTAGTATGGTATACATGTATAATATAAACTTATCTTAGCTTGCGGAAGTACTAAGCATTGGAGGCGTTAATCACTTGGCTAAGGATCGAGTCCAAATGTCTTCATTTAGGGGTGAATATAAATTGTGAGAACCCAATTGCAATCATACTTGGAACTTAGTTTTAATTAAATATGAAAATGGATATACAATTTTATTTTCGAATATGAAATGCGGAGTTTCGTAGTTGTAATAGTTCAAGTATAATACTCGGATCTGAGTTGCATGTAGTACTTGATCACATGTATGTATTTATATGGTATTCTATGTGTTCATGCATTCATATGTTTGAAATTAATTATTGAATAATTTGTTTGTTATATAGTTGAATGATACCTCACTAAGCTATTTAGTTTACACCTCTATAAAATACCAGTGTGGGAAGACCTTTTCGTTTTTCCAAATTATAGGATGCCCAAGGTTAGTGAAATGTATTCTAGTTAGTGTAGGTGTAAGTTGAGAGATAAGAGTGAGTTTCTGTTACTGTAGCAAGTTCTTGAGAAACTTTTATATGAAACTATGTATTATCATGTAATATTAGTTTCTTGAAAAACTTAGTGTTTGTATTATATATATTTGATAATTATAGTTTGAATTTCATGTTATTATAACAATGTTGAGATATTAATTGCGCCTTCATAACTCTTAGGTTATTAGTTATAGTAGTAGGCTTGTATATCGCATAAAGGGTTGTCGATTGGAAAGGTAACCAATCTATAATTCTTTATACGATATACAACGCTTGCCACGATTAGGCTATTCCTCGGGTTGTGACAAATACGAAGGATAATTGACATGTAAACGACGTAAATCTATACCTTCTATAGTTTCGAATTCCTATGGTTATGTTGCTTGTAGATAGGTTGCATGTGTGCTAATAAAGTTTAATAACTTGCTTGAACTATGATGGTAAGGAACGAACACATTAAGTTGTGGTTTACTTATTCCCTTATAGTTTATTTTATAGGTTCATTTAAGTTGGGATTATAATGAATTTCGAGTACTGAGTGCAAATTGAAAATAAGTTTGATAGTGCTAGAATTAATTGAAATATATATAGTTGGTATTGAAACATTTGATATATGTAATATTTATATGTTAGGATTATGTATGATTTGGTATTTATTATAATTAATATATTTGTTTTATCTTGTCTTATTATTTGATAAGGGATATCGATTCTCTGTGGTTCTAAGGAACTGTGGAATATCAAATATTCATATTATTTACATTTAACGGTAAATTAATTATTAAAAAAAATCGAAAACTTTAGTGAATGATTAATTAGAGTTTTGCAATTTTTAACTTGCAAGACAATTTTCGTATCATGAGTGCATAAATAATATGAAAATTTTTCTTAATCCTATTAAGCCTCTCTTAGAGTCATGACAAAAACATTTATGTATATAAGCTTGTAATGAGAGACAACGATATTAAGGGAAATGATAAGTAAAAAAATATAATTTTTAGGAAAAAATAATAATAATAAAGATTTAAGGTTTGAAGACTTATAATAATAAATTGAATAATGAGATGAGAAGACTTAAATAAAATTTAGTTAAATAATTTATTTCTAAAATCTTATTCTGTTACTTAAAATATATAAAAATATATATATATATATAAGATGATAACGGAGAATGCTAGGAGTATACTAAAAGTACCCGTTCTTGCTTGTTGTAGTACAATGTAGCTATAAATTAAACAACTACTCATTATTTAACTAAGTCATTATGACTTCACTAAGTGAATGATACGACTAAATTATTTGATAATTAATTGCTACGTTGATTTGATTAATGTGTGATTTGATTTGAGATGATTGATATAAGTATGTAATGAGCATACTTGAATAAAAGTGACTTGAACTTAGAATCACATATCTTGTTACAAGTTCTAATATTTGAATTGGTGATTGAAAGTAAAGGCATCATGAAATGATAATTTAAGAACCATTTGGCATGCTCCCTTAAACTATAAACATGGCTTATCAAAAGTAGTATTGTGACTTTATTCTCGATTTTAGTTGAAATTTATTGATTGTGCTTTGTAAAATTATGCTTGATTATGAATGATTCAACAATATGTTCGGTGTGATGATTGATCTATGAAAAATGAAGCATTATAATTCATGCCTGAGATGTTTGTTCGGCTATTATTAAATGCAATTCATTACATCATGTACATTCATAGCACAGCACAAAAATGGTCAAAGGGCCATATTTTTATAAAGCTCAATTTTAATTAAAGGATCTAAAGGACATGTTTAAAAGCTCAATTTGATTAAATGACCTAAAGGTCACATTTAAAAGCTTGACTTAACAATAATAACCTAAGGATTATATTGAAAGCTCAGTTTACATAAAGGGATCTATAGGTAATAGATTTTGTAAAATTTGACTTATATAGCTCATTTTTCAACATATAGATCTATATGCTCGATTTTTGAGCCATTGAGTAATGCTTAAATATTTTGCTCGAGAGTTGTCAAGTATCGCTTATATATTTTGCTTAAGAGCTGCTCCAGGGGTCGCTCATTATTAGCTTAGTTAGGATATTGACTAATGCATATCATGTGCATTAACAAGGTATATCATTGCATGTATAAGTGTCTATTGATTATTGAATTATACTAAGCTTGATTGTATTAGAAACAGCTAATTACTATAACTATTGTGATGTTGGCAGTAAGTTGTAATTAGATATGCTCATATTGCTATTTATTATTTGCTTTTACTCACTTAGCTTGATGATGAGGAATTAGCTTTGCTCTAACCTTAAGATATGGAGTTGGAGATAACACTGGAGCCTAGTTTTGGGATGGGGATAACTCGAGAGCAACGTACTGCTATGCTAATTATATTGCTTTAATTGACTCAAGTAGTATGAAGCCCTTATGTTAAGTATCTTAAAAGATACTTCTAAGCTTTTATATAAATATATAATATTTATAAGTTTCAAACTGTACTTAGTTTCTAACTAGTCTTATCCTTAATTTAGGAATAGCATAGCAATTCATCTTCGAGCGTCGGTATGTCAAATGAATAGGCCATAGGAAGCGGGGTGTTACGGTGAGTAACCTTAGGAAGCTAGTCATGTGCCATATCAATTAGTGACTTAGGTTTATCAATTGGTGGGAGAGAGAGAGAGAGAGATCATTGGTTAAGGTAAAGAAAGGATAAAGAAAATGAGATGGCAAAAATAGAGGGTTTTATGGGACTTTATTGTACCTAATATCCTAATTGGTGGGAAATTGGGTTATCAGGTGTGTGGTGAATACCCTTTATTTTAGTTCAAATTTGGCATCTTTTTCTTTTCCTTTTGATTTTTAGTATATAATTGCATGTGAATAGAAATTCTACGGGTAAGCTTTTGTTGAGTTTCTCAATGAAAATTTACAGGTGAACTCAAAATTAATTATAGAACTCGAGTGTATACTGTAAAAATTAGTTTCTGATGTTAATTTACAATCTTAGATGCCCATGTTTATTATTCATTTGCTATTTGAGCATTAAGATTCTAAGCTTTCAGATTTCGACTATGGTTTTACTACTTATGTGTTATGTCATATTAAATTATTAATTATTGTATTTTTCAAATTTCTTATTTTAATTCTATTGTGGGTCATTTTTTCGTGCTTGTTTGCCTTTATGTCTGTCTAATATCATACTAATCGTACCGTGACTTAATATTTGATAACTTTATTTTAATTTTATTGTGGGTCGTTTTTTTTTTTTGCTCATTTGCTTATATATTTACTCTCAATGTTATACTTTCAAGGGTTTTTGTAATGGCACATTTATATAAATACGGACTTTAGTATAAATATAAACATAAACATATATACATAACTTCATAAAAAAAAAATTCCAATATGGATGGATGATTTGCGTGATAAGGTTTCACTTATTTTTGTTTTTTTTTTTTTTTTTCTATTCGAGTTCTAACGTCTAAGAAACATTATGAAATTAGACTTTCTCTAACGTGGTCAAATTTTCCCTTATTGTTTACAACGTGGTCACCATTGATTGGCTCAAATTAACTTTTTAAGGGTACAATACAATGTGGAGACCTTTATTTTCACTTTTTTTTTTTTTTTGGGTGTCTGTGTTTTTGTGTTTGACACTTTTAATTCATGTGTGTTATCTTTTGTGTGTAGATATTAAGTAATAGACGCATGTCAATTTTTATTGATCCACAAATAATTAATTTAATGAAATGGATTATCGATATGATAATAAAGTAAATTAGTGAAAGAATAAAAAATCGGAAAATAAAAAAAAAGGCATGCAGCAAGTGAAGAAAAGAGAGATCCAGCTACCTCCCTGGCCTTAGGCGGCACTAAACTCGTTTTTCACATTCAAAAATCTTAAACTACTTTTTCATTTTCTTTACTTTTTTTTTTTCTTTTCCTTTTTGTTTATTTTTTTTTATTTATCTTACAAGATTCCTAATGATATATTTCTGTATCTTTTTTTTTTCCCCCTTCTTCTTTATCGTTTTGTATTACTCTTGTGTTATAATCATTTTTTAACACACTGCGCATTTTTCAAACAGTTCTCGTAGTATAACTATTTGGCAACATGTAAAATACTTTTTCAAATAAATCATTCATAAAAAAAAATTAATCATTTAAATTAAATTTTATTGACGCATTATTTACTAATTAATAGGTATAAGGAAAATTGTGAATCTAGGTATTCTATTTACTCGTTATCATTTTCCAAAAAATTTAACTTATTTATATTCATCTTACAGTGAAATTTTAATGAAGTCGTTTTATATATTTGATAATTAGTGTTGACAATCTGTGTTATCAAGTCGTGTTTTTTATCTATGTTTAAAGGAGTTTATGTTTAGAAAATCTCAATGAATAACATGATCTATTTATCAATTGTATATTAAAACTTGAGTTTGTGATCTAACTGATTTAATTAGCATGTCTTATATTTAGAATTAGACCTATCTATCGATTGAAAACTTGTAAAAAGATTTATAAAATGCTAATTAAAAGAATAAAAAAATAACAGTCATAAACTAATATCAATAAACGTAAATGACATAGGGTGTGACACTTAATATAAAATTATACCCCGAACAAAAATTTCAAGGATATAAACTACTACATTCTTGTATTAACCCAACTTCAAAATGAAAGTAAGAGAAAAAAAATAACAACAGTAACTTCAACGATTCAAGAACAAAAAAAGGGGAAAAGCTCTAGAACGTCATTTAATAGATCAAGAAATATGAAAGTGAAATCAAAAGCTATTACAGAAATTGAAATTATTAGCTAAAGTTGGTCCTCGATCACAAGTGTAGAAACTAAGAAGGACCTAGAATAGAATCACGTAGCAATCATCGTAAAAGATCATCATAAGTACAGAGGAGATAATTTTTTAAAAGATAACTAAACACTATCATCACATTAAAGTGAAATTAAGAATTTATTGGCCTAAAGAAATGTGTAAAGAATAAAATATAAATTACTAGTAATAAATGGTGAAATTGTCCTGACTGACAAGATGAAATTGAGATGAATCATGAATGATGATGTTTGGATCTTACTTTTGAATTAAAACCCCATCTCCCTACACATGTGATAATTTTTCTATTTAAAAATTTTTTGAACTTGCAAATTGTGAACTAAAACTCCATATTCCTCCCGATCTTTCAATATATAATTTCATAGAACCACTTTAATACAGCCTAAAGAAAAGCAAAACTAATATAAAATATTGTTAACTCATGATCAGTTAATTTCTTATGTTTAGAGTTTCACATTTAGTGGAAAAACATTCAACAAGGCTATCTAAACAAATAGCAGAAAATATAAAAATTAAACCATCATACTTGTATCTTTCATTGAGAATTAAAGACTTGTAATTTTAGAAAAGAAAATTTTATTAAGCTAACTTAGAAAAGATATCAGTATGACCAAATATGGGAAGAATAAAGACATAATTGTGATTTACGTGTGTGCAACCCTCAATGAAAAGGAAAGGAAGGTTAAAAACTTAAAAATTCACTTAAAACTAGAAACAAAAAAAATAAGATAAAAATGTAAATTTTATTAATGTTAAACAGTTCACAAATTAAACCTATGTCTCGTTTATGGTACCTCTTTAATAAAGGGTTAGTAAACGGATTTGAAAGTCAAATGGAAACTAATTAAAATACAGATATAAAAAATGTGTTATGTTCAGACTTGATCAATTTATTATTTATGTTGATTTTTGTCAACTTAAACCCACCCATTTGTATTAGATGTACCATGATTATCAATAATAGGAGGACAACTGCCTATGAATAATCTTATATCGACTTAAAGAGATAGCTAATTTGGTGATTCTAGATCTATCCTTGAGTAGCTACTAAAACACTTATGACTTGCATTATTAATGCATGAATGTGGATGTGTAGACTTCTCAAGAAATACAAGCATTCTTAGTGAGAAAGAGGTGAAAGTTTGAATAGAAATTGATGCAAAACCATAGACGGATAAGTTATTACAAGAAAAATGAGCATAGTAAATCAATTGAAAAAGAATAGGATATAAAATAACAAGACAGAATTATTTTTCATGGAAATACTCATATAAATATGGGAAAAATTATGATACTGGAGCAATAAATTCATTATATCGAGGTAATTATTTTGGTACAAAAAGGACCCTTTCATATGTATAAATCCAACATAAGCTTAGTACGGATGTGGAGACAAAATAGGAATTAAATTAAGGCTAATTCGGAAATCATAATTGATCATTGGCCACCTCTGGTCGATCGGACTCCCTATTACTCAAATGCCCCTCAGCTGGCGTTGCCTAGGAAAATTTACTCATAATCCCAATCAACTCATTCAATTCTCCACTCGCCCGAAATTGCGCTTGGATTTTATAATCTCCAAAATTTAGAAGATGTTGGACTCGAGATATAGATCTACGTCACCAGAATTAGAAGGGAATGATTGAAGAGTGGCATTCTGCTTAACTTGATTTATTCGTTTTCCTTTCAGCCGAATGTAACAAAGCAACCGTCATCTATATGATTGTGTTTTGCAAAAACGATTATGCCTAATTATTGAAAAGTATTATATCGGCTTTATATTACTCAAGGACTTGTCTACTCGGTTCCTCTTGTTTTTTCTTCCTTGCCTACCCCAATACAAGTATATCTCTTTTCCCCTCAATGTTTTTCAACATCATCTTGCCCAATGACAGCATCATCAGGAATGTATTTTCCCCAAAACCAATGTGATTTCCAAACTCGGTTCATCTCTTCAATAGGAATTCCTTTAGTCTCCGGCAACAAGAAGAAGATGAAAATGGTCATGACAATCACAAATCCAGCGAAGAAGAAGAAGAGACCGAATTTCATGTGGCAAAGCATGGAGAGGAAGACTTGACCAATTACGAAAGTGAAGAACATGTTAACGGCCACATTGATTGATTGTCCTGCGGAACGGATTTCCAAAGGACAGATTTCACTTGGCACTAGCCAACCCAAAGGACCCCATGACCATGCATATCCAGCTACATACACACATATCAAGACCAATATGAAGTCGGCCGCTCCCTTTGATATTGTTCCTTCGCCAGTGACCCCAAAGGTCACTGCAATCATTATTCCTACACCAATCTGCAATGCAAAAGACGCATATTTAGAGGGATTTTACATGGATAACATATAAGAAATTTGAATTTACCTAGTTTTCAAATGTGGTAATCAATAAGCATGTCAGCCACATAAGATATAATAGATTTGCATGTTTTGACCAAATGTCTACTTGATGGGTTCCGGAGCAAATCTTAGCCTAAGAAAAGTACTATTTAATATTCATAACATCATGTCGGATTTGATAGGCTTAAACTTTCAGATTCCGTGCTTGCTAATCTAAGATTTATCAAAAGGGAACATGCACGTAAGTTACCTGACAAATGATCATTTGGATTCCACCTTCCAAGAAAAGCGCTCTTCTTCCCAGCTTGTCGACTGAGAAAATAGAAACAAATGTGGCTAGGACATTGACAACTCCAGTAACCGCAGCAGACATGAGGGATGCATCGTTACCCATACCGAGTGTTTTGAAAAGAACGGGTGCATAGAACATGATGACATTTATTCCTGTAAGTTGTTGGAAAAATGGAATGAAACTAACGAAAACAAGATGTGGCCTATGTCTTGCTTGCATTACGTTCTTCCAAGGGTGTTCGACTTTCTTGGCAGCTTCGGTAGCATCAACCAAGTCCTGGAACTCCTCGTGGACATGCTCAGTGCCACGGACTTTTTGCAACATTTTCTTAGCTTGCTCGCTGTGACCTCTTTCCAAGAGCGAGTTGGGGGTGTCCGGTAAGCAAAGAGATCCAATGGTCATAAATATTGCTGGGACCGCTGCAAGGCCTAGGGAGACTCTCCAACCCCATCCTCCTTTGATTTTAACAGTTCCATAGTTCACGAAATTGGCCAAAAGGATACCAATAGTAATAGCCGTTTGGAATCCCATGTTGAGTGCGCCTCTCACTTTTGCTGGCGCCATCTCAGACAGATACACTGGAACGGACTGTCATGAACATTAAAAATTATAAGGAAATCATAGCATACATCAATCTAGTGCAACGAGGGAATTGAAAAACCAATTCAACTTATACCTGATTGGCAAATCCAACACCAACACCAAGAAGTAAACGACCAATAATAAGTAAGACAATGCTTGTGGCAATGGCATTGAGGATTGCACCGATTAAGAAAGCTAAACCCCCTATAAACATGGACGCCTTTCTCCCGAACTTCCTAGTAATTACAGAAGCCACAAAAGAAGCTAATAATGCCGCAAGGTAAAGAGAAGAGGTGAAAAGTGTCAGAATCGCATCATCAAATTTGCAATATTGACTTTCATGATGGGTCTCATCTTTTGTCTTATGATACACATCTGGGAAAAACTTGATCAAGAAATCATCCATAGATGTCACTCCTCCTGCAAAACACAAAATATTGAATTAAGAGGAAGTTCGATAGATCTCTTAGATAGTCAGGAAAGCTTGATTGTGGCTAAATACTAGAAGACGACTGCGAGATCACCTGAAATACCGAGATCATAACCAAAGAGAAGGCCACCCATGGCGGCCACCACGCAAGTGATGATGACAAACGCGGTGACACCACCTTCATATTGTCTTTGTCCTTGACTAACAAATCCTCCTCCTGCCATCTTAAAGACTTTCAATTCGACAAGTTGAAAATATTAATCAAGGGCAGATAAGTTTAAGTTTATGGCGGGATTTATATTATTTACAAAAAGGTTACGGTTAATAGTATTACTGTAAATTTGGTTTCCTTAACAATTTTGGTACGATAATAGGATTTAATATTCTGTTTTCTCTTCGTGTAAATTTCATTTATCCTAATGAGATAATTTGAATTGTCCTTCCTTATTTGTCCTTTCCGCAAATGGCAAGTCTCTTGAATTGATATGCTGTAGCTAGATCAGTTCGTTTAGTTATCTATTCATCCTATAAATGTTTACGTCATATCTGTTCTCTAATATTTTGAAGTTTTCAATCGGTCTTATCTCTTAATGCTAGTAACTTTCCAATAGTAGTATATATATGTAGCATTGCAGACATGGATAATGGAGTAAATGAAAATATTTTAAAAATGTTTGAATTGTACATCACACTTATATATTATCCTTTGTGTAATAAGTTGTCGGTCCAATGTAATTGGTATCAATAAAATACATGCAGAAATGTTAGATGTATTAACTCTATTATTAATACCACCATTAAAATAATGGGTTTAATTTTACAAATAAACAAGCCAATGCCGTTATTGTTTAATAATATGAATACTGATTTCGCAAAGAAAATGAATTAAGTTAAATTCTCCCTTCTCTCGAAGTTGTATGTGTAACAGTTGATTTGAAAAAAAAAAAAAACCTACAATCAAGAAATTTAATTAAAAAGTAATTTAAACAAGTAATAATAACGAGAAAATAGATAAGTTTCTCTTGAAAAATTGTATAGCAAACAACTATTAGTAAATAAAATGTAATTTTTAATTATGAAAGGTAGAGAAGGTCGATATTTGTTCATTTTGAAAACTTTGATTAATAATGACAGCATTTAGGATATATGAATGGTATATTTGGTCCAACAAATAAGATAACTATATATTAGATTAACAGAAAGGAGCCGAATTTTTTTTCCCCTTTATTTTTTATCCTTATTTCTTAAAACAACCGTCTCCGAGACATTTTATGAACTCTAATGTGTATGCGTGAATTCTGCCATAATTGACGAAAATTAACGTACATTTTTTAAGGTGGAGCATAACCCAACTCATATGATTGAAAAAAAAATATGCTGAAAATTAGAAAAGGAAAAAATAAATTACTTAACATGGGTGGTGTAACTAATATAAAACATAGGATATGTGACTAACGTAAAATATAAGACATGTTATGTATAAGAAATGAAAATGCACTAGTACAAGTCTTATGATTGTAATTTACCATATAAATAAAAATTGGATAATCGAATAACATATATTTGTTAAACTAAAATTACATTTAAATACCTTATAATACATGCACCGTTTGTGTTGAATCAAATGAGACAGAAATAAATGTCTTAACATTAATTAGATAAAGTTCTAGCTAATTACATACAGTTACAACGGCAAATGTCATCTCTTAGCGTGTCATCATACATGACACTTACGTCCATAACGTGCGTACTTCAAAATGAAAAGAGTTTGGCTGGCTATGTAACAGAATCATGGGGCTAAGGTAAAAAGAATATTTAAAGTTGTCGTGTCACTTAGTACAGTGGTTTCATAACTACCCCCTTGAGCGTTAGTTGCTATTATCCGATCATTATTACATCCAATCATATTAAATGAAATACATGATATAAAACTAACTATGAGTGTCAACAACTGACGACTTTCAGGACAACAAAAAATTCAAAATCCCCTATCAAAGAGTAAATCGGAAGTTTCGAAATCATCTCTAGATTTATGGTACAACAGAATATTTATTTCTACTGACATATCGCTAAAGGCAGCAATTGTTCACAGAGTATCTTAGCCGGTCCTCTATTTCTTTGATGTTATCTATAAAAACAATCTATTAAAAGGTGAGTATATATTGAAGCTCACTGAAGTGATATGCATACTCAAACATTACATTAACATACAAAATTTAAGAAAGTTATTTAGCATATACTATGCATATGTCATGATCTTAAAATGAGTCTAATAAGATTTTTTAAAATTTTTATATCATATGTGCACTCATGA
Organism: Lumnitzera littorea; assembly: GCA_024138015.1. Lineage (NCBI taxonomy): Eukaryota > Viridiplantae > Streptophyta > Magnoliopsida > Myrtales > Combretaceae > Lumnitzera > Lumnitzera littorea. The sequence continues at coordinate 114,053,500 of JAMXBB010000005.1, read as the reverse complement.
TATGAAAACCACCTTATAAATTAAGGATCGTAAGGCTCTAAACAATTAATCATTAAGGTTTTTTATTTTTACTTAATTAATTTACTATAAAATATAAATAATTATAGATATCCGATATTACAATGTCAACTGGAACCATAGAGAATCGGTATTCTCTACCAAATATTGAGATAAGATAAAATAATACTATATTATACATAATCTTATTATAAAAGTTTTTTCTATATCAATTGTTTCTATATTAACTATATGTATTTCAATTAACTTTAACATTATCAAATCTATTTTCAGTTTGTACTTTACTTTCAAGATTTTTCTTGATCCCTACTTAAAAGAACTTGCAAAAGAAATTATAGAGTAATAAGCAAATCATTACTTAGTGAGTTTATTCTTCACTACTACCTTTCAAACAAGTTATTAAACATTATTAGCACTCGTGTAATCTATCTACAAGCGAAATGAATATATGTACAGTGAATGTAAGCAATATATCCATAGGAGTCCAAAACTATAGAAGGTGTAGATTTATGTCTTCTACACGTCAATTTTTCCTTTGTATTTACCTGCATGAAACACTTCATTTTAACCGCATAAGGCTACTTGGGGACAACGTCCCACCAGACAGTACTCAACTATTACCTTAGCTGAGAAACAACAATTCATATAAGTGGATCCTAACTAGGGCCATTCACCAAACATATTAAAGGCCTCTCGAGCACATAAAGTGAGTTATCTCGCTATCAACATATATCCAAGGCCTTACGGGCACAAATGTTCGAGTCCTCTCACAATCAATTAGAAATATTATGCTATCTTTATCTTAATGGTAAAAATATCATTCACAGGCAGTATAAGTCTTTATAAAAATCATACAAAATATATTGAAGATTGAGAAAACATTTACCAAAAATTTGTTTATAAAAAATCTATAAAGCTAATACTCTCCATCAATATACCAATTGAATCATCTACATGCGATAGATATGACTAGTTATTTTGGTCAAATAGTGATATTTACTAGTTTAAAGAAATGATCACACGGATAATAGTACATAAAGTAATCAGTCATTCAATCAAACAATCAATATCAACCAATAAACAGTATACAAATAATAAATAATAAGCAGATAATAGATCATAAGAACTCCTTCATTTGGGTTAATGCTCACTCTTTAATCTTTTGGGATTTCCAATCCTTGATAATTGGGTACCTAAAAGATAATAAAGTATATAAGTATTCTAAAAAACTAGGTTTTTTAGCTAACTAAATATCTATCACTATTTACTTAGTTTCCTATTATAACTCAAATATGATGTAAATATAGTTTAACTTAAATCCTCTATTTATTTTTCTCGGGTTATCTTAAATTTTGTAGTCGCATATAACATTTTCAACTTAACTCTGATTTTTATAAACCTATAGTCCATCTTTATTGTTTTTTAACTTACTTTCGCGTAGTAGGGTCTGCTTTTGGACATGTAACCTACATTTTCTATTATAATATAAAAATATTATGAATTTTAGTATTTTGACTTAAATAATTATAATTTACTATTTTAAGCTTTTCTTGACTCATTTATGAGTTAATAAATATGTAATGCTTATATCTTATAATTTTCTTCTTTTTGAGTTCATTTTATCATAATTTCCATATTTTATTATTTTTAAGGTTTAAAACTTATTTAATTCATTTTTACTATTTTAATTAATTAATTATTTTATTATTATTTTTAATTACGATTTTTACTTAAAAATCAATTATGTGTTAATATGGCAGTATGGATAGGCGCTACGTGTCATTTTCGAAATATAAATAATTTCAATATTTTTCCTATTTTGTATTTTTATGTAATATGTACATAATTATATTTTATTAAATTTGGTAAATTAATTGTTTTCCCTTTTTCTTGAATTCTACTTTACTTTACTTTACTTTATTTAGTAATCTAATATTATAGCATATTACGTATATATTATCTAAGTATACCCGTATATTGATTTATACAATACTATTAAATATACGTAATTTATACATATTTGTATACTTATTTATTATAATAATATAACCCTAAATATATTACATATGCCATATGTATGTACATACCTATACGGCATATATATATATATACTTGTATTTTTATATGTTATACATACATACATATACGACCATAATTACATATATATATATATTAAAAATACTTAATATACATAATATTACATGCAAATACTTATGCATATACTACCATGTTTATATATATAAATATATCTATATTTTAAAAATACACAGTAAAATACTATTATATACATGTATGTATATATATCGAACATATACCCTATTTTACATATACTATACTATACTAGTATTTATAGCAAAAATACTTAGTATATCTACTACTATTTACGCCAATATATATATATATATATGTGTGTGTGTGTGTGTGTGTGTGTACCTATAAAATAAAATACCAAATATACATATACCTTACAGCATACATATATGGATATATATACATATAGTCTTTTATACTATCTATTAAATATAACATGTATATTACATAAAAATTGTACAAAATGCATGTGTACAAGAATACATGAAAATAGTTAATATAAAATAAACATATAATACACATACTACTTATCCTTAATGAAGATGGCAAAGCTCTTCCTTCTTCTTGGTTTGTTTGATGTCCTTTGGTACTAAAAGGAATTAAAAGAAGAATTTTAGGAGCTTTACGATTGGAAAAAAAAATGTGTGTGTTTGTTTCTTGTTTTTCTTTTCTTCCCAACAGGCGTTGGACTTTACTAGGAGAGGGATAGATAAAATGCAAAGAAAGAAGAAAAAAACAAAGCAAATCAAGATAAAGCATTTAATGGATTTGACATTTACTTATCCATTATCCTTGTCTTGTCTACATAATCTTCACATGTTAAAAAAAAAAAAAATAATAATTATCTACTAGTGGTAGGAAGATGCATCTGGAAACTATACGTGGAAGCTTAGGGAAAAAGAAAAATTGAATAAGGAAAGAAAAAGGAAAAAGAAGGAAGAGAAAAATAAGAAAATTAGAATTTTCCAAATATAATTTATGAAATAATAATTACTAAATATTATTTGAACTTTATAAAAATTATTAATTAATTTATTACTCGTTATGTTTATAATATTTAGGAATTATCTTCACCCGTTCATTAACTATTTTATGTAATTACGCGTATTAATCGATAATTATATTCAACTAGGGTTTTATTACTATTAAGTTATATTTATTTGTTTTATAAGCTTAAAGTTACAGTTTTAGGGTTTTTGTCAAGTTCAAGTTCAAGTTCAATTTCGGGTATTTGTGTATATATAGGATTTTGGGTTTTCGTACATGATTTAGATTTTAATTGAATTTCTAAGGTTTTTATTACATATAATATATTCAAATTTATAATTTAATAAAATTTTTATCTTACTCGGTCTTATCGACTTACGAGATTATCTACAGTATTATAGTTTAATTCTATTCTTAAATAGCTAAATTTGCAGAGTTTACAGCAAAAACAACCATGTGAATGCAAGCATTAAACATTATCTTACAATAACCAACATAAAGTCTAGTTAATGCATGGTAAGTTGCTATTGATGATTGAAAATGTGTGATGCACATGTAGCAGATCTTAGAAGTTAATTCATATGATGACATGTGTATGAATTTGATAGGAAAAGATGTAAGAGGAGGAACAAGCAAACTTGATGTCTCATGATGCATTGTGATAGAAATAATGCAATGGACTTAAATGTTCTTGTTATGCTCTTTACTAAATAATCGTTTTGACCATTTTTAAAAGAGTTTCAGTAGAGCTTCTACATTTATCACTAATCTTGCAGAGTAGTGAATGAATGATAAACGACATAATTAACCTCCTATTTATATATTTTGGAGGGTAATCTTGTCTATTGGGTTAATATGAGATAGATGGTTGAGATTTATCGTTGCTAGAAATTATCAAATTGCTTCTAATGATCTAATGGCTCATATCAATGCATTCTTTTACATAGAGTTGGGCTTGAATTGGTGGGCCCTAGTTATAAGTTTGGGCTTAGGCTTAGAATTAAAGAAGCTTGACTTCTTCACAAAGGTTAATTCTTCTAATAAGGCATATTTTACCAAATTTATGGTCTACATAGGCCAAATGAATCCTAAATAAACCTTGAAAGTCTTCCTTTGAGTCAACTTTTCATGTACAAAACAACCAAGTAAGGTTGAGAGAGGATAAACCAGCCCAATATTCCTTATACTTGGCCTATCAAGCCAAATCCTCTTAAAACATCCCCAATTAGGCTCAATTTTTTAGGCCCTGTTATTAACCCATTAAATCGGATCATAGCATTGAATTGGGTTAGACGCCCAGCTACCGAAATGACTTTCTATGAATATAATCCCCCCTTGATCTTAGGTTGGGCATTCAAATCCATACATCAGTTTCTAAGCTACATACAACAACTAGCTAACAAAAGTTAATAAATAGTTTGCCAAACTATTCAAGAACTTCCCATGCAAACAAACAAGCATGCTAAAAATAGTGACATGGTTTAAACAATTAGTCGCTAAAGTTTTCAATTTTTAATTTAATTAACTTATTATAACATATAAGTAACTATAGATATTTGATATTCCACAATTCATCAAAATTGCAAAGAATCGGTATTCCCTACCAAATGCTAAGATAAGGTAGTAAAGTTCTAAAACTTAAACTTATGAAAGTCATATAATCTAGATATAGTATTAATAATTATATGTAATGATTCAAACCGTTTACACAGTCTATTCTCATATTCTAACTTTGAAGCACTTCGACACTAATATTCAACACTCAACTCTTAACCTATACTTGATTATCTAGCAACTTGTAAGAGAAAACTGTTGGGGAGTAAGTTACATGAGCTTAGTGAGTTATCTCTCATATTATACTAATAAGTAGGTTATCAAATAGTTTATTAACAAACATATGAATATATGAATAAGCATTATGCTAAACAATATATATGCAGTTGACTAGTACTACATACAATATCGAATTTAACACTCGTTGAAGTAAGGATTAGAGATACATTGGCACCAATGATAACTGGGCTTTAGTACCTGAGGTTTTTAACCATAAATTTAAATTACGTATTTTACGAAATATGTTTTTCTTTCAAAGGAATTTAGTAACATACAAAATCCCAAGTGTAGAAGTTAAGTAGCCCTCTCAGTTTACACTCACACCCTATAGCGGTAGTCTTTAGATGCAACCCCTAGCTACCCATAGTTAGCATTTTCGACACCAGTAAAACTCGCGAACCAAGGGTAGGTCTTATTGTACCAATGCTCTTGCACTATATTAATCAAATCATGTGAGAATTCATCCCTCCAAGGCCCTTCGTTACCAACTGCGTAAGGTGACGATCGGAACATTATATGTAATATTCATACTTATGCATGATTCATTTAATTTAAGTTTAGTCGAATATGATTAAGTCAATTTATGATGTGATAAACAAATATCAACAAACCATTCAATTATACAATAACCATTCAAGCAACCAATTATTCAACTATTATGTTTCATAATTTTTTACACAATACACAACCAGTATTCAGGCATATGCAATACCTAAATTTCCATACAACAAATTATTAATATTCACTTTAGGTGCACTAATTACAAGCATAAAATAAGTATAGAATCTTTAGGAATACTCACTTGGTCATTGAGTTTATTAAAGATTGTAATAGTCCACTTAGTAAATCAGTATCCGTATTGGGATCACCTAACATTGAAGGGATACGAAAGATAATGAGTATCTAAATGGAATAACTAAGCTATTTGTATAATTGGTACAAAGTACTTAAATTAGTTATCCATTCTTATGAAATGCTCACCTTGAGTTTTTTTCGTTAATTGCGTACAACATTTTCAATTAAATTCGGATTTTTATGAACTTATAGTCTATTTTGATCGTTTTTAGATGTACTTTCTTGTAGCAGGGTCCATTTTGGACATTATAACTCGTAGTTTTAACTATGATATAAAAATATTAGAAATTTATTATTTTAACTTAAATAATTATAAAATATTATTTTAAGCTTTTTTTGGTATAATTATGGTTTAATAAATATTCAAATCTTATATTTTGTAATTTTCTTATTTTTAGGTTTATTTACTATAATTACCCATATTTTGCTAATTTTGAGGTTTAAAACTTATTAATTCAAATTTTTCTATTTTATTAATTTTTTAATTAATTAATTATTTTATTCTTATTTTTAATTACGAATTTAATTAATTTAGCTAAGTGATGATGTGGCAGCATAAGGAAATGCTACATGTCACTTTTTAAATTTTTCCCACATTTTCCTATTTTTTTGTACTTTACGTCATATATATATTAATATTTATTATTATATTTTACTAAATTTTCTAAATTAATTATTTATTATAATTTTTTCAAAGTTATAATACATATATATTTTTTCATATTTATTAAATTAATATTATATATATATGTACTATTCAAATATACTTGTAATTCTACATATACTATACTATTTACATACATATTTTTATACATATAATATACTTATACACTAAAATATCCTAACCTTAAATATATGTTATGTACTAGACATATGAGTATAAATATACACATAATTATACTTTATATACATATGTACATATACAGTTATAGTACCTACTTATATATACTAAAATACTTCATATAATTAATATTATACATAAATACACATATATGTTCATCACATCTAGCATACATATATACATAACACACATATGAACATATATACTCAAATACATGTATATACAAGAATATAGATAAATAATTATTACAAAATACCTATAATATATATACTAAATAACATACTTGTGTAATATTTTTGAGTGGAGTTCCTAGCTTCTTCTTCTTCTTTTTCTTCTTCTTGTGTGTCTTTGAAATTTTTTTTTTCCAACAATTTGAAAGATAGAAAGGAGGAAAAACTTGCAGTTCAAAAAAAAGAAAAAAATTTGAAGACTTTTATGTTTGGTTAGACAAGTTTCCAAACGTGGAGAGTGTGCTACAAAAACTCACAAATTAACTAAATAAAGAGAGCAAAATGAAGAGAAAAATCCAAGGCAATATGTGGCATTAATGGTGATAAGACAATGTAATTATTCTTCTTGTTTTTCCTCTCTTTATTGGATACTTGGAAATTAAATTAACACACATGGGTTGCTGCATTGAAGATCTGGAGACCAATATGGAAGGTAGAGAGAATAGGAGAAAGAAAAAAGGAAAAAGAAAAAGAAAAGGAAAAGGAGGAAAAATAAAAATAAAAAATAAAAACATGTAATTTTTTTTACACAAATTATATAATTAGTATTTATAAAATAATTTTCAGATTTTATAAAAATTTATTAATTTAATTGTTACCGGTTATGTTTATAATATTTACAAGTTATTTCAACTTTTTTGCTAAAATTTATATGCAATTACGCGTATTAGTCGATAATTAAAATCGACTAAGATTTTATTACTATTAAGTTATATTTATCCATTTTAAAAGCTCAAAATTATAATTTTAGGGTTTTCGTTAAGTTCAAGTTTGATTACGAATATTTACGTATATATCGAATTTAGAGTTTTTTATACATGATTAAGGTTTCGATCCAATTGTAGGGTTTTTATTACATATAATATATTCAAATTCATAATTCAATAGAATTTTTATTTTGCTTAACCTTAGTGATTCATGAAATTATCTAAAGTACTAGAGTTTAATTTTATTCACTATTAGCTATATTCGTAGGGTTTATAATGCCTCTATCACACACTTGATAACCTCGAGCCACTTTATATATCTCAAAATTAGGTCAAGCCAAAAAAAGCTATATGTCATTGTATAGAAGTGATGCCTTTAAACAATGCAAGATGCAACACAATGCGTATCTAGTTTTAACTAAGGCCCAAAGAGTTGTTTATGAAAGTTTTGGGGTGACTTATAAATATATAATGGGTATTCCAATAATAATAGGCAAAGATTTATCCATAATCACAACCCATATCATTTAATCCATTACATATAATACAATCAAAATCTTGTTCAAGATATATCTATAAGATAAGTAAGCAATGAACACATTACCATGTTTCTCTTTGAAGCATACCACTAAGAATATGAACTTGAGCATTTTCCATGTAAAAATTTACTTTTGATGTCCTCTTTGGAGACCACTTGGTGTCATTAGAATGGAGATTAAAAATCAAGCAATTAAGCCTTATCGGACTTAAGTATTCAAGTGTCACTATAAAGCATTTGAATGCCTTAAGAGAAAACATTTTTTGTGTTTGCGCAAGGATGGCCATTTGAATCACCAACCATAGGCATCCAAATGCCTAAAGGATGAAAAGCTACATTAGGAAGCAAAGAAGGTTGTTTTTTTTTTTTTTTTTTGGTGGGGGAATTGGGCTTGTCTTCTAATATTCACAAATTAATAGCTTCTTAATGTGAATGAACAAATGAGTATAATCAAGAAATTATTAAACACTAAATAAAGTATTAAAATGAAAAGAGATAGGGATAATTCAACCCCAGATTTTTAACATAGACTTTAAATTGCTCCTAACTCTCCACAATTATACAATGTTGCTAATTGAAAACTTCACACATACTTTATTAATCGCCACAAATCAAAGCCCAAGAGCTTACGCAAGGTTTATCACGCTTACAATGCTCTCAATTATAAGTATTGTGCACTTTTTTAAGGAAATAGCAAATTAAAGACACTTGGCACTATATAAGGGTTTATAATGATTTTGCCAATTTAAAGTAGAAAAGATAATTAGAATAATGTGTAAGAGAACAAAGAGAAAAATTGCAATTTAAGAGCTCAAAACTTGTCCTCTAACTTCATTTGGTCGAGTATTAAAAGCCTCTAAAGAAATTCTAACCATTGGCCATTCTCTCTCTACATTTAATGCATTGCAATTGCTATTTTCTATTAGGACTAACCAAATAGTTCACAAGGGACTAGCTAAATAGTTCACAAGATACTAGCCATACGTTTCATTCAAATAGGATCACCGGTCAAATGGTTCACAAGGAACTAGCCATATGGTTAATTGTATTAAACTGGCTACAAATCACTTGTTGCTACTAATTGGATAGTCTATAGACAACTAGCTAGCTGGTTAGCACCATAACACATATTGATCAAGTTACCATGCAAAGTAATAATTCATTAACATAAATTTGATTAAATTGATAAGTACGTGATGAGCATATTGACTAATGCATGATTTGATTTGAGATGATTGATATAAGTATGTGATGAGTATGCTTGAATAAAAGTGACTTTAACCTGGAATCACATATCTTGTTGCGAGTTGTGTTATTTAAATTGGTGATCATTAGTGAAGATATCACGAAATGATAATTTAAGAACTATTTGGCATGCTTCCTTAAACTAGAAACATGGCTTGTTAAAAGTAGTATTGTGACCTTATGTTTGGTTTTAGTTAAAATATATTGATCATGCTCCGTGAAATTATGCTTGGTAATGAATGATTCAACAATATGTTCGATGTGATGATGATTGATCTATAGAAAATGACTGTAAACCTTATAAAATCCGCAATCTAAACCCTAATTTAAGTTTGAGTATCCTAATTTCATGACATATATGTAAACCCTAGGAAATTTGTAGTTTGAACCCTAATTCAAGTTCGAGTGTCCTAAACTGTGTAATAAGTTAATAAGGCTAGTAACAATAAAAGATTATGAAATTTAATAAATCAAATATAACATCGATAACAAAACCCTAGAAATTGATTGAAATCCTAAATTGCATACTAAAACCCTAAAACTAATTTATGCACCATTAATTAAAATTGAACCCAAATTCATTCGAAACCTTAAAACTATAACTATAAACCTATAAAATAGTGAAATATTACTCAATAGTGATATAATTATAGTTGATTACAACTATTGACTAAATCGCATATTTGTATAAAATTTTAAAGAAATCACTACAATAACTTCTAAAAATTATAATTATAACGGGTACCAATTAAATTGATAAATTTTCACAAAAATTTCAAAATTAATTTATGATGAGTATTGTTATAATTTATATGTTTAGAAAAATTACATATATTTATTATTAATTTTTATTTTCTTCCTTTTTCTTTTTCTCTTTTCTTACTTTTCTTCTTTTCTCCTAGTTGCACGTTCTGGAACTAAAACGAAAAAAAAAAAAAATCAAAGCAACAGCCCACGTGAGGAAATCTAAATTGCTAAGTGTTAATTTTACAAAAAAAAAAAGAAAGAAAAAAATTTGGAAATGATTACGTTGTCTTATCTTAATAAATGTAAAGATTAGGCTATGATTTTATTTTGTCTTATTCTTATTCTAAATTGCTGATCACGCTGGAATGAGAGAAAGAAACAAAATCTGGAAAAAATTGCAAAAGCAAAAGCAAAACTTGGAAAGCTAAAAATGTGAAGAAGAAAGAAGAAAGAAGAAAAGAAGAAGAAGAAGAAAAGAAAAGAAGAAAAAAATCAAAAGTAATAGGTAAGTAAATTATTTTGCAAGTATAGATGTATATTATATAGTATGTACATGTATATATGTAGTATTTGTATTGTATTTTTGTAAATGTAACATTACTATTGCATGTATATATACATAAGTCAATAATTTGAAATATATATGTATGTATAAAGATATGTATGTATATGTATGTATATAGGTATAATATACGGTAGGAGTATGTAGTATGTATTTTTTTTAGAATACATATAATAGGTATTAAGTATTTTTACAAAATAACTATAGGTATATACATATATACATGTACACGTGAACTACATATTGATGTATATGTGTATAAATTATTTTCATATGTATATATATATGAATATGTAGTCATATAGTATGTATAAGTATTTGTATATTATCTATATATATTTATGTATTCAGTAGTTATATATTTATGTACACATGTAAACTATATTTTATATACATATGAGTATACTTATATGTATAAATAAAAATACATGAATATATGTATGTTTACATAAAAGTATGTCAAATAAGTATTTATTGTTTTCATAAAATAAATATATACATATGTCTACATATGGCGTATAACATATAGTATATATATGTAGTATACCGAATATATATATAATATAATAATATCTACAAACTAAAATAAATTTATAATTATGTAAGGAGTAGGTATATATATATTTATATATAATACCGTAAATTAGGAATTTCTCAATAAAGTAAAATTATAAAATTTATCAAATATACTATAAGTCTATATATATATATGTGTGTGTGTGTATGTGTGTATAAATTGTAAATATAAATGAATAATGAGAAAATAAGAAACAATAAAAATCATAATGGCAATAATAATAATAATAATCATAATAAGGCTAAAATCTCAAAAATAGAAAAAATATGCTTAAAATAATAAAAATATCTATTATATGGTTTAAATAATTAGTAAATCATAAATATATTAAGAAAAAGCTAAAATTAATATTTTATAATTTTTTAACTAAAATAATAAATTTTGTGATATTTTTATATCACAATTTAAACTGCGAATCACAACATCCAAAACGGATCTCGTTACGAGAAAATACGCTTGAAAACGATCAAAATGAACTATAAGTTCATAATGATCCGAGCTAAAATGAAAAAGTTACATGCGATTCGATAAAAAACTTAAATTGACAATTTCAAATAACTAAGTGAAGTAGACCTTACAAATTATGACACTATTTTAGGTTTAAATTCCTAAACTTACAAATCTTTATTGTTCTCAGGTGATTTTGATATAGAACCTAAGCTGCCACCAGATTACTATGACTCCTAAATTGGCTATGGTTGAGTGAGTTTTTCCTAATGATTCCATACTTATTTGTGTCTGTAGTTAGTGAATATAAGTTATGATTGATAAATGAATATGTATGGGGTTAGGTTATACTTGTGCATGATAATTGTTGTTAATGATGAATTTACTTTAAATTTCAATAATGTAATGATTGTTGCATAGTAGATTCACTAAGAGTTGATTGTTTGTGACTTGGAATAATCACTAAATAAATAAGACCTAATTTTATTATACTAGAAAAGTTAACTTGGATCACGCATAATCATGTACTGCATAATTAATTCCGGCAGTCACATTATACAGAGGTAGCGAGAGGCCATATGTGGGTTAATTATTGATTGTTATAGATTTCGTATGATGCGCACGTGTGATATGACCTTACCCTGGCCGGCGAAATGACTAGGCGTTGGAGGTGCCAACCGCCTGGTTAAGGGTCGAGTCCAAAGGCTTTCATGTAGGGGTGAGTAAAGGCTGCGTGAACCTACTTACAATTATATGTAAAACTCATTTTGACAAAATTGATAATGGATATACCATTACATTTTGAATACAAAATGCAGAGTTTCGTTATGAGATAAGTTCTAATATGATATCCGGATCTGATTGTGTCGATGTATCTTCAACCCTGACTTCAGAGAGCGTTAAATTTGAATTGCATGCAGTATTTGGTCACCTGCATGTATTTGTTTGGCATATTGATTGTCATGCATTCATTTGATTGAACTTAACTATTACATAACTTGATTGTTGTATGGTTGAGGTAAATTATCTCACTAAGCTAGTTAGTTTATACCCTTGTAGTCTTCTTTTGCAGGCCGATCTATTTATGGAGTCGGGCCATCGTATGCTTGAGGTTAGTGTTTTACACGGGGTCAATGTGGGAGCTGGATGTGATTAGAGAATATTTCTGATAGTTTATAGAACTGAATATGTAATCGATATACTGATTTAACTTAAGACATGTTTCAGACTTCTTATTTGTAAACTTTTATATAAATAGACCGTGTGTTATGTTTTTATAATTTATTATTTATCATGAAATGATATTGTTTATGTTTGTGCACTCTTGGTAGTTAGTTGTAGTTGTACCTGTAGCCATAGCCGTAGCCGTAGCATTGTGTATCGTATAAAAGGGTCGTCAATTGTAAGGGAAATCAATCTACAATCATTTGTACGGTATACGGTGATTGCCACGACTAGCCCCCTTGGGTTGTGACAGTTAGGTGGTATTAAAGCATGATTCTAACTAGGTTAAATAAAACCTGATTCTAGACAATAGGATACCTTACTTGGAAGGATTGAGAGGAGTAGAACTGGGTTAAGTGTTTAAGCTTTACTATACACACTAAAAGCTATGATAAAGAAATGATAAAAGTAACTTTATGCCTTATTGATTTAGAGGACTGAGTTGGAGCTACGGACTTCTTTTGTTCTATTTTGTCTTCGAGATGGAGAGAGTTTACGGGACTACCGGTGTCGACTTAGGATTACCTACGAGGATTTGGCATTGGTTGGTCGACCTCATATTGTCGGTGAGGTACTGTTTGCTTGGTACTAAGGACTGAGCCCCTATTGGATTGATAAGAGGATTTATTGGGTCTTTGCCTCGGTTGGTCGTTTCCCTACTAATGAGGAGATGATCTATTACTTAGAGTCAGAGGAGAATATAGACTGTACTCAAGAGATTATATTTTTGGTTGATACTAATTCCCTCCCACTACCACCATCCTTTGGCCATAATAGAATAGTCGGACATGGGATAGCCCTGGCTATAGATCACCATGCCAACCATTTTTCTGTTATTGCCTAGGATTAGGCTAGAGCTATGGCTGACATAGGGATCGGCAAGGAGCTATAGTATGATCATACCCATGGCATTGATGTTTTTGTACCTCAGCCGAGGTTTGGATTTGATAGACTTAGTTTACTATTAGATACCCTTGTCATACAAGTCGAGCCACTATAGCAGTTACCCCCAGCTGACGAGTTTGAATATTATCAGGTGGACTCTGGACTTCCACTTATAATTTTGGTAGGCGGTGACTCATCTGATGTACTTACCATCACACTGGATCCATTAAATTTTTGGTTGCTGAGAGAGTAGGCTCGACAGACCCCTAGTGAGGAGTCCGATATATATCCTAGTGTTGGTTCGACTTTTCTCGAACGTAGATAGGAGGAGGATACAGCTGCAGGACCTTCTACTCGACACTAAGAGATGTTGAGGATGATTATGTTGTATTTTGTTTTGGCTGCTGGTATCGGAGTGATCATGCATGCTCCTTTTGTTATATATATTAGGATCATGACTGATCATTTTGTATTTTGAGAGTTTTCATGTAGTGAGGTTATTTTGTATTTTGAGAGTTTTAATGTACTTGAAAGCTTTATGTATGGTGAGGACTTATGTATTATGGGAGCTCTTTTGTACTTTGAAAACTTTGTATTTTGACTTGGTCTGTATATATATCAGTAGAGTTTCACTCGTTAGAAGTAACCACTACATAGATGTAACCTCACTATATTAATAAAAAAATAAATGAAAGATTACAGCCTTTGTTACTATTGTTATGATGTGTATATGCATGTGTGTTATCATTATTTAGTGCTGGTAGTTTCTACAATTATTTGGAATAAGTTGACTGTTATAACTAAATAATTGAAAATTGGTAATGAATTTCTTAGTCAAGTTAAACGCAGAAGACGGTAACTAAATGAGCAAGCTCAACCTGCTTAGGAAAGAGAACAACCTATATAAGGAAGACCACCGGGAAGGCCTCAAGACAGAACAGATAAGATTCTCACGGCTATCCATGCGTAGAATGAATTGTTGAGAACATATTTAGCTCAGGAGCCAGTGCCACTTGTACAAGCACCACCTCTTGTAGTAAACCTGGAGATTCCTTTACCACCTCCATCACCACCAGCTATACTAGTAGGAGTGATGCCTCAGGCACCTATGGATTTCAGGCAACAGCGTAGCCTTTTGCCAAAATTTATATGGTGTAACAAATATTTTGAGGGTGTAGCCAGTAGACCTGATGAAGTAGAAGATTGGTTACATCAGATTGAAAGATCATTTGAGGCATTTGAGATTGCCCCACATCTCAGGCCTACCTATGGTACATATATGTTAAAAATGAGAGCGCGAACTTGGTGGGAATCAAAACAGAGGAATTTGAGAGGACCAATAACTTGGGAAGTTTTTCAACATGAATTTTTAGAGTATTATTTTCCTGGAAGTTTAAGGCTTAAGTATAGTGAAGATTTGTTAGACATTACGTAAGGGACGCGTACTGTAGAGCAATACGAGGTAGAATTTAATAGGTTGTTGCAATTTGCACCACCTAAATATCAAATAAGTGATAGATTGAAGATGCAAATCTTTTTTAGGGGATTTGACGTTGACATGAGAAGAAGGATTATGGAGTTTGAGCCAAGAAACTTTGCTGATATGGTGGAAAAAGCATGAGTATTAGATAATGCAAAAAGGCAAAGTGAGGATGCAAGAAAACGTAAGATGAGTGTGTTTGGAAAGAGACCTTTTGAAGGGCTTGGAGGGAGTAGTAGTAACAAGATGAGAAGATTTGTAAGACTACTAGGAAGGTTTCAAAGAAAGACTAATGGACCACCGAAGTATTGAAAGTGTAAAGGGACTCACTCCCCTAGAGATTGTTCCTAATTACAAGGGAAATGCTTTTATTGTGGTGAAAGCTCACATCAAGTAACATATTGCCCTAAAAAGAATGCAGTTACTTGTTTCATTTGCAACAAAGTTGGGCATTATTCTACCACTTGTCCACAACGCACAACCATAAATGCTCAAGTTACCAAACCACCACCAGTTGTTAGACGTCCTGCCATTGGAAGAGCGATTGGAGGACCAAATGCGGGAAACACACGTCCAAGTGTAGCAAATGCTGCTAAAGTATATAATTTGGAAGGTAATAGGAGCTATGAGGATTATGTAGAAGAAGATTTAGAAGTACCCAAAGAGATTGAAGAATTTGTAGACTACGAGTTGATAGCTGGTATGTATCTTAAATTCTCGTTGTTAATTTGCTTTAGTTATTATGAATAGTATATGAAGCGTTGAATAATAATAAGTAAATAGAAGTAGTAAATGAAAACTTATAAAGCTATAATATGAGAATAAGACTTAAGAATTTTGTGATCCAAGGAATATCGACGTAGTTGGATATTCAGTTTATACCTTGTTTGATACGGGAGCTACACATTCTTTCGTAGCTCCAAGAGTAGTAAAGCAAACGGGTTTAGTTGCAACTGCTACAGACTCAAGTTTGCGAGTGAGAACACCTATGGGAAGTATAGTAATTACAAGAGAAATGGTGAAAGAATGTCCTTTCAAGATCCAAAACTTTGACAATAAAGTAGATATGATTATTTAGATATGGATAAGTATGATGCCATATTAGGAATGAATTGGATGGCAAGTGTGAAAGCTACTGTTGACTATAAAGAAAAGCAAGTGTTGTTTGAGACTTCAGGAGGAAATAAAGCTATAATCCAAGGGAATTATGCAGCAGCAAGAGTACAAGAGCAGAGTACTCTAGAATTGATCACGGATGCTGGTTGGTTGAATGCTTTGGATACTAATTCTAAAAAGTCAAAAGTAGAAGAAATTTTAGTGGTGAATGAATTTTTTGATGTATTTCCGGATGAATTACCTGGATTACCACCGAAAAGAGAGATCGACTTTGTTATTGATTTGATTCCAGGAATTGAGCCGATATCTAAAGCTCCATATAGAATGGCTCCAATTGAGATACGAGAGTTGAAAAATCAATTGTATGAGTTATTGGATGAAGGATTTATA
Source organism: Lumnitzera littorea (assembly GCA_024138015.1). Classification (NCBI taxonomy): domain Eukaryota; kingdom Viridiplantae; phylum Streptophyta; class Magnoliopsida; order Myrtales; family Combretaceae; genus Lumnitzera; species Lumnitzera littorea. Next base: position 114,036,727 of record JAMXBB010000005.1, on the reverse strand, counting down.
AGGCCAAGTGTTTCACCCTGGGGAGCACCGGTATTATTTGTCAAGAAGAAGGATGGATCACTTAGACTTTGTATTAATTATAGAGAGTTGAATAAGGTGACCATCAAGAATAAATATCTACTTTCGAGGATTAATGATTTGATTGATCAATTGCAAGGTGTAAGTGTCTTTTCTAGGATTGACTTAAGGTCAGGCTATCATCAACCGAGAATTAAGTTGGAGGATGTTCCGAAGATGGCGTTTTGGACGAGATATGGTCATTATGAATTTATGGTGATGCCTTTTGGTCTGACGAATACTCTTGTTGCATTCATGGATCTAATGAACCGTGTGTTCAGACCTTTATTGGATAAGTGCGTAGTTATGTTCATCAATGATATTCTAGTATATTTTGCTACATTTGAGCAACATGAAGAACATTTGAAAGTGGTGTTGCAGACTTTGTGAGAACACAAGTTTTATGCAAAGTTGTCTAAGTGCAATTTTTGGTTGAATGAAATATCTTTTCTTGGACATGTCATAACAGAGGATGGTATATCAGTTGATCCTGAAAAGATTAAGGCTATAGTGGAATGGAAAAGACCAGAGACAGTTACTGAGATTCGAAGTTTTCTTGAATTGGCTAGATATTATAGAAAGTTTGTTAAGGACTTCTCAAAAATTTTGAGATTACTCACCCAATCGACACAGAAGAATGTAAAATTTGAGTGGGGTGAAAAGAGTTTCCAAGAGTTGAAGAAGATGTTAGTATCCGCCCCGATCCTTGTATTGCCAAATGATGAAGAGCCTTTCATTGTATGTAGTGATGCGTCTAAAAACGGATTAGGATGTGTACTTATGTAAAGCGGAAAAGTGATAGTATATGCTTCGAGATAGTTGAGACCACATGAGCAAAATTATCCAGCTCATGATTTGGAACTTGCGGCTGTAGTGTTTGCTTTAAAGTTGTGGCAACACTATCTGTATGAACAGAGATGTGAAATTTTTACTGATCATAAGAGCCTTAAGTATTTGTTTACTTAGAAGGAGTTGAATATGAGACAAAGAAGATGGCTTGAGTTGATCAAAGACTATGATTTGGGAATTAACTATTGCCCAGGTAGAGTAAATGCGGTTGCTGATGCATTAAGCAGGAAGAATTATGGTGAAGTTGCTTCTCTTTTGACTGATCAAAGGGAGCTCATTAAAGAGTTTGAAAGGTTAAATTTGGAGTTTTCATGGCATGAAGAAAATATTAAATTATCAAATTTGGTGATAGAGCCAACGTTGATGCAAAGAATTAGAATTGCTTAGTAAGGTGATGCTGTATTTAATCGAATCAAAGAAGAGATGGGAAGTGGGAAATACACTGATTTTTGAATAGATGAACATGATATACTTCGCATGAATAACAGATTGTGTGTACCTAATGATGAGGAGTTCCGAAAAAAAATTTTAAGTGAAACTCATTATTCAGGTTATATTGTACATCCAAGAGCTTTATTAAGTTAAGTGTGTCTTCTTGATTTAATTGTTGTTTTTGAAATAAAAAAAAATTGGAAAAGGAAAGGGGATGCTTTACAGTTTGAGGAAAAATAAGAATAGGGAGCTTTTGCTTTTGTGTTTTAGAAAATTAGATGTTTTTTTTTTCTCCAGCAAGCGTGATGCACTAGGCAAGAGCAAAAATAAAGTGATTAAGAAAAGACAAAAGGAAAAAAAAAAAAAAGATGAGATAATGTAATTAATTGACAAGACATGAGCTTTATTTGATGTATTGGTTTTGTGTATATACAGTTCACATGTAGAAAAATATTAGCCAAGTAAGTGTCAGCCAAGATTGTTCCAGCAGCTTGCAGTGTGGAGGAAGTTAACTAGGAACCAAAGAAGGTTCTTTTCTTTCCTTTTTTTTTTTTTGTTGAGGGGGGAATTGGGGCTTTTCTTCTAATATTCATAAATTAATAACTTTTCAATGCAAATGAACAAATGAGTATAATCATGAAATCATTAAACAATAAATAAAGTATTGAAATGAAAAGAGATAGGGATAATTCAATCCTAGATTTTAGTGTGGACTTTAAACTACCCTCAACTCTCTATGATCACACAATGCTACTAATCGAAGCCTTCGCACACACTTTATATTAATCACCACAAATCAAAGCTCACGAGCTTATGCAAGGTTTATCATGCTGACAATGCTCTCAATTACAAGTATAGTACACTTTCTTAAGGAAATAGCAAATTAAAGACACTTGGCACTATTTTAGGGTTTATAATGATTATGTAAATGTGATGTAGAGAAGAAAATTAGAATAATGTGTAAGAGAACAAAGAGAAAAATTTGCAACTTGAGAGCTCAAAATTCATCCTCTAACTTCATTTGATCGAGTATTAAAAGCTTGTAAAGAAATTCCAACCATTGGCTCTTCTCTCTCTACATTTAATGCATTGCAATTGCTATTTTCTATTAGGACTAGCCAAATAGTTCACAAGATACTAGCCGCACATTTTATTCAAATAGGATCACCAATCGGCTGGTTCATAAGGCATTAGCCATATAGTTAATCATACTAAATTGGCCACAAGCTACTAGCTGGATGGTTTACACATATTTAGCTAGCTAGTTAGCATTAGAACACATTGATCAAGTTACCATGCAAAGTCATAATTCATCGAGATAAATTTCATCAAGATAATTCAACTATGTTTGTAAATTAACCATATTTTTATGGGTTTCAACGGTTAGATTATGACTATGATTAATTTTGCACATTTTGGTAGAGTTTTGGTCCCATTAAAATAAGACAATAATTTATCGGTTCAACAATGGAAAAACTATGAATTTTTTAGTCTAAGGAGGGCCATTTGAATGGCCATTATAAGCATTTAAATGCCTAATTATAGTTTTAGCAAACACAAGACTTTGGATTTTCATCCAAACTTCAATCCACAAGTATTCTCTACTCAATTCTTACATCAAACAACAAAAGATGACTACTTGTATATCACTAGTGGCAAAGATTTCATATCAATGATCACCATTCATTCATAAGTTTAAACCTCAACATCATATATAGTTATTCATTATTGAATAACATGAATGAAGGAGTGAAAATGAGTTTTTCTACTCACCTTGGTCACATTTCTATCTCTCATGATAGTTTAGGGGTTGATGAAGGATGTTGAAATTGCATAAATAAAAGTAAGACCACACCTAATCACTATGTCACTCAAAACTCTATTTAAGCTAACAAAGACTATTTCCTTACTTTTTCTTAATTCTAATTAGAATTTAAAAATCCTTAAGGAATTTTGGTTGTTTATTTTGTTCATTATTGAGAGGAATATGTTCAAAATTGATTGGATTTAAGTTGGAATAGGCTTACATCAAGAAATCTAAGATTTTGAACATAAGCATAAATTGATAGTTAAAAGTAGAGGGTCCAAGCTAAGTTAAGTAAGCTTGATCAAGTAAATTTGGAGGCCTTTTCTATATTGATGGTGATTTTTTTTTTTTCCAACCAAAATGGTGATTGTTTATGGGTAGTAATAGTGTTAGTCAAAAGTAGACATATAGTAGACTCCAAGGATGGCTTTGGTTGAGTATTTAGGCATATGTTTTGGGATAAAATGAAAGGAAAAGGGGATAGGTACGTTTTGTCTACATTTATAGAAGAAAAATAAATAAGAGTAAGAAGAAGAAGAGTAGTAGCAACAAGTAAGAAAGAGAGGGGGAGCTAGGAATTGTAAGGGAGGCGTAAGGAGAGAGAGAGAGAGAGAGATATGACATTAGCAAAACTAAAGGATAGAGAAAGTGAGGTGGCATTTTAGGAGAATTTGTTGTACTTAATTTTCGAGAGTTAATGTCTGGGGTATATGGTGAATATCCTTTTAGTCAATTCAAATTTGGCCTCCTGTTCTTTTTTTATTTTTAGTATATAATTGCATGTGAATGGAAATCCTTAAGTGAACTTTCTATTGAGTTTTTTAATGAAAATTTATGGTAAGTTGAAATATCAAAAATTACGTTTTGATATTCAATTATAATTTTAGATGCAAATGTTTCTTTATTATGTGTTTGCTATTCACATTAAGATATTAAACTTTCAAATTTCAACTGTCATGTTACTACTTATGTCATATTAGATTACTACTTATTGTATTTTTTTAATTTCTTATTTTAGTTATTTTTTGTGTTTTTATTTTGCTTCTATGTCAATTTGATATCTTATTAATACCATGACTTAATATTCAGTAACTTTATGATTACTAATAATATTATTAATGAGATTAATATTATTTATATTTATATAAGAAAATTTACTTATATGACTATAAAGTATGTGCTTGAAAACTGGTGCTCATTTGCTTATATTAACTCTCACAGCTCGTCACTTCATTAAATGGAATAAAAGGAGGAATGTAATTAGAATTCTTAAGGAATATAATAAAAGTATAATACCTAGTATTTTGTTTAGTTGGATTAATAAACAATTTAAAAATAAACACGTAATAAAACTTTAATAACTAAAGTATCCTTGATTTATTTTCTTTCTCAAGAAATTTTAAAGTAATAGGTAACGATGGTGGAAATCGACTACGAGGGTAAAGGCGGTGGTAATAGTCAATGGGGGTTATGAGCGGTGGTGATGGTGGTGGTCGTGGTTATGGTCAATGATAGTAGTAGTAGCTAATGGTGGTGGCAACAACTGAGGTAGCAACTTAGAGGGGGTAGGGGTAGTTACGGTGGTAGTGATGACAGCAGTGGTTGTAATAATAGCGATAGACAAAGGCGACAGCAGCAATGGCGGTGGTGATGATGGATGATAGTGGTGGCAACAGTGTGGTGGTTAGTGGTGACGATAGTGGTGGTTAGTGGTGATAGTAGCAATGATAGTAGGTGGTAGTAGTCGGTGATTAGTAGTAGTGGTGATAGTAGTAAGGGAAATTGAATTCCAATTCCTCTCAAGTAAATGAGGTATCAATGTTGTATTTTGAAGTGCTTTTGTAATGGTACATTTATATAAATACAAACTTTAATACAAATATAAACATGCATGCATATTTTTGTAAAAAATAAATTCTAATATTTATAAATTTGTATGATAAATACGTTTTTCGATTTCAATGTTTCATTTTTTTTTATTTAAGTTCTAAACTTCTCTTTTCTTTTTTCTTCCTAATCGAGTTTTGAACTTTTAACGAACCTTATAAAATTCAACTTTTCTTAATGTTGTTAAATTTTCCGTGAGTGTTTACCATGTGGTCATCTTTCATTGCCTCAAATTATTGATTTAGATGAAAAATATAATTATAGATATAATTATTAAGTAAATTTGTCAAAGAATAAAAAATCAGAAAAAAAAGAGTTGTGCAAGAAGTGAAGAAAAGAGAGTTTCGGCTGCCTCCTTGGCCATAGGTGGCCACTGCATTCATTTTTTACATTCAACTATCTTAAACTACTTTCTTTTACTTTATCTTTATCTTCTTCTTCTTTTTTTCTTTCTGTTTTTTTTTTTTATTCATTTCACATGATTCCTAATACCATATTTTTGCCTCTATTTTTTCCTTTCTCTTGCTTTTTTTTTTTCATAATTATATTATTCTTAAGTTATAATCAATTTTTAACACTCTCTATGCATTTTTAAACTAGTAATAAAATTGTTTGGCAACATGTAAAATAAATTTTCAAATAAAAGTTTCATTAGAAATATTAATTAATTAGATTACATTTTATAACTTGTTATTTACTAATTATAAGTGTCACATAAATTATAATTGTAAGTATTATATTTACTTGTTATCATTTTTCCTAAAAATTTAATTTATTTATATCATATATTCATCTTACGGTGGATTTTTTAATGAAGTCACTTGTGTATATGACAATTAGCATCTATAATTCATGTTAGAATAATATGCTTCTTATTCATGTTTAAACGGGTTCGTGTGTGAAAAACTTAACCTCATAGCATGACTTGTTTATAAATTATATATGAAAACCAGAACTCGTACTTGATCCATTTAATTAGGGTATCTCATATCCAGAAGTAGACCCATTTATTGATGAAAATTTTGCAAATAAATTTAGAAAGCACTTATAAAAATGAAAAAGGATAATAAAAAAACTAATATCAATAAATGTAAATCACATAGGCTCTTAGCACTTAATATAAGATTACAATTTAAACAAAAATTCCATGAAATAAAGTGTAACAGAAAATAACAAATCTAAAAGTTCTCGTCTAGTGTCAGCACACTTGTATTCACCCAACTTCACGAAGTAAGTTGTCCTAGTGAAGTAACAAGAAAGTAAGAAAAAAGTGAGAACCATAAGTTCAACGATTTAAGAACAAAAAAAGGAGAAAGGCTCTTCAACATCATTTAGTAAATAAAACAGTATGAAAGTAAAATCAAAAGCAGTTGCATAAATTAAAATTATTAGCGAAAGCTGGTCCTCACTTACAAATATAGATACTCAAAAAGACCTAGAGTAGGATCACATAGCAATCATCCTAAAGGATTATCATAAGTACAGAGGCAAAAAATTAATAAAAGAGGACTAAACACTTTATTATCACGATAAAGAGAAATTAAGAATTTACTAGCTAAAAGAAACGTATATAGGATAAAATATAAACTTCTACTAATGAATCATGAAACCATCTTTAGCGACAAGATGAAACTAAGATAAATCATATGAATAATGATGTTTGGCTCTTACTTTTTTAATAAAAGCACCCATGGCTCGATACATGTGATAATTTTTCACTTCTAAAATTTGTCAAACCTGTGAATTGCAAACTAAAACACCATCTCTCCATCTTTAAATATATAATTCTTCGGAACCACTTTAATAAGAAGGTTAAGAAAATATGTCATCTTAAAGAAATATAAAACTAGTATAAAATATTGTTAGCTCATAATCGGTTAATTTTTTGTGTTTAGAATTTCACATGTAGTGAAAAACAATTTCACTTGAATATCTAAACAAAGAGTAGATAATATAAAATTAAACCATCATACTTTTATATTTAATTGAGAATTTAAGATTTGTAATTTTAGAAAAGAGATTTTTTTACGCTAAACTTAGAAACATGGTCTAAGAAACCAAGTATGAAAAAAAAGAAATAGACAACAGTGACTTGCATCTATGCAGCACCGAATGAAAAGGAAAGGAAATTAAAAAATAAAAAAAGAAAAACCACTTAAACTTTAGTCTAAATTAGAAACTGGCATGCGGGTGTGAAAAGTAAATTAAAAATTAAATTGGTTAGCAAATCTTATTTACCGGACCTATTTAATAAATGGTTGGTAAATAGGTGTGAATGTAAAGAAAAAAAAAAAAACTCAACCACAGATTTAAATGTGTTATATTCTAGCTTGACTTGTTTATTATTGGTATTGATTTTTGTCAATAGAAATCTATTCATAACTGTATCATGCTATGTCAAGGTTTAGACGTACCATGATTATCAACAATAGGTAGACAGGGGATAATTCTATATTGACTTAAAAGAGATAACCAATTTGATGATTCCGCATCTGTCCCAAGCTACTAAACACTCATGACTTTCATTATAATGCACGATTGAGGATGTGTAGACTCATCAAGAAATACAAGTATCCTTAATGAGAAAAAGGTGAAAGTTTTATTCAAAACTGATGCAAAATCTTGGATAGATAAGTTATTATAATAAAAATTAGTGAACAATATACTTGTATTGTGTATGCATAAAATGAATAAAGTTATATAATATAATTAAATATATTATAATATTAATAAAAAATAGTAATCGATGAGGAAGAGAGAGAGATGGAGATAATAGGAATGTTAGGAGAGAGTTAGAGAGAGAAAAATAGGGAGTAGTGGAAATATGATAATAGTGGAGTGAGAGAAAATAATATAAACGGGAAATATAGTAATGGTAGAGAGACAAAGAATAAACAGGAAAAGAGAGAGGAATTATAAAAATAAAAAAAAATTAAGAAGTTGACAAATTTGCTCGTAATATAATACATTTATAGTTAATTTAATATTAGGTTCTTTTATTATATATATTATAAGATTGGATAGTTAAATAATAATTTTAAAGGGAAAACACTAATGATGATTACTTAAGTTTCAATCGGCTTTAATAATATAGATGAGCATAGTAAATTAAGTGAAAGAGAATAGGAAATAAATGACATACAGAATAATTTTGCGTAACAATCCTCATATGATAATGGGAAAAACTATGATAGTATAGCAATAATTTCATTATATCAAGGTAATTGTTTTGGTCAGAAAAGGACCCTTTCATTTGTGTAAATCCTACTACAAGTTTGTACAGAGCCAACATAAACTTAAAAGTGAATATGTATCCATAAAAACAAAATACAAAATAAATTGAGGCTGATCCGGAAATTATAATACATCATTAGCCACCTCTATCAAATAAGCCTAGACCTCAAGCTAGCCTGAATCAACCCAGAAGTATTGAATTATGGTTGAACATTGTGTCTGTATGTGTGTGTGAAAAATATGTATATAATGAGCATATATCATATTACATATTTCAATATGTAGAATACATAATAATACATATATATATATTAATATAATATATATAATATATAATATGTATATATATATGTAAATTGTAAAAAATAAAATAAAATAAAATAAAAGGTTCATGCCTACTAGTACAAACAGGTTGAAGGCTTAAATTAGGTTTGATAATTTGTGTCATTGTGTCATGTATCATTTTCGTATCTAAACGGGTTCGTACTTGGAAATTCTAAACCAGTGATACGACCCATCTATTAATCTTATATGAAAACTTGAACCCATGACTTAATGCATCTCATGTTCGAGAGTTGAACCCGTTTATATTAGAGATGACGATTCGTGATATTATGTCATATCTCATTAATACTGTTTATCCATTAAAAGTTATTATTAAATTTATTTAAATTTTAGAAAGAAAAATGACATAATATCTTCATATTTAATAAAAAATTACAATTCAAATAAAAGTTTTTAGTAAAGAAAAATTTTACCAAATATAGAAAATCCCAAAATTTAAATTATATAATATCACTAAATTTAGCGGACCATGGATTAAATGGATATTAATATTACTACTATTATTGATTAATTTATTACATTGTTTTTTAGATTTTCAAAAGAGATAATTAAAAAAACTACATATCAGTTCATAATGTTTTACCTATTTAAACTATCATACAATAAGAAGAATATATAGTTAAAAAAATCTTGTACATTTAATTGAAATATCCAACTTAGAAAGAAAATATTTGTGCAACAAAATGTAAAAGTAGAAAATATATAGCATATTTCATGTCTGATATCTAAATTTGAAAGCTTGACCTGAACCAGAATATAAATTTAACTGTGTTTAAATAAATCTAATCTTTTCATATCTCATATCAAATTTTTTTATACGTTAACTCATTTTCATTATATCGTATTGTATCGTATCTAGATCCATCGTATATGAATCCCAAATTACCTACTTAGGTTAAACCACTTAAACAAGCATGAAGTGATGGATCTTTGATCGGTTCAATCCTGCTATAGGTAGGCTAATTCTGGTTCAATGAACCGCCAAGAAGGTTCCATTTCGGTTCACGAACCGGCCCTTCCTCGTATCTTGACAGGCCTCGGTAGTAGTTAACTGCCTCCCACCCCCAAAGGCTTACGTTGCTTGGGAAAATTTACTCATAATCCCTGCAGACTTATTCAAGTCTCGCTTTGCTTGAAATTGCACTTGGATTTTGCAACTCCAATATTCACAAAATGTTAAACTCGAGACTCGTGATATAAATCACACTTCACCAGAATTACAAGAGAATAATGGAAGAGTAGGTTTTCGTTTGACTAGATTCATTCATTTTTCCTTTTAACTAAAGGTAACAAAGCAACTGTCGACAAGATGATTGTATTTTAGCAAAACGATACAAATTCCCAATTATTGAAAGGTATTATATTGTCTCGATATTGCTCAAGGGCTTATCAAGTCGGTTCCTCATGTTTTTTCTTCCTTGCCTACCCCATTACAAATAAATCGATTTTCCTTCAATGTTTTTCAACATCATCTTGCCCAATGACAGCATCATCAGGAATGTATTTTCCCCAAAACCAATGTGATTTCCAAACTCGGTTCATCTCTTCAATAGGAATTCCTTTAGTCTCCGGCAACAAGAAGAAGATGAAAATGGTCATGACAATCACAAATCCAGCGAAGAAGAAGAAGAGACCGAATTTCATGTGGCAAAGCATGGAGAGGAAGACTTGACCAATTACGAAAGTGAAGAACATGTTAACGGCCACATTGATTGATTGTCCTGCAGAACGGATTTCCAAAGGACAGATTTCACTTGGCACTAGCCAACCCAAAGGACCCCATGACCATGCATATCCAGCTACATACACACATATCAAGACCAATATGAAGTCGGCCGCTCCCTTTGATATTGTTCCTTCGCCAGTGACCCCAAAGGTCACTGCAATCATTATTCCTACACCAATCTGCAATGCAAAATAAGCATATTTAGAGGGATTTTGCATGGATAACATATAAGAAATTTGAATTTACCTAGTTTTCAAATGTGGTAATCAATAAGCATGTCAGCCACATAAGATATAATAGATTTGCATGTTTTGACCAAATGTCTACTTGATGGGTTCCGGAGCAAATCTTAGCCTAAGAAAAGTACTATTTAATATTCATAACATCATGTCGGATTTGATAGGCTTAAACTTTCAGATTCAGTGCTTGCTAATCTAAGATTTATCAAAAGGGAACATGCACGTAAGTTACCTGACAAATGATCATTTGGATTCCACCTTCCAAGAAAAGAGCTCTTCTTCCCAGCTTGTCGACTGAGAAAATAGAAACAAATGTGGCTAGGACATTGACAACTCCAGTAACCGCAGCAGACATGAGGGATGCATCGTTACCCATACCGAGTGTTTTGAAAAGAACGGGTGCATAGAACATGATGACATTTATTCCTGTAAGTTGTTGGAAAAATGGGATGAAACTAACGAAAACAAGATGTGGCCTATGTCTTGCTTGCATTACGTTCTTCCAAGGGTGTTCAACTTTCTTGGCAGCTTCGGTAGCATCAACCAAGTCCTGGAACTCCTCGTGGACATTCTCAGTGCCACGGACTTTTTGCAACATTTTCTTAGCTTGCTCGCTGTGACCTCTTTCCAAGAGCGAGTTAGGGGTGTCCGGTAAGCAAAGAGAACCAATGGTCATAAATATTGCAGGGACCGCTGCAAGGCCTAGGGAGATTCTCCAACCCCATCCTCCTTTGATTTTAACAGTTCCATAGTTCACGAAATTGGCCACAAGGATACCAATAGTTATAGCCATTTGGAATCCCATGTTGAGCGCGCCTCTTACTTTTGCTGGTGCCATCTCAGACAGATACACTGGAACAGACTGTCATGAACATTAAAAATTATAAGCAAATTATGGAATACATCAATCCTGTGCGACGAGGGAATTGAAAAACCAACTAAGCTTATACCTGATTGGCAAATCCAACACCAACACCAAGAAGTAAACGACCAATAATAAGTAAGGCAATGCTCATGGCAATGGCATTGAGGATTGCACCGATTAAGAAAGCTAAACCCCCTATAAACATGGACGCCTTTCTCCCGAACTTCCTAGTAATTACTGAAGCCACAAAAGAAGCTAATAAGGCCGCAAGGTAAAGAGAAGAGGTGAAAAGTGTCAGAATCGCATCATCAAATTTGCAGTATTGACTTTCATGATGGGTCTCATCTTTTGTCTTATGATACACATCTGGGAAAAACTTGATCAAGAAATCATCCATAGATGTCACTCCTCCTGCAAAACACGAAATATTGAATTAAGAGGCAGTTCAATATATCTATTATATTGTCAGGAAAGCTTCATTATGGCTAAATACTGGAAGACGACTGTGAGATCACCTGAAATACCGAGATCATAACCAAAGAGAAGACCACCCATGGCGGCCACCACGCAAGTGATGATGACAAACGCGGTGACACCACCTTCATATTGTCTTTGTGGTCCTTGACTAGCAAATCCTCCTCCTGCCATCTTAAATACTTTCGATTCAACAAGTTGAAAACGTTAATCAAGGGTAGATAAGTTTATGTTTATGGCAGTATTTATATTATTTACAAAAAGGTTACGGTTAATATTATTACTGTAAAGTTGGTTTCCTTAACAATTTTATTACAATAATAGGATTTAACGTTCAGTTTTCTCTTCGTGTAAAATTCATTTAGTCTAATGAGATAATTTGAATTGTGTCCTTCCTCGTTTGTCTCTTCCGCAAATGGCAAGTTTTTTGAATTGATAAGCAGTAGCTAGATCAGTTCGTTTAGTTATCCATTTATCTTATAAATGTTTACGTCATATCTGTTCTCCAATATTTTGAAGTTTTCAATCGGTCTTATCTCAAAACACCTGTAACTTTCCAATAATAGTATATTAGGTGGAAGTTTCTTCATTAAGGTAATATCCACTTCTCTGTAAGTTGCAATTACATCTTGTGTAACTTTCCAATAATAGTATATTAGGTAGAAGTTTCTTCATTAAGGTAATATCCACTTCTCTGTAAGTTGCAATTGCATCTTGTGTAACTTTCCAATAATATTTTGAAGTTTCCATTGCATGTTCGTCTAGTTGAATATGGGGCATCACCTAATATATATTTGAAAAAATTTGAATTCTACATTACACTTGTATATTACGCATAAATGTCAAACGTATTAATACTAGTAATACTTTCAATGGTCAAAACTCAAAAGTTAATAAATCTACTATAATAATATGTTTAATTATATGAACAAGAGCTTCAATTAAAAAGTAATTTAAACAAGTTATAATAATGATAAAATAGATAAGTTTCACTTAAAATATTATATAGCAAACAACTATTAGCATATAAAAAATGAAATTTGTAATTATAAAATTTTGACGAGGGCAATATTGTTATACTTGAAAATATTGATTAATGATGATAGCATTTAGGAATTGTGAATAGTATCTTTGGTCCAACAAATGAGATAACTATAAGATTAACGGATAAGAGCCTGATCTATTTTATTTATTCTTTTTCTTCATTTTATATATTTATGTCTCAAACAATTATACTGCCTACCTTCGAGATATTTTGTATTTTTTATAACTGGTGTCGAATCTTGTGTCAAATATATCATAGGTAATACTTAGCGCTTCCTAAATGACCCTCTTAGTTATGCAATTAGGATTTGGAAATTTTTTAAACTCTTAAGTGTATGCGTGAATCATGACTTAATTAATGAAATTTAACATTTAGAAGATGGAGCATAACATAAGTTATATAATTAAAAAAAAAGTACATCAAAAAATAGAAAAGTAAAATATAAATTTGTCATGCCCTGAATTTAATAGGGCATGGCAATCTACCATAGTGTCCCACTTAAGTAGTCTACGTAAGACTTCCTAAACTAAAGAGTAGGGTTCACAATTTGGGACCCAACTTGTCAAACCTAGACATAATACCATACGATTTAAAAGAGTTTGGGTATGGAAAAAATCGATACGGAATACAAACAGATTAAACTCATCTAAACACATTTATATATGTGTTTAGGTTTAGCTTCAGGTTTTAATCTCATTTATTAAATAGGTCTCATAAACAGGTCCTGAATTCAACCAGTTTATTAAAAAAAAAAAATTGTAGACCCACTTAAGTAAAAAGACCAATAACAAAATGTTAAATGTGCATAGTACATACAGTGAAAATGAAACCGTAACACACCTAATCCTAGATCTCCTATATCTTGTACTCTCTCGTCTTTGTTCCGCTTCCTTGTAAATCTTTCCTAATGGCTAATCCCCTATAACTACAGCCAATAGACCCTCTTGTCTCTCAGTGTCACTCATCTTTTGGCCAAAGCGAAGCTAATAGTCTTCTCGACTCTTTCCCTTTTTAATTGTCTTGTCTCCGTCATTACCGAAGAGGTAATTTTTTTTTCTTTTAACTTGAGACATCAATTTGAAATTAGGATCTACAGTTCATTTTCTATAGAACTCTTAATACTTTACTGTTATTCAATGTATAGAATACTTCTCTAGTTTATTTATGGAGTTTAGTTGCCACAAAAAAAAATCAAAATCCTTTATAAAGAAAAAAAAGTAGTATACCCATTTCAAAAAAATCATTTTAGAGATAAAAAGATTTTTATCTATATTGATTAAGCATAGAACGTATCGAAAGTGAATAGTAATATTATTCTTTAGATGAAACTGGGTTGATTACATTATTTAGTCATAAATACTCATCTTTATTTATGAATATATTATTTTTCCTTTTTAATGTATAAACTATCTCTGTCCTATATGATATAGAAGAAGACTACATATATACTAAAGAAAGTCATTAATATCAACGATCGGGTCTTTAACTTCTTAGGTGAAAGGAAAACATGCTACATAATCCACATACCACCAAATTTGAATTAGAGTTGTATTTATATGAGGAGCGGCATATAAGGGATAAATTGGACATATTGAGTTATTGGAAAACTAATTAGTTTCGATATTCTCAAGTTGCAAGAATGACACGTGATGTCTTAAGCATATCAATATCTAAGATAGCTTCATAATATACATTTAGCACTGGAGGCCATATCCTTGATCAACATTGCAGTTCATTGAAGCCAGATACTATAGAAGCTCTTTTATGTACAAAGAATTGGCTTTATGAAGAAGAAGGTAGTAAATACAAATTATTTGCTAAAATTTCAACATAATATATTTTATTGATATGTTTCTTTTTTATGTATAGATTATTTGGCCATCTCTCTTGAAGATCTAACGGAGAATGTGGTAAATTTGAAAACTAACCCTACTAGCAACATCCCTTCAAGACATGGTTCCACTTGATTAAGTAATGTTATGCAGTTTAAATTTGGGAGTTCTTGTAATTTGATAAGATTATTTCTTTGAAATTTTTATTTGGGTTGCAATTTTATGTTAAGTACTAAGACAAAAACCTTACAACATTTGTATTTATAGAAATTAAATATTGTTATTGTTTGTTTTCCTTTTGTATCCGTAAATATCTCACAAACTTTTATATAATTTTTTAATCGATAAAACGGTTCAACTCAGACATGGGACACACTTATTATATAGGTCGAGTTATAGGTTTAAGCTTTCAGATATGATTAATAAATAGGTCGGGTCGTGGGTTGGGTTTTTTCAGATGCGAACCCGTTTAAACACATAGACACGAGACACAATACCATACGATAACACGAATTGTCAACACTACTAAAGAGTGATTTTCTAACCAATTTTCTAATTTCAAAACTCTTATTACATTGATAAAATATTTGACATGAGATCTAAAGCTCTTCAAATAGGAGGACAAGCTGAGTATGTAAGCACATATACAATCATAAAAAACATCTCGTAGTCTTCAAAGTATCTATGGTAATATACTAATAAGAGCACGAGTATGAAAAGATTAGGATAGTATAGAGTTACGAACATAGCTACAAAAATCTTGCATCCCCATCTTGCCAAGAACATCCAAATACCTCAGTACATCATAATACATATCATAATCGAGATTGTAAAAGATTTCAATAATGTCATTCTCACCATAAAAAGAATAAAAAGGAACGAGCTTTGAAGAACCTAGTAAAATAGCAACCAAAGCACATTTAGCATGTCACATGGGCCTATTCTTATACAGCAAGCAATTTCCATTTAATATATTATATTTAAGTGAAAGCATGCAAGACGAAGTACTCGTGACTCCAAACATCACAATAGGGTATGAAGGGGTCTTGAAATAGGGCAATCAAGGTTTATTGAGTGAATCTTGACTCCATGCGATAAATCCTAGAAAGTAGTCTCATATGGAGGGTCCTACCAAGACATCATTGAATGGAAGTCAACAATCGTATTTCACCACCACAATTCCCTCCTATTAGTTACCATCGAGCCATCAAGATGGAATGAGCTTTATTCTCAGATCATCACAAAGTTACAACTACAATCATAACCCAATCTAAGTTGTTGTCACATTGGAGCAAACGACTAAACACAAGCAACAAGCATTATATTATGCTAAGTTTACATTATTTAATTTGGTTTAAAATAACCTAGTATTCTAGCAAGTAGTACCTAAGGTTACTGCATCCTTGATACACAAGGCTTAATCAGTTAAAGAATATTAATAGTGTCAACATCCAACTTGCAAACTGATTAACCAACAATTAAATGCTAAGGGTTTATCCTCTATGTCATATGAAAATACTTCACCAATCCATGCTTAAGTCTTTCACTTTAGGCCTCTACATTAATTAAGGTCTGTTTAGGTTTATGGGAATTAAGGGGTTAGTGGGCTTAATTACTTTTGGAAGGGAAGTTAGGCTTATACCTACTTGATTTAATTTGCCCAATTATATCAATTATTAACCTTTAACAATTAGTTACATATTGGGTTTAGGGCTTTATGTAAGCTAAGACTTGTTTAAGGTATAAGCTTTAGAAAATGGGTTTAAGGTGTAATTAGAATTTGGAGATTTGCTAATTGCCCACTATAGGTTTAAGTCCTTTAAATTAATTTATGTTTAGGGTTCTTTACTAAGGCCCATAAGATATTGGGCCCTAATTAGCTAAATAGGCCTAATTGATTTTGGGATTAAGCCTATTAGTTTTCTATTAGTTAATTATTTAATATGTCAAGTTATTTCCAATGTAATAAGGCCATTTAGTTGGTTTATCTATTTTAGGCCCTCTATAAATTTTATTAAGCCTAATTATTCCAACTTAGTACTTAGATTCATATTCTTAATTAGCTTAGGCCTATATAGCTCATAGGCCCAAAAGAGGAAATGGGCCCACCATTTTGAGGGTTAAGTAATCCTGATTAGAAGTGTTGAAATTAATTTCTAAAACCCCATTATGGTTATATTCATTTCAAGCCCATAAATCGATCCATATTATTTAGGTATTTTATAGGTTTCAAGAGAACCAATTATGGGATTAGGTGAATCAATTCTTGGTGGACAAATTTTGGGTCATGGACCGACTCTAGGATTTAATGGGCCAATCCATATTAGGATCCAACCAATAGTTATCCATTTTGTCCAATTTATTTATCTAAGTTTACACCTTCCGATCTATTTAAGACTAAAGCCCACATTTTGCACATATTAAGCCCAAATCATATTACCAACATAATCCACAATTAAATTAATTAAGATTTCACATGAAGGTAGCAGCACATACGACATCATGTAATCCATTAAACTCTACTGATTAAGCCTTACTTTTAAGTAGGGTTGGACAAAAGAAAAAAAAAAATTACCAAACCAAACCAAATATATGGTTTCTTTTACAATTTGGTCTAAAATTTTTTTTATTTGAACCAAATCGAAATTTTATAATTGATTTAGAAGATTAAACCAAACCAGTCCTTTTTAAAAAATGTAGTTATATTTTCCATGTAACTAAAAAATTATTTTGCTGTAATAGAGCACTTAAAATAATCTTTTGTTTATAATTATTAAAATGTATATGTATTTAACTTCTATTACCATTAATTTATAAATTATAAATATAGATTAACTCAAAATATATATTATATGCTAGTTTTATGAATAAAGTTATTTGCCAATAAACATATAAAATTTCTTAATCACATGAATATTGTCCTCATCAATCTTATCTATAATATCAATACTTGTTAGTAAATAAATTTAGTACTTCATCAATCTCATCTATTTGTCAAATATACTTTCCTTGATTATGAAATATTGTTCTATTCGTAAACTAGATTGAACCAAACCAAAGTTTCATGTTTTGGAAAAAGGCCTAATCCAATTCATATGGTTTAGTTCAAAATCATGAAAAACTAAACTAAACTGTATTTTTATAATTTGATTTGAAAAGAGAATAAAGCTAGATTGAATCAAACCTACCCCTACACTTAAGCATCTTTTTCCTTTCGTTTCATACTCAAATACCACACTTTATTAGTGTTTAAGCATGCTCCTAAAGCTTACTCTCCTACTACATTTAGTGAAGACATTTCATTAAAACTTACCTCCTAACGTGAATGTTTGAATTACTTGACTAAAGCATACTCTTTGATGCAAGTAGTTGATCCTCATAATTACAATTAGTTGAAACACAAAGTATCATAGGTAGAGCAACTCTTAGCATACTAAGCTTGCTGAAAAGGGAGCACTTGAGTGATATATTTGACTCCTAAGTGGATCACTCATCTAGATATTGATTTTCTCTAGCCCTTAGGTTATTTACTTCTAAACTTGCTACATAAAGCATGATGGGCAAAGTTTTCCTAAATGGTACCACTCACTTAATGACAATACAATTACTCATAAATGAGAGCGTCTCACATTCAATGTAGATATATCACACTTAATGCACATGTAAACTTGTTTTCCTCCTACATCTGATGAAGAAGCTTGATTGAAACTCATTCCTTGAAACAAACACTAGATCTCCTTGATAAGTGCTTGCACAATGCCTGTACGGAAGATTGCTCCCTTAAGTAATCTTCTTTTGTTTATTAGTGACCTCAATATCTAGAACAAAGTTTGAGAGTCCAGTTGGCTTGGCATCTAATGCTGAGATGACACTCCAAGGCTTGACACGTTAATGATGATATACTTAAAAACTTAGCTATAGCCATAGAGTACATCTTTAGCTTGATGAAGATGGGATGTTATGATGAAAACCTGATTTTCATCAAGTACAAGGCTCAAGTCTAATGACACTTGATGTGAATTCTATCTCCTCCATGTGTTCATGATTCATCCACTGTTGGTTATGGCCCTTGAAGCATGTTGAAAACTTAAGTGCAAACTCCCTTATTGAACGCATATTTATCAACAATCTAAGTGATGGAGGGTTGTCGCCTTTTAATGGAATGCTGCCAGTTTGTTGATTGAGTGTTGTCCCTTTACCAATGGATTGTCATTGCCTTGTTAGTAGAGTAAAGCAAGATTACTTACTGGCGGAGCGAAATTGCCTTCTTAATAGAATTTATATACATTGATGAGGAGATGACACATGTTATAATCCCACATGAGAAAGTAAGATAAACTAAGTGTGACACTTAAGTCTAAGGGATTCTTTTACCTATCAGACTAGTTTTTTGGATTATGCTCTCCTCTTAAATCAAGATCATAATATTTGGTGCTCTAGTTGAGAGGCCAACCTCATGAAAGGGGTGACTTGAGAGAGGGTTACTTAGTGAAGCAAGGTGTAAACCATCTAAAGTAAAAGTTATCTAGAGTGAGTAGTCCAAAGTAAGCCAATGTGAGTGTTGGCTTTCAAAAGAGTGTGATAATATTATAAGCCCACATGGGAAAGTCATATAGACTAAGTGCAACACTTAAGTTTAAGGAGTTCTTTTGTCTACCAGACAAGTTTTTTGGGTTGGGCTCTCTTCTTAGATTTAGATCATAACAACACCTCGATGAAGGAGTAAAGTTCGAACCTTTGAGGAGAAGTAGCCCCTAATTGTTCAAGTAGATGAGAACTTGTTGGACGTGTGGTTTCATTCTTAGATTTGAGGCAATGGAATTGGGAATCCTAGTATTGCATAACATGCATATGGGAAAAACTATGATTGTAGAGCAATAAAGTCATTATATCGAAGTAATTGTTTTGGTACATAAATCCTACTACAAGTCTTTACAAACCTACATAAACCTAAGGCGAATATGTATCCATAAAGACAAAATAGGAAATAAACTGAAGATAATTCAAAAATTATAATCCATCATCAGCCACCTTTGGTCGATCGGCCTCCCAACCAGTCATCCGCCCCTCAACTAGGATTGCCTTGGACGAGTGACTCCTAATCCCGGTTGATTGATGCATTTCCCACTTGCCTAAAACTGAACTTATATTGGCTCAATACTTCTCAAGACTTATCAAGTTTGATCTTCTTGTGTTTTCTTCCCTGGCTATACCATTACAAGTATATCTCTTTTTCCCCTCAGTGTTTTTCAACATCGTCTTGGCCAATGACAGCATC
>JAMXBB010000005.1:113992516-114016157 GCA_024138015.1 Lumnitzera littorea | reverse complement strand
AAGCTTATGCCAAAGTCCAACACACCGAATATCCTTGACCAACAATCCATGCTGACCCCCCTTCAACAATCCTAACCAGTGCTCCACATCCCCTTAATCCACAAACTGAACACACACGACGTAGGCGAACTTGCTACTATCAACACAAACACAAGCTGTACATGCACGATCACTTGATTTCGTATACACAATCCGGCACATAATCACAAGCGCACGATCATGTACGACTTAATTTGGTAAAAATTGTTTTATTTTATATTGTTAGTTAGTTCAATTATGTTTACTAATTTAGTTTTTCGTTTAAGTGCAGGTTTATTATTATTTTCATATTACGTGTTTTTTTAGATAATCTCATATTTTAATAAAATTTAGTTACATTATGTTTTCTAATTGTGTTTTTTTAAAAAAAATATACGTATCTTACAGTTGAGATATGTATCATGTGATCAAGATATGTATCTAGTAGTTAGGATTTAAAAAAGATACATATCGAGATATATATCTTACAGTTAAAAATTTAGAAAAAATACGTATCAAGATACGTATCTAGTAGTTAAGATTAAAAAAAGATACGTATTGAGATACGTATCTAATCGTATCTTTAACATATTTTATAGTTAGGATTTATAAAATATTTTTTGATACGTAGTGGTTTTAAAAAATAAAAAAAATCTTAACTAGAGTTTTTTCAAAAAGATTTAGTTAGTTAAGATTTCTTTAAATTAAGAAAAATTAGATTTCTTAGGTTTTTTTTAAAATAATAAATTGATAAATAAATGTAAACCTAACTTGATTTTCGAAATAAAAATAATCCATCCACTAAATATTTTATAAAAAGAAAACTATGGCAGGTTTGATCCTGACTAGTGGATATGTAAATACCTTTAAGGCAACCGTATAAAAAATAAAAAAAAAAAAACTTTTTTCTCTTTTTCTTAGAAATTCGTAATAAGAAAATAATAAAAAATCACTTTAGTTATCTTTTGCTTATCTAGGTATATTTTTAATATTTTTGGAAAATTATAAAAATAAAAGCTCATAAATTTTTCTTTAGTTTTTACATAGTGATTTAGTCTTAATAGGTTAGCTCCCGAGCTTAGTTTTCTCTTGTTTAATTTTCTAAAGATCAATTTTTTAGAATATCCACAGATTAGTAACCAAATTAAGGTTTTTCTACTAAAAAACCCTAATTTCATATTTTTTTGTTAGTTGAACTGGTTGGTGACTCTAATTTTTAAATATTTTAGAAAAAATATTTCCTTAATTTAATGTCGAATAATTTATATTAAGTGGGCTGAACTTAATATAAGTTAAATTAAGGAAACCAAAATAAGACTCGATAATAGATTCAACCAATTTGCAATGGTCCTCAATTAGATTTGGAATTTTTAAGAAAGCCAATGATCATGAAGTGATTATGAAATTTCACTTTGAACTCAATGAATCTAAAAATACAAGATTTATAACTAATTCCATAAAGGCAACTAAAGTTCTTAGCAAAGGTAGAGATTCAAAGATAAGGAAGGCCAATTCTAAGGACTTGCCAATCAAATTCCAACTGTTATCATAGGTTGTACACATTTTAATCAAGATGATTATGGAGAGCTCCCCAATTTAGCTACTAATCTGTCAATGTAAAGAGGAGGATAAGAACAAAATAATTCACAACAGGCTTGTGATGTACTTATGCATATTAAAGATAGAATTGAGCAACTAATGAATGTGCAAGTAGAGAATTCGAGTCAATGAAATGTAGGTACATTGTAGGCTTTGATTATTGTTAACAATGTTGTCATACAATTGTGACAAGATAAGGAGTAGGGAGGCTTGATCAACAAACATGGAAATCTCCTAACCATAACAGTATTATGATCAATTAAGATAGAGCAAGTAATTTATCATCAAGCATAATAGGCAATGGCATTGTTTATGAAATAGATTGCTTAACGATCGAAGTAGCTTTAGTTAGAGAGAAGGGCTTCTTATGGCAAGAAGAAGAGGATGGGAGAGAAAAATGATTGAAATTGATTAAAAAATGATCCATGATTCTATTGTTTCTTTTATAATTGTTATTAGAAAATAAGAAGGTTAATTGATGATATCAAATCCTTTAGAGGTAGTTTTTTTTTTCCTATTGCTTGAATTTTATTCCTTGGAAAGCTAATACATGTACTGACTCAGTTGCTATAAAGCAAAGCATGGGTAAGTTACAGTTGTGGGATTTTCAAACCCGCATCGCAATTATATAGTTTGTTGTTTGTACATTGGTTTTCTCGCCCATATGAGGGCTTGTTTTAATTATAGTGAAGTTCTTTTTTTGGCTTAAAAGAAAAAGAAAAAAAAAAGACCTTTTAAGCAATACTATGTATCTAACTAAAAGTTTGTTGCATTTAGGGATTTATTAAGTAGCCTTTAGGTCAGTATATTTATGTGTGTGCTAAAATGGTATTTGATGGGCATTATTTGCCTACCACTTTTAGGGAATTATTTTTCAATTAAATTAAAAGACCATAGATAGGAAGATTGGCATATATACAAGTTTTATATGCCTGCGCCAAGCAATAAATATACACAAAGGACCAATCCTGCCTTTCAAGTTTAGAGCATGACATGTTTGATGACATCAAATCTCCATGGCTTTATGTACCAAGTTACCCTTTCCACCTAAGTCACCATTTGACATTAATTGCTCGAATGAAATAAGGGAGAATGAAATTGCAATTACCAAGGAATGTAAATAAGGTTTAATAAAGGAGGAATGAGTATTAGTTATTCAATTGAGTGTAATGGAATGCCAATACATTATTCACTTCAAATAGGATTAAGTTATGAATAGGAGATGAAATGCCAAAAATTACCCATAGTTTAATTAAATAATAAGATTAAAAACAAATAACTAAAAAATTAGCAAGATTCAACCTAACCTAAACTAAGTACACATCAACTTTAATCTCAAATAAAAAAGATGTAAACCTTAACCCTTATCTCACATACACAAAGAAGAAACCTTAACCCCCAACCTGCAATCCACATAGTATCACTTAACCCTAGCCTAAACCTAAATCTCCAGTTTTCCTTCAACTCAAAACCTTAACCCCAATTTTCAGTTCATGTCATAAAGAGATCGAGAGATTGAGAGAAAGGAGAGATCAAGAGGGAGAAGAGAGTACGAGTTTGAGAGGGAAGAGAGATCGGGATGGGAAGAGATTGAGATGGAAGAGGTCAAAAGGGAGGAGAGACCAAATTGAAGAGAGAACGAAAGGGAGGAGAGGATGATCTTAGACTAAGAGTACTTTTCTCTTGATTTTGTTGCTCATAAGTTATTTTGAGGGTAAAATGTGTAACTTTTGAGTTTGCATAAGGATATTTTAGTGAGAATGATCAATATTTGGCCTAGAAATTGCAATTCATGGTTGAGTCTAAGAATTGCCACATGAGTTCCTAAGGAATGGATATTACGGGAGCTAAAAACCAACTAAACACCATAATAGAGACTAGATAAGGAATAGGGAGGAAAGGGAAGGGAGGTTATGGGGTTAGACAAGTAAGCACACCTATCATATAGTTCAAAGGACAGATGTCATTCCCACAAAAACTATGAGCACTAATACTATCTCTCTATTAACCAAGACTCAACTAAATAAATTAATGAGAAAGCAATCAAATTGAAAATTAATTCAAGAATCAATATCATACCTAAATTTTGTTTCCCTTAGAATTACACCTCTGACTTTACTAAAGATTATCTAATTCTATCCTTAATTTTCTTGATCGAGAAAATTCTCTATTAAAATTAATAACTTTCTTAAGTCTATTAACTCTAATCTTTAAATCACCTATTAGAATCTCTTCTCAGTAGCATAATCAAAGATTGGATTAAAGAACAATGAATCCTCTAACTAACTTAATCAAGATTCAAAAAGAACTTGCAATTTATCTCTAAAATTGCAAGAATCTTCATCAATTATGCCTAAATCTAATTATACAAGAAATTCTTGATTCTCTTACATAACATCATACTTTTGACTAATACCTTAGGAAATCAATCTAAAACAATCAAGCACATATAATTGAACTAAGAAAATTAAAGATCTTCATTAGTTCTAAGAAAAACCAATGTTACATAGTAATTTTAGGTTCCTCAAAACTTAGATACAATAAATCTACTCACTATTCATGATAAAGCAATAATCTTGAACAAGATCTAAAGAAAAAAATAGAAAAATAAGCCTGAAAACAATAAAAAAAAAAAAAAACCTTGAATGTTGAATCTTGAAGTGCATCACTCTCTTAAGTGTTCTGTTTCTTTGAGTCTCTCAAAAAGTCGTCTCAAAAAATGTGACAAAAATCCTTAAAAATTCTTTATATAAGAGATGTAAAATTTTGCATGTCGCTTAAAACAACACAACCTAGTGATATGGTCATGTTACTAGTTGTGTCCCTTGAGATACACCAAATCTCAACAAATCTTTGCCAAATCTTCAATTGACACAACTTAGAACATGGTCGTGTCATCCAAGTCGTGTAACTCACTGTCTATTCTATTTTTCCATTCAAACTCTTCACTTAAATTACACAGTCATGTCATTTACTCATGTTACTTCAAAACTTCATAACTTGTTCGTTTTAACTTTGATTTGAGTGAAACTTATTTCTATTTTCTTGTTATCTTTTGAAAATCGTTCTAAAATCTAGAAATCAAGGTTTTACTTAATTAAGTATCATTTTCTTAAAATAAACCAAAATTTCAAGAAAAAATCACTATATAAAATATAGTCAATTAAGAGCTTATCAACTCTCTTTGTAAACAACCTATAAATTTTTTATTTGAAAAGCAATAGATTCTCTCTCAACTCATCACCACCATCTTTATCTTTGAAATTGTGCCTAATAGCCATATTACTCAAATTCATGTTTTAGAATCAATTTATTTGTATCAAAGTATAACATTCCTGAACCCAAGGACACCACAACCCACTACGTGTTCTTAATTTTCTAACGATATATTAAGGCTCTAAATCATTACTACAGTCTCCAAATCACTTGTAAACTTGTCAACAATATTACAACATCATATTCTTCATATTTCTTACAATATGAATGACTCACGGAAGAGTAATTCTAGCCACAAACACAATTAATAACAAAATTTCTAACTTTCAAAACAAATGAATGTACACCTCTCACACTCAACCTATTAGTATCCCCGATCACAAAATAAGCAACAACTTCATCTTAATACTTACAACTGTAAAAAAGGAAAAATGAGCTAAAGCATTGTACATAATGTGTAAGCATACATAGATGCTAAACTAAACACATCACATGTATATAATGCAAAAGAATAACAAACAGCTAATTATTATCTAATACTTTAAGCCAACGAGTATCAGAAGGGTACTCATGACCTTGCCACACCATGATCTCTTATATAAATAAATAGATAGAATATAATATAAGTCTTTTAGTTTACTACCATATACTCAAGTGAAGATCTAATGACCAATACTCGGGAACTAGGAAACATTAGATCTAGCTACATCATCCCATATGCAACTCCACTGGGGAATCCTCACATATGATCAGCAATTTTCCCCTTATAGTAAAAGACAAGCCATGATAAGTACAATCAGCATGCAACATTGAAGTCGAATATGAATTAATTTGATTTCTTTCTCACTATCCTAACAAGCACAAGCAATAAGTATGCACTATATACCTAGAAAGCTGAATCTGAACAAATTACAATACCTAAATCAATCTTGAAACCTAAATATAACAACCTGACAGTTTTGACAATAAACTTATCTTAATCTTTCATTATAATCAATCTAATTCAAATACCTTAAGTAAATCAATCCGTCTTTAGATAACACTTCTAAAAGGATCGCTAAACTCCTATCTTATTCTAGGATTTTAAGAGTAACTAAATCTAAATAAAAGGGTAAAGGTCAAACCTTGGTTTAGGAATGGAATGACTAAAATACTTGGAATGAGGATTTAGAGGTTTAAGAAAGGAAGTTTTAAAATGGGGTTTAATTCTTTATAAAACATGTTTGTAAATAAGTTATGATACTTAAGATGCTCAAGAATGGTTTTAGAGGATAAAATATGCTTTGGGAAGTACATTAGAACACAAAGAAATTGGTTTAAGAAAAAGGAATAAAAGGAAACTTAGGTCAGTCTTCTCATGTAAACCAGTTACACTATTTAGGGGGAACCAGCAGACTGATCTTTACTAGCCTTCTGTAACCAAAAAGTAAGATCCAACTAACCCCACGGTTTATATCAGGATAGCAACAAAGCTTTGAATTCACTCTCTGTAAACCCTGTAAAGTTATTGGTCTAAACCTTAAATTGGACTCAAGTGCTCTAAATAACTTCCTGAGTCAATAAAGTTGAGTAAAATACAAATTTTATTAAATTATGAATTTGAATATATTATAACTAATAAAAAACTTAGAATTTCGATTGAAACATTAATCGAGTATGAAAACCCTAAACCCCATGTACGCGTAAGTACTCGCAATTGAACTTAAATTTCACAAAAACTCTAAAACTATAACTTTAAGCTTATAAAATAAATAAATTTTCCTTAATAATAATAAAACCTTAAATGAACATGATTATTGACTAATAGGCACAATCGCATAAAATTGTTAACGAATGTGTTGGATAACTCATAAATATTATAAACATAACGGGTAACAATTTAATTAATAAATTTTATAAAACTTCAAATATTATTTCATAATTATTATTAAACATATAATTTTATAATTTTACATTTGGAATTTTGATTTTTAATTTCTTCTTTTTCCTTCTTTCCTCTTTCTTTTTCCTTTTCCTTTTTCTTCTTCAATTTTTTTTATTTGCCACATTGAGCTTCCAGAATTGGTTTCGATTGACACTTGTGTGATTTAATTTACCCATGTGTTAATTCTGTAGATCAAACAAAGATAATAGGTAAGACTCTTGTCAAATCATTTGATCACCTTATCGTACTTTTTCTTTTCCTTTTATGCATTTCATTTCTCTCTCTTTTCCTCCTAATGTTGTGCTGGTTGGAAGCAAAAATATACACCTTTCCCACTTTTGTTTTTCACTTCTACAAAACCCTACCCATATATTTCTTTCCCAAATTGAAAACTTCCTTGCCTTGTCTCTTTCATCTTGAATTTTCTTCTACTCATTTCAACAATTCAAGAAAAAGAGGGAGCTCTTAAATATCAAGTTATCAAGAGAAGTAGATAAGTAGCACATGTATTATATTTATTTTGTAATAATCATTTATATGTACTCTTTCATATATATATATATGTATGTATGTATTTTTGTAGAATTTTTTGTATTATAGGATTATATAATGAAATTTACATACATTCTATAATTTTTGCAAGAAAAGTCTATGTACATGTAATCAAAGGTATATAAAGTTAGTATTTCCTTATGTTACGTGTTCATATATGTATAAATACATAGGTATAATTATATGTACATATATGTTGTAATTGATGATACAAATATTTGGTACAAAAAAATTTATGTATATGTATATATGCATATATGATAGTATGTATATTATTTATTTTCATTATGTATATGTATATATGTATATATGGCTAGATATGTATGTATGTATAAAGTACAAAAATATAAGTATAATATATGTATAAGTATCGTATATATATGTATGTACGTATAGCATATATAGTATATCTAGGAGTATATTGTTAAATTACATATGTATATATGTATAAATAAGTTGAGGGAATCTAATTATACATGTATATATACATAAAAAAATACGTATATTAGTGGTACAATATATATAAGTATATGAGTATACTTAAATAATATATGTGTAATATACCATAATACTAAATGTAGACACCTAATTTTTGTCTCTCTGTAGTCCTAATTTTTATTTTTACAAAAAAGGTCCTAATTCAAAAAATAAAAAAATTAATAAAAGATAAAAATAATAAAAAATTAACAAATGATGAAAATACAAAAAAAATAAGAAAAGAAAAAATTATTATAAATAGTTTTGTAGATTTTTAGGAAGCAACTTATATTAAGAACAAATAATTTTAGTTTTAGTTTTAGCTTTAGCTTTAGCTTAGTTAAAAAATTTTATTTTTGAATCGAGTAGTTTAAGTACAACTTAATTGTACCAAATCGCAAGGCATAGGCTAATGGCCTAACGGATAAGTATTGGGGTATTTGGATTGGATTTAATTTGAGGTGTTGGGTTCGAGTCTCTACAGGCACCTATGTCTTTATTTTTCTATCTTTGCAAAAACGAGATGGAAACGGGATTTATATATGATTAAATCACTTGAATTTAGTTTGATCTTATTAAATTAGATTTAAATTAATTTGGATCTAGTTTAATTGTTATCGAATCAGATACAATAAATATAACTAGTTATGATTTGATTTGGACCTTAAAAACACACATACACATACATATAAAAGAGAAGACACATCAAGGAAAGACATTACACACATCCACCGACTAAAAAAGCCAACACCCTACTATGCAAAACTAAAACTCCAAACACAACCAGTTAACAATCCGCTTTCGGATGACAACAAAACAGAAACTCCATATACACGCGCTGTAGACTACGCACGGATCATTAACATTGACCCTCACACCACGCCGATAGCACACACATACGTTGATCAAGTTCTCTCCCAACAATAGCCTACTACAGCATCGATCCGCATAACCCACGGCAACAGGACAGCAACAAAGCGGACAACAACAAACAAGACAACAGCACAGCGGACAGCAGCACAACAGACAGCAACGAACAAGACAGTAGCAAGGTGAACAGTAGTGAATAGGACAGCAGCAAGGTAGATAGTAGCAAAGCGGACAGCAATGAACAGGACAGTAGCAAGGTAGATGGCAGAAAAGCAAACTCAAACAAAACTCCGATGACAGTAGCCACACGCAACAGCAACTCCATTATACGCTGGCCATCATCCTTTACCACGTAATCAAGAAGTTCAGGTCCATTTCTTTCCAGTTTCAAAATTGTTTGCTTAATTGTTTATTTATTATTGTTATATTATTATTATTTAGATCTTTAGTTATTGAATATAATATATACAAATATAAACATATTAGTTTTAGGAGATTTTATTCTTAGTCTTTTATATATAGATAATTGTCTAATAATAATAATATATGTATATGTATATATTAATTTAGGTATTCTTCTTTTAACATTAGTTTTCTTGATTAGATAAATTAAGTATTGATTTAAGCGAATATATATTTTATGTTAGTTTAGGAGTTGTTAGGATTAGTTATTTTTGTTAAGATTTGATCTTGTTTAAGGATTTGTCATATAGAAAGCTGTTTTTTTTAAATAAAAGTTAATAAAAAAATCCTTTTTAAATTTTAAGACTTTTAGTGAAATTTTTTTTTATAAAATAATAACATTCAAGAGTTAGGACCCCTTTAGATTTTTTTTAAATAAACCGAATAAATTAAAAACGTAAACTCAGGCAGTTTTTAAAATTAAAATAAATCGACACATTAAAGATTTTTTGAAAAAACTACGATCGTCCGATCTCAACTAGCGGGTACGTAAGCCTTCGGGGCGACGATAAAATATGTTAAACTTAGGTTCTTTTTCTTTTGATTTTTGTTTATTTATCTATTTACTTTAAATATTATAATTAGAAAAATAATCCTAATTTCGGTAAATAGATAGTGGTACCCATTAGGGTTTAATAGGTTAGCCCCTCGAATTCGGAACCCTCTAGTTCTTTATTCAAATTGAAATCAAAGACCGGTAGCTAAATTGTAATTAATCCATCCAATTAGTTACGATTTCTTTTCTTTTCCTGACCCTGGTTGAGTAGCGACTCCAAAAATTATTTTCAATAAAAAACCGAAATTTTCAATTTCTTTAGTCGATGATTAATATTAAATGGGTTAGGGTTTAGTATTAATTGAAAATGGGAAATTCAATTTTAAATAGAAAATCGAAAAATCAGGCTCGACAATTTGGTGACTCCACTGGAGACCTTAAAGGGCTAGCTACTAAAAGTTGCCGAAAATAGGATTATTTTTCAAAAAAATAAAAAAATAAAAAGATGAAATAATAAAAATAATAAAAAAGAACTTAGGTATATTATTTATTTGTTTATTTTATTTATTTATTTTTTACCAACAATTTTTTTGTTATTGCAGTTTATTTAGGGGGGTAATTTTAGGGGGTTTACTTTTATTTTGTTTTTTTGCATTATAAATGCATGGTAGATACAGTCAGAACCAAGCCGTCTTAAGACCTTAGGAGGGGGCCCATTGTGTAAGCTTCGGATGTTGTGAGATAACCACCTTCCAAGGCTGATCAGGCTACCCCACTTAAGTTCGAATGCAACAGTAGAATCGTTGCTTTGAAAAAAACGTAGTGGTTGCAGAGCTTGAGAACCTTTAGAACCCACCCTTTTGCATTACACAAAACCTTTTTTCAAAAAAAAAATTACAAGAACCTATGATATGGTAAACCTAAATGGATAAAAGCAGTTGTGAAGTTGTGATTGTAGTTGTAATATTTCCTTGTAAATAATTTGTAATAATTTTTATGTAAAGTTTAGATTACATTGTAATTGTAATTTTGATTTTAATCAGTCATGGTTAGATCTAGTTAAGAGTTTTTTGAAGACATTCATGTCCACCTACCGCATTGGCCTCAAAAACTGCTTTAAACGTAGTTTCGACTCTTTAGCCCAGATAAGCAGGAATTTATTAAGAATAGGATTGGGCCCATCCTCTCTCTACAGAAGATACCCGTGAACATCACTCTAGTATAAGCCTTATTCCACCTTTGGGAGCCCGAATCCACCAGTTTCTGTATGGGCCTACATCAGCTAAGCCCAACTTTAGAAGAATACTCCCAATTGTTGTGGGCTCCTATAATCACTGATGATATCTATGTCCTAGACTTAGAAGCTACAGCACCAAAGATCTTTAGCAAGTTGTTGGGAATCAGAAAAACCGAAATAAACCGGGTTCTAAATCAAGGAAAGACCATTTAATTAGAGGATGTCATGGACTGGTTTTCTACTGAATTGAAGCATAGAGAAAAACGTGAGGTTTTTTGTGAAAATTTAGAAGCATGGCACCAGTACCGGGTCAACGCTTTTATATTGGTGGTCTTCAATACTATCTTGTTCCCTGATGAAAGACGTCGAGTCCATTTCAAAATTGCAAAACTCGTAACCCAGTTCCTTGAAGGGAAATCGTATGTCCCAACCCTTTTGGCCGAACAGATCCGGTCACTAAACCATCTC
This sequence comes from Lumnitzera littorea, assembly GCA_024138015.1. Lineage (NCBI taxonomy): Eukaryota > Viridiplantae > Streptophyta > Magnoliopsida > Myrtales > Combretaceae > Lumnitzera > Lumnitzera littorea. The sequence continues at coordinate 114,004,838 of JAMXBB010000005.1, read as the reverse complement.
AAGAAAAAGAAACGAGGAGATTTGAAAACTAATATGCTCCTAGTGGTGGTCTAGTTCGTTAGACACATGAGAAGTTACCAACTTGATTTCAATCGGGCCGAGTTTATTCAGCAATACGACCTTATCAAATCTTTTGAAGAAAGAGTTGAGCTACCAGCAAATACAGCTAGTCGCTACTAGGTCTAGTACTTCCAGAATATGAAAGTGGAAGAGTTGTTGTTGACACCTAGGTGGTTTGCAATTAAGGAAATGATAAGAGGGTGTAAAGACTTCAAGGCGGTCCCTCTGATCGGCTTCAACCTCTACACTGCATACGTCCCAGCTAATGGACTCATTGATAACATAATCCCCAGACCGTCATTAGAAGCTATCTCATTGGACTTCCTTAACCCCAGCATGACGGTGGCTGACAAAGCAGCCAAGCTTCAAAGCATCCGAGCTCTTTGGCGCACAAGAAAGACCACCCCTACCACTAAAGGAATAACAGCCAAGAGCCAAACAACCAAAGGATTTATTTATCACCAGCTAAAAGGGCTAAAAGATATGGAAGACAACAAAGAGAAGGGGGAAGTTCAAGTTGTAGTTGAACCCGAGAGGACGTGTAAAAGAGAGCAGGAGTTGGAAAACCGTTGCAAGGAGTATCATCAGAAGATAAAGGCATTAGAAGCACAACTGAAGAAGACTAAGGGCAAAGAAGAGCAGGCTCCCATGATCCGAAGAGGAGAAAGATGCAGGATAAGCCTACTAGCCACTAGGAGATTAGATTTTAGATTTTAGATTTTAAGTTTTTTTTTTTTATGTTTTCTTTAGAATTCTTTTTTGTGAATAGAATAAGGGGTGTAAAGCTTCACAATTGCAAAAAATTAATAAAAGTTAGGTTTTGCCACATCAAAGGTTTCTTCCCAATTCTTGATTTTTCATTGCACTCGTGTGATATGCATTTTGCATGTATACAATTAACAACTCTTTCTTAGGAAAATGTAATATGTACTAACCATTTGTTGAGTTGGTCTTCAAAATCAGGTAAAATTTCAAGATAGCTCCCAAACGTCAAGTCTTTTAGAGAAGTCCGATTAGAATACGTTCCCAGACCAAGATGGCCACCACTCAAGGAAATGATGGAGACCTGAAATCAATGATCCCTCCGAGCTGAGATTTCGTTCCATAGAAAGGGCTATGGAGAAGATGGTAGAACAAATGAGCTTCCTAGCAGACAGCATTGCTTTGCTGCGAGCTACAACACCAACTAATGAAGAAAATTTCAAAACCCGTTATGGTAAGAATACACAAACTCCTGAAGCAGAGCACAAATATCAAAAGACCCATTCGAGTCAGAAGGAGTTTACCCGAAAGACAACCTGACCTTCTAACCTAACACGTATGCGGCCCCAAGACCTGTTGACCATGGGCCAAGTATGGACAGCTTGAAAGAACTGGAAAAGAAATTAACACAATAGATAACTAAAAAGATGAAGGCACTTATAGGGTATGATGGATTTGAACAGGCGAGGATCACGGAGTTTTCCGTGTGTGACATGGGATCATACCCTGAGAAGTTTAAGGTACCAAAATTTGAAAAGTATAACGGGACGAGTCACCCCAAGCTTCACTCCAGGTTGTATGTCAAGAAGGTGGATAAATATGTTCAGTATGATCCACTCATGGTACAGACATTCTAAGATGGTCTGACTAAACCGGCCTTGACTTAGTATGCCCAGCTTGATTTGAATCAGATAAATACATGGGAGAAACTTGCTAGAGCATTTTATGAACAATATAAATTCAACGTAGAAGTAGCCCCAACTATGATGGACTTGGTTGCCTTACGGAAGAAGAATAATAAATCATTCAAAGAATACGCTCAAAGATAGAGGTCCTTAGCTGCAAGAATCTCTACTCCTACAACCGAGAAGGAGCTCACATCAGCTTTCATTAACACCTTGGAAAGGCCCTACTTTTTCCATCTCATCAGGTAAGCCTCATCCAGTTTTGGCTAAATTAGTAGCAGCAGGGTGCAGGATTGAAAGTACCGTCTCTTCCAGTAAGCTGCAAGAGCCAGCAGATAGAAGACCACCAGTGTCATCATCTAGTCCTAGACCAGCCGACAGCAAGCCTAAAGAATCTACAATTGGTATGGTAAATTCAAATGCTAGACCCAATACTCAAGTCGCTTTTAGGACGAATCCTCCTTCGACTCAACAATAGTTCAAAGACCAGTTTCAAACTAATAGGACTTATAGACAATTTACTAAGATACCGGTCCCTTTAAGTCAAGTCTTCGAGAAGTTGCAAAGGGATAATTTGATACGATATGAACTTCCTAGTGATCAATACCGACCGAGAATCTTTGACCCTACAATAAAGTGTGAATACCACTGTAGACAAGTGGGGCATTCGACTAATGCATGCTAGAGACTGAGGAACAAGATTCAGGACTTGATAGATGAAGAGGCAGTGCAGTTGGATTTTGTGGAAGCCCCGGTTCCTAACATTAACAATAATCCCTTACCTAACTATGGGCCGATGATTGGTATGATTTTTTATGATTGTGCTGTCAATGTCGTTGATTCAGATAAGAAGCTTAAGGTTTTTAAGTTTTATACTAGTAACCAGACTCCAGAAGTGAAGAGGTATACATTCCACATACCATTACTACCAGAAAATTACAAGGCTGCTCCATTTAACTATCACTTAGTAAATCAAGAAAAACCAGATCCTCTGGTAAGGGGCATTACTCGATCGGGAAACATTTATCACTCGAGAGAGGAGCATGGGAGGAAGGTCATATTGGGAGAATCAAATGATAAGACGGCGGTCGAATGCATTGAGGGGCTATCAACCTTTACCAAAATAATCAAGTCGAGTGAGTATAAGATCATGGATCAACTCAATAAGACTCCTGCACAAATATCGTTGATGAGCTTGTTAATTGCATCTGAACCACACAGGGAAGCTTTGTTTCGCCCTTTAAATGAGGTGAAGGTCCCTCGGGAAATTCCAACTGAGAAGATGGGACTAGTTACTAATTCTGTTCTTGCAATGGATCAGATTTCTTTTTCAGCTGAAGAATTAGGCGAGGAAGGGAACAAACATACAAAGCCACTCTTTATCATGGTAAGGAGTAACGACATAATTATCACCAGGGTACTCATTGACAACGAGTCATCGCTGAACGTCTACCCACTCGCCATCTTGGATTTGCTAGGCATTGATACGTCTACAATTAATCCTTCTTCCACAACAATTAGGGCCTTTGATGGCTCTAGAAGAGAGATTATAAGGGAGGTTGATTTATCCGTAAGTATTGGTCCTCAGCACTTTACTATTCGATTCCAAGTCATGGACATTCCAAGATCTTTCAATCTACTCTTGGGAAGACCTTAGATTCATGCAGCAGGGGATTCATGCAGCAGGGGCCATACCCTTGAGCTTACACCAAAAGTTGAAGTTTATCTCAAATGGCCAGGTGATTACAATTTTGGGAGATCAAGATTATGAAATCTACAAGGAGACGGCTATACCCTACATAGGAAGTGAAGGACAGGAAGAGCTGGGATTACAAATGTTTCAAGAAGTGAACATGATTACCAAACCCAATAGAGAAGACAATAGAAGAATGGGATTCAAGGAAGGCCAGATCAGCGCCGTAGCCAGATCGGCCTTGGCTACAATCCTACCCCGGTAAAAGAATTCTAGAAGAAACAAGCGAGGGATAAGAGAGGTAACAGATTATACCATACCTCAATGACCTTTCCACCGCTAGTTGAGATGTTCATACGGGAAGAGACTCAAGCCCAGTAATCTAGCAAAGAAGGATCAACAAACTCGCCACACAAGTTCCGGCATCATTTGATTAACTGGTTCTCTATCTCGACAAATAGCAACAGGTCTTCCCTAGGGTAGAGGGGTGACCCATAGTTAGTATTTTCTGAATTTTTATTTTCAATAGTCATCATTTCAAATGTATCGTCAAACCTTTCGTTCAAAATTAGTTAAGCCTTTATCTCATTTGAGACTTACTTCCATTTATTCAATGAAATCTTAGTTTGTTTCTTTCTTATGTTGCGTTTCAATTCTCTTTTGCTTACATACACTTTTCTTCATGCATTCTCATTCAGATCCAATGAATCGAGCGAAAACCAAGAATACCTTACGCAGGTAGAAAATGAGAATATCAATATCGCTTCCGGCCTTACTAGGTTAGTCATCGGGAGTAATGTCGATAACCACAGTAATATACAAGAGGAATGGCAAAAACATGAACTGGGTAAAATCACTATTAATGAACCGATTGAGACAATTAATGTAGGGAATGAAGAAAATCTTAAGAATCTAAAAATTGGGGCAAGTTTAAAAGAGAAACAAAAAAAAGAAATGATTGCGTTATTAGCCAAATATTAGAATGTGTTCACTTGGTCGTATGAAGACATGCCTGAGTTAGACCTGTCGATTGTAGTCCACCGTTTACCCACACATGAAGACACCAAACCAAAAAAGAAAAAGATAAGGAGATTTTGACCGATATCTTACTGAAAATTAAAGAAGAAGTGAAGAAACTACTAGAAGTTGGATTCATTGAAGTGTCGGGTTACCCAAAATGGGTAGCTAATATTGTTCCAGTAATGAAGAAGAATGGGAAAGTTAAAGTATGTGTAGACTTTTGAGATCTCAACCAGGCAACGCCTAAAGATAATTTTCCATTGCCTCACATTGATGTCTTGGTGGATAACACGGCCGGAAACCATCTATTCTCTTTCATGGATGGTTTTTTCGGGATATAATCAGATTCGGATGTCCGAAGAAGATAAGACAAAAACGACTTTCATTACGACTTGGGAAACGTTTTGCTATAAGGTGATGTCGTTTGGGCTTAAGAATGTAGGTGCAACATATCAAAGGGCCATGGTTGTAATTTTTCATGACATGATGCATAAAGAAATAAAAGTGTATGTTGATGATATGATAGCAAAATCCAAAGAGGAGGAAGATCATTTAGAAAACCTGAGGAAGCTATTTGATAGGTTGAGGAAGTACCACTTGAAATTGAATCCGAAGAAATGTACCTTTGGTGTGACGTCAAGAAAATTGTTGGGATTTATAGTCAGCCAAAGAGCTATTGAAGTCGATCCTGATAAGGCTAAAGCTATAATTGACATGCCTCCTCCACAAATGCTCAAGGAAGTGCAAGGATTGCTTGGGCGTTTAAACTACATAGCCCGATTCATATCACAATTAACGGACAAATGTCGCCCTCTTTTTAAGCTATTAAAGAAGAACACGAAGATCAACTAGAATGAGGAATGCAAAGTGGCTTTCACGAAAATCAAAGAATACCTCATGAAACCTCCGGTGTTAATAGCTCCTAAACTTGGAAAGCCGTTGTTTTTGTACCTAACCATAATGCCCGAATCCATGGGATCCGTGCTTGGCCAGAAGGATGAAGAAGGGAAAGAGCGAGTTGTTTACTATCTAAGCAAGAAGTTCACAGAAGGGGAGCAGAAATACTCAGAAGTCGAAAGAACATGTTGTGCATTGGTCTGCATTATGCATCGGCTTAGACAATGTACACTTTATTATCAAATTGAGTTAATAACACAATACGATCCTTTGAAATACTTGGCTGAAAAACCGGTACTCATTGGTAGAGTTTCAAAGTGGCAAATGTTGTTGACAGAATTTGACATTAAGTATGTAAGCTAAAGTTCAGTTAAGGGGTAAGCTTTAGCGATTCAATTAGCAAAGAATCCTTCTGAGAAGATTCCTTAAGAAGCACCGGTTGAGTTTCCCGATGAAAGTATCCTATTAGCATGAAAAGTTTCTGATTGTGAAGTAGTCAAAAAATATTCAGGGTGGAAAATGTTCTTTAACGGAGTAGCTAATGTGTCCGGATGTGGAGTAGGGGCAATTCTAGTATTGCCTAAAGGTACACAATTTCCAATGGTCGTAAGACTAGCTTTCCCATGTACCAATAATATTGCAGAATAAGAGGCATGTATTTTGGGACTCAAAATCGCATTATTTAAGGAGATACGGGAATTACAAGTATATAGAGATTCTTCGTTGATCATAAGCCAAGCTCAGGGTGAGTATAAGACGAAAGACCCCAAATTAGTACCTTATCGCCAACACCTGGCCGAGTTGATAACCAATTTCGAAAAAATTACATTCATATACGTACCAAGGGTTCAAAACCAATTCGCTGATGCTCTTGCTACTTTGGCATCAATGATTTAGATATCGAGAGTAGTGGAGATTCAGTCACTTAAAATTGAAATTGAAGAAAAGCCTGCTTTTTGTTTGGCAATGGAAAGTTCATGTGACGAAAAGCCTTGGTATCATGATATCAAAACGTTTCTACAACGTGGTACGTACCCCGAAAGAGCAGTGAAGAAGGACAAAAAATTAATTAGAAGATTGGTGGCTCAGTACTTGATGATCGATTCTACGTTGTACCGACGATCATTTAACAGTACACTTTTATGTTGTATAGATAGGAAAGAGGCAGAGATGCTAATGAAAGAAGTGCACGAGGGAGTATGTGGCCCTCACATGAATGGCTATATGCTTACCAAGAAGATCATAAGGATGGGATATTACTGGTTAATTGTAAAAGCGAATTGTATCGGACATGTTAAATGCTACCATTTGTGCCAGATCTATGCGAACAAGATAAATGTTCCACCTCAAGAATTGCATACACTCTCAACACCATGGCCTTTTTTGATGTGGGGAATAGATATTATTGGCCCGATCACTCCAAAGGCATCTAACAGGCACCGATTTATATTGGTAGCTATTGATTATTTCACTAAGTAAGTTGAAGCCTCATCCTACTCTAGTGTGACGAAGGGAGTAGTGGTCAAGTTCATCAGGAGAGACATATTGGCTTAGTATGGTACGCTAGAGACAATTATTACTGACAACGGTACGAATCTAAATAATAAATTGATGTCTAAGTTATGCCGACACTTCAAGATCATTCATAGAAATTCTTCTCCTTATCGGCCCCAAATGAATGGAGTCGTGGAAGCGGCCAATAAGAACATTAAAAGAATTATTGAGAAGATGGCCATTATGTATCGAGATTGGCATGAGATGTTACTATTTGCACTCATGGCCTATCAAATTTCTATCAGAACATCAATAGGGGCAACCCCCTACTTGTTGGTATACAGAATGGAGGTTGTACTACCAATAGAGGTCAAGATTCCGTCTTTCAAAATATTGTCAGAAACTCAATTAGATGAGGCTAATTAGGTAAAGAAGCATATTGAGCAGTTGAACCTAATCGATGAAAAGAGGCTGGCAACTTTGTGCCACAACATTTGTTATCAACAACAAATAGCTAAGGATTTCAACGAAAAAGTACAACCCTGAAGTTTTGAGCAAGAAGATATGGTATTGAGGAAGACGTTGCCTGACACAACTGATTCGAGATGGAAGTTTGCCCCAAATTATAAAGGGCCTTACATTGTGAAGAAAGTATTGCCAGGGGGAGCTGTTATCTTGTCTCAAATGGATGGTCTAGACTTAAAGGACCCAGTAAACGCTGACGCATTGAAGATGTATTATCCTTGAACATCAATGATATTTTTACAAACAATCTTACTATTACTGTGGTCTCATTTTCATTATCTACATGCAAAGTTGGTATTCCTAGTAATCATTAGCATTGGATAATATTCTTAGCCTTTTTTCTCATTCCACTAAAAGACCTCACTTCTCACTCTATCATCTACCCAAATAAACCATACACACAAGAAGCATAAGAAAAATAATCACTTAACTTGAAGCGATGACTATTGATAAAAATTATTTTAATACTTTATTATGGTTAACACCCCCCCACCCCCAAGAAAGGGAAACTTGTTTCCTATTTTTCAGGACAAGGCCATGTTCAAAAAGAGTAACGTGTAGCGTATAAGTAGAAACTCGCTTGAGAACAGATACTTACACGAAAAGCCGATGTTTAGACCGGAATGTTCAATACAGGATATCTTTGTTCGAGAAATGAATATGTTTTACATTCGTTCCAAGCTTAAGTTAATTTCACAAAAAATAAAATAAAAAGAAAAAGAAAAAAAGAAGAGAAAAAGAAAAGAGGGNTTCTTTCTAGGGATTCTTATCAGCCCACAAAGGCACTACCCTTCGCTATCCTTCATTTCAAACTAATCGTTGTCATGTGTCTTAACGCTCTTTAGGATAAAATTGTCTCAAGGCAAAAACGGTGTCTCTTTTGTCTTTGTGATAAAGTTTTGCTCAAACTTCATCACAAAGAGAGGCAGCTATAGACACCTGATTTTTGCCCCTCTATAGTCCTAATTTTTATTTTTACAAAAAGGGTCCTAATTCAAAAAATCAAAATAAAAAAATTAATAAAAGATAAAAATAATAAAAAATTAACAAATGATGAAAATACCAAAAAAATAAGAAAATAAAAAATTATTATAAAGAGTTTTGTAGATTTTTAGGAAGTAACTTATATTAGGAACAAATAGTTTTAGTTTTAGTTTTAGTTTAATTAAAAAATTTTATTTATAAACCGAGTAGTTTAAGTACAACTTAATTATACTGAATGTCAAGGCGTATGCCAACGGTCTAACAGATAAGTATTGAGGTATTTGGATTAGATTTAATTTGAGGTCTTAGGTTCAAGTCTCTACAGGCACCTATATCTTTATTTTTCTATCTTTGCAAAAGCAAGATGAAAACGAGATTCATATATGATTAAATCATTTGAATTTAGTTTGATCTTATTAAATTAGATTTAAATTAATTTGGATCTAGTTTAATTGTTATCGAATCAAATACAATAGAAATAACTAGATGTGATTTGATTTGGACCTTAAAAATACACATACACATTCATATAAAAGAGGAGACACATCAAGAAAAGACATTACACACATCGACCAACTAAAAAGGCCAACCCCCTGCTGACCATTCATCCATTCGCAGCAGCAAAATAGAATCTCCAAACACAACCAGTCAACAATCCACTTTCGGACGACAACAAAACAGAAACTCCATACACACGCGCTACAGACCACGTACAGATCATCAACACTAACCCTCACACTACGCCGACAGCACACATACAACATTGACCTTCATACCACGTCAACAGCATACACACACGCTGATTAAGTTCTCTCCCAACAATAGCCCACTGCAACATCGATCCACATAACCTACGGCAACAAGACAGCAACGAACAAGACAGCAACAAGGTAGACAACGGCAAAGCGGACAGCAACGAACAAGACAACAGCACAGCGGACAGTAGCAAACAAGACAACAGCAAGGCGAACAGCAGCACAACGGATAGCAGCGAATAGGACAGCAGCAAGGTAGACAACAGCAAACCAAACAGCAACAAACATGACAGTAGTAAGGCAGACAGCAACGAAGCAAACTTAGACAAAACTCCGACACCAATAGCCACACACAACAGCAACTCCGTTATATGTCGGCCGTCGTCCTTCACCACGTAATCAAGAAGTTCAAGTCTGTTTCTTTCCAGTTTCGAAATTGTTTGTTTAATAGTTTATTTATTATTGTTATATTATTATTATTTAGATCTTTAGTTATTGAATATAATATATACGAATATGAACATATTAGTTTTAGGAGATTTTATTCTTAGTCTTTTATATATAGATAATTGTTTAATAATAATAATATATGTAAATGTATATATTAATTTAGGTATTCTTCTTTTAACATTAGTTTTCTTGATTAGATAAATTAAGTATTGATATAAGTGAATGTATATTTTATGTTAGTTTAGGAGTTGTTAGGATTGGTTATTTTTGTTAAGATTTGATCTTGTTTAAGGATTTGTCATAAAGAAAGTTGTTTTTTTTTTTTAAATAAAATTTAATAAAAAAATCCTTTTTAAATTTTAGGACTTTTAGCGAAAATTTTTTTTATAAAATAATAACATTCAAGAGTTAGGACTCCTTTAGATTTTTTTAAATAAACCGAATAAATTAAAAACGTAAACTTGGGTAGTTTTTAAAATTAAAATAAATCAACACATTAAAGATTTTTTGAAAGAATTACGATCGTTTGATCCTGATTAGCGGGTATGCATGCACCTTCGGGGCGACAATAAAATATGTTAAACTTAGGTTCTTTTTCTTTTGATTTTTGTTTATTTATCTATTTATTTTAAATATTATAATTAGAAAAATAATCCTAATTTCGGTAAATAGATAGTGATACCCATTAGGGTTTAATGGTTAGCCTCCCAAATTCAGAACCCTTTGGTTCTTTATTTAAATTGAAATAAAAAACCGATAGCTAAATCGTAATTAATTCACCCAATTGGTTACGATTTTTTTTTTCTTTTCCCGACTCCGGTTGAGTAGCTACTCCAAAAATTATTTTCAATAAAAAACCAAAATTTCCAATTTCTTTAGTCGAAAATTAATATTAAATGAGTTAGGGTTTAGTATTAATTGGAAATGAGAAATTCAATTTTAAATAGAAAATCGAAAAAACAAGCTCGACACTAAATTATTAAATAAGATAAGATAATACATATATAAGTGTATGTGTTGTAAGTTTTAAGGAAAAAGGAAAATGAGTTAATTTGCAAAATTTAATAAAATATAATAATAAGTATAATTATATAAATATTAAGTAAAGATACAAAATAGGAAAAATTGAAAAATATACAAAATTCATGGAAATGACACGTGGAACTTTCCTATACAGCCACATCGGCATTTAATAAAATTTAATTAAATTCATGATAATAATAATAATAATAAATTAATTAATTAATTAATTAGAATATTATTAAAATAGCAAAAATGAATTAAATAAGTAGTAAACCTTAAAAATAGAAAAATACATAAATCATGATAAAATAGACTTAAAAATAAGAAAATTATAAAAATATAAAATTTAAATATGTATTAAACCATAAATATATAAAGAAAATTTTAAATAATAATTTATAATTATTTAAATCAAAATAATAAAATTGGTAATATTTTTAAATCATAATAAACAATGTGGATTACAATGTCCAAAATGGATTCTGCTATGAGAAAATAAGTCTGAAAACAATGAAGATGAACTATAAGTTCATAAATATCAGAACTAAAATGAAAAAGTTATACGCAATTGACAAAAAAACTCAAACCGAGGAATTTATATGAATAGATAGCTAATTTAGGTAAGTAGTACTAAATGTATGAATAGTTTAGTTATTTCACTCAAATACTTACTATTTTTCATATTCCCTAAATGTCCGATGATCATGAGATCGAGATTGATCTACCAGCAGATTATTACGATCTCTGATATCTATCATGGTTGAGTGAGTACTCATAATGATTCCATACATGTTTGTGTATGTAGTTAGTGAATATTAACCATTATTAATAATTGGATGATGTGTAAGTTTGGGTTATACATGTGTATGATACTGTTTAATAAGATATGAAATTACTTTAAAATATGATAATATACTGTTTGTTGCATAGTGAATCCAATAAGAATTGATCTGTTTGTTATTTTGATTGATCATACAATAACTAAACTTAATGATATCAAACTAGAACTAATTAAATCAAAACATATATAATCATGCATTACATAATTAATTCCAACCGTCACATCACACAGAAGTAATGAGAGGCCATATGGAGGTTAATAATAAATTCTTATTACAGTGTTTAGTACGATGAACACGTATGATATAATCTTACCTTAGCCCGTAAGATTACTAAACGTTAAAGGTATCAATCGCCTAACAAAAGGTTAAGTCCAGAGGTCTAAAGGCCTCCATTTAGAGGTAAGTGTGGATTGCAAAAACCCACTCACAATCATACTTAGAATTAGTTTTAACTAAAACTGAAAATAGATACACCATTTATTTTTTAATAAAAAACGCAAAGTTTTGTAGTTGTAATAGTTCAAATACGATACCCAAATTTGATTGATGTCATGTATACTCTAACACTGACTTCGGAAAGTGTTAAATCTAAGTTGCATGCAATATCTCATCACTTGCATGTATTTATATGGCATTTTTTGTATTCATGTACCTATATATTTGAAATTAACTATTGAATAACTTGTTTGTTATATGGTTGAGGGATACCTCACTAAGCTATTTAGCCTACACCCCTATAGATTACTTGTGTAGGAAGACCTATTCATTGTTTCGAGCCGCAAAATGCCCAAGGTTGAAACGCCTTTTGGTTGATGTAAATGTAGAGATAAGAGTGAATTTCTATTTCTATAGCTAGTTTTTGAAAACTTCTTATATAACACTGTATTATTATATAATATTAGTTTCCTCACT
>JAMXBB010000005.1:113963094-113992016 GCA_024138015.1 Lumnitzera littorea | reverse complement strand
TAAAAGAAACATCGTTCAATTGTCATATTCTTCCCACCAAGGTGATATGATTCTAAAAATTATATGTTTGGAATAAAAATTTACTTAAACTACTCAAGAATAATTAATATATAATTATGAATACACTCTCGAAACTATAGGTTAAGTTTGTATGAACCTCTAAAACTCCTAAAACATGAATTTACATCTTTATTACTTTCAAAAGTTTATACACACTTTCCAAAAGCATCGAGATACTATAGTTAATGATCATCTTAGAACTTCAATGACAATTTAAAGGTATGCATTCTTTTTCGAAAGTTACAGAGATGTAGAAAACGTACTTTGAAGTTTTAGGGGTCAATTCACATCTAACAAATAGTTTTAGAATGTATTTTGAAACTTTTCTAGTGATTAAAAAAACAATAACATTCACTAAATCAAGTTGGAGATATAAAACTCATCAATTTGACAAATAGTTTTAGAATGTATTTGAAACTTGCCTAGTGATTAAGAAAACAATAACATTCACTAAATCAACATAATTGGAGATATAAAATTCATTTATCTAGAATTATTGAAATCCTTTCAAATTCATTATAAATTTTAATGTTTTAACATTATATATAATTAGTTCCTTGAGATAGGTTGGATGTCTTGCATTTTAAAATCAACATTGGATTTCAACTTAATTGTACAACACCATTATTTATTTTTATACATCACTTCACTTTGTTATCAACTTGAGTTATATTGTCATGTAGTAATTTAATATCATACTCTTTATAGTTAGACAGTTCTATAGATAATATAAAACTAATGTACATAAAGTACTTTCGACCATCTCTTAACTGCTCTATACTTATCATTCCTTTAAGTATTTTTCATTCATACAATATAATGTGAAGATTATATTATATAAAACTAATGAATTTCAAGCTTATTTGTCATGGTATATAATTCCTCGTACGTTATCCTTTTCAACTCTGTTGTAAAAAAATATAAAAATAAAGTTTACGGTAATAAAATGCAATTGCAAGTGACATGAATAAAACTTAAAGTTGGGGCTGCAGGAAAGGATGGAATGACAATGTAAAAGATAATAAATAACCAACTAACTATGTATCCAACCCTACCTTTCTACGTTAAACTGAGATTGGAAGAGAAATGAATGAAACTTCAATGCATGATTATGGGTTTTTTTTCTTTTTGTTTTTTCAAAGTGAAGTCTGGAATGGTATAAATTAAAAATGGAGCCTATTTTTAAATGGTTTAGAGTCACGGACCTATCAAGACGAGTTTCAATGTCTTCCTTGGATCAACACAACGGAATGACCCTGGAGTATTTATACATCTCTTGGATGACGGACAGTGATCGCTCCAAACTTCACATTCATCAATATCTGATTTAGAGTATGACATATAGAGTTAGTGTAGCATCCATCTATTCTAAAATAATTTAAGTCATTTCTAGTTGAAATAAGAGGAGGAAGAAGGATATCATCATTATAGACGCGACTCTCTTATTAGAAACTAACATAATTACATTCTCACCATCATTTAGTGCTTCTAAAAAGTAATTCGTATTTTGACGGAAATGAAATATATAACAATAATACAAGGAAAAAAGAGAATTACTTATCGGATATAAATGGAAGGTTTCTAAAGAAATAATTTTGTTTTGACTCCGTACTCTTTGATGAACACGGATACATTAACAGTCTTTGTCAGTATACTTCTAAAACTTGGCGCTTCTTATACTTTGTTTGGAAACCAAAAAAACAGAGAAGGAAGAGTTGAATTGAATGGATGAAAGTAGAAAAATGAAGTAAATATGAATTCCATTTCTTAACTGGACTTGAAGGGTGTAGGTGGAAGAATGTGAAGGGAAATTTTTTCTTTCTAATATCTTTGGTATTGTAAACATAAAAGGAAGAGATATTTAATTTTCATTAGTCTAAAGCACTCATCGATCACCATCAATATTGCATGTCACTTTCATGTACAATTTTTATGGCTAATTTAGTAAATTTACAATATTTGCCGCTAAATCGTGAAGGAAGGTTTCAATCGTGGCCGGTTACTATATATAATAATTAGCAACTATAGAAAAAGGTGATGATAAATAGAAAATGATTTATTCTTTTTTAAAAGAAAATTATTTTCTTATCTATTAGCATGTTCTGTTAAAAAAATTAATATCGATTGCCGTCTGTATGCTTTTCCCACCATCATTAAAGTCAAAAACTCCTAATAATAGCTATACTTTTTGAGATTTTAATACGGTAATATATATATTGTAAACTTAATTTCGAGTATCCATTATTAACAAATATTCAAACAAAAAGAAATCCAAGAAGTATTTTCCCTCACACAAACACATGCTTAGTTACATTTCCTATTAAACCCTTGCCGCACATCCACTAAGATACGGACCTGGAAAAAAGAAAGAAGTTTCTATAGAAAGCGAGACACATCATACCTTGACATCCATCTATCTGATAAGGGTTGCCTTCATAACCTAATCGGCAGTAGCATATCAATATCATGGTGCCATTTCCCGTCAACAAAGAGGGCAAGCACCGATACTTATCTTGTGGATCATACGTTGCCGTCGGATCGTACAATGATTTTGCAAGATCAGTATCATTTGTGATTCCCCATTGTAGTTCTACGGGGAAATATCCTTCCATGTTCACCGAGTCCAGATCTGTATATGAGGAACGAGACAACCACGATTCACTGGCCAGGAAAGCATAGTTGCAGTGCCGGTCACCCTTAGAATTGTTGAAATCCACAGACAGCGTCTGTAGATAGGAGGGTACTGTGGTTTGGCAGCAACTGTCATAGCCAGAACAAGTACTATTGCTACTGAAGTTGCCTCCATCACATTCGACCTCGCAACCCACGAATGAATAGTTATTCTTTATCTGAGCACCAACGTTGCAGCCAACTGCAGCGAAGACATTGTATAGGGATGAGAAGGCGAATGGGCTCCCTTGTAGGCTCGGAGGCGGTTGACTAGTCCCTTTAGAAGGGCAATCGGAATCATTTGAATGTACGATCGGAAACTTGACGGTAAGATTTGGATATGAAAGGGTACTGTATTGATCAGTCCTTGTATACGTAGGAAGCGAAATATTAAGCACCTGCAAGTCGAGCTTCTTTAGGAAAGGGATGCTTTTCCGGCAATCTATCTCGAACCACTTATCCAAGTAACACTCGGAGTTATCCATTCCAAACGGAAAGGGAATTGTCATGCCTCCGCAATGATCAGAACAACTGGGCTTTGACATCATCCTAGAAGATGCAGCTCCTGCATCATTCATCAAGAAACATAGGAGGAGGAGCAAATGCAAAACGAGGATATCTAACAGCAAAATACTTTTATCCATATGATTTATGTTTTGTTATCGAACCCAAGTAGGACTATCGCTATGGGCTATGGAGGGTTTAATATGATTGGTTCTGAAGCCAGAGGAGATAATGTTACTATTTAAAGAAGAAGCCTGCCACTACTTTTCCATGGAAAATTAAGTTTAGTGCATGTGCGTGGAAATTTCACCTTTATTTAAAAAAAAAATGTAGAAATATGAGAATAAAAAAAAAGAAAAGTTTTCCTTTTATTTTCCTCAGACTTTTTGCATTTGTCTTTTTTTTTTTTTTAATTTCCTGCAACTTTTATTTTCCTGTTAATAAAAGGTTTTTTAGATTTATTGTACAAATTTTAACTTCACTACCTAGTTTGAAAATTCCTTTGTTTATCTAATCTTACTATGCCTTGTTTCAATGTTCATAAATCGTCTTAAGTGTTCATTAAATTAGTTAAGTATTCATAAATCTATTGGAATTTTTAAGTTTAATTTTTGATAAAAACTCCTAAAATTTTAAAATTTCCCATTATTACATAAAATGTCTTAAACTTTCTTAACTCATCCTCTTATAATTCATAAATATATCTAGAAGTTTGTAAAATAACATAAATTCATAAAATCTTATTAAGTCCACAAAACACTCATGGCTCATAAGATGACTTTATAATTTGTAATTTTGCATAAGTTCACAGCTCCACATTCGTAAAATTGCATTGTAGTTTGTAATTCCAGCTACAAGTTAATAATTTAACTCAAATTATTAAATTCACTTAAAAAATTTTTTGACAATATCTCTTAAACACTAGATGATAGAACTTTAATAATTGAAATGTTTTTTGATATAATAATTTTATGTATGTTAAAACTTTAAAATTAAGTATATCCAAACTAAGTCTATATGAGAATGAGCGATCACTTAGAAAGTCATTGTACTAAGAAATAAGATCATACGATGTTTCATATCAAAATAGATAATACTTTAAAGTTCCGATCAGATCGTATACTTTTTTCCCACTAGAAAATCACTCAAAATTCATCATATCTCTTAAGTTCATAAATAAGCCTAAGAAAAGTGACTTCCCTTAAGTATACATAACATTGAATTTTTTATGAACATTTCAACA
Organism: Lumnitzera littorea; assembly: GCA_024138015.1. Classification (NCBI taxonomy): domain Eukaryota; kingdom Viridiplantae; phylum Streptophyta; class Magnoliopsida; order Myrtales; family Combretaceae; genus Lumnitzera; species Lumnitzera littorea. The sequence goes on along the minus strand of JAMXBB010000005.1, from coordinate 113,987,539 downwards.
ATTTCACAAAATTAAATATTCATAGAATCTCTGTTTATTTTGCAAAATCAATTGATATTGGTAATTTTACTTAAAGTTTACATAAATTACTTAAATGTTCGTAAAACATCATAAAAATTTGTAAATCTATTCTAATTTGTAAAATTATTCAAAATATTGGTAATTTTACTTAATAATTCATTGAAAACAATTCTAGCTCAACATCCGTGCATGGAATTTTAAAAGCTTCCCCTTTCCCAACATATTATTGGTCGGTTTTGTGCAATTTTAACTAATAATCAACTTATTCCAGAAGATGTTAGCTAGACCAAGTCATAATTTGAAATATCAAAATCCAACGATCAGCTGCTTTAACCTTCAATCCATCAGATGGGATCATAGGCTGAATAATGTGTTTTGTGGTTCAAAAGAAAATGTGAAAAATCAAACGGACAGAGGCAAAGTTGTAAATGGCCTTAGCCTCGTTTTTGATAGACGACTGATAACAGATTCTAGTAGTGAAGCTCCTCATCAGGCGAAGTTCCTAAAGAAAGCATTATTTTCCATGCATATACTGAATTTAATGCACGGGATGGAATCTTCGACGAATCGACCAGGACTTTTCTTAGGACACTCGCTTTCATGAGAAGGTCAGTCTCGGCATAAATAAGCCCACGCAACCCTACATGACGAAGGATAGGCGCAAAATCATTGAAACTTCCCACAGCCCACATCTAACTCAAGATAAAATAGTCTCATTCAATATTACATTTTTTCTTGGCGATAGTTAGAAAAATAGTTAAAGAAATGTCTCATTCAATAAAATAGTCAAAAATATATTTTTCTAGGCATGGAGGAATGCGTCATATGTGTAAAAGATTAAAAAGATCGAAATTAGTAGCATAGACTTAAAATTATTTATTTTACTTTGCTTCGGCTGCTTTTAAATGCTATAGATTTCTGTCAACATGCTGTTTGGATTTTTCCACAGAGTGCCTGGAGAAACAACTTTTTATATTTGCCAAACAATTCGGGATTATTAATATTTTTTTTCTTTTAACTACTATATTACAAATTTGGGGTGGGGGAAATTCTGTTTAATTCATCCTATTAAAATATCAATATTCAAACTACTAAACTATATTGATTTTGATGGATCATTAGTATTTTGGAAAGTGTACTTTTTTCAATAACTAAACTTAATAAATTTTTCAAGATATTGACTAATAAGATTGAAATGTCCTGTACAATAAGATAAAACAAAATAAAAAAGAAGGGTAATTTAGTAATGTGATCCCTAACATTTACCTAATTTTGATATCGTCTTTCACCTCATTATTCATTTTCATTTTTTAAAATTCGAATAATTGAATTTACAGTTTGTTTAATTGTTTAGATTTAAAATAATACAAATTGAAGATAGGATGAATAATCCCTAAAAAATAAAAACATGACAATAGAAAAATTCATAGATGGATAAAAATCAAGGTTTCTGTGTGCACAACCCCATGATAATTGTAGAGTAAACCCTTGAGGCCCCATGCTTCACATAACATCCAAGTGTTGTAAGGGAGTTCTCTCGTTCTCTTTTTGTAGTTTGTTTTTTTATTATGAATCTAGAATTATCTAATAATCTATGTCTTGCTGATTATGTAAAAAGAAACAGAAATAATAATCTACAACTAAAATTTTAGGTGATTGCAAAAGAACAATAGTTTAAGGTAAGGGAAATCCATTGTGTAGGTTTTTAGGAGGGTGATATGCATGAATTCAACGAAGGACCTCATCATCCTATAGTTTATTTTATGGCCAATCTCAAGAAAACTAGGTTTACACGATTCTTTTAAGGTAAGGGTTCATCTTGAAATTAATTTATGATTTCAGATATCTCAGGATTTTAATTCAAGAATTGACTACAAGATTTACAAGTAAAGAAATGATATTGGCACCAATCTCACTGGGATTTAGGATTTTCACAAAGTTCTACAACCATGGTAATGGACCTATATTTTTTTTTCATGGTGTTAACTAGAAAATCCATAGATATGTAATTTGCAAAGAAAGATTTAATCTTGCTATTATAGAAAAGAAGAAGATTGAAAATGGTTCAAAAAATGTGAATTTGGAAATTAATCAAGAGTTGACAAAGTTTCCTTACCATGAACCAAGTTGATTACAAATCCCCAATCTTTGGTTCATAAATTTTAAAGTTAAGGTTGGTGAAAAAGAGAAAATATTACGTGAAGAAATAAAGTTTTGGAAAGGAATTATTGTGTCACATTATGAAATCTAAGAAATATCTAGTTTTTATTTGAACATTCATGAGTTTATATTTCAATGATAAGATGAAGTGAGATGACAAAGGTGGGAATAGGGACTTTGGTTTACACTAGCTATTAAATAATTTATTGTTGAGATTCTAGTTTATGGAAATTGGAGGTATGCCATTATGTTATAGAGTTGTGTGAGAACATGGATATATGAGTGTTGTAGCTGTATTTTTACTAGGTTTCATTACTCTTTTCAATTTTTAAATTTCAAGTTATGATTGTATTGTTGATGTAAATGAAGTCTTTTATGATTAGATTAAGGAAGATGGTACAAGGAGGGTATATGTACATGTTAGGGAGCTTGAATAATATGATATAATATTTAGTTAGATTTAATAATCTTATTTTCTTATAGTAGAGGTTTAGATCTTTTTGTTTATTATTTGGAAATTTTGATTTTAACAATATATATATATATGCAAACGCTAGCAAGTATACCAAGTCAATTAAATAATATCAAATGATTAGGGTTGTCATTTGCATAAGATAAAGTTAAAGTTACCATAAGAAACATTCATTGGTTTAAAAAAAATGATGTAAGAAAATTAAATTCACCATAATATATAATCATATTGTAACTAAATTATAATTATACTAACTACATGGCTATTTTAGTGAATTTGCTAAGTTCCATTATTTCCTAACCAATTTTTAAAGTCCTTTTACAGTATAATAACTTAATTAATATCCCGAAATATTAAATTATTAACCTATCAAATCAATTTCTTGGATTTCACTAGTTAAATCAAAATTTAGTTTTCTTTAAAATCATAATTAACTAGTGCCATAAATTAATCTCTCGTCAGCATATGCAAATTCAATTTAATCAAAGATAGCAAATCTTCCTTTGTACTAAATTAATCATACTATAATCTTGATTAGTCCTAAATCATCTTCTAGTTCTATAAGACCTTCATAATCATAAATTTTAATACCCTAAACACAAAATTATAGCACAAAAATTCATAACAATGATAATTCAAATACGTAAATATATTATAATAAAGTAACAACAATAAATTTATAATTATACTTCATCAAACTTCTATACAGAATATTTAACACATAACTAAACTAAAGAAGCACAAATTAAAAATTAAAAAATGCCATTAAATAATTCATTAATGAATTTTGAAAGGTTAAGTCAAACTAAACTGCAAAACCAAACCAATTCATTTTGAAAAACGTAGTACTTTTTTATATTTAACTACAAAATTATTTCGCTATAACATATCACTTAAACTAATCTTTAATTTATATTAATTACAATGTATATATATTTAACTTCTATTACCATTTATTTATAAATTATAAATACCACTATCTCTCTTGTATGCCTCCAAAATTGTATGGCGGCTGTATGATTCGCTTGTGAACATGTATGTCTTATTAGTTTTCTAAGATAGTAAATCAAATTTTCTCCTGGGCATCTTCATTGGGCTCGCATTTGTTAATTTATTTCAAACATTTGGGCCGTGTCTTCTCCTTATGGTGCTTTTGGGCTTTTGGATTAGACAATTGGATATAGCTTCGATTTCAACTTCTTGGTCTTACATAATGTAATCCTTTCACTCAAAGAACCCGTCTGCATAATTTTACCTGTCTATAGAATTTTCTCCTGGGCATTGACATTAGGCTTCAAATGGACTCGCATTTGTTAATTTATTTCAAACATCTAAGCGTGTCTTCTCAAGGTGACTTTGGATACAACTTTGAATATAATCCTTTCACTAAAACAGCTCCGTTTGTATAATTTTAGGAATTTGCACAACTTTCCTATCAAAGATTTAAAAATATACGAGTGCAATAAATAGTTAGATAAAAATACATGTAAAATTACAACTTATCAAGAGTCGCAAGATAATCTAACTTTAATCCTAGTCAGGATAGTTTCAAATTGTGCTATTTGATGGTTAATATTAATAAACAATGACCTATTTTTGTTGCATTAAAACAGGCTATGTGTGCAATTGAAGTTATCTAGCATTTGTGTGTGCTTGTAGTTGTATGCTAGATTTTATAGTTTGTACCTTTTAGAGGAAATTTTTGGGGTGCATGGGAAGCTTATATGTTATGGTCATGACTATAGATTATCTGAAGGGGTTTAGCGTTGGTGCAAATAAGTCTTATGGTTTAGATAGGTTGTTACAGTTTACACCTAATTATATTAATTTAGATTCTATTGTATCTAGAAATTATGAAGTTGTATATTACAAATAAATAGAAGATATCTATGTGAGATATTGGAGAAATTGATGTTTATTTATATATTATGGAATCTAAGTTATCCCGAGTTTTGACATACAAATAACGTGTATGTTTCTTGCATCCTTCCATTTTAGGGCATGATATCAAAATAAGATAACTTACTGAATGTAAAAGCTTACAAGCTACCATTTTATACTTATGTTATGGATTAGCTTCGCTTCATGGAAGAGCAACATGTTATTCTGTTTCACAGTCGGTATATATAGCAGAGAATATGATAAGCACTAGTTTTATCCAAGTGATAAGGGTTAAAGAATACTCTTTCAGGAAATTTATGCCACAAAGAAACCTGAAACTAGTGGAGCCATCATAAAGAGAATCAAACAATGCATTAAGTGTAGAATAATGCAGAAGTAAGAAGAATCTCAAAAGTATTCCACTATAGATAAATGCTCTTCTAATTCTGATTCTAATCATAGCCTCAAAAAGAAGCATAAAATGGGGTCCATCTTCACTAAAAGCAAATTTCATTTACTATCAATCTTGAAATGATAAATTTGCCTTTTATACTTTACTTGCCTTGCATAATTTATTATGAACCAATGCTTTCTCTTGACTTTCAGAGCATATTATCTTCAACAAGATTGCTTCATAGCTGAAAAAACCTACTTGGATCCCTAAAGTATGTGATTTCAGCAAAGTGGTTTTACACTGATCCTAATGACAATTAGATTTTAATGCAATTTTATTAGTAAATTGCAATTTCCATCATAAGATTTCTAGGATCTTGTGGTAAAAGATTGAAGTTTCATGGTCTACAAAGGTTTCATGCTTCATGTACAGTAGCTATCACTATTTTTTTCTTTTATTTTTTAACTTTTTTTCTTTTTCATAATAGAAATTGCGTAAACTCTAATTTTATTATCTAATCATAACAATTCTATAGGCTGTGCCTTAAACATTGAGTAAAATAGGTGTGATCAGATGCACTTAATTTAGGTACATCTTTCTTTTACTTTCTAATAGATAGGATATTGAAATTACATATAGATAAATGGAACTACATGTGGATCCCTAATTTTATATATGCTAAAAAAATCAATGGAATATGTAACGAAGTCTAAATACACCAAATAATATTTATTGTTTAGTTTGAGAAACTTATGTACCTTGATATTATAATTTAACTCAACTAATATTAGTACACTACATTTGTTTCTACTCGTACAAAATCACATGCCTTTTGCCGAAATATTCAATTCACTAAGCCTTCATTAGTTAGTTTAAATATCATGCGTACACATCGAATGCCAATATTAGTATATAATATAAACCTGTGTTTATGAGTTTGAACTTTTTTGCTAAATTAGCTATCACTATCAAAATATTCATAGAGATCAAGTTTTACTATTGTTTGCATTTATCATGTGCCTCCTCTTTTCTTGATATTTACTATACTATACTAGTTTAGAAACCAAGAGCATGCGTAAGAGACCTAACCAATAATTTCATCTCCAAATGCTAATCAAACATTTGATTCTCTATGTCCAAACTTCTATGCACATTATGGTACCAAAAATATATTTTAGTCATTAAGTACCTTTCCTGCAAATTGCTTTTTTTCGCTTTCCCTAATAATGTTGGGAAAGAGAACAAAGCAAAGAGAATAAGCATTTTGAATTTTGAAGCTCTTATCAGCAAGAAAGCAAAAGAAAAAGCACTTTCAATAATTTTCATTCAAAGAGTAGCTAAAACAAGACAGCCTTGGAAGAAAAGAACAACCATAAATAAAGAGAGAAAGAAAAAATAGAGAGAACAACTATTGTATAGAGACTAGTGATCATAGAGAAGAAAGTTGTATAGATTTAGCAATACCATGATCGGTTTCTTATACCTACTCCCTCTGCTGGCTTCCATACCGATCACTGGAGCAGGTTTATGGAAGACAAGGAACAGCACAACATGTGAAAATTTTGTAGAAACACCACTTCTTATGATCGGATTTGTTGCTTTGGTCATTTCTCTTGTGGGCTTCATTGGAGCATGTTTCCCTGTTGTATGAGTAGTTGTACTTAGTCATCATGTTGTGCATTACATATCTACCCTTTTAGGGTATACTATATTCAGACTTATAGTAACAAGTCTTGGTGGTGGTGTTAAAATCCATTGCGGTAATTATAAGAAACACAAGCTTAAAACATACTAATCATGGTTATAGAACAAGTGGATGATCCTCAATGCTAATATCATACTTTTCTTGTGATATACAGTTTGATGTTTTATAAGAATTTAAATTCTTGCTTGAATCTTCTATAAAAATTCATGGGCAAAATACATTAGATGGCTTCGGATAAGCCAATAAAGTCTAAAGAAGATGGAGGAATGGGGTTTAAAGATCTTTGTTACTTTAATCTAGCCCTACTAATGGAACTTACATGGTGGTTAGAGGCTTCGCCTGATGCGCCTTGGGTATAAATCATCAAGGGGATCAACTCTCCTTACAAAGATTTCAACAATGCTAGAAAAGGGGAAAGGGAAGTGGGTAGCGTAGAGGTATGGGGTGGGGTAGGGCAGGAGAAAGGCATCATAGGCATGAAGTAGTATAGTCGAAAGAGAAATATAGAGAGAAACAGATCTCAATAGATGTGAATGTTGGAAAAGAGTTAATTAATGAAATGCCTAAGCATGGAATGCCACGTGTAGATACCTAATTTTTGCTTTATATAATTTAAGTTTTTTTGAAGTTCTAATTCCAAAATAAAAAATAATAAAATATAAAGATAATAAAAATTTGAAAAATGATTAAAATACAAAAATAAAAAATTTTAAAATGAAAGAGACGACAAATATAAATATTTTAGGAAAATAGATTTTTAGGAAGTAAATTGCTTTAGAGTCAATTAATTTATTTTAACTCGGTTCAAATTATTTTAAAGAGTGATGTGGTTTAAAAATAATTTAATTGTACTAAGTATCAAGGTATAAGCCAACTATCTAATGAATAAGTATTTGAGTATTAATATTAGATTAGTATAAAATCATGAGTTTGAATCTCATTGAGCACCTGTGTGCCTTCTATTTTGCTTCCATTACAATTCTTTTTTGTTTTTTTCAAGAAGCTAGCAAAAAAGAAGGAAAATTAGTTGACTGTGAGATCTAAATTTGATTATATATCTCATCAAATCTTTATTGTTTCAAGTAGATTTAATAAAATCATGGCTAAAGAAGATGTGAAAATTACAAATCTAGTGAGGATATTATTAAATCCAATAACAGAAAGATTTATAGAAAACTCAAATTTAGAATAAATCGTATCTAATCTAGAATGATTTACAAGATTTAATCATTGAATTTTATAAATGGAAACTGACGAGGTACGAAAGGAGAGACTAGCTTCGATCAAAAATTGTCATTAATTTCCCTTTCATAATAAACCAAAGTCTTCTTCATCCTTGTCGCAACTAAGCTTCCGAAGACACCCCATTGATGCCAACAACACCACTGCACTCCACTAAACCAAAGTCTTCTTCATCCTTGTCGCAACTAAGCTTCCGAAGACACCCCATTGATGCCAACAACACCACTGCACTCCACTAAAGATCTCACGAATAGCAACACTACTCGTTCAATAGGCCATTGACCAACGCCTCCACTTCACACACAATCAGCCACAGCACTCTACGATCGAACACGTCGGAAGATAGCAAGCAAGCGTACGCACCACCAACGGCCTACACTCCCACACACAAGTCTGCTGTCCACAACACTCCAAGCTTCACTGTTCTGCACGCCTCAACATGACACAGCAGCCGATTCCCCTCGCCAACGTCGAGTTGTAGCTGAACCAAGCCCCGACACGCCATCTCCAATACTACAGTTCCCTAATTTAGAGCATAGCCAGTTGACCACGATCACCAATGTACGCACAGCATAGTCCACAAATCACACAGATCTATGACCATCGCCGATAACAGAATACTTTATCGACCGCACATCACTTGCCAACTCCGATCAACATTGTAGCAGTTCCCGACCCACACTGTCACAAGATCCAAACACCTGAATGCAACACAGCGATGACGCTCACTAAACATGAACAATAGCACACAACTCCACTATACAATACATGAACATGCTTGTCACACAGCAACTCTGTCATACGCCACAACCTCTTCGTCGACGAATAGCCCCCATACACAACTCACAGACCACACTTAGCACAACAAGTTACTATTGCACACTTCGAGCACCCACTCACATGCTCCACCGCCGAACCCGGTCATGCATTGTCCATTACACCGCCACACTACCGTGCTCACACATCCTCACTACTATCCCAAATGCATGGATCACTCACCGCACAGTGGACACAACGAAGAATTTTTTTTATATATATCATTATTATATTAAATCCTTATATGTTTATAAGTAGTTATGTATATTAGGTTAGTAAATTCTTTTGGTGTTAGTTTCTTGATATATATATNTTAATTTCAATTTGAATAAAAAACTAGAGAGTTTTGAATTTGAAGGCTAACCTATTAAACTTGAACGGATATCACTATTTATTTTCAGAAAGTAGGTTTATTCTTCAAAACTATCCTTTTTTTAATATTTTTAAGAAAAATAAAAGACCAAAATAAAAAAAAAAGAATGTAAGTTTCTACAGATTTTAAATGTTACCTTGAAGGTGTCTACATACCTAATAGTCGGAATTAAACGACCATAGTTCTTTCCCAAAAACTTTAATGTATAAATTGATTTTAATTTTTTAAAAACCGATCAGATTTATATTTTAATTGATTTAGTATATAAAAAACAAATCTAAAGGGGTCATAACCCTTGAGTGTTTTTACTTTATAAAAATGCTTTTTGAAAATCCTATTTTTTTTAAAAAGGGTTTTTTTATTATTTTTATTTCCAAAAAAATACTTTCTATTTTTGAGATCGGAGGAACGATGTGAATACTACAAAGTGTATATGTAAATATATATGTATATATTAGCTTAGGTATTTTGTAGTATTGAGTTAGTTTCTAGGATCTCTCATTTAGAAAGTAATTTTTTGGAAATAAAAATAATAAAAAAACCCTTTTTAAAAAAAATAGGATTTTCAAAAAGCATTTTTATAAAGTAAAAACACTCAAGGGTTATGACCCCTTTAGATTTGTTTTTTATATACTAAATCAATTAAAATATAAATCTGATCGGTTTTTAAAAAATTAAAATCAATTTATACATTAAAGTTTTTGGGAAAGAACTATGGTCGTTTAATTCCGACTATTAGGTATGTAGACACCTTCAAGGTAACATTTAAAATCTGTAGAAACTTACATTCTTTTTTTTTTATTTTGGTCTTTTATTTTTCTTAAAAATATTAAAAAAAGGATAGTTTTGAAGAATAAACCTACTTTCTGAAAATAAATAGTGATATCCGTTCAAGTTTAATAGGTTAGCCTTCAAATTCAAAACTCTCTAGTTTTTTATTCAAATTGAAATTAAATACCAATAGCTAAATTGTAATAAATCCACTAAATTAATTATGATTTCTTTTTTTTTTTTCTAAACTCTAGTCAGGTAGTGACGCTAAAAGTTTTTTTAATAAAAAAATTGAAATTTCTTAATTTTTATAGTTAAAGGTTAATACTAAATTTGTTAGGGTTTAATATTAATTAGGAAAGTGAAAAATCAAATTAAAATAATAAAAAAACCGAAAATTTAAACTCAATAGTTTGGCGACTCTACTGGGAACCGCCACCAAGAGGGTTAGCCATTAGAGATTACCAAAATTAAGATTATTTAAAAAAAAAAAAACAAAAATATTTGAGCTGATTATTATTGTATCTTATTCTTCTTTTTTTGTTATATTATATACTAACATATATGTTGTAGATTATTCAAGGAGTAGTTTTAAGGGGTTTACTTTATTTTCCAAATCATAACTGCATAGTAAATATGATCAGAACCAGACTGTCTTAAGACCTTATGAGGAAGGCCATTGTATAAGCTTTGAACGTTATGGGGCAACCACCTTCCAAAATTGATCAGGCTACCTCATTCAAGTTCATATGTGACTAAAGAATTGTTGCTTTAAAAAACGCAGTAGTTGCAAAACTTGAAGACCTTTGCATGCATTAAAACCTTTTTTTTCAAAAAATCAGAAGAACCTATGATTTGGCAAGACTAAACGAACAAAGGCAGTTGTGAAGTTATAGTTGTAATATTTCCTTGTAAATAGCTTGTAATAATTTTCTGTAAAGTTTAGAATAGGTTATAATTTTAATATTTTCTTTAGATAGCTATGACTAGATTGAGTCAAGGGCCTTTTGAAGAAATCCATGTCCGCCCATCACATTGGCCTCAAAGATTACTCTACATGTGATTCCAACTTTTCAGCCTAAATAAGCAAGAGTTTATTAAGAACAATATTGAGTCCATCCTCTCCCTGCAGAAGATCCCTATGAACATCACTTTAGTGTAGGACTTAGTTTATCTATGGGAGCTTGAATCCGTCAGTTTCTATTAGGGCCTACATCAGCTAAGCCCAACCTTAGAAGAATACTCCCAATTGTTGTGGGCCCCTACTATCATAAATGATATCTACATCTCGGATTTGGAAGCTATAGCACCAAAGATCTTCAACAGGTTGTTGAGAGTTAGAAAAACTAAGATAAACTGAGTTTTAACTCAAGGAAAGACCATTTGGTTAGAGGACATCATGGACTGGTTTTCTACTAAGCTAAAACATAGAGATAAACGAGAGGTTTTTTATGTAAACTTGGAAGCTTGATACCAACACCAAGTTAATGCTTTTATTTTGGTGGTCTTCAACACTATTTTGTTCACTGATGATAGACGTCGGGTCTACTTCAAAGTTATAGAAATCGTAACCTAATTTCTTGAAGGGAAATCATATGTCCCGACCCTCTTGGCTAAACATATTCAGTCATTGAATCATCTCAAAAAGAAAAAACGAGGAGATCTGAAGACTAATATGGTTCTATTTATAATCCGGTTTGTCAACCACATGATAAGTTAGCAACTCGATTTCAATCGAGCCAATTTCACCCAACGATATAATCTCATCAAGTCTTTTGAAGAAAGAATTAAGCTGCCAGAAGACATAGCCACTCATTACTGGGTCTAATACTTTTAAAGCATAAAAGTGAAAGAACTACTATAGATGTCCAGATGGTTTGCAAGTAAGGAAATGATAAGAGAATATGAAGATTTCAAGGTTGTACCCCTAATCAGCTTTAACCTTTATACTGAATATATCCCAGCTAATGGACTCATTAAAGACATGATCTCCAAACCATCATTAGAAGCCATCTTATTAGACTTTCATAACCCCCGCATGTTGGTGACTGACAAAGTGGCCAAGCTCCTAAGCATCCAAGCTCTTTGGTGCATAAAGAAGACCACCCTTACCACGAAGGGGATAATAGGTAGAAGCCAAATAACCAAAGGACTTCTTTATTGCCAATTGAAGAAGCTAAAGGATGTGGAAGAGACAAAGGGGAAGGAAGAAGTCCAAGTCAAAGTTGAACCTAAGAAAGCAAGTGAAAGAGAGCAAGAGTTGAAGGCCCTCTATGAAGAATATCATCAGAAAATAAAGGCATTAGAAGCCTTATTGAAGAGGATCAAGGGCAAGGAAGAGGAAGCTCCTGAAATTCGAAAGAAGAAAAAGACTCAAGATGAGCTCACTAGCCATAAGAAGATTAGAATTTAGATTTTGGACTCTTTGGGTGTTTTCCTTCTTTAGAATTATTTTTCAAATGAAATAAGTGATGTAAAGCTTCACAATTGCAAAGATTAATAAAAATTAGTTAAGTCTTACTACATTAAAGGTCTCTTGTCAATTCTTAATCTTCATTGCATTTGTCTACCATGCATCCTGCATCTGTATATTTAATAACCTTTTTTGAAAGAATGTGATATATGCTAACCTTTTATTAAGTTTTCATAATTAAGATCTCAAGATAGCTCCCAAACATCAAGTCTTTCAGAGAAGTTCGATTAGAACACGTTCTTAGACTAGAATGGCCACCACTTAGGAGATGATAAAGAGCTTGAGATCAATGATCCCTCTAAGCTAAGGTTTCGTTCCATAGAAAGGGCTATAGAGAAGATGGTGGAACAAATGAGCTTCCTAGCAAGTAGCATCGCTTTACTCCGAGTCACAGCACCAACTAATGAGGAAAGTTCCAAGGCTCGTTATGGGAAGAATATTGAGGCTCCCAAAGCAAAGCACGATTATCTGAAAGACCCATTTGAATCAGAAGGAGTTTACCCGAAAGTCAACCTGACATTCGAACTTGACACATATGTGGCCCCAAGACCGGCTAACCCAGGGCCTAGTACGGACAATTTGAAGGAATTGGAAAGGAAACTAACCTAGCAAATAACTGAGAAAATGAAATCACTTATAGGTATGATGGATTTGATCAAGCGGGATCAACGAGTTTTCTACATATGACATTAGAGCCTACTTGGAGAAGTTTAAGGTACCAAAGTTTGAAAAGTATAACGAGACGAGTTACCTCAAGCTTCATACCAGGTTGTACATTAGAAAGATGGGTAAATATGTCCAATATGATCCACTTACGATGCAAACGTTCCAAGAACAATGAATACAGTTTAACAGGACCGGCCCAGCTCGACCTAAATCACATAAATACATGGGAGAAACTCACTAGGACATTTTATGAGCAATATAAGTTCAACGTGGAAGTAGCTTCGACTATGATGGATTTGGTCATACCGGGCGTGAAGGACAATGAATCATTCAAGGAGTATGCTCAAAGATGGAGGTCCTTAGTTACGAGAATATCTACTCTTATTACCAACAAAGAGCTCATATCAACTTTCATTAACACCTTGGAAAGGCCCTATTTCTCCCACCTCATCGAGCAAGCCTTGTCCAATTTTGTTGAAGTAGTAATAGTAAGGTTCAAGATTGAAAGCGTTATCTCCTCCAGTAAGCTTTAAGAGCTAGTAGAGAGAAGGCTACCAATTTCATCTTCTGTTCCTAAACCAACGGGCAACAAGCCTAAAGAATATATGGTCAACGTGGTAAACTCAAATGTTAGACTAAACACTCAAGCTGCTTTCAAAATGAATCTTCCTTTGACTCAACAACAATTCAGAGATCAGCCTCAAGCTAACAAGACCTGTAGATAGTTTACTAAGATACCAATCCCTTTAAGTCAAGTCTTTGGGAAATTGCGAAAAGATAACCTGAAACAATATGAACTTCCTAATGATCGGTACCAGCAGAGAATCTTTGACTATACGATGAAGTGTGAATATCACTGTAGGTAAGTAGGGCACTCAATCGATTCATGTTGGAAATTGAGGAATAGAATTTAAGACTTAATAGATGAAGGGATAGTGCGATTAGATTTTATAGAGGCCCCAGCTCCAAATGTTAACAATAATTCCCTATCCAACCATAAGCTGATTATTGATATGATTTTTTATGACTGTACCATCAACGTCATTAATTCAAAAAAGAAGCCTAAGATTTTTGAGTTCTACATGAGCGAACATGCCCCAAAAGTGAAGAGGTACATGTTTCACATAGTGTTAGGACCAAAAAATTACAAGGCTACCCCATTTAACTATCATGTGGTAAATTAGGAGAAATAAAGTTCTTTGGTAGGGGGAATTACTTGATCGAGAAGGATTTACCACCCAAGAGAAGAGCATGAGAGGTTGAATATATAAGAGGAGCCGAATGATAAAATGATTACTGAATATGTTGAAGGGCTATCAGCCTTTACCAAGATGATCAGGTCAAGTGAGTATAAGATCATGGAACAACTCGATAAGACTCCAATATAGATATCATTGATGAGCTTGTTGATCACATCCAAGCCACACAAAGAAGCTTTGTTTTGCACTTTAAAGGAAGTTAATGTCTATCGTGAAATTCCAATTGAGAAGATGGGACTAGTTGCTACTATCATCCTCACTATGGACAAAATTTCTTTCTTAGCAAAAGAGTTAGGCAAAGAAGGAAATAAGTACACAAAACCACTCTTCATTATGGTAAGGAGTAACAATATAATCATTACTAGAGTACTCATTGACAATGGATCATCGTTGAACGTCTGTCCACTCACTACCTTGGATTTGTTGGGTATCGACATGTCTATAATTAGTCCTTCTTCCACAACAGTTAGGGCTTTTGATGGTTCTAGAAAACTAACGAAAGATGAACTTCCAAATAACTAACGAAAGATGAACTTCGTAAGTAACAAAAAAAAAAAAAAAAAAGAAAATACCTTGTACATCCTATAGAATTTGCAAGGTATAGGGTGTAAGGTGCATGGTGGTTTTAAGGTGTCATGAGGTAAGTTTCAAGTGTAAAAAATTTAAAACCTATACCTATATGGTAGGTACAAATGAGGTATTATGCTTTACTTACTCTGTACTTACTCACCCCTAATAACATCAAGTGAAAATTGAATTTGGAGAATAAAAAATCCTCTCATATTCTCAAGGAAGAATATTGAAGAAAGTATTTGATTTATTCACAAGGAAAACTTATAATTAGTTTATTTTAATGAGCCATAAAATGGAGAGTGAATAAAACTTCTTTATCTTATATAAAACTACACTTCAATAAACTAATTACTCATATTCACATGTGTATATATATACACACATACACACATTCATGTAAATACGGTAGATGCTTCATAATATATATGTTAAAATGTAAATTATTGGAGATTTCTAACATAAAATAGTACATTAAATCTTATTAAAAGGAAAATTCAAATATGATTATAAAGCATAACTAAAATTGAAAAGAAGAAAAATTAATGATTCTTATAGAAAGAGGGAAGATGGATTAGTTGGTGGGGTAATGGCAAAATAAAGCTTTTTACAATAATAATATTTACTAATGCATGTATTTGAAAATAGTAAGCATACAAGGTTCTTTAACAAATATTAAATTTCATTGACTTATAAAAGATATAGAAGACCAAAAAGAAATATCATTCCATTGTCATACTCTTCCCACCTTAGTCATATGATTCTAAAAATGCATAAGTTAAGATTAAAAATTTGCTTAAACTAATCAAGAATGATTAATATATATTTATAAATACACTCTTAAAACTGTAAATTAGGCATGTATGAACCCCTAAGTCTCCTAAAACATGATTTCACATATTCCTAACTTTGGAAAGTGTACACGAACCTTCCAAAAGCATTGAGGTACCATAAATAACTATCGTTTGAGAACTTTAATGATAAATTGAAGGCATATGTTCGTATATTTTAAAGTCATTAAAGTTGTTTAAAAAAAAATAATAATATTTTGGAGTTTCAGGGTATCAATCCACATTTAATAAATAGTTTTGAAAAGTATTTCAAATTTGTCCTATGATTAAGAAAACAATAGCGTTCCCTAAGTCAGCAAAGCTTGAATTCATTAGTCTAGAAGTGGAATTCTTTCAAATTTATGATAAATTTGAATGTTTGAAGTTGTATATAATTATTAACTCGAGAGTAAATTTATTAGAAGATCGGTTAGATGTCCAAAATTTTAAAATGCACTCTAATCTTTGTCTTGATTGTACAATGCCATTCTTTGTTTTTTCATGTCACTTCACAACGTTATCAACTTGAGTTACATCGTATCAAGGAAAACCAAAGATTATTGATTTAATATCACTCATTTTTATAGTTGGATAGCTTTTTAGATAACATAAATAAAACTAATGTACATAAAGTACCCCCAACCATCTCTTAACTTTTCTGTAAACATCATTCCTTAAGTATTTTTCACTCATGTGATTTGATATGAAGATTTTATTTTATAAAACTAATGAATTTTAGGCTTATTCACAATAATATATAATTTTTAGCTATTAAAATTAAAAACTAGGATTTTGTCATTTGAAGTTGATATTTTCAAAAACAATTGTAAAGGATTCAAGTATGTTATTCTCTTAAACTCTTTTGTAAAAAAAAAGTATAAGAATAATTTTTAAATTAACCATATTAAGTTGGATATACATAGTTCTTATTTCCTGTGAAAAAAGCAATTGTAAGTGACATGAATAAAACTTAATGTTAGATTACCCTTTGTCAATTGCAGGATAGGATGATTGGCAATGTAAAGATAATAAAGATAACCAACTAACTATTTGTCCAATCCAACCATTCTATACACTGAATTTAAATTTGAAAGCATGATCAATGAAACTTAAATGCATGAGTATGGCTACTTTTCTAATAAGAGAAGTTCAAAAGGGCATAGGATTAAAATGGAGCCTATCATTTTTCAGGTTTGCTAATTTTTTTTTTTCCTTTTATTGATATTCCCTATCCTTAAATGGTGTTGAGTCACAAACCTATCAGGATGATTTTCTTTCAATGTTTTCCTTGGATCCACACAATCAAATGATCCTTGAGTATTCGCACATCTCTTCGACGACGGACAAACAGTGCTTCTGTCTTCACATTCATTAATATCTGATTTAAAATATGGCATATGGAATCAGTCTGGCATTCTTCTATTCTAAATTAAGCTATTTCTAGTTGAAAGGGAAAAGAAAGAAAAAACCAATATCATCATTATAGGTACGACTGTCTTATTAGAAATTAATTACATTCACACCATCATTAAAATTGTGTAAGTGCTTGTTAAAATTAATATTTATTTTGATAGAGATGAAATATATAACAATAATACGAGGGAAAAAAGGGGGGAATGCATTCACAAAAACTAATCATTGAATAAGCATGTGAATCATTCATTGAAATATAAATGGAAAGTTTACAAAGAAATAATTTTGTCATGATTTCATACTCTCATGATAAAGGAGTACATTAGAGGTGCATGTTAGTATACTTGTAAAACTTGGCACTTCTTATACTTTCTTGGGAAGCAATTCTATAGTAAAAGGAAGAGTTAAAATTAAATGAATGTGAGTACAAAATGAAGTAAATATGAATTCCATTTCTACAGTATCATAACAATCTCATCTAAAAGTTTAAATTTATAAATACGTGTAAACTATTATATTTATTATATATAATACTCCATTCCACTTGTGTATAGAACTTTGATTAAGGCTCATCAAGTGAACAATATAGTTAAATGTAGAGTAGTGAATTTGTAAGGGTTAAGACTCGTGATCACCTACTATGACACAATGTTGTGGTGACACGGTCAAAGCTCCTTACACCATGATATCGTTCCATTTGATATCAAATACCATATAGTTTTATCTCTTGGTTTAACTACTTCTTAGGAGATCATTCATCCTAAAATTACTCTAACCTAGCAATAGTTAACTTTAGAGTTTTGATGAACTCTGGATTGCTATACTAAAAGTTGCCTTCATAATTATACTTTTGTCACCTTCATTTGTCCAAAACACATATCACGGTCATTATTGCATGTCATTTTTATGAACATATTTTATGGCTAATTTAGTAAATTTAGAATATTTTCCAATAAAAGGTGGTGGAAGGTTTCAATTCAATATTGGTGGCTGGTCACAACTTGTGATGGTTAGCAAATATAGAAAATAGTCATCTTTTTCTAGAAAGAAAAAGAATATTGTTTTTCTTATCTATTTGGACTTTCCATGAAAAAAATTAATATTAATATCAATTTGTACCTGCGACCTCTCTTCGACAATCATTAAGGTCAAAAACTCCTATTAATAACTGTGTTTTGAGATTTTAATGCCGTAACAAATTGTAAATTTACAATATCGATCATAAACGAATACCCAAAGACAATCCAAACATTATTTTCCCTCACACTACATAGTTAGATTTCCTATATATGTTGATATTATACCCTTGCCGCACATCCACTAAGATATGGAAGCTTGGCGCTTGCAGACAAGGGAAAAGAAAGAGAGCTTTTATAGAAACCAAGACATCTTACCTTGACATCCATCTTCCAGGTAAGGGTTGCCTTCATAACCATATCGGCAGTAGCAATTTGTCCAACGTGATGTGACGTCCGATGATGACGAGAAATTGAAGCACCTATACTTACCATGTGGATCAATTGTTGCTGTCGGATCATTCCACACTTTCGCGAGACCAGTATAATTTTTTATTCTCCACAATAGTTCTACGGGGACATACCCTTCCGATTTCAGCGAATCCAGATCTGTAAATGAGGGCCTCAACAACCAGGATTCACTGGCCAGGAAAGCATAGTTGTTACACTGCGGGTCGTTGTTAGAATTGTTGAATTCCACAGTGAACGTCTGTACAGCGCTGGGTACCGTGGTATGGCAGCAACTGTCAAGACCAGAACAAGTGCTGAAGTTGCCTCCACTACATTCGACCTCGCAACCGACGAAAGAATGGTTGGTAGTCATCTGAGCACTAAAATTACAAATAACATACGAGATAGACAAATGACTTCCAAATAACTAACGAAAGATGAACTTCGTAAGTACTAAGATTTTTAAGAATTTGAGCTCAATAATGGCCCTGCTACCTTAAACTAGGCAAGTATTTGGCCAAGTAACTAACATGTGGATAAGTCCTTCACACTATAGACAATAAGCTAGTATAAACTCATACGCTTTATCTAATAAATAGACAACGAGCCACTTGAAAACCCTCAGTCATGAAATGGTAATAGGTTAACACTCAAATCCAATTTTTGTCACTAAAGTCCTATATATTAACAGATTAGAAGCTAATTAGCCTATTTTACAATTTTACTTAGCACAGGTCATGTCAAACTCTAACCTATTTAGGCTAGGATTACAAACCTTTCTAGAAATCCCACAAAATCAACCTCTCTAAATACTCTCTTTTTGGATAATTATTATATAGACTTATATTAATTGACCCAATTTCTAAGCCCAATCCAATGACCTTGTTTAGAGACAATCTCTACAGACTCACCATAAATACCAGCTAAGACCCTAGGTAGGAGAACCCTCTTCTCTATTCTATCATTCTCATAATCATTCAATAATTTGACTCTCATTACAAGAAGTAAGACTTAGGCATTAAAGTGATTGTGCTGTAGTATCCTTCGACGCTTCCCATAACCGTTTTCTCATGTTGAAGGTGTTCATGTGCCAGAATGAGAATCACCTATCAACAACACTCATGTCACATAATTTTTCTTGCAAATATTTTAAAGTTATCATCATCATAGTTATTATTATTATTTTTTATAACTATAAGGACCCATATCGGAATAGTAAATTAACATTCCCAAATTAATATAGCAAAATAAATTGGAAATGACTTTCAAAAGGACAAAGAGCAAAGTTGTGAATGACTTAACCTCATTGTTTTCCATACAAGCACTAAATTTTACGCAAATAATGGAACATTTACTTTCAAAAGAAGGTGGCTAGGATGGCTACTTTTTAGGTCCATTGATTTATAGGATTTGAGAATCAATAAAAAAAAGCAAAATGATGTATCAGAAGATTCACTTTCAAGGGAAGAAGGTTAGGGCGGCAACTTTTTTGGTCCCTTTTTCTTTTTTTTGCCCCCTTTTTCTTTTTTGCCAACCAACATTGGTCCATTGATTTATGGGATTTTGGAATAGATATTAGTACTGTGTTCGGATAGGTATAATCCAATTGAAGTCAAAGGAAATCAAAAGAAAGTATATGTTTAGACAACTTAGAAAAAAATTGGAAATGAGACAAATCAAGGGGAAAGAACTCTACTAAAGAGCTCCATTTTTTTCTCTTCAAAATATAGAGAGAATTATGTGAAAATGGATGGAAATTTTATAAACTTATAAAAATACCCTTAAACAAAAATACTGTTCATCTTCCTCTTTATCAAGCATGTTGCTTTTCCTCTTTATTCTCTCTGTGGTCGGAATTCGATGGGTTTTCCTCTCTTCTTTTTGTGGTTAGGTTTTGTTGGATGTTGCGTCTCTTGTCTTTCTCTCTCTTTCTATTTCTCTCAAGTAAGCTCCTGTTTTTTTCAGACGATATAGGAAGCTCTTGATCAATCCTTCCTTGCGTCTCTCTCTTCTGGCTCTTTATATAAAAGGGTAGTTTTGTTAATTCCACAACCTTCCATCCATTTTCACGTTTTATATTCAAACAATAATAAAATTTATATTTTCTTTAAATTCTTTTCCTTTTCCACAGTTTTCCTCTAATTTCTTCTCTCCATAAAAATTATTAAACATAGTGTAAAAGTAAGATTACATATGTAAATCTTGTCTTATACAAGAGAGTAAACCTACAGACAAGTCAAAGTCCAACCCATGAATCGGCTTAGGCCCATCAATTATGGGCTTAAACTCTAACCTAACTTGTTGGACTTGGTGGGTCGATGTAGTTTAATGTGCTAGACACACCAGTTCAACGGGTCCATGCTCGAGTCAAAAGACTAATAGTTCAACCTGAAAATTAAAAAAAAAAAGAAGTATGCAAATTTAGATAAATTAATTATTCTCTCTAATTAAAATATAAAATAAAATAAAATTTATATTATTACTTATATTTATAAATTAATATGAAGATCAAATAATATATGTAAATTTATAAGAAAAGAATCATTAAAACCCATACATTTTAATGTTAGTGAAAGTAAATAATTATAGTATAAAATATATTACTTTAACCACCAAAGGAGTTTGGAATATAAGATAAAACAAATTTTATCTTATCTTATCTTACTTAACTTTTGAGAGAGTAACTACTTTTATAAATTAATATATTTTAATAATTTACAAAAATATAAATGTATTTATAAGTTAATACAATTAAAAGTCATAGAAAATTTATTTATACTATCTCTAATATAATAAGTGTATTATAGATAATAAATAGATGTTATTCTCTTTACAAAACAAGTCACACTTCCATATAGATTATATTGTTTTTTAAAGTTTTCTTTCTGATAATAAAAGATCATAGTGAGTATTGTCCATCATAAGTTTGTTCCTACATTAATTATATTGATAAACTTTTCTTAAGATATTACATATGAAAAGAAACTTCCTTACTCAATTCGCTAATTATAAGCATATAATAATAATAGTACATTCTTGAAAATGCAAATTATTAATATCATGCCTAGTAATTAACAGAGTAAATTAGCCAAAAATTTAAATTTTTGTGATTTATTAATGATTTTTCTTTTCAATCTAAAAAATAAAAATAAAAGAATATATTTTTCATAATTAAAAATAAAAATAAAAAAATTGGCCTATTCAAAAGACAAGAATCAACCCTTGAATTGCTTGGCCAATCCTAGTATAAGAGAAACAAGGCTCTTGACTTAATAAGTTAGGGCCCAGTTTGACTTGGCCCTAGATTTACAAGACAGCGATGCAATGCACCTATGTCAAAAAAATTTTATTGTAAGAAAATTAAACCATTTTTTTTTTTTATGAGTCAAAATTGTGATAGCAAATTAATGTGACCTAAAAAGAAAACTGAGCCCAAACTGAAAGAAAAACTGTTTTTCTCATCCAAAAGGAGTTTTTAAAAATAAATAAATAAAAAAGATGCATTATTATTTTTTTAGGTATGAGCCCATGATAGAGGAAGAGTAGTTTTCGTTATTCCTTTTATATATCTTTTATTTTTGCTTTTCAACAACCCTATCGCTATGTAGAAAAACGGTGCATGGGGCGCAGATTCTAAACAGTAGCACACTCTATGATTAAGTTGTTTAAGGAATTTAAATTCGATTTCGGCCTTTAATAAGATTTCTTGTTCCTTTTCTTTTGCCAACATTTCCATGGGCTTCACTGCCCTGCTCATAACGTTTGTTATGGCTTTCTCTAAGGTAATCAAACGCATATAAGGTTTTCACCTAGATAGAGTTAGGGGTTAAAAGGGTTCAATGGATCATATTTTTTTTTTTTTTTTTCAAATAAAATTCATTCATATAAACTAAGTTCATAAATCAACAGATCTTGATAGCATATCAGCACATAACGGAGCCTCCAAAGGAAGTCGGGGAAAAGGAACCCTAAAATCTCTGCACACTCTCATTCGATCCGGTAAGCGATCAAATCAGCACAATAATCTGCTTTGCAGAAGCAACTTTTCTTACCTATAAAAGTTCATAATTTATTTTAACTTTTAAGCTTGTAAATTACGGGAGCAACTTTTCTCCCCTATAAAATATCAATATATGTTAAAAGGTCTTATAGTACATAATTTTCTTTTTTCTTATTCTAATTTCACTGTAGTATTTGTAATGTCACGCAAACTTCATAATTTCCACTTAAATTTGTAAATATACTTATTGAATGTGACTTCTCTCAAATGTCATGAACATTTGGAAAATTCTACAAACAAAATCCCTATATATTTCATAAAATCTGTTAGTCTACGCAATTTTACTTAAAGTTTATATACTCAAATTTTCATAAAACCTTATAAAAGTTCATAATTCCTTACTCAAAATATCCGTAATTTTACTCAATAGTTCATAAAAATCTGGCATTCTGGGATTTAAAAGCCCTCTCTTTCTTGACGTATGATTGATCGGTTGCACGATTCAACTAATAATCAACTCCATGTTGCTACAAGTATTTTCACTTTCATATTCATTACTCAAGAAGATGTTAGCCAGACCGTTGATCGAAAAATTATCAACTGCTGTAACTTTAAACTAGCAGATGGGAACATAGCTCATTATTGGTTTTACGGTCCAAAAGAAAATCTGAAAAGTCAAAACGGATATTTTTGCGTCCAGAAGGAGTTTTATTGAAAACAAGACGCATGCAATTTCCTTCTAACGAGCCAATGCTGGGACATCCTAAAATCGAGAAACAGAGTTATTTTCATTATTTCTTTATTTGTCTTTTATCTTTGCCTTTCAGCAACCCTGAGCGGCAGAATGGCGAATGGATTGAAGACTCTGGAGAGTAACATACTTTAAGATTGATTTGTTTAATAATTTTAAATTCGATTTCGTCATAAGCAGATTATTAATGGTTTTGTGGTTCAAAAGGAAAAACGAAAAATCAACGGACAAGGACAGAGAGTCGTAAATAACATACTCTCTTGGCTTCGCTAGACGACCTAGACCAGATTCTACCGGTAAAACACGTCAAGCGAAGTTTTAAAAGAAAATGTTATTTTCCATGCACGCAGTAACTTTTACGCAAATAAGGAGTCATTAGCAACGACTGTTTTTTTTTTTTTTTGCCATCATTAGCGACGACTTAGAAGATTCACTTTCATGATAGTGATAGGGTATAAAAAAATTAAATCTACATGTGAGTCATTCAATTCTTTTTTTTTTTTTTTAAATTACAGAAAGCTGACTTATGTTTTTACACTTTTACAAAGAAATGAGATGAGGTCTTTTTTTTTTTAAAAAAAATTAACTGACTTGAATTTTCCTCGATTTTATTTCATTCATATAATCTTTAGTAAAACAAGCGAGTGGCACATGCACGGTAAAATATACTAATAACTTGTTTTGATTTTCCAAATTCTTTCTTCTAAAATCCACCTTCCTTTGCTCAAAGAAACCTTAGTGGCATTCAGGACTAGACTCCTTAAACTAGAAATTGATGGAACAGTAAGGGTCAAGCAAAAAGAGAGTTGTATAGAAGGAAATGAATTAACTGACTCTATTATGTATAGAGATAACAATTATATATACAAGTGAGTTTGTAACTAATCTAAGTATTGTCATGTGCATACAACTTACTCACACGTAAGAATAAATAGTCTACCATCTAGTTTAACACCAACACCCTTCTCTCTCTCTCACACACACACACATACACATACTCTCAAGTTGGGGCTATACTAAAACCTAACTTAAAGAGGAAAAAGGACAATTGAGATAAGGAAACTAATTTAGTAAAGGGATTAGCAAGTTGTAAGTATGAATGAATGCAAAGTGTCAACTTCAATATGCTTAATTTGCCCGTGGAGACATGGGTGATTAGTAATAGAAGCTACTTCTTTATTG
>JAMXBB010000005.1:113917608-113962594 GCA_024138015.1 Lumnitzera littorea | reverse complement strand
CTAAGCTATAAGTTTTATTGTGTTACTTGATCTTGTTTAGTATGTTACAAATTGATAAATCACCCTTAACCGAACTAATTGAAATATGTATGGACATGGATTACATCCCATTAGGGGACAATTGGGTTTTCTAGCTAAATTCCGACGCCTTCAATGAAGTGTAGTGAGCTAGAATTTCCCTATACTTGGTCAAACTAAGTAACAAGAGAGAAGATCACAGTAAAATTAGGAATGTCAATTTGAAAGTAGCTATGATGAGGTTGGGATGTCGGTTCGAAAGTAGTTTGAGGAGGAGCAATGGTTTTCATTGCACAAGCTTGGAATTGACCATGGAAGGCAACATGGCCTTTATGATTGGTATTGTGGTCGTCATAAACTCTACAACTAGGATTATAGTTGGTGTAATTTCTCTAACTTCACGACGGATCGAGTAACGTCATATGGATGATATATCGCTTATTCATGCATTGCATGTAATAATTATTTGATAACTTAGTTATTCTACTTAGCTTGTATACGCATTGCACATAATATTACCATGGGATGATCATCACCAAGCGTATAAAAGGGTATAATCAAGGCATAAGTGAGAGAGAACTAAAGTTGAACTATGTTCTTTCTTTTTTTATTTGAACTTTTAGTTTCTTGGAACCGGCTGGGTCTCTTTAGTGATCTAGTAGGATTCTTACTTTTGAGTCATGAAACTTATTGAATACTTATTTATTACTAAGCGTTGGAGACGCCAATCACTTAGCAAAGGGTCAAGTTTAGAAGCCTCCGTTTAGGAATAAGTATAAACAGTAAGAGCTTACTCACAATCATACTTAGAACTTAGTTCTAATTAAAATTGAAAATGAATATACTAGTTATTTTTTAATACGAAACGCGGAGTTTCGTAGTTGTATAAGTTCAAGTATGATACCTAGATTTAATTGGTATCGTGTATACTGTAACCCTAATTTCGGAGAGCGTTAAAATCTGAGTTACATGTAGTATCTAGTCATCTACATGTATTTATGTGACATTCTGTATGTTCATACATTCATATATTTAAAAATTAACTGTTGAATAACTTATTTGTTATATGGTTGAAAGATAGCTCACTAAGCTCTTTAGCTTATATCCCTATAGATTGTTTTTGTAGGAGGACCTTTTTGTTACACCTTGTCATGAGATGCTTCAAGTCGGTAGGAAGCTTTTGGGTTGATGTAAGTTCGAGTTAAGGGTTGAGAAAGTATTATTATTATTGCAACAAACTTTTTAGTAGAAATTTATTATGTGATATTACGTGTTATCTAGTAAATCCGTTAATTTATACTATATTACATTGTAGTTATATTATAATACTCATGTTAATATAACTATGTTGTGATATTACCTGCGCCTGTATAACTTTTAAGTATTTAGTTATAATAGTAGTTTTGTATGTCGTATAAGAAATTATTAATTAAATGTATAACTAATTTACAGTCATTTGTATGATATAAGACGTTTATCATAACTAGACTATTTCTCGAGTCGTGACATAACTAACTCATAGCAACATAGCACAATAGAGATTTCAATGCATTTTGTAACACATAGCAATTGCGAATATGATTTTCTTCCACAAGTTTTTGATAAGTTAATAGCTTTGTAAGCAAGATGAGAATGAGATGGCACGTATATATAGACGAAGTTGTTCAAATAGTGGTTGGACGGTTTAAGCACTACTTTATTATTTATTTATGTTTGGTAGATATGGTAATTAATCTTGCCATGAAGATATGGTTGGATTAGGACTTCTCATTCCACTCTTGCGTTCTGATTCTTCATGTAGAATACCTCCCTATTTTTTAGGCCACGTGAATTGAGATGAGAATGACCACTGACATAGTTTATTAGGATGACGTTAAAACCATCATCAGTGTTTCATAAGCCATAATATCGAATGCTACTACCTTAAACCTAGGAAAAATTTTCAATTTTATACCTATATAAATTTGCTAAATGTTATATATAAATTTGCTAAATGTTATGTCTACAATCTAGATGAACTTTTACCTTCATACTTGAAATTTAGGATCGTTAAGATCCGATCGGTATTGAAATTCTATTATTGAGTTTACGACCTTTGTTATATTTAAAAAAAATGTTATGGCACGCTCATTGGTTGAAGAGTACAAATTGTAAACATGAGAGGTTGGATATTAGCTAATAAATTTGATAAGAAAAAGGTTAATTGAGTGTGAAATTAGCAAATTTAAACTTCATGCATAAAACTGAAAATGAAAATCCAAAATTTAGATAGTGTTTCTAACATTTTCCCTTTTAAATTTTTATTTGAGTAAGAATTTTTGCTTGTTAAATTTTATATCTAATGTGTAGGGCTTATTAAACGTCATATGCGAGTAAGTTTTAATTATCAAATTTTAGAGTTGAAATAGGAATTTGCTAATGTTATATCCAATCGATCCTATCAAATTGAAAACATCTGTTATCTTTATAAGAAAAAAAAAGTCACAATAAATACTCATTGATAATAAAGAGCAGGTATAACAATGAAAGGTGAGAGATAGAATTTGATAAGTGAAAATTTGATTGAATATAATACTTAGGAAGTTTAATTTTTAAAAATAAAGTTGAAAAAGAAAATCAAAATTCAAATAATAGTTTTGATACTGTACCGAGTTTATTCCTCTTGAGCTACAATACGTTGACACTAATATGACTCTTGCTTGCAACAACACGATATGTAATAAAATTATGATAAGGTATGTTTTCCATGTGAAGTAATTCATATACTGTTGGTGGGGAAATTTCGTCTAACTAGACTTCAAACCTTCGTAGGCTTACTCTAAACCTTGTTGGGCTTGCAACTAGTAACACGACGAAAGTGTGTGTCAGAATTTGGTCCAGTTAGCCAGTTGAATATTTAAGTTAGTTGCAGGTTGCGATACAAGAAAATTTATGACTTTAAGCTAGCGAGGTGTGTGAAGCTAGACCTAATATATTCTGTAACAGGTATTTATAGATGGGCTTCTAAGTTCCCATTGGCTGATAGCCTATACCCTGAGGTACGAGCTATTAAACCCTAGGCTACGGGTCACCATGATCTCCTGATATGGTCTGGTTTTGATGGACTAAGCCATCTTTCGGCCGTATGGAGATCATTTACCAATTAATGCAGTACGATTCTTATTACGTCTTTGCTGACCTGCTACTTAGCTTGTGGGTCATTATAGGCTTAGCTTTTAGAGTTGGTCAAATGGGAAGTGTTCTTTTTGGACTATGTTGGGCTTCCAGACCCATGCGTGAAATTATTAACAGGGCGTGATAGTTGAAGTGGTACCTAAGTTCATTTTCATGGTTTCTAGGTAACCTATGAGAATGATACGTACAAAAGTGAAATGAAGGGCGTGGGTAGTAAATGAATTAACCTTATTATATGAAAATTTCTCAAATCCTTTTTCCTACGGACATAATTTTCCTTTTTCTATATTGAAAAGATCCTATGTGTTTGGATACCTAGTACTTAGAAGTGGGCGAAAATGAGAAGAAGTTTTATGTTTGGTAAGTTGAAAAGAAAAGTAGAAGTAAAAGGAATGTGATGGAATTATAAAGTGTCTGTTTGGGAGTAAATAACCTATAATTTGAGGGTTAAAAAAGTATTTATTAATTGCTTAGTCAAGATTGGACCATTTGTATTTACACTATTTGATCTGTAAGATTTAAAAATTATTATTGTTTTATTTTACATTTTTATAAACTTTCTTAATATCTTTTCTCACGTTTTATCATTACTCAATAATGAAATATATTGTCTAAGCAAGTTATAGGTACGTTCCTTAGCTAGGTGCAAATAAGCCTTTGTTAAAGACACATAATTGCTCCGAGGCCTTCTTAGTCATGGTTTTCAGGTTCTAATAATCTTCCAGGTTTATTTACATAATTTCTGAAAATATAAGAGATTTAAGTTACACTTTTAGAATTTATTCTCCACCCGTGCATGACCAATAGCTTAATTTATTCTATATGAAACAAAGATTTTCAATTCTAGGGAAAAAATAACTTGGGAGACAGTTTATTTTTTTCAGTTTTGAAGATATTTGTAGTAGAAAAACCTTCCTTCAGCTTTGAAGAGCTGTTGGTAATATATCGTAAACAGAGTCTTAAAATAGGTTATGTTTTTCAAGACTGAAAGAATTAAATGATATCGAAGCGATAGAAACAAGTATCCAAAACTTTTACCCCACAAAAAAGGAACCAAAGAAAAAAAAAAAACATACAAAACATGATATCCTTAGAGATTAAAAGGATATATAGTTTAGATCATATTGTATAAATCAAAAGAATCTCAGTGGAAACAACATTCATATTAAAATCAATAATGGCAATTCCCACTTCCTGGTTACGAAGATTTTGAAAATAGATTTTAGAAATTTTAATATTTTTTCGAAAAAAATTATTTCATTCTGTCTAAAATTAAAAACTTGAAAATCGCCCATTCCCAATCCCCTTCACCGTCTAATCAATTCCTGTTTCGGCTTTTAGTTATGTTTAATTAGTATAATAAACAAGCTAACAGCTTTCATTAGATAGATGAACCATTGAAGTTTCGTTTGAGGCAAAAGAAATGGAAGCTACAGCTTGTAGATTGTATTCCAACCTAGTAGAGATTGAATGACTCGACGAGATTCATAGGAAATAAATACATGGTTGATCCAATCAATAGCTTCAATCAAATTACTCACAAAACAACATCAACTAAACAAAGATTACTTTGACATCGTATGACAGGAAATTAAGTATTAGAACAGGAAGGGAGATGAACATATTCTCACTAGTACTAACTTCTACGAAGATCCTATAATTTATGAGAAAATAATAACATCACCAAAACGGTCGGTTCATTTTACTTACACACCAAATTCTTCAATTCTGTACCCGCTACGCTTATTTAACATGTCGATTTCTCGGAGTGCCCAAATGTTACAATACCCATTGAATCTCAATTATTGAGTCAATAAGCCATGCAACCAACTTATATCAACATAGCAGAATCGAGACTTCAATGGGTACTGCAACACGTAAACATTGCGAGTATGATTTTCTTCTACAAAACTTTGATAAGTTAATATCATTGTGAGAATATGAGAAACAGATAGGGTGTATATATAGATGAATTCGTTCAAATTGTAGTTGGTCGGTCAAAGCACTACTTTATTATTTATTTATGTTTGGTAGTTATGGTAATTTATTTTGCCATCAAGAAATGGCTGAATTAGTACTTCTCATGGCATTTTTGCCTTCTGAATCTTTATGTACAATCTTTCCAAATTTCAGCTTTAACCCACGTTAATTGAGTGTGACTCCTGCCATAATTAATTTGAATAACGTAAAACTCATTATCTAAATTTTGAAAAACTTTTGAGGAATAATGTTTTTCCTTTGTTTTTTTTTTTTTCTTAACTATGGAGAGGAGTGATTTAAATTTGGATCTATCTCAATAGGAAATTAGTAGCAATATCATTAAGTTATAAAATAACTTTATTTTAGAGGAATAATGTTGAAACTACCGTTACAAACATTTGGGTCTTTTCCAAATTTTATACCGAAAGTCTATCATTACATGTTTTAGGCTGATGAATGTTCTTTTATCAAATTTTACATCTAAAATTTATAATTATTAAATGTGATACCTAATGGAAAAGTTATCCATCTAACTTATTACTTTCACTATCTTTAAAACGATATTGTGGTAAACCCTCCATGATTGAAGAGTTCAAGTCATAAATGATGAGAATTTGGTACTAAATTTTATAAGTAAAAAATTGACTAGGTATAACATTTAGCAAACCCAACCACCATATATAGAATTGGAAAAAAAAAAAAAAACCCTAAAGTTTATACAAGAAAATTTTTCCTTATTAAATTTTATACCTGAAGTAGAGGAATACCTAAAGTTTATACAAGACAATTTTTGCTTATTAAATTTTATACTTGAAGTAGAGGGTGCTTTACATCATATATAAGCAAATTTTTTCTATCTATATTATGTGCCTACAATTTAGAGGTGGTAAACGTTATCCTATTTAAAAGTAGTAAAGTTTGACAAGCAAAATTCAATTGAGAAATAAATTTAATAATTTCAAATTTTATGTGTAAAATTTAAAAAAAAGTTCAAAATCTAGATAATGTTTTTGATATTGTTGCTAGTTAATTTCTCTTGAGCTATGATACATCGACATTGATATGATAAGACATAACAATATTAAAAAAATTATAATAACATACATTTTTTATGCAGGGTAAGAATATTAATATATCTATATATATGTATGTATCTACATATATATGTATATATCTATGTATTTATATGTTGTATGTCTCATTGATCATTCAATGCTTTCATTCTAAGTATTGTTCAAATGAATTCATAAAATCAAAAACTTGATTGAATTGTAAAACCTAATCAAGTTTTCTATTGATCTCCTTTTCTTTTTTCCCTTAAATTTAGCCATAATTGGTGGTTCTCCATCTTAGGGGTCTTCGTGCACCCCTTAAGGTTTTGAGTAGCCACTCATGTCTGTGCATCGATTAACCAACCTATTTCTTCAAGTGGATTTTCTTTTACAAAATGATCATTTTAACCATCCCTTGCACATAGGATGGTTGGAATAGCTTCCTTAATTTACAGCTTGTATTTTAATTCTTTGAATTTTCATTAGGTTTTTTATTATTATATTTATTTCAAGGAAAAATTAACTATATTAAAAAAGAACTTGTTTGTAAATTTTTACAAATGTAAAGGACTCCGATGTAAGAAAAAAAGAAAAAAGTCTATGACTTAAATAGGAAAATCGTGAAATCTTAAAAATTAAAAATGTACTTTAAAAAAATTACAACTATACAACATAAATGTCTTAACACTCTATGCTACAATATATTTGATACATAGGTTTTTTTTTTCTTTCTCTTGCTCTTTTTATTCCTTAGATGTATGATTCTAAGAGTTTTATATGAATACGATCTTTTTTCCAAAAAATATTACGGAAAAGAGCTCATTTAAAAAAAAAATTACAAATATAGTATACTGAAGACACATTAACTAAATGTACCTTTAGTGTGTTATGATTCTTACACTAAAGGCGATTGCATTGCATGCACTTTCAGTGTAATTCATTATAACTAAAGGAGCATCCACTGTTATAATTGATGTGCCTTCAGTTATAATTAATTACATTGAAGGTACATGTAGTAAATGCGCTTTCAGTATATTACCTATATAAAGCTTAATTCGTGCGGTTAGAGCTCATTTTTACCTATACAAATTTTTAAAATTTTCAAAACATAGAGAAAAATCAAAGGAAGCTATAGTTGGAATACTGAACCATTTCCTAATGCAAGTATACATCATTCATAGGTAACAATCTATAACTTATGTGAATTTTATTTATTTAATATTTTTTTGTTATCTTAGTAATAATCGACATTATTTAATATTTTATTATAGAAAAAAATTTATTAGTTAATGATATAAATTTCATAATTATAGATGTACCGTAAATTATGTAAATTATTAATATTTGATAAAAATATATTTTATGTTGTGTAAATTTAGGAATTTTTTATGTTACGGTACATAAGTTATATGAATATAGATTTCGTAATTATAGATGTATCGTAAATGGTGTAAATGATTAATATTTGATAAAAATATATTTTATGTTGTTTAAATTTAAGAATTTTTTGTGTTACAATACATAAGTTATACAAATATAGATTTCGTAATTATAGATGTACCTTAAATTATGTAAATTATTAATAATTGATGAAAATATATTTTATTTTATCTAAATTTAAGAATTTTTTGTATTACGATACATAAATTATACAAATATAGATTTCGTAATTATAGATGTACCGTAAATTGTGTAAATTATTAATAATTGATGGAAATATATTTTATGTTGTCTAAATTTAGGAATTTATTGTATTACAGCACATAAGTTATACGAATATAGATTTTATAATTATAGATGTATCGTAAATTGTGTAAGTATTAGAACAGGAAGAGAGATGAACATATTCTCACTAGTACTAACTTCTACGAAGATCCATAATATTTTTCAGAAAAAAAGCCCGTATTTGTATAAAATCCCGATTTTGGAATACCGAATACCTATGGATCCAACATTCCAACTTAAGCTAAGCAAGTTGAGCCCTTTAGAGTATAGGTCTAAACCTATAAAATGGAAATTTATAAATTTCAATATCAGGCGAATTAGTTCAACAGGAAAAAATTAATATATATATATATATATGTGTGTGTGTGTGTGATATATATCAAGCGAGTTGGAAAGATTTTATGAATTTCGAATGTACTATTTTGATTCACACAAATAGTATAATACTTATATATTTTTACTAAATAACATTCTTTATTCCATTCTATTCATATTAAGGGTAAATTGGTGTTGGATGAATAGGTTTTTTGGTCCTATCGTACCCCATCCTATAAAGTATATGTTTTCTAAATTTTATAACTAGTTATTAGCCTATAGCAACATAGAGCTACTCTAAAAGTTGCGTACCATAAAACCTAATGGTACGAGCTATTTATGTGAAACTTGTAAATTTAACTTTTTTTTTTTCTATAAATTTCAAGTTATATGATACTAAAAGGTAATTTATATGTGATATCATGAGTTCTTTATATGTAAAAACTATAGAACCTGTAGCAAAATTTATGAAATAAAAAAAAAAATTTCCTATATTCGTTATTTCATGCTTATGTAATTTTGCTACTTAAAAAATGAGAAAGAATAAGGAAAAAGAATGAAAAATATAATGTTATAAAAACTATACAAGCATAACGAATAATGAAAAAAATGAAAAAGGTCAAGTAAGAGAGAAGCGTCTAGAAATATTATGGATTCGGGCTATTTTTTATTTCCTTTTACTAAAACATTTATTATCCGAAAGATCTAATATTGTCATTTGTTATTTATTTATTTATTTATTGATATTATTATTTTTTTAACATCGTTTGACAGGTATTTAAGTATTAGAACAGGAAGGAAGATGCAGATATTCTTGTTAGTAGTATAAGTTCTATAAACATCCTATAATTTGTGAAAAATTAGTAAAATCACCCAAACGGTTGGTTCATTTTATTTGCATACTGCATTCTCCAATGTTGCTCATGTTACGCTTCTTTAAATTTTCAATTTTTTGAAACGAGCTTCTGACCCCCTTTGAGCTGTTTCTGACCGTTTTAGGATGGTCGGTGGCACAGGGGAGCCTCATCCCATGCATCAGTTTATCGAAATCACCTCCGCTATCTCACTTCCTTCTATTCAGCTTTTAGAATATGGAACTTTTAGAATATGGAAATTTATGTTGGATAAGTGGTTGATTTATTGGTTTGGAGGTAACCGGTAATACACTGTGGATTGGGCGATAGTAAATATGAAGGGTAGTGATTTGTAGAAGAAGATCCTGAAACTAGCTTTTGGGGCTACTGTGTACAGTATTTGGAATGAAAGGAGTAATATTCTTTTTTAAAAAACCAATATGAGGATGTTATGAGCTTGCAAAAGCAAATATGTAATCTGGTTAATGGTAGATTAATGTCCCTCAAGAGGTATCTCCCTTCCTAAACCAATTTTTGGCTCATTAAAGGATGAAAACTTCCGAATTCAATATTAAAACTTAATCTTCCTCTTGATGAGTTACATTACTCATTGAATCTCAATCGAGTCAATATGGTTATTACCATGCATGCAACCAACTTATAGCACCATAGTAATAGAGATTTCAATTTTAAAATAATAAACATTGGGAATACAGTTATTGTTCAACAAATTTTGGATAAGTTAATAACATTGTGAGCAAGACGAGAAAAAGATGGAATTTACAAATAGATGAACTTAGACTTGGAGAAGAGTCAAATCCAACTTGTGAATTGGATTAAAACTAGCTCAGACCTATGAGTTATGGATTTAAACCGTAACTTGATTTACTGGACTTGGCAAGTCGGCGTGGTTCAAGATGTTGGACCCGTCAAACCGACGGGTCAGGAACCAATGGTTCAACTCATTGGTTTCTGGTTTCAACTCGAAAATAAAAAAAATAAAGTTTTTTATAAATTAAATTTAAGTATTATTTCTATTTAATAATAGTTGATATCAAAATTATAAATACACTTATATTTAAAAGTTGATATCGAAATTGAATAATATATATAAGTTTATAAAAAAAGATTCATTAAAACTCGAAATTTTAATGTTGGTAAAAGTAGATAGTTATGGTATAAAATATATTACTTTAATTACCAAAAAAGTTTTTCAACCTAAAAAAAAAAACACCAAAAGAGTTTGGAGTATAAAATATCATAAGTTTTATATAATCTTGTCTAATTTTTGAAAGAGCAACTACTTTTGTAAATAATATATTTTAATGATTTATAAAAATGTAAGTGTATTTATAATTTAAGGCCATTAAAAGTTATAAAAAATATATTTATACCATATATAAAATGACGAGTGTATTATAGATATAAGATAGATGCTATTTTTTTTATAATATTAGTCCAACTTCCACATAAATTATATTGTTTTCTGAAGTTTCCTCTCAAGTAATAAAATAGCACAATAAGCGTTACATATAATAAGTCAAGTTTCACATTGATTATATTAACAAGAAGATTTACTTATTCAATTAACTAATTGTCAACATAAATTAATAATTATGCATTATTAAAAATACAAATTATTAATATCGTGCCTAACAGTTAATAAGGTACGAATCATTAATTTTATTATTATTAATTAATAGAGTGAAATAGTAAAAATTTTAAATTCTTGTGATTTATTAGTAGTTTTTTTTAAATAAAAAATTAAATATAAAATAATTTTTTTTCTAAATAAAAAAAAATTAAGCAGTTCATATACCAAAATTAGTCTAAAAACGACCTAAACCGAGTAGAGAAACAGGCTCTTTACCCGACAATTTCAGGCCGGGTTTGACCTGGCCCTGGATGAACTCGTTCAAATTGTGTTAGGACGGTCAAAGCGTTACTTTATTATTTATTTATGTTTGGTAGGTATGGTAATTTGTTTTGCCATCAAAAAATGGTTACCCATGCCATTTTTGCCTTCCGATTCTTCGTGTACAATCATTCTCTTTATCAGCTCTAAGCCACGTCAATTGAGTGTGACTCTTGACATAATAATTAATTAGAATAATCTAAAAGTCATTATCTAAAATTTGAATATTTTTTTAAAGAGATAACATTGAAACTACTATCTTGAACTTTTTGGGTCTTTTTCAAATTTTATTCCTAAAGTTTTATCACTAAACTATACTTTTACCTTGATAAACCTTCTTTTTACTTACTAAAATTAACATTTGACATTTAGAATTGTTAAATGTGGTACCTAATGGAACAATTATTCGTTGACCTTATTACCTTCATGTCTTTAAGAAGATGTTGTAGCACACCCTCAATGGTTTAAAAGTTTGTGTTGCAAAGAATGAGAACAAGTAAAAAATCAATTAGGTATGATACTTAGTAAATTTAAAATTTAGTTAGTGATTTCGAATTACTCTTTTTATATTTCTTTGTAAATACTATTTTTAAAGTTGGAATTTCTAAAATGTCATTATCCAAGCAAATTTTTTGCTTAACAAATTTTATATCTACAGTTTGTTTTTTCAGGGCTATTTTATACCTGTAATTTAAAAGTTGGTAAGTGGTTAAGTACTGTATTTAACCAATCTTTACTTATCAAATTTGCCACATATATCATCTTTAAAAAGATATCATAGCAAAAGCTTAATGATCAAGAAGAACAAATATAACAATGAGAGAAAAGGCAATAAACTTTGACAAGTAAAAATTTAATTAAATAAGAAATGTAACATTTTAAATTTCACATGTAAAGGACATTAAATTATTTAAATGTACTTTTATTTTTTAGTTTATTCATCATCTAGCAATTGAAATGGCCATAAAATTTAGTACAAGAAGAATATAAATGGTTAGATAATAAACTGAAAGGTATCCCCGGTTGGTGATTGAATAACTCAAGCTTTTAGTGTAAAAATATCCACAATAGAATTATTACAACTTTGGAGTTTATTAATAATATCCACTCAAACAAGAAACCGAGGGGAACAAAAAAGAAAAGAAAAAAAAAAAACCCCAAGTTGCTTTGATTGAGCTCCGTAAATATTAAGGAGGAAATCGTTTTTAATTTATTCCAGTACCAGCTAAAGGGATTTTGAGATGGGATGACCAAGCATTTTTAATTGAATTCCGCACAAGGGAAAAAAAAAAAAACCATTTACCTTATATTGGACTTTTGATATCAACATTATTTTAACGCAACTTTTGCATATGAATGCAATATTTAAATCATACAAGAGCATGAATTATGATAACATTTGGTTAATAGAAATGGATGGTATAAGGACAATTAGACAATATGAGAAGAGCAATACAGTACTATATAAATACGTTCCTTTTATACTACTTCTTGTATGTGTAGTATTGAATATGGATTTCTGTGATTGAGAAAATTAATAAAAAAAATTCTTTATACTATAAATTACATAAAAGTTTGGTTATTTTTTAATTTGAAAAATATAATTATTCTATACCGTAAAGTAGATTTTTATACTAACAAATATCTAGTACCAATTATGTGTTTTGAAGTATGTAAACTATGTATTTAAAATACTTCGTGATTAATTAAGTTGGTACTTGTGTTAAAAAAGAGCATGAAAGGGATATTTGTAATGTTTATTAACTATCACGGTCAAGATCGTAGGAGTAAACTTGCTCGTGAAGATGAAAAATAAAGATAAAAAAAGTTCATACTTAGAGATCACGTTGGTAAACTAGACTGTTATCTTAAACTAGGAAATGTAAATTGACTATCAAAGGTTTATGCTCAGAGATCACACCCATGAATCTGCTTGATGCTTGAAAAGGTTGTGACTTTTGATCACATTTTTAAGATATTCAATTATGAGAGTTATATCACTTTATATTTAAGAGTTTAGATCAAAATAGGATTTTTTTTTATGGTCCCATTTTTTAATTTACATAATTGATGTTGCCATCTATCTCACTTTTGATTTAATCAACTTTAAATTTAAACCATTGAACCAACCATTGAACTCAATTATTAAGATTTAAAAATATGGAAATGAATAATGAGATTATGGGCGTGATCGATCCTGTCAAAATATAGGATAAAACTGTATAATCTCCCATAAAACAATATAACAAATTAGACTCAATCTTATGAATAGAATTTAATGATTAAATAATAGTAACTCTTTGTAAAAGTTTGTGACCTTTCAATTATTTTTTTTAACTCTAAGTTTTAGACACTCCTTTAATACAAATTTCTATATCAAATTTTTGCAAATCTTCTTTCTTCAAATCTACACCAAACAAACACTTTTTTTTTTTTAATATCTAAGTGTGGTGGTTTAGTATATGTATTTTTGCTATTCATATTTTATATACCAAGACTTAGTTCTCGAAAGGATTTCGTATATTAAGCTCTCATAGCAAACTAAGTGGAGAAGTATAAATTCTATAAGGAAAGCAATTTAATAGTGCCTTCAAGTCGTTTATGATTGTCAAATTATTATACCCTATCACCAATTATATCTATTTTGTTAATAATCTTAGAGAATTTATTCTTCATAGTTGGTGAAACAAATATGATTCTTAGACATTGTCAAGTTGGAATGATCTCATAGAAGAAATTACAATGTTAGAGGAAGTGAAGCGCTTGAATGATATAAGAAATTCGAAAAACTAATGGTGAAATGTCTTGCAAGTAAATTCCTAAGTCTAATCTATTTGGGCTGTATGATCTATATGCGATTTCTTTGATATGAACATGTATTACTTGGACACATGTTGATTATATCTAAGAAAATGATTTGGGTTGATTGATTATTGTTTAACACAAATTCTAGGGGAAATATGAATAATGCATACATGTTGTTCCATTGAAATGAAATAAAATGCCATATTATATATGGACATTTTGTATATAATATTTTATGTTCTAGTCAATAAAACCACTTAATCAAATTTTAATTGTCATTAAGTTTAGACATTGAGAAACAACACATTGCTATTTCTTTTAAGAAGTTCAACAAATTTAACTCAAAGAACATGATTTCTATGTGAGATTTTGTAAGTCATGATGGTTTGATTAATTTGACTAGAGTTGTGGTAGTTGTAT
Organism: Lumnitzera littorea; assembly: GCA_024138015.1. Taxonomy (NCBI): domain Eukaryota; kingdom Viridiplantae; phylum Streptophyta; class Magnoliopsida; order Myrtales; family Combretaceae; genus Lumnitzera; species Lumnitzera littorea. The sequence continues at coordinate 113,948,336 of JAMXBB010000005.1, read as the reverse complement.
ATACTAGCATTTCATATATTACGAATATATTTTAGAAGCATGATTGTTATATTGAATGAATAAATATAAGAGCACCAAGCAATTATGTTAAACCAATGATCTAGGATTTTAATTTACTTTTTATAATTATATCTAATATAGAGTTGTTGACATTGTGAAATCTAACAAAGATTAAATTAGTAATATTATGATTTCTTATGACTGCAAGTTCAAGAAACTTAAGTAACAGATTTTTACCATGAATATATTTTTTTAATGTCTTACAAGTTTGTACCATAAAATAAGTAGATTGACAAAATAAGGTTTTATATGTAAGATATTTGATTCGAGTCAATCAAATAGACGAGTGAATCTTTTGTTGGCAATAATCAAAATTAATTTTGCTCACATAAGAAGTGTAAATAATTTGAATATACATAAATTTTATGTTATTCAAATGCTAAATATTAGTGTCAATGTCAACATGTAATGATATATTTGTAATGTTGTCTAGTGTAGCAAATATATTAATTTTTAATTTGCTAACTCTCAATGTTAATATGTGCAATATAAGATTTATTTATATGTTATGCCAAGTTATTTTTTGTGTATGAATCACAAAATAAGTTATTCATGAAATTGTGCATTTTACATAATTTTCTATGTGACTTTAAATGAATTTTATATTATTTACATTTTTATTAACAATATTTAATTACATAAAGTGTATTAAATTTGACATCAATTGCAATCTTCATATGTTTTATTGTTTTACAATCTCATTTAGAAAAGTTAAAGGTTTCTTTCTATGAAATCCTAAGAATAAAGAAAACTGTTTTGATAAAATTGTTAAAGTGTGATAAAATTGTTAAAGTGTGGGTTTAGACTAAGTTAAGGCTTGAATTAGTAAAAAGATAATTGTATGGATATATACTTTAAACTCTAAAACAAATAAAATCGTACATTAATAAAAGTAAAAGATTTGGTTTAAGTAATAAACTTGGTATCTAAAATCAAATCTAACTTGATATTGGAATCTTTATCAATGAAATAAAAGATCATTTAATATTATATAAAATATCTTCGCGATTATATAATTGCGAAAATGAGATTAACATGAAAACTGAAAGGCATCAAATGCTTTGTGAGCTATTTTAAGTTTTTCAAACATTGAGATGGAAACTTAACTTCATCATGTCAAATAATCCCATACAAAAAGAAAAAATATTTTGGTCTCAATTTAAGGAAAATATAAAGTGATGATGTATCCTTGCAAATGACTTACTTGGTATGTTCAGAAAACTAAGTGTATCTGATTTTTTAAATTCAAGATGGTGCAGACAACTAACCTTTTTGCCAAGCTGATTAACTCCCGACTTGATCCAGATTAGGTCGGCCCTTGACTCCTAGCACTTCCTACTTTTGCCTATGTATCATACTCCTAATGTACAGCCATTAAGTGATACATACCTTCTTCACAACGTTCCAGAATAATTCTTCTTTTCCATACTAGATATTATTTGTTTTTTTTACCCCTTTTTAGTATGATTAACGTAACATAATTGTAAAATACCCTTTTGTCTTTTCATATGTGTAAAATAACCCTAGTGGGCAAGTATACAAACCCCTACTTTCCTTGTACGCAAACAATCATCTAATTTTCAATACAGAATTATTCTTTTTGAACAACCTTATTATTCTCATTATTGTTCAACTCTTATTTATTCCTTTTAGCAAAGAGTAATGACGAGTGACCCTTTAGTTCGGACCGGTGTGTCACATTCAGTGGATTATTGGCCGAATAGGATCAAGTGGTGTGTCATATCCATTCTGTAGCTGTCCAGACTTTGCTAACCTTTTTCCTATTTATTTTAGTTCATTCGTTATGGTGCTCATCCGTGTGTCTGACCTTAGAGACACATCATATGGTTGGAACTATGTAGTTTTAACAGCTAGTTCGATTAATAATGTTAAGTGGAATTTCCTATAAGTTTGAGTAAGATGTAAAGGCCATTTTGATGCATTTGATATGTTGTTATTATAGAGGAGGAGGATGTGATAAATAGTGTGCTTTTGCTGATTTCCTAGAGCAAACATTAATTTTGGTTGTGATTCTTGTTATTAAAGGGAAAGAGGTAAGTGATGGCAAAGGGCTATTGCAACATGGGATGAAGTTCACATTGTATTTGTAGGTATAAATGAATTGGTGAAGCACCCTTTTGTTCATTTGATCTGTTGTTTTATCAAATCTGATGTGATCAAGTCATCAATACATAATACATTAGATTGTACAACTCTTTTTGAAGCAGTTATAGTGAAGTTATGTTTAATCTTGCACTTTCTTATGATTAGGTAAATTGTGAAACTGTATAAATTATGCATGTTAGGAATTCTATATTTTTAGTTGCTATTATTATTATTAACAGGATGGAATTTCCCATAATTGTGCAAGGAAAATGTAAATACATTGGTGCAATTGTAATGTTGTTGCAGCTTGTGAATGCATTGGTGCAATAAAGTGTACTGTGATTAGCCCCTTTGATGATATGATTTATTATTATTGTGGATTCAATATGATTGAAATATTGTGTTGCTGAAATGTATTACTTTGGTAAAAGTTGTAAGTGAAGTAGTAATGTTTTAGCTGATGTTAGGAAATGCAGTACTCTTTTGCAAAAATTATTCAAAGCTTGTGTTGTACTCAACTATGAATGAGTGTGTAAAGAGTATGTACGATAAAGCACTTATGTCTATGCATCATAAAGTTCCCTTGTGAGACCCTTATGAATAATTGCATAATCTAGATTTAAAAGGAGTTGCCATGAATTTGCTTAAGTAGATAATCTATAATTGTTGTAACGCCTCAAAACCTAAGATGATACAAACCACTACATGTCACTACTAAGTGTTGATATGCGAAGGCTCAAAACTTGTCTACAAATATCCACAATAAGAATTATACCACGTTTTTGCTCTATATAAGTCTCCAAATGGTTATGATAAGAATAACTCCTTTAATCTCACTTACAATAACTTACTAATTCCAAGTATAGATTTCTATATTGATTAAAGATAACCTACAGAAACTACATTAAGGATGTAGTCTGCTACTTTGTTTACACTCTTTCCCTTTGTTAACTCTAAGCAAAATTCAATGGGTATTACATACACTAGTTATGTGTACGTAGCATGTAAATACCAATAAGATGTTAACATGTATAATAATTATATGAGTTTTTTCAAATCAATTACCATTTATGATTTGCACCCACCGTATGTGACATCTTATTGGTATTTATACACCATATGTGTATTACATATATCATGTAATACTCATTGAATCCTTTTTCCATGAATTGAGTGTGACTCTTGACATAATAATTAATTAGAATAATGTAAAAGTCATTATCTAAAATTAAAATAATTTTTTAAAGAGATAACATTGAAACTACTTGTTGATACTTCATTTTAGCTCGACTCAAGGCCCGATTTCAATAAAGGTTCCCTTAAGCCGATCAACAATTGAACAACCCTGGCAAGCTTGACCCAAGCACTAATCCTGCATAAGAGCACGCCGAGCACCTAGTCTTTGAGCACTTGGCTCTTAAGCATGTGGCCAGTCCCCTTAGTAAGCTTAAAATACGAAGGTCTTCTCCTTCCCTAGACCTAAGCACACCTCACGAGGATTCCCCAACCTCAATGAGCTATCCCTTAAAGTCTAGCCTATAGCTCGTAGTTCGCTTAAAACATATCCCTTGCTTCTTTAGGAATATTTGTCTCTGGAGCTCATCCCTCTCCTCGGCATATTAATTACGGTTTGACATCCATGGGATGGCTAGTACACTTGACATACTCTAAAGATGTCAAAGCTCCAGATAATAGACGTAGTTGCCAATGTAGTCATGACTAACTAACTTACAAAACCACCCTGTTAGCTCCTCAGCGCATATCCCCTATCAGAAGCAAGTATAGATGAACCTTGAGATAACATGTGTCCCAAGTAGTTATACTCACACTATAAATAGTGTAAGGAGCGAACAAGTAATTGGATTCACATCTCTGATATTCCACATTGCTCTACTCAAGAAACCTTATTTAAGCACCTTCCCTAAGGACTCAGAGTGCTTGAGTAGCTCCCCAATCCTCTTTCTCGTGTTTCTCCTTGTTGACTTAAGCGTCGAAGGGCCTTTGTAGACATATCCACAGGGGGCTTTTTGTAGGTAAGCTTGGAGCAAAGAGTTCAACTAGATTCAAAGTACATTAACACCCCCACCCCCCCTCAATTTGAAGAATCAAAGCCAAACTCGCTTTACTATTTATAGTCGATTCATCCCACAATCAACATTTTAGGGCCTACTATTTTAAGTCACTCCACATAACATAGCTAAAAGTAAAAACAACAATCCACAGGCTTCACAATTCGGTGACAGTAATAGGCTAGAAGTAGGTGATGGTAATTGATTGTCCTCACCAAGGCACTCACTAATACCCCTTACTTTAGGGCACTTAAGCATATGAAATTCAACAACTAATATTACTTGTCTAATAATTACTCGAAGACAATCGTAGGACCTAAGAGTCTAACGCAACCCTCCATAAGGATGTAGTCTTGCTCAAAAATGCATCCTAAAAAAGGATAAATGAGGAAGCAACAATCAACTCAGTTGAACATAATCAACAACCCACAAACTTCACTCTTGGTACGTTTATGTGACCAAGTTTAACATGACCAACAGGCTTCTGGAGACCTATGGTAATTGATCATCCTCACCAAGGTGCTTACTAATACCCCTTGCTCCAAGGCACTTAAGCATATGAAATTCAGCAACTAGTATTACTTGTCCAATGATCACTCAAAGATAATTGTAGGACCTAAGAGTCTAACACAACCCTCCATAGGGATGTAGCCTTGCTAAAAAATGCATCCTAGAAAAGGATAAATGAGGAAGCAACAATTAGCTCTGCCAAACAAAACAACCTATGAACTTCACTCCCGACATGTTCATGCGGCCGGGTTCAACACAACTAGTAGGCTCCTAAAGACTTACATAATTGGCTAAACTGTAATCGCTACAAAATGCGAACATAAGGCGAACGTTCCGTAATACATAGACCTTATGGAGACTTATCTCGAAGACGATCTCTAAAGGCATTCAAGGACATGAATGTTAAGGAACTAAATGAACACTTTCATCATGCATCTAACATGTGTGACTAGAAGAAAGTTGAATCATTAGCTTGAACATTGCTCCTGACAATAGTGAAAAGCCCATTCATACCACTTATCCTTGAGGAAACCCTACCTTAAGGTGCAAGACTCCCTTACCTTAACACATACAATGGGACAGGTGACCTAAATGACCACTTAATCTACTTCCTTACCATGATGAGCCTCCATAACTTCTTTGATGCAATCAAGTGTAAGGTTTTCCTTAGCATACTAGGAAAGGTAGCTTTACTATGGTTTAATACCCTCATCGATGGCTTCATCATATCATTTGACGATTTGGTGATAAATTCCAGCAACACTTCCTCAGCTCTAAAGTCCTATGCAAGGACTTCTTTACACCTTACAACATAAGACAACGACCTAATGAGTCCTTGCATACTTACCTAGAACGCTTTGACCATATAAAGCTTCAAGTCTCCAAGCACAACATGGGAACATCCCTTCAGGCTCTGATCATAGGGATTAACCTTACCGGGAAGCTCTTTGATGTAATATCCCTCAACAAATTGGACTTGCTTGCCAAGTTCATGATAGTAGCCAAGAAGTATATTGCCCAGGAAGATGCCATCAAAGAAAGATTTGAAGTTGATAGCAATGTCCCAGTGACGCAGACCAGAGCTAAGAACAGACAAAGCCGGTCATAAGGATGGGTCCAAACTTGTTGAAAGCTTAAAAAAGAGTGACAGGAAATGCATGGAAAGGACAAAAATGAAAGAAAAGTAAGTAAAACCCACGAACAACTCTAAAGGATATGATACACCAATAAAACTTCCAAGGACTCACGGCACAGCTTGATATGGCATACAAGTTGATTCGGTGAGGTTACTTGTCACCTAGTCTTACTTAAGGGTTAGGATAAGAGTGAAATGAAAGTAAACAAACAATGTTTATGAAAGGAAAACATCCAGTGTATTAATGATAATCTGATCATTTGTGGCTACATGTATAAGGGGTATTTATACTCAAGGATTTAGGGCAACCTATCTCAAAAGGAAATGACAAAAAGGGTATTGTCCTAAAAAAGTAACATACAAAGTATACAAAGGGTAAAAATGAATATTTACAGAAAAGTAATGATTATAGCAATAGATTCTACAAGTGGTCCCGAAGACATAGCAACGATGAATTGGTGGTATTGTTGGAGGATGTAGACAAAGCAGTACAAGCTGGTTAGGTAGCTAAGTGGGAATGCTGAGTAGATGGACTCATCCGAATAAGAGTGGCAGACATATGGGATCTCTTAGCCTCTCGGTAGTAATGTTGCCGAGTAAGGGGTTGGGTAGGACAAGATTGAGGAGGTGTGCAAAGTTTGGCTGTTGTCAAGGCATTCTTCCATTCAATACATAATTTCTAAAAGATGGGTAGTTATTTAGCGTAGCGTAGAGAGTTGATCAGTAGCAAGGAGTAACTCAGCTTCGGTAAGAGTCGGCTAAAGTAATATACTTTAACTCTCTTTGTGTCCACTCAGTAGCTCATGCGTTCTCCTTTTTCCAAAATGCCTAGACAGTCCTCCACTGTGGGCTTCCTTGATGAGTACCTCTCTAAGTGAACAAGTCAGTACACACAGTTTCCCACTTCGAAATATGTATCCATCTTCCATATAATACTCATCCACTGCCCTTGATAAGGAATGGTGATGGCAACAGGTTAGGAAAACTTAGAATGAGTATTCGGGATTCAAAAGAAATGGGTATGAAGAATAGGAAGATTTTTTATGGTGAAAGTGAATGGATATAACTCACTAAGACACAAACATAATCAGGGGTCTAAGCTAGAAAATAGGGTTCGATACAACTTACGAATACTAAATGTTGCTCGAGATTCAAATGAGAGTTAGTTGCAACTCACTAATCGATTCAAATGAAGGGGTTCACCATAATCTTGAGGACAAGATCAATAAGAATACGGGAACAATTAAAGAGTTTGATCTACACTCGATAATTTAGCAATGCTAGCTCAAGAGTAACCTTGCTCAAAAAGAGAAAGATTAAAAAACACAGGAATATACTTTCTATCTGATTTTGTATATTAACATCTCTTTGTGTATATCCTTTGATGTTTATAGATGTTGCTATTTATAGCAAGTCTTGAATCCTAGTAACAAAACTGTAAATAATAAAACATGTACAAGAATACAAAACTGTACATTTTACAAGGGAAGTCAACATACAATCACTCGGCATGTTCCGAAAGAGGTAGTATTTAAACCGGACGGGGTCGGCAATTGGATGTATAGGTTTGGGAAGAAGTCCTAAAAGTCTTGTAGTATTTAGCCAAGACACCAGAAAGATCGGCCCACAATTGCCAAGTTCTAGAATTAGTCGGCATGAGTCTCTCGATGCTATGTCTAGTGGTTCTTAGGTCTTGAGTACTTGACCTTATGGTATCTCAGCATCTCGACTGACGATAGACTTGAGGTCGAGTGTTTACCTTCCTTCTTCTCATCCTTCTGGCTACAGTTAGGTCTCAGTAAGCATTGATAAGCCTCGGCTTTAGATGGGTTTGCCTTAGCTTAGATGCAGTCGGAGGCTGATTCCCATCATTACCACCGATCTGAAAGGAAGTTGTCCTCAACATTAAGTATTTAGCACGGGCCAAGAGGCCAAATAAGCTCCTTCTCCCTTTTCGCTTTACCATAGGTGCTAAGTGTCTTTGGATTTCCTCAATGCTCATCACAGTTAAGAGATTGCTCTTCCCATCCTTCCAAACAGTATAAGAGTTGAGGAATCTATCATAGGTCACTTTCTAATCAAACTCCCATGGTCAGCTAAGAAGTGGATTCGTAGCATTCATAAGCACTACGGTGAAGTCAATCTCATCCTCATACTGCCCTGCCTTGAATGTGATCCGCACTCTTTTATGTACATGCACCATAGCCTTGTCATTAAACCATTTCAACCCATAAGGTTAGGGGTACAAGTAGGTCGGCAAGTTCATCTTTTCTACTAACTCAACAGAAATGATTTTAGTACAGCTATATCCATTGACAACCAAGGAACAGGTCTTCCCATTCACTAGGCATTGCATGTGAAATAAATTTTCCCCTTATTTGGGATCTACCTTCTAATCATCTCATGTGGTCGTAGCTAGAAGTTTATCTAGGTCCTCGGTGTTACGCCCCGAAGTCGCGAAGTCGCGAAGTCGCAGTCCCGCCGTGTAAACCATTCTATGATAGAAACTGGCCTCACAGTTCCTACCATAGAGATAATCTACACAAGGCGTCGACGACCACTCGCTTTGAAGTAAACAGTTCGATTAAAGATTATACTACAAATATGATAAGTAACTCAAATTACTATTAAACATAGATAATCATATAAATAAGTCCACAGAGCTTCCCAGGAAGATTTACATAATAACTACAGTTTACTAATTTACAGAATAACTAACAGTCTTCATCCGTTAACTACAAGGTCAGTCTGGTTACACATTAAGCTAAATAACTTGATCCTCACACCCCTGGCTTCAAAAAGACTAACCTCTGGATAATTGTAGGGCGGCATGGTACTTGAAGAGATTACAAATCAGAACCTGCAAAAGGATCTATAAGGGTATGAGCAACTTCAGCTCAGTAAGTTGAATTGGAGACTCGTGAATGCATACAAGCACAAACAGGGTTATCAAACAATTATTTTCATGCAATGCAACAATCAAGTGTCATCGCACAACGTAGTCCGGTCCGTTGTGAAATCAGAGAAATTTCACCCGCTCCAATCCGGGTTGAGGAGTTCCATGTTATGCAGCAGCTCACAACCAAACCCAGGCTTGTGCAATGGAGACCTCGCTCCTCCCGCGACTACCTTCGAACCATTGACTTCACCCTCGCCGCGACCTCCTCTCCTGTCACTTAGTTCGACTGAGGATGAAGAAGGGACCATTTTGCAATCCTGCGCTATCCCTTTCGAAGGGGTCGGTATTTGGTTGGAGAGTCCTATGATCCCCTAACGGGTTGCAATGCATGACGTTTTCGGTTATTATGGTCGACTAAGATTAAATTCCGGTTAAGGTTTACAAACAAGTTCATACCAATTAAATCAGTCACAAAATCACTCACAGCACAAATTCCAGCACGAATTCAGATACATCAAACACATGCGCAAACTACTTACAATCATAAGCATATACAAGCCTAAGTCTCCGAGCACTACAAAACTAGTACTCTATTACAATAAGCAATAACCTAACTTACTTGAATTTGCTCGATCGCTCAATCCTCAAATTGCGAGCTGATTTGTTTCTGGGTGTCCTATAATGCAAAGAGGTCCTTTTAGTACTTATTTTTATGGATTCTTATTCTAATTTATAATGTAACTCATTTTCCTCATGTATACCTACAACATATTAATAATTCGTTGTATTTTATTTCGGGGTTCGGCTCCTAAACTAGACTCTGGTTTTAATTCCTAAGTCGTAATTAGGCTCGAATCCCAATGTGACATTAATCACCTTATGCTCGGGTATTCAAATATCTTATTGGGTCGTAATTTTGGTATTCTAACTATTCGGTACACACTAACCCTAATTGGGATGTCGGATTTATTTCCGATGTGTAAAAATCTTACATTTTAAGATATTTACTTAAAATTAAATATTAATTCCGATTTATTATTTTTCTGATTTCAATTATAATATTATCTAAATAACTTTATTTTTTTTAATTTTGTAATTTATATTTTCACATATTCCTAATTTCTCATATTCTTTACCTAATTTCCCTAATTACCCATAATTAGTACCTAAAAGCTAGGATTAGGGTTCCACTGCAGAGATTAACTTCCTTAATCATCTAATCAAGATCCAAATCAGTAATTAACATCCTAATTACCTAATTAATCCCAAATCACCCAATTTTACCATCATTTTAGGGCTAAAAATTAACTTAAAATTTTCGAAAATTAATTTAAAAAAAAAGGCTTCATAGCACTGTTCTAAATCATATGAGAATCCTACAGAAAAATTTTGAGCCCCAACCTACATCCCTAAGCCTATTTAATTTCCGGTTTAATCATGCTCGGTTTTGATCAATTTCTTAAGAACCCTATATTTCCAGACATAATTAAACTAAATCAATATTTTTCCCTAAATCTACATACAATAAAACCTCAGAATAACAAGTTTCATAATTTTCTGGGCAAAATAACTAATTTTACAAAATTATACAAAAATCGGGATGAGTAAATGACTAACCGGTTCAAGGATTTCTGGCCGTCCAAACCCCGTCCAAGGCTGTCGGCCGGTCCAGACGCTGGTCCTAGGGTAGGGTGGTGGTGGTGGTTCGATCCCAGGTGGTGGTGGGTGGTGGTTCTAGTTCTAGTTCACCTTGCTAATCTGCACAGTTTTCTTTTTTTTTTTTCTGGAATTTCTCTCGATTTTTCTTGTGTTTCGATTTTTCTTAGATTACAAACTGTCCAAATGTCTTCTGTGAATTTTTTCCTTATTTATAGACAAACATAGTAATTAATGTGCATTAATTTGATGTGATTTTGTCCATTTCCTTGATTTTAGGCTTTTAGTTTGGCAAAATCTTATTGGCTAATTTTTTTTCTTTTCAGCCACGACCTGATCTGGTTGCAGACCTCTCCTTCTGATTTTTTTTCTGATTTTTTTATAATTATTTTGTATTTTTCTTTAATTATTTACTTAATTTTCGGCCTATTTTAGCAATTACGCGTATTTTTATCTACACGTAAATACATGTAGGGTACACGTGAACATTCCTAAATATTATTTTGGTCATTCTAAAATTTTTAGTATACATATAATCTATCTCTGCTAATTTATTAGTTATTATATTACACTTTTTGCATTTTCGGTAATTAGTAGTTATTATGCTTAAAATTTGAAAATTTTATAGTCTCCTATTTTACTACTTACTTTCTTAAATTTAAGTTTACAGGGTCAGTTTTACTGGTATTTTGCTAAATAGTTTATAAATTGGGTTTGATCGGATCCTTTAGCCGATCGTCCTAAACCTTGGGTTTTAAGTTCAAACCTATGGTTACTTGGCTTGGCTTGGCTTTAGGGCTTACACTCGGGATAGACATCTTCTTCTATCAACTGGTTGTCCGAGCTTTTGTCACTCTGACTCTCGATTTGAGCCTCAGACCCTTTACCCTTCAAGACCATGATCCTATTATTCGAGCATTGGGACACAATGTGTTTGTAGCCTAAGCACTTAAAGCACTTGAAACACTTTACTTCTTGAGCCTTGTTACCGGATGTCTTCTCTTTCTTAGCATGGACAGGTCGACTAGGCTCTCCTTTCTCTATCTTCTTTTCTTGCCTTCTCTCGGCATACCTCTCAAGCTCAAGGCTACCTTGTTGAGGTCAGCTAGTTAGCTTCTGATGCCTTCTTCCCCTCTATCTCTTTACTCTCAAGGCTAAATTAATTAGCTCGTCCAAAGAGTTGAACTGCTGCAATTCAACTATGTCGGCAATTTCATCTTAGAATCCATTCAGGAACCTAGCAATGGTGCAGTCTTATGGCTCGGTAATCTCACATCTCGACCTTGTCTCAAGTACTAGAAAGCATGGGGCATCTCTTGCTTGAATTAAGTCAGTATGAAGCACTGATTTATCAACCTTTTCATAAGCCTCCATGTTCTGATCAACTCTTCTCCTTTAGCATCCCACTTGGTAACCAACTTATCCCACCAAAGGCTTGCATACTCAATAAGGGATAATGAACCCAACTTAACCTTTATTCATTCATCGTACTCGTAGCACTCAAACAACTTCTCGACTTAGGAAACCTAGTTAAAGAATTCTTCAAGTTGGCAGTTTCAGCTTGACATTGTCAAGTCCTTAGCCAGGAGCTCAGGGTTCATCACTTGCATTTCGAGCTAATCGATTCACCTTGGTTCGACTACTTCTGTTAGAGCTCTGCTGGCCACATCTCTTCTCAACCTCGGTATTCTTCTCTAGGCTCCTTGGTTCAACTTAGAGTGAACACTCTTATGATTACCTCTTCTCGGCATTGGATGGTATTCTCTTCTTCTCAGCTCAGCAGCTCTTCTCAGCTGTCATTCATCATTATCAAGCTTATTAGAACTACTTCTACTGGTGGGTGTTTGCTCCCTTCTTTCTTCTCAACCATTACGTCTACAGCCTCTGACTAACCAAGTAAGCTCCTAAATAGAGTCAATGAGATTTTGAAGATGATATTTTAAGTTATCAACACATCTCCTCAAGTTTTAGCGAAGACTATCACCAGTGTTGTTGACACTATCCTTCGACATTCTTGTCTGTACAATAAATTTCCAAAAAAATCGAACAAACAACAAAACACAATTACAGTAACCCAGAAACAACCACTACTTGGCTTCCACATCTACTTACTATTGACAAACATGACTACTATGAATAGCACGCTACACTATAAAATAGTGATTAACAGAGATGTACAAACCATGAATCAAACTCTGAAGAATACTAACATGCGTGTCTCCTTAAAGCTCTGATACCAAGACGATAAGGAATGGTGATGGTAGTGGGTCAGGAAAACTCGAAATGGGTATTCGGGATTCAAAAGAAATGGGTACAAAGAACAGAAAGGTTTTTTATGGTGAATGTGAATGGATATAACTCACCAAGACACAAGCATAATTAGGGGTTTGAGCTTGAAAATAGAGTTTGATACAACTCACAAACATTAAATGTTGCTCAGGATTCAAATGAGAGTTAAATGCATCTCACTAACTGATTCAAATGAAGGGATTCACCACAATCTTAAGGACAAGATTGTTAAGAATACGGGGACGATTAAAGAGTTTGATCTACACTTGATAATCCGGCAATGCTAGCTCAAGAGTAGCCTTACTTAAAAAGGGAAAGATTCCAAAATGCAGGAATATACTTTCTGTCTGATTTTGTATATTGACATCTCTTTGTATATATCCTTTGATGTTTACAGATGTTGCTATTTATAGCAAGTCTTAAACCTTAGTGGTAAAACTGTAAATAATGTACAAGGCCATGAACCTTAAAGAATTGGGCACTTAAATAAAATAAAGGAAAACATGTACAAGAATACAAAACTATACGTTTTACAAGAGAAGTTGGCATGCAGTCACTTAGCATGTTCCGAAAGAGGTAGTATCCGAATCAGATGGGGTCGGTAGTTAGATGTATGGGTTTAGGAAGGAGTCCCCGAAGTCTTTTAATGTTTGGCTAAAACATCGGAAAGGTTAGCCTATAATTGTCGAGTTCTAAAATCAATTGGCACGAGTCTCTCGATGCTGTGCCAAGTGGCTCTTGGTTCTCGAGTACTCGACCTTATGGTATCTCAGCACCTCAGCTGACGACAAACTTGAGGTCAAGTGTTTACCTTCCTTCCTCTCATCCTTCTGGCTACAGCTAAGCCTTGACAAGTATTGATAGGCCTCGACTTGGATGTAGTCGGAGGCTGATTCCCATCAATCCTCCCATTAGCATATCGCCCAAGTATGGGTCTGAAGTGTGGGTCTTAGGGATATTGCTCTTTGATACTTACAAATGTAGACAATCTTGTATGTAGTTCGGTTAAGAGCACATATCTTCTTGAAAGAGCATCTACAACCACATTGCTCCTTCTTCCATGTTTGTATTTTATCACAAAATTGAAGACTTCAAGGAATTTAACCTACTTCACCTACTACTTCAACAACTTAGTCTACCTTCGGAGATACCTCAAGGACTCATGAACGATATAGATGACAAATTCTCTCAATAGTACATAATGCTGCCATATTTGGAGTGGTCAGATAAGAGCTAATAGTTCTTTGTCATATACAAAGTAGTTCAGTTAAGGTCCCTTGAGTTTCTCACTATGGTAAGTGATTGGTCAGTCTTCCTGCATTAGGACGGTACCTATACCAATGCTGGACGTGTTATATTCTAGCTCAAATATCTTCTTAAAGTCAGGTAAGGCGAGTACAAGTTTGAAAATTAACCTTTCCTTCACCTCGACATAGCTCTTCTCCTCCTTTTTTCCCTATCTGAATTCGGTGTTCTTCTTCATTAGCTCAGTAAGGGGTGTGGTTAAGGTGTTAAAATTCCTTATGAGCCTTTTGTAAAAGGATGACAATCTATGAAAACTCCTCACCTTGGCACAAGTGGTTAGAGTTGGCCATTCGACGATTGCACGAATCTTCTCATCATCCACTCGTAAGTCTCCTCCACTAACTATATAGCTTAGGAACACCACTTCCTCCCAGCAGAAACAACATTTCTTAAGATTGTCGAATAACCTTTTAGCTTGGAGGACATCCAATACGATGTGGAGATGTTCACAGTGACTTGGCATATCGATACTAAACACTATGTCGTCAAAGTACACCATGACACACTTCCCCATTAGATTTCTTAGCACATGGTTCATCAGTTGTATGAAAGTGCTCTAGGCATTCAAGGAGGCAAATGGCATTACCATCCACTTGTAGAGTCCATGTCAAGTTTTGAATGCAGTCTTCCACTCATCTTTTAGCCTCATGCGAATTTGACGGTAGCTAGACTTTAGATCAATCTTGTTGAAGATCTTAGCTCCACTCAATTCATCCAATATGTCATCCAACCTAGGGATAGGATATTTATATTTGACAGTGATCTTATTTATGGCTCAGCTGTCAACACACATTTGCCGAGTACCATCCTTTTTCGGCGTTAGGAGCACCGGAATAGCACAAAGGCTAAGACTCTCCCTTACGTATCCTCCTTCCAATAGGTCATTAACTTATCATTAGAGCTCAGCAACTTGTTCGAGGTTCATCCAATAAGCTGGTTTATTCAGCAAGACAGCTCCAGGCACTAAGTCAATGTAGTGTTTGATGCCTCTGAATGGTGGCAAACCTGTCGACAATTGTTCTAGAAACAAGTCAGCATATTCATTCAGCAACTCCCTTACTTCCATGGGTAGTTCAGCCCTTTCCCTCAACTTTAATAGTCGCTTGACCAATATGAAGGTCGTCACATTAGTTCTAATAGTCTCTCGGAGCTTGACTCTACTCATCATCAAAGTCATCTTCGATCATCAAGTAAGTTTTGCCTACAGTTTGTAACTTGACTTGGTAGTATCAGGTTCAGCGTAATCTTCTAGCCATCCCTTTTGAACACATAGGTGTTCCTGTATCTATCGTAGATGACTCTTCTATCATAAAACCAAAGTCGACCTAGTAATACGCATGATGCACACATAGGTAGCACGTTACAGAGAATCTCATCGGAGTAATTCCCAATTGAGATCGATAGTAGTACTTGCCAAATGACATGTAGTGCTCCCTTCTCATTTGACCAATGCAACTTATATGGCTTCGAATGCGCAATAGTCGGCAACTTTAACTTCGTGACTAGATCGGCTGATGCCACATTGGTACAACTACTGCTATCTATAATTAGCACACACAATTGATCATTTACCTTGTTGGTGATATGAAACAAGTTCTCCCTCTGCTCCTCCTTGTGTAAGGGTTCTAAACTCATTGCGCATCAGACAACTAGGATCAATTGATCCAAGTCCTCAGGAAACTCATCCTTTTCAATTAGTTCATTCTCCTAAGTAGTTTCTTTCTCGATAAGAGTCTCTTCCTCAGGTTCTTTGTCGATACTATCTACGTCAAGCTTCAGCATGTCTTCCTTATTGACTATAGTCCTTCCGTTCAAACACTAAGTAACTACATGTCTAAACCCTTAGCATTTAAAACATTTGATCCGGCTTGTTTTCCTTTTAGATCCTTGTCCTTTCTAATATGTCTAGGTTAATATGTCATTGTCAGGTCGGCCCTTCTAGTTGGCTTAGACATCTAGCTTTCAAGTCGCCTTAGTACTTGATTGGGCTTAGTAACTTTGTTAATCGGGTTTACTTAGATGACCAATTCAACTTAGTGGAGGTTAAGTTGGCATTCTATTTCTTCTCTACCTCTCTACTCATCAGGCTATTCGTATAGCCTCATCCATTGTAGCAAATTGTTGGAGTTCCACGTTGTCTTGGATATCACTTCTCAACCCAGTAAAAAATTTAGAGACTATTTGTGCTGATGGTTCCTCCACTTCACAACGAATCATGAGTATTTGGAACTCTTGAACGTACTCATCAATAGTTCTACTTCCTTGTCTTAGCTCTTGAAATCAAGTAAAAGTGTCTTGCAAATAGGTGTTTGACACAAACCTATTTTAGAGTATTCTTTTCATCTTAGGCCAAGTATTAATCTCTCAATAACCCTCTCGTCTTCACATGACTTAGAAATTCTTTCACCATATGGTAGCATATCCGGAGAACTTAACAGTAGCAGTTGTCACTTTCTCGTAATCTTCATATTGGTAAGAATAAAAAACACGCTCCACCTTTTGCTCCTAATCCAAGTGATCATCCGCACTTCCTGACCTATTAAAGCTCGGAATCTAAAGCTTTACATGGTCGGATGCTTAGGGTGCTCAAGCTCGTTCTTCTTCTTCTTCTTCTTCTTCTTCTTCTTCTTCTTCTTCATATTCTTCTTCCTCAATGTTGTCCATTTCTCTTACGTCAATTCTTCTTCTCACTCATCTGCTTATTCTCCTACCTCAAACTTGTCAAGCCAAATTATGACCTCTAGCAGGTTAGGCTACTTGTAGGGTGTTATGCACAGCTTTAGCAAGTCAATAAGCTAACGCATGAATAGCTCGAGTTAAATCTACTAAGAGGTTGGCTACCTTATCAAGTCTTTCGTCTGTGCTTCTCGGAGTACCTTAAGATTGTCAACTGTGGTAGACAACATCACTATTATCATCCCCAGCACCAACATTAACATTCAGGTTTGTCATTTTGTTCGAAAGATTCAAATCCTAAACTCCTCGATTTGGTGCTACAACTGACACTTTCTCTCAAAATTACACAACACACAATTTCTTCAAACCAAAAGCTTAATATGATATATGAGCTAGTCCAGTAAGGTAACTTACCGCCTAGCCTTACTTAATAGTTAGGATAAGAGTGAAATGAGAGTGAACAAACAATGTTTATGAAAGGAAAACATCCAGTGTATTAATGATAATCTAATCATCTATGGCTACATGTACAAGGGGTATTTATACCCAAGGATTTAGGGCAACCTGTCCCAAAAGGAAATGACAAAAAGGGTATTGTCCCAAAGAAGTAACGTATGAAGTATACAAAGGGTAAAAATGAATATTCATGGAAAAGTAATGATTAGCAGATTCTATAAGTGGTCCCGAAGACGTAGTAGCAATGTATTAGTGGTGTTATTGAAGGATGTAGACAAACTAGTACGAGCTAGTTGGGTAGCTGAGTAGGAGTGCTGAGTAAGTGTGGACTCATTCGAATAAGAGTGGTTGACGCATAGGATCTCTTGGCCTCTCGACAGTAATGTTGCCAAGTAAGGGGTCAGGTTGGACAGGATCGAGCAGGTACATGGAGTTTAGCTGTTGTTAAGGCATTCTTCCATTCAGCACATAATTTCTGAAAGATAGGCAATCATTTGGCATGGCATAAAGAGTTGATCGATAGTAAGGAGTAACTTGGCCTCGACAAGAGTTAACTAAAGTAGGAAGATTCGCCTCATTAGTCCCTTTAGTCCGTGAGCTAAGCTGTGGGTTAAAGGCCCAATAATCTGATTCCTATCACCCAAGCTCAGTTAAAGATTAGCTAGATTGGAGAGATACTAAGTAATCCTCATCAAAAGAGCGAAGAGATAGACAAAAACAAAGATTTGTGGACTACCCCTCATAGCACACATCTCAACCGTCCCCTTGGAGAGGTCATGTATGATGTCTGAGAGAAACTCCCTTAACCTCCTAATGTCAGAGAAACACCTAAGGCAACTAATTCCGGTAAATATTGCGTTTACTACAATGTTTACGACCATAACACCAATGAGTGCTGCCACCTTAAGAATGCGGTCAAAGGCTTTGCTCGCAAAGGCCACATCAACCAACTAATTGCCAACAAAAGGAATAAGATCTAATGACCAACCTAATGTTGCCAAATCAAGCAACAACAATAGCAACCTCAATAGCAGCAACGAAACTAGGAAAGAGATGGACACCATTGATGATCAAAATTGTCAAGGTAAACAAGGATAGGTGATTACCATCTTTAGAGGCCTAAGCCTCTCAGGCAGCATTGCCTCCACTTCCATCAAGCATGAAGTGTACCTTATCAGAGCTAAGAAGCCTAAGATAAACACCATCATCACCTTCACCTCAAACGACGGGCAAGTCATCAACTATCTACATAGTGATGCTCTAGTTATCAACGTCGAGATTGACTACTTCAACATACCAAAAATATTCATGGATAGTGGCAACTCTACTAATATTTTATTTTTTCATGCATATGAACAGATGAAGGACCAGCTCAATGGCCTTACTTGTTTCATGGGTAGCAAACCTATGTTGACCAAAGGACTCATCACCTTGCTAGTTTGACTAGGCGATGGTCTACACATTGCCACACAGTCCATCGATTTTATGATTGTCAACCAGTAGTTGTTGTACAATGTTATACTAGGGCAACCAAGTATAACAACGATGTTTGAAAGCTATGTTCATGACACCAACATGAGTAGGTGAAGTCCAAGGAGACTAAAATTTGCCTATCCCCCTTTACCTCAAGGCTCAAACTCGAGAAAATGTCATGAACATTGAGTCCACTATTGAACAGAGCCTAACTCTATAAGGAGAGTTTGCTAAGAAGACAAAGGAAATTGAGCTCGGAGGCACTTGAGGAATAGTCACTCAAATCAAACATCTCTACTTGGAGGCAAAAAGACAGAGCTCATTGATTTCCTCCACCAAAATATAGTTGTCTTCACATCTGCACTCGAAGACATGCTGAGAATAATCAACATTCCCGAAGCAACCTACTACCTTAAAATTTATCCTAGCATATGACCAGTAAAGCAGAAAAAGCTATCCTTTACTTCAAGCCAGCTTTATAAGGTAGGAGAAATACCCTACATGGCTTGCAAACATAATGATAGGGCCGCACTAAGGGTAGACAAGGGTGATCATATTAGGGGTTGGTCCAAGCTTGCAAAAGTATTGAAAAACAAGGGTGGAAATGCATAGGAAAAAAAAACGATGAGGTAAAACAAACAAACCATGAACAAATCCAAGGATATGATAAAACAGGGACCTCCATAGACTCACTACTTAAGTTGATATGACACATGAGTTAACTCAATAAGTGTACTTACCACCTAATCTTACTTAAGGGTTAGGATAAGAGTGAGATAAGCAAAGTGAATGCTCATGAAAAATGAAATATATTTTGTATGGAAAGATATGACAACGATATCTACGACTACATTTACAAAGGTATTTATATCTGAAATATAGGGGCAACTACTATTAATGGAAACAACTAAAAGGGTACTGTTCAAAATAAGTAATATACAAGGAATGTTAACGAGTATAGATGAAAAATCAAGAAAAGCATCCATCCTATATGGAAGTTAGACACATGGTTGGTAGCTAAAGGAAGGACTTTTGGCAAAAATAGATAAAACTATATGATTAACTCGGTTGTTGCCAAGTGGTAATGTTGAGTTGAGTAGATGATTCTTTTGAGGTGAATTCAGCTTAAGCATGCTCTAAGCAATTTAGATTTAGGTTGGCTAACCTGGTGGTTAGGTTAGCTAAGCTATTGTTCGAGTACATCTCAAGTCGGCAGTCAATGACTTTAATAAGTACTAGAGAGTTCAGTTTAGCTAAAGCAACAGGTCAACAGACAGTAGTAGCTTAGACTCTTTAGATGTTGGTCGCAAAGAGAGAGTCTACCTTACTATGCCTTTAAGTCCTCAAGCTTGGGCTTGGGTTAGAGGTCCGATAGCTTGATTCTTATCATCCTCATCGGGTTGATTAAGATTTGGGATCAAATCTTGCTGGTCCTCACTCAATTCTTCCTTGGGTCGATAGGGGCTAAGTTTAATAATATTAAACACATCGAACACTTTGAAGTCCTTGAGTAGCTCTAACTGGTATGCATTGTCATTAATTTTTTAGAGGATTTTGAATGGCCCTTCAACTATGGCAAACAATTTGTTCTTTCTCTTCTTAAGGAACCTCAAGTGTAACCATACTTAGTCGCTGGGTTGAAACTGCTTAGTCTTCCTACCTTTGCCTTTCTCTCTTAACTTTTTGGCAGCTTGATCGATGTATAGAGCAACTTGTTGGTAGATCTATTGAAGGGACTGAGCTCAGGTTTGTGCTTCTGGGTCTTCTTGGTCAGTTGAAGGCATCACGATGTGATTGAGGAGCAACTCAGGATTGAAACTGTAGATGACTTGAAACGGGGCATGATTGATGGTGGCATGTATGATTCATTTGTAGGCAAACATCTTAGTCGACTAAGTTCTTTCCCATTATAGCTTAGAGTAATGATCCTAAGGCACGATTGACAACCTCTATTTGTCCATCGGTTTGGGGGTGGCAAGAGGTGTTGAAAAATAACTTAGTTCCCATTTGACGCCAAGGAGTTTGCTAAAAATGGCTTAAGAATCTTAGGTTGCGGTCTAACACCACACTCCTTAGCATTGCTTGTAAGCAAACAATTTTCTACAAAAACAAAGAAACAATAGCCGAATCATCATTAGTTTTGGTGCAGGGTATAAAGTATGTCATCTTATTGAATCTATATATGACAATCATCAAAGAGCCTTTACCTTGGGTAGTCCGAAGACAAAATCCATACTTAGGTCAACCCATGGTTTGGTTGGGACGAGTAGAGGCATTGCTCTCGCTTGCTTAGCACAACTCTTTGCCTTCCTACAAGTTGTACAACTCTCAACCATATGATGCACGTCTCACTTCATTTTAGGCCACAAGAACCTTGCATTCAATATCTCAAATGCCCTTTTCTCTCCAAAATGGCCAAAGAGCCCTCTACCATGAGCTTCCCTCACTAACAGCTCTTGTATAGAACATGTTGGCGCACATAGCTTATTACCTTGGAACAAGTAGCCATTCTCTATATAATATTCATCAATTGTTCTTTCTTCTCTACAATGTCTGTATACGGGGTCCAAATCAGGGTCACAGGGGTACTATTCTTTAATGATCGTAAAACCCAGGAGTCAGGTCTATAATTTAATGAGAAGAACATGACTTCTAGACAAGGCGTCGGCAACTACGTTGACTTTGCCTTGTTTGTATTTAATCACAAAGTTGAATCCCTCTAGAAATTCAATCCATCAAGCCTATCTCTTTGATAGCTTTAATTGGATCCTTAAATATCTCAATAACTCATGGTTAGTGTATACAACGAATTCTTTTGGCAAAAGATAGTGTTACTATAGATGAAGTGCTCGAATCAATGCTAAGAGTTCCTTATCATATACAAAGCAATTTAATTGTGCTCCCTTAAGCTTTTCACTATGACAGGTAACAAGTCAGCCTTCTTGCATCAGTACAGCTCCGATGCCAACACCCGATGCATTGCATTTTAGCTCGAACACTTTCTCAAAATTTGGCAGGGCCAAAACTAAGGTAGAGGTCAACCTCACTTTCACCTCAGTAAAACTACTCTCCCCTTTCTCTACCTACTTAAACTCTATGTTCTTCTTCGTCAGCTCAATAAGGGGTATAACTATTAAACCAAACCCTTGAATAAAACAACGGTAAAAGGAAGCTAATCCATCAAAACTCCTCGCCTCAGTACAAGAGGATGGGATCAGCTACTCAATAATGGCTCCAATTTTCTCTTTATCAACCTTCAATCCTCCTCCATTAACTACATACCCTAAGAAGATCATCTTTTCTTGGTAGAAACAACACTTCTTCAAATTTCTAAACAATTTCTTTACTCGAAGGACATTGAAAACTACTTAAAGATGGTTAATATGACTTGCTATGTTAGTACTATAAACAAAGATGTTGTTAAAGTAGACCATAACACATCTTCCAATCAGGTCCCTCAGAATATGGTTTATTAATCACATAAAAGTGCTTGGAGCATTTGATAACCCAAAAGGCATGACCATCCACTCATACAAACCATGTTGCGTCTTGAAGGTAGTTTTCCATTCATCGCCTTACTTAATATGAATCTAGTGTTATCCCGACTTCAAGTTAATCTTGCGAAATACTCTGGAATCGCCTAATTCATCTAACATATCGTCTAACCTTAGAATGGGGTACCTGCACTTGATCGTGATCATGTTTACAGCTCTATTATCTATACACATTCACTAAGTACCATCCTTTATTGGCATAAGTAATGGAAGCACAGCACAAGGGCTAAGAATTTCTCTTACGTATCCCTTCTCTAACAGTTCATTAACTTACCTCTAGAGCTCGGCAGCTTGTTCAGGATTCATTCGATAAGCAAGTTTGTTTGGCAAAGTAGCACTAGGTATCAAGTCAATGGAGTATTCAATGCCTCAGAAAGTGGCTAATCCTTTGGGCAATTGCTCGAGAAACAAGTCCACATACTCATCTAATAGCTCTTTGATTTCTAAGGGTAACACAACTTGCTTCTTCAGCTCTAATAGTTGCCCAATCAATAGAAGGGTTGGCATGTCAACTTTAATAGCTTCTCAAAGCTCATCATGTCTCAGAATTAAGGCCTTCTTTGATCCTCAAGCAATTTTAACCTACCACTTGTTAACTTAGCTCAATGTCATAGGATTCAGGGTGATTTTTCTCCCATCTTTCTCAAACACATGTATGTTCTAAAGCCTATCGTGAATAACCCTCTAATAAAAAAGCCAAAGTCGGCCTAGCAATACATGAGATGCATACATAAGCAGCACATTACAGAGAATTTCATTAGAATAGTTCCCAATGGAGATCGACATTAATACTTGCTGAGTGACATGTAATTTTCCCTTCTCATTTAGCCAATGCAATTTATACTAATATAGGTGTGAGATGGTCGACAACTTGAGCTTCTTGACCAGCTCGATAGACACTACAATGGTGTAGCTCCCACTATCTACCATGAGTGCACATACTTGCTCATTTACCTTGCAAGTGATGTGAAACAAGTTCTTGCGTTGCTCTTCCACGAGTGATGGTTCAATGCTCATTATTTGTTTGACAACTAAGGTTAGCTTATTCAAATCCTCAACAAACACATCTTCTTCAACTAACTTGTCATTATCCTTAGCTTCCTCCTCCAACTCTCTTTTCTCCTCAAGTACCTTATCCGTGCTGTCTACTTTGATGTTCGAGGCATCTCCCTTACTGATCATGGTCTGTTTGTTCGGGCATTAAGTAGCCATGTGCCAAAATCATTGGCACTTAAAGTACTCGATTTGTCTCATCTTCCTCCTAGATTTATGTCTCTTCTCATAATTTCTCTTCAGCTACTCTTGGTTGATAGGGTGACTGTTCAGCTTAATCACTGCCTCAGCTCTTCTATTAAGGTCAAAGCTTTAGGGAGCTCAGCTACTGCTTTGAGCAGGTCGATGAGATTGGCTAGGTTAACCCATTAGAGGTTGGCTTGGCCCATTCTTCCTCTATCTTTCTACTTGCTGTGAAATTTTGATAGCTTCATCTAGTAAGGAATCTGGAAAATGCTGTAATTCCACTATGTCTTAAATATCATACCTCAATCCAGTAAGGAATTTAGAAATTGTTTAGGCTTCTAGACATCCCATTTTTGCCACCTGCCTTTTAAATTTATTATTTTTTTCAAAGAAAAGGGTCCTAATTAAGAAAAACACAAAAAAATAGAAAATTTAGAAAAATATTAAAAAAAATTGAAAAATAAAAAGATTGAATTTAAGAAAATAGTTTTTTTTTTCTTAATTTATTGAGAGCCAACCATTAGGGGTTTTAATTAGGCTTCAACAAGATTGCTAATTTTAAAACTAATCTAGGCTTAGTTAGTGGTTAAATAATATTTAATGCGTATACATGATAAGAAAACTTATAGCACAGTTAGTAAGGAATATGGATGAAAAGCTTAAAGTCATGGGTTCGACTCTTACAGGAATCACTAAGTGCATTTTTTTTTTTTTTTTTACTCCTTCCACAATGAGGCGCTACGTGGCATAATTTTATTGTCTATTGACAAGGTTAATGCCAGATCACCATCTTCCTCATGAAATAGTTATAGTACGTTGTAGACATGGAAGGGAACGGATTTCACTTTTTCTCTTTAGTACATTTTTACTCCATTTTTTTTTTATCATTTTACATCAAATAAAAAGTAGGAATTAAATGGACAACATCTAATTGATTGAAATACATAATTGAATTCAAAATTTTCCTTAAGAATGGAGCAATTTTGTGCCATTACAATTTAAAGATGTGTAATTAAAACCTCCATTTTTGGATCTTCTAAGTGTGTTTCAGGCTACAATGCTATAAAAAGGGAGTTTTGGAAATTAGTTTTGATCATCATTCTTGACTCTACACACATTCAAACACTCGCCCAAGTATTCTCTCTCTTTATGCAGCCTCTCTTCCTCTCTCTAAGAAAATAATAAGAACTTAAGTTTCTGAGGAAGGTAAGTGCATCAATGAGCTGCCTACACTCTAACCAATTAATTGCTCTTATTCCTTACTGTAGCTTGTAGCAACAACACCACCTACCTAAGTTTGGATAGCAACAACCACTCGTGAAATACACACCACTAACTACTATTACTTGAACCCAACATCACAACCGTAGTCACTACATCCCAAAACCCTAGAACTAACCACCCCTGCATGCCCAACGACCACTACGCGATGCCAACCTTCACTACTGTTGGCCACCAATCACAAACCAACATTCCCCAGTCAAAGACTCATAAATCTCTTCTTCCCCATTTGTTTTAACGCTTAGAAGCGCTTAAAGCATCCCCTACGAGTTGTTACCCTCTTCTCTAACCATGACGTGATTGACAATTCGAAATTAACCCGAAGATCTGACCTACACCAACCAACCCAACCTATACATCGGAACAACAAGTTCTAGTCTTACTTTGGATTGGTTTAGCCCTTTTATTCTTATAATATTGTTATTATTTATGTATTTATTTATGTTTTTTTTTGTCTTTTTTATGTAAATTTATTTATGTGATTGTAATTGCATATATAAAAAAAATTGAAAAAAAAGGAAAAAAGAAAGAAAGAAAAAAGATGGGATGCTTAGTTTACTATTTCTTTGGTTGATACATAAATAAAGAAAAAATAAGATAAAGTAAAATAAAATAAATAAAAATATAAAAATTGTTTTATCACATAGAAAAAAAATTAATTTTCCAAATAAATAAAAATAAATCAATTTTTTTTTCAAAAATTAGAATGTCATTAGAACTTTCCTGATTTAGGACCCTTTTTATAAATTTTTCTTTAAAACAAAACAAAGAGGCTAAGAGAATATAAACTCGGCCAATCTTTCAAAACTAAAAAAATGATCAACAAACTAAAATTTTCATAAACAAACAATGGAAGTTTGATTTTAAATAGTGGGTGCATAGGCACTCGTACGTAAATACAAGGCAACTTAAAATATGGAAAATTTTCTTTTTACATCTTTTGTAAATAAATTATTCAATTTATCCTATTTATAGATTCAATCGAATTTACTTAACTGCATGTGAATAAATGTTATTTAGAAATGGGTAAATTTGAAAAATAAATTTAATTTTGAAAAGTTAAAAAGCAATAACCATTAAGGGTATAATACGATAGCCCTCGGATCCAAAATCTTTGGTTTTTTTCAGAACTTTTTTCTCAAAATTGATTTTCTAAGTTGATTAGTATCTAGCTTAAATTGACCCACCTAATTGATTTAACCTAATCCACTCTTTATCTCAACTTCAATCAAGTAGCAACTCCATGATTTTTTAAAACACTTGCTAAAAAAAAAGTTAAATTTTCCTTAATTCTTAATCAATGGTTAATATTAAACAAGTAAGGTTTAATATTGATTGGATTAGGGAAAATTTATAGAATCAGAAAAAAAATCAAGCTCAATAAGGTTGAAGGTTCATCTACTTCAAATCGGATCATAAGCATTTGGATTTCTCGAACATACTCATCAAAAGTATTTTTGAAGTCGAGCAAAAGTATCCTGCAAGTAGGTATCTGGCATAAATCTATTTTTGAGGACTCTTTTCATCTCGAGCTACGTGCTAACCTCTCTGTATCCTTCTCATGACTTGGAGGTTTCTCCACCACATTACAGCATACCTTGAGAACTCTACAACAGTAGCTCTTATTTTCTGTCGGTCCTTATTCCAATAGTAGTCAAAGACTCGCTCTATTTTTTCTTCTCAATTGAGATAGCCATCAGCATTTCCAGAACTATTGAAGCTCGGGATTTGAAGCTTTACAAGGTCAGTAACTCGGTGTACTCGAGCACATTCTTTTACCTCAACATACTCTTCTTCCTCATCATCTTCATCTACTTTACCCAAGTCAATCCTCTTTCGCACATGTTCTCCCACTCTTTTACCTCAATTTTGTCGAGCTGGGATTTGTCCACTTACAGGCTGAGCAACTTGGGGAGTGTTCTAAGTGACATCAACAAGCCAAAAGGCTAATGTAGGAACAACTCTAGTTAAGTCAACTATCAAGTTAGCCATTTCATTTATTCGTTTGTCCATACTTCTAGGAGTATTCTGGGGTTGTCGACTATTTGGATAACACACTATTGTCATCTCTAATATCGGTGTTTACACTTGAAAATGGAGCAAGTAGTGATTGTACATAACACTAACACTTTATACAAAACGACACATGTACGGTTCTTAAACACTTAACCTACTACTTCATAGCAAATGTACAATCACTACTTGCTCCATTTTCACTGCTCAAAATAGAGTACAACAAATATATGCAACAACAAACCACTATGCCTTCTAGTAACTCAAATACTCACAGTTAACTCTAGCACAACCACATCTTACTTGACTACAACCAATACTATACACTACACAGTAATAATCATAATTGAACATCAACTTAGCTACTACAAACCTCCACTTTAATACAAAAATGATAGGGCTATGCCAAGGGTAAACAAGGGCGGCCATATCGGAGTTAGGTATAAGCTTGTAGAAAGCTTAAAAAACGAGGGTAGAAATACATAAAAATAAAAAAATAAAAAGATGAGATAAAACAAGCAAACCACGAATGAATTCAAGGATGTAATGCACTAAGGACCTTTGTGGACTCACGACTTAACTCAATATAATACATAAGTTAACTTAGTGAGAGTACTCATCACCTAACCTTACTTAAGGGTTATGATAAGAGCGAGATAAGCAAAGAGAAAGCTCATGAAAAATGAAGTATATTCTGTATGAAAAGATATGATAACGATGTTTGCGATTGCATTTACAAGGGTATTTATACTTAAAATATTAAGGCAACTACTATAAATGGAAATTACTAAAAAAGTACTGTCCAAAGTAAGTAATGTATAAGGAATGTTAAGGGTTACAAATGAAAAATCAAGAAAAACATCCATCCTATACAGAAGATCCCGTCACATGGGTGTTTAGACATATGGCCGGTAGCTAAAGGAAGGAATTCTAGTAGAAATAGACAAAATTGTATGATTAACCTAGTTGTTATTGAGTAATGATGTCAAGAGCTTGTGATTCTTCTTAAGTGAATTCAGCTTAGGCATGCTCTAAGCAGGCTCTAAGTAGTTTAGATTTAAGTTGGCTAAGCTAGTGGTCAGACGGGCCAAGCTGTTGTCTAAGTGCATCTCAAGTCGGCAATTAGTGACTATTGATAAGCACAAGAGAGTTCGATTTAGACAAAGCAATAGGTCAGCAAACAGTAATGGCTTGGACTCTTTAGATGTTAGTCATAAAGAGAGAATCCGCCTCACCATATCTTAAAGTCCTCAAGCTTATGCTCGAGTTAGAGATCCGATGGCTTGATTCCTATCACATAGTCCTCATAAAAAAGGTCAATGGAAAGTGGTAGATGTCCATTGACTTCACCAATCTGAACAAAGCCTGCCTCAAAGACTATTTCCCTATTCCCCGTATCAATTAACTTATCGAATCCACCTCAAGACATGCTCTCCTCAACTTCATGGATGCCTACTTAGGTTACAATCAAATTCGAGTGGCACTTAAAGATAGGTCTACACCTCATTCATCACAGACTTCATCACTTACTACTACAAAGTGATGCCCTTCGGTTTGAAGAACATAAGGGCAATGTACCAAATATTAGTCACTACCATTTTCAAGCTATAGATCAATAAAAACGTCAAAGTATATGTGGATGAAATAATTGTCAAGAGCATGGAAAGAAAAGGCCATGTTGAGGACCTAAGAGATACATTTAATACTCTTCGCTATTATAGGACAAAACTCAACCCCTAAAAATGTGTTTTTGTGTTTGCATTAGGAAAATTTTTTGGCTTCATAGTCACTAAATGAGGAATCGAGGCTAACCTAGACAAAATCTAAGAAGTTCGTGACATGACAGCCCTAAAAACAATAAAAGAGCTTCAACGCCTAACAAAAAGAGTTACTACTTTAAATTGCTTCATATCTAGAAGTGCTAACAAATGCTCGAAATTCTTTAAGCTCCTAAAGAACCCTTTCAAGTTCAAATGGAAAAGCACTGGGTTAGTAAACATTTGACAACTTAAAGAAGTTCTTCAAGAGTCCACCAATGCTCTCCAAACCCATCCCTAGTGAAGAATTATATCTTTACCTCGTTGTCAGTAAAAGAGAATTGTCTTCAGTCCTTGTCTAAGCAGACGAATGAGAACATAAGCCTGTGTACTACATGAGCCATATCTTATAAGGGCTCGAAAGTAGATACAGGAAGATTGAGAAGTTCGCCCTCATATTAGTCATCATTGTACATAAATTCAGGCCATATTTCTAAGCCTACCAAATCATTATGCTAATCAATCAGCCGCTTTGAGCTATCTCACAGAAGCCCAATGCCTATGATAGGATAGGAAAGCATGCCTTCAAGCTGAGCGGCCATGGTGTCCAATATAGACCAAGACGGGCGATCAAGGCCCAAGTGTCATAAAGTACATATGAGAGGAAGAAATACAAGTGGACATCAATATACCAGTGTAGACTCTTCATGTTGATGGTGCCTCCACTCGAAGAGGCGGAGGAGTAGAGAGTAGGGATGGCATAATGCTACAAGGCCCGTATAGAACAAAGGTGCTCTATGCATTATAGTTTGATTTCCTAAAGAGCAATAACAACATAGAATATGAGGAGCACATCACCAGGTTGAAGATAGCTAAAAGGAGTCAAAAAATTCGACATCTACTTAGACTCTATGTTGGTGGTCCAATAGGTAAAGGGAGAGTATGAGACTAAGGGGGAAACAATGATTAAATATCTACAGGCAGTCTCGGGGCTCCTTACGAAGTTTACCTCTTAAAAGATCAACAAAATCCCCTGAGTGGAGAACTTAGAAGCAAACAAGCTATCCAAGCTGCCCTCATCCATTGTCCTCATGTAATAACACGATGACAAATTGCTTTATAATACCTCCCTAAACACAGTATAGAAGGATGAGAACAAGAGGTCTAAGAACTCCGACCAGCAAATTCTCAACCCTATTAGACGGACCCCATAATAGAGCACCCAAGAACTAGAGTACTGCTTAAGGACTAAACAGAAGCAAAGAGGTTGGCCTATGCTTCTGTTAAATATAAACTCGTTGATGATGTATTGTATTGACAAGGCTAAAGCATGCCACTCTATAAGTATCTTGGGCTCGAGGAAGGTATCCATGCTCTAGAAGAACTCCACGTAAGGGTGTATTGTAACCATGTTTGTCGAGTCAAAATTTTTTTCTATTTTTATTTATTTTTCTTAACCTGATTAGTATTAAACCCTAATTTGTTTAATACTAACCATCGACTAAGAGTTAAGAAAAACTTACTTTTTCTTTTTATTTCGAAAACTATTTCAAAGTTACCACCCGATCAGAGTCAAGAAAAAGAGTTAAGTTCTAACCAATTAAATAGATTAATTATAACTTAGCTATACTTTTTCGATAAAACTAATTTTTTAAAAAGGTTTTGAAAATAGAGATTTTAAATTTGGCAGACTACCTTAGTAAACCTTTAATTGGTACCATTTTTAACTTTTCAAATTTAATTTTATCTTTAAAATATTCGTTTAGCTAATTATACATCCACAACAAACTAATTCTATTTGCACAAACAATAACAAATCAATTTTTTTTTTTTACTAAAGAGGAAAATGAAAAGATTTTCTAATTTTAAATCACCCTGTAAGTGTCTACGTACTTTTTATTAGGGATCAAACTTTTCATAGTTCATTAGGTAAAATATTAATGTATTGGTTGATTTTAATTTAAGAAAACGACTAGATTTAAGTTTCTAACCATTTGATTTTATTTTAAGAAAAATGCTTAAAAGAAAAGGGTCCTAAATTTTTGAAGTGTTTATTAATTTGAAAAAATCCTAAGAAAATCCTACTTCTAGAAAGGGTTTTATTAATTCGACTTATTAAAAATAATTTTCCTAAGTGATAAAAACATACAATTTTAATTTTATTATTATTTTTAAGTTTTTCTCTATTTTATTTTGTTTATACTTATTTATTTTCGACTGAAACAATAAAAATAAATAAATGAATAACAG